>CM022298.1:140684932-141903642 GCA_011799875.1 Thinopyrum elongatum
AACAGTAGGAATTATTTTCATAATAAAAATTTCCCCAAAACATTCTTCCTGGATTTAAAAAAAAATCTTTTCTTTAAAATGAAATTCTTGAAAACCATTTTGATCTTATTTTCTCTCTTCTGCTTTGAAAACTTTTTCAAATTTTAATTGGGTTTAAAATTTTCTTAAATGGTTCTGTTTTGATAGATGGTTTTGTTTGGGAATCTATTTTGGAGGATCAAAAATATTTCAGAAAAGTTTTCAATGATTAAATCATTTCAATAAATTGATTCCTTCCACCTCCTTCAAACCCTTCTAAAACTCACTCAATAATTTTTCTACCACTCCTAAATTATCCCCAAGCCAATCTCACATTTATAGGACAGTATCCAACTCTCTCCCACCCCACAAAAATATTTTTCATACTTTAATAAATTCCAAAGATGGAATTTACAATATTCATGGTTTCTTTGAGTTACAAAGGAACTGTATTTTCTACAACTTTTCTGCCTCCACCAAAACTATCCTAGCAACTAGATGGTACCCACAACCCATTTCACCAAAAACACTTGGTTCTACAGTTCAAAATTTTCAAAATTTATTCAATTCAAATTTGGACCAGAAACAGATTCCTTGCTCAAAACCTATTCTAAACTTCTCCAAAATTTCTGAAACTTTGCAAACCTCTCTTATTTGCATCAACACTTCACCACAAAAATCCACAAAAAATTCTAAAATCCCTAGAAACATCTGTCAGTGCATCATACACATGAGGTTGCACTGTTCATACTTGACTGAAATTTAGTTAACTGAATTCTTCAGAGAGCAGTGGCAAACGGTGCCGTGCACCCCTCCCCTTCCTTCTCCACTACGGCGTCGCTGTTGCCCATCAATGCCCCGACTCCCTGGCCCACTCCCCAGCCTCTCCTCGCTGGTGAGCTGTCGGCAATCCGATGCAACGGCCACCGTGCTCATCCATGGCGGGCCAAGCAGAGCCGCCCCGGCCACCGACCTCCATCACTGCGCTGCACCTCCCCGACCTACCTCTCCTCCCACGCGTCGGTTCTCTCCGCTTCTCCGCGCGCTGACCATGCCAACCGCGCCGCCCAGGAACCTCCTGGCAGTCGCCGGAGTCAAGCTAGCGCCGCCACACCCGTACGGTGGCCACACCGTGGATAAGGCCGGAGAGCTCGAGCTCATCCGTGCCGACCTCTCCGGAGCCCTCCATCGCCCTCATTAACCCCTCGCCGCACCTCGCCACCGCCATAACCTAACTCGACGGCCGGAGTAACTCCGGCGTCGCCCGCAAGTTTCTGGCCCCCCTGATCGCCTATAAAAAGGGCCCCCGAGGTCCATTCTCTCCACACACACACCACCTCCACCGCACCACAATCACCCTTCCGTGCACTCCCCCGACCTCGGGGAGGCCTTCTTCCCCGACTCCGGCCACCGATCCGCCGCCTCCCTCACCGACCAGTATGTCGCCACCACTCCACCTCCACCACTAAAATCTTGCCAGTAGCCTCATATCACCCCCACTCAGCAATTCCGCACTCCAATTCCACCTCCCGAGCTCACTCCGGCGAAACCCCGACACACCCGAATCCCCTTCCGCCGCCGTCGACCTCGCCGTCGCTCCGGTGCTCGCCGGCGACCTCCACTACCACCCACCGACACGGAACACCTCCCCGAGCACACTCATATCCTCTCCGCCCTCTGAAACTCCGGCGATCCTCGCCGGTGAATGCTGCCTCCTCTTTGTCTTCGCGCATGAGCACAGTTCAAACCCGATGGGTGGACCCCACCCGTCAGCTCTCTCTCTCGTTCTGTGCTTAAAATGAAGGCGTACTCTGCCTTTTACGCCTTCTCCGCTGAGAAGCGTATACTGTCCCGAATCGTTTTCTTATCTGTTTTAATATAAAGACAGTTATGACCAGTACTTTGACCACTTCTAGTTTTTAAACCACTTGTCCAAATGAGTTGATTCTTTTTTGTAAATTCTTATTTTTCTCTCTAATTTTTTTAGAATTTATTTAAAAATATTTTGAGACAACTTTTTGTACTGTTGCCAAAAAATTTAATTTGAATTTTAATTTGGATTTTTCAGAAAAAGAAGAAGAAAACTTTGCTGGAAATTTGGAGGGGTTTTCTCCTGACTACTTTGGACAAGGAAAGCATTTTTGAACTTGGGATATGGTGATTGCATTTGCATTTCATGATTGCATCGGTTTGGAGTTGCACCATATATGTAGTATATCACAGGTGCATGCATGCATGGTCATATCATTTCTTGCTCATGGCTTGCACTTCACTCAAGTTCAAGAATCTTTCTAACATGGTTAAAGGCTATGAGAATTCAGGAGTGTACTCCTGCCTTGGACGTGCCGGTGGCACGATCCATAGTTTGACACGGTGGTGTCACGTGATAAGTGAGGCATACCGGTGATAATAAGTAACACCTCACGAGTCGACATAGATCGAGTCTTGTTCCGTTACACCTAGTTGTATACCGTGCTGCCACGGGTCCTTCTGCAAGGAAGGTACGGCTTAGTAAGTTGTTAACCCCTGTCCGAGTACACACCACATAGAGGGCCATGATGAGGGTTTCCACGTCCATGGACTAAATCCTGTCATCGGGTTAGGGGGCATGGGTGTTACCGGTTGTAGCCGAGAGGGGGTCCCCCCTTGTAATCCGCGCGTATAAATAGTGATCCCATGCTAGTCGAGACGATGGTCTCCCCGACTTAGAGTTTTTCTGGAAAGAAGCTTTGGGTGATTCCTGGCATCCGGATGGTTAATCTGGTGTGTGCTGGTCAGACATGTTTTCAACCGAAAGACCGTAATGGGGATTAGTCAGTATCACGGTGCTGACTAAAGAAACCTCATACATGTGGGTAAAGAATACACCCTCTGCAGAGTATATCTATTCGAATAGCCGTTGCCCACGGTCAAGGGCGTTAGCTGGGTGGGTCAAGTGTCGGTCCCAGTGTCGGTCTTTGGAAGAAACATTTAACATCAAGCATGAATATTTTTGCAGGCTGAATTTTTGTCACTACTAATATTATCATGAATTTATTATTGATGATATGAATATTATTGTGGACTAACCTGTTTCTCTTATTTTATTTCCTGAGTGTCTCAGGGGCTGGCTAGACTACCCCGGACATTCAATTTTATTTTCAAGACCTTTCGTGGCGTCCCTCGAGTTCTCAGACGGTTCTGTCTCACCACTACTCTTGTGGATACCTGATTGGCATTTCTTTTCAAGACCTCTCGTGGTGTCGCTTGAGTTCTTGGATGGTCCTGTCTCATCCGATTTCTCTTTTAGACACCCGTTTGGCATTTCTCTTCAAGACCTACCGTGGTGTCACTTGACATCCGACCGGCATTTCTTTTGTTTATTTTCCTTGGTCACTAACAAGTTATATACCCATTTTGCTGCTCATGCCCATTTTTATGCACATATCAATAATAGTCATGTCATGTTAAAATTTTGATCAACACCTACATACCACTTAGTCCAGCATGAGCATAAGCATTCGGTATATCTTTTGTTCATTATGTTTGCGAGTACATTCCAATGTATTCACAGGCTTGTCCCTGGCTATTGTCTTGGCCAGATCATGTTTCAGAGAGGAGCACCACGAAGCCTCCGCAACCTAGGAATTTGGAGATAGCAGCCATGCGAGATGGGAGTTATCCAGATCAGCTGTTCCTATGGGAATGGAGTCCCATCAGTGTTGGAGATCCACGAGTCGCTTCCGTCATCCAGCAGTAGAGATCCCTATTATATTCATTGGACCTTTATGATCTTGTACTCAATTTCTTGTAATTGCCTAGAATTCTTTATCAAGAAGGTGTCCACCAGCAACAGTAATCCTAGGGCTGGTGATGACACGAGGGTCATTTGCTGGGATTTTATGTCCCGGAAAATCCGGCCCCGACAGACTTGGGATCAGAGGCAGGTTGACCATTGGCTAATCCTATCTTAGCATGGTCACTATCTCTAGGTTTCCACACCATTCACATCCTTTCCTGTCCACAGTCAAGCCCATCCTATCCGACAACCGCACAGTGGCCAGACGACATCTTTTTGACAGTCGGTGCCCAACCTATCAACCTAGCCCATAGGCTGTGTGCCTGTAGCCGACACCTAAGTTGTCCCATCCGCAAGCGTGCGATGGAAGACTCTGCTGGCTTATAAAAGAAGCCTTGCCTTGACACAGCACATCACAGCCTCACTCTCAGTTCGATATCCAACCACCAAGATGCCCGGCCCCATCGTGCACAACGAGACCACCGCAGTCGAGCTTGAAGGCTTTGTAGACATCCTCACCAATCTCACTCGACGAGCTTTTGGCACAGAAGAGCCCCCGGAATATGTTGTGTACCAAGAGCACACGAGTGATGCCATCCATCACTTCTGGGCCACGGTGCACATGTACGGACGGAGCATCACGTTAGAACGCCCCTATCGGTTCATCGGAAGGACGACTTTCGACGAGCCCCAAGCCATCCAGCTTGCAGCCTGAGAGGCTATAGTTCAACTCCGGCACTAATCGCCGAGAGTTAACATCCATCCTTTTTACTATTACCCTAGTCATGAAAGCTATGGTAGCCCGACCCAAGTCTCCAACGGAGACCATGAGACGGATCCTTCCCTCGTGCATCTGGTGTGCTACCTGATAGCACAAGAGGCACTCTTCGAACAGATCACCCTTGATATGATTGCCATCCACAGGACGCTTGCTCTCCTCACCCCGGTGAGAAGTGAAGCTGTAGCCGCCACCGACACCCCAATAGTGCTGTTTGGGAGACCAATCGAGCCCTCAAGGTCTGCCCCTGTTGTCCATCCGGGCAAAGCATCCGCTTCCCCGGATGAACTCCGTCGTCTCTTGGGGATTTTCTCCAACGGGACTGTAGCCACCACACCCCGCGTAGGTCATCACCGCTATCCCAGCCCTGTAGCTCCTCATTCTACTCCAGTCAACTCCGACATTGAAGACCACGGAGAAGCCTCGACGTCTGCGAGACACGCCCGACTGGATGTCGACGAAGTGGACTGAGTCCGCCAGAGTATTTGTCATGTCCTTAGTAACCTTGTTGCCCTGTAGATTCCACCATCATGCCGTGGAGGATCATGTGTATGATTCTAGCAGTGTGTAGTGTTGGATTGAATAATGTGCTTTTGTGTTGTTGCCTTGTATATGATTACTTATTAGTTGCTGGTTGCATTTAGTTCCTTTGCCCTTAACAAATCTCGAGGACGAGATTTTCTTAAGGGGGGTAGAGTTTGTAACACCCCAAAAATTTAACCACATTTTTATTAAGTAAAATTTGGCCAAAAATAAAATTTTGATTTATAACAGGTCCTTTAATAATTATAGAGCCTTTTCTGTTTCTGACTTTCAAAATTCTTCCCTCCATATAGAAATCTTTGGAAATAATATTTTGGGCTTTGGTAGTTTTCCTAAACCTTTTCTTTTATACTTTAATAACAGTAGGAATTATTTTCATAATAAAAATTTCCCCAAAACATTCTTTCTGGATTTTCGAAAAAAATTATTTTCTTTAAAATGAAATTCTTGAAAACCATTTTGATCATATTTTCTCTCTTCTGTTTTGAAAACCTTTTCAAATATAAATTGGGTTTCAAATTTTCTTAAATGGTTCTGTTTTGATAGATGGTTTTGTCTGGGAATCTATTTTGGAGGATCAAAAATATTTCAGAAAAGTTTTCAATGATTAAATCATTTCAATAAAATGATTCCTTCCACCTCTTTCAAACCCTTCTAAAACTCACTCAAATTTTTTTCTACCACTCCTAAATTATCCCCAAGCCAATCTCACATTTATAGGACAGTATCCAACTTTCTCCCACCCCACAATTTTTTTTCATACTTTAATAAATTCCAAAGATGGAATTTACAATATTCATGGTTTCTTTGAGTTACAAAGGAACTATATTTTCTACAACTTTTCTGCCTCCACCAAAACTATCCTAGCAACTAGATGGTACCCACAACCCATTTCACCAAAAACACTTGGTTCTACAGTTCAAAATTTTCAAAATTTATTCAATTCAAATTTGGACCAGAAACAGATTCCTTGCTCAAAACCTATTCTAAACTTCTCCAAAATTTCAGAAACTTTGCAAACCTCTCTTATTTGCATCAACACTTCACCACAAAAATCAACAAAAAATTGTAAAATCCCTAGCACCATGTGTCAGTGCATCATACACATGAGGTTGCACTGTTCATACTTGACTGAAATTTAGTTAACTGAATTCTTCAGAGAGCAGTGGCAAATGGTGCCGTGCACCCCTCCCCTTCCTTCTCCACCACGGCATCGCCATTGCCCATCAATGACCCGACTCCCTAGCCCACTCCGCAGCCTCTCCTCGCCGGTGAGCTGTCGGCAGGCCGATGCAACGGCGACCATGCTCATCCACGGCGGGCCAAGCAGAGCCTCCTCGGCCACCGACCTCCATCACTGCGCCGCACCTCCCCGACCTACCTCTCCTCCCACGCGTCGGTTCTCTCTGCTTCTCCGCGCGCTGACCACGCCAACCGCATCGCCCAGGACCCTCCTTGTATTCACCGGAGTCAAGCCAGCACCGCCACACCCGTACAGTGGCCACACCATGGATAAGGCCGGAGAGCTCGAGCTCATCCGTGCCGACCTCTCCGGGGTCCTCCACTGCCCTCATTAACCCCTCGCCGCACCTCGCCACCGCCCTAACCTAACTCGATGGCCGGAGTAACCCCGGCATCGGCCGCAAGTTTCTGGCCCTCGGATCGCCTATAAAAAGGGCCCTCGAGGTCCATTCTCTCCACACACCACCTCCACCGCACCCCAATCACCCTTCCGTGCACTCCCCCGCCTTCTTCCTCGACTCCGGCCATCGATCCGCCACCTCCCTCACCGACCAGTATGTCGCCACCACTCCATCTCCACCGCTAAAATCTTGCCAGTAGCCTCATATCACCCCCACTCACCAATTCCGCATTCCAATTCCACCTCCCGAGCTCACTCCGGCGAAACCCCGACACACCCGAATCGCCATCCGCCGTCGTCGACCTCGCCGTCGCTCAGGTGCTCGCCGGCAACCACCACCACCACCCACCGACGCGGAACACCTCCTCGAGCATGCTCATATCCTCGCCGCCCTCTGAAACTCCGGCGAACCTCGCCTGTTAACGCCGCCTCCTCTCTGTCTTCGCGCGCGAGCGCAATTCAAACCCGACGGGTGGACCCCACCCATCAGTTCTCTCTCACGTTCTATGCTTAAAATGAAGGCGTACTCTGCCTTTTACGCCTTCTCCGCTGAGAAGCGTATACTGTCCCGAATCGTTTTCTTATCTGTTTTAATATAAAGAGAGTTATGACCAGTACTTTGACCGCTTCTAGTTTTTAAACCACTTGTTCAAATGAGTTGATTCTTTTTTTAAATTATTATTTTTCTCTCTAGTTTTTTTAATATTTATTTAAAAATATTTTGAGACAATTTTTTGTACTGTTGCCAAAATTTTTAATTTGAATTTTAATTTGGATTTTTCAGAAAAAGAAGAAGAAAACTTTGCTAGAAATTTGTAGGGGTTTTCTCCTGACTACTTTGGACAAGGCAAGCATTTTTTAACTTGGGATATGGTGATTGCATTTGCATTGCATGATTGCATCGGTTTGGAGTTGCACCATATATGTAGTATATCACAGGTGCATGCATGCATGGTCATATCATTTCTTGCTCATGGCTTGCACTTCACTCAAGTTCAAGAATCTTTCTAACATGGTTAAAGGCTATGAGAATTCAGGAGTGTACTCCTGCCTTGGACGTGCCGGTGGCACGGTCCATAGTTTGACACGGTGGTGTCACGTGATATGTGAGGCATACCGGTGATAATAAGTAACACCTCCCGAGTCGACCTAGATCAAGTCTTGTTCCGTTACACATAGCTGTATACCGTGCTGCCACAGATCCTTCCGCAAGGAAGATATGGCTTAGTAAGTTGTTAACCCCTGTCCGGGTACACACCACATAGAGGGCCACGATGAGGGTTTCCACGGCCTTGGACTAAATCCTGTCATCGGGTCAGGGGGCATGGGTGTTACCGGTTGTAGCCGAGAGGGGGCCCCCCTTGTAATCTGCGCGTATAAATAGTGTTCCCATGCTAGTCGAGACGATGGTCTCCCCGACTTAGAGTTTTTCTGGAAAGATGCTTTGGGTGATTCCTGGCATCCGGACGATTAATCTGGTGTGCGCTGGTCAGGCGTGTTTTCAACCGAAAGACCGTAATGGGGATTAGTCAGTATCACGGTGCTGACTAAAGAAACCTCATACATGTGGGTAAAGAGTACACCCTCTGCAGAGTATATGTATTCGAATAGCCATTGCCCACTGTCGGCGTTCGACACCTATGGGATCCGAGGGACCCCTTTATGGTTCGGCAAGGGGAGAGGTATGCACAAAGAGCAGAACTGAGGATCAACGCGAGGGGATTTTTACCCAGGTTCGGGCCGCTGATCAGCGTAAAACCCTACTCCTGCTTTAGTTTATTATCAGTGATTCGTCCTAGTTCTTGGAGCACTTGCGATGAACAGTAAGTTCAAGCAGCAGCTACGCATGCAGAATGGGCTGAGAGTCCTCCTTCTGTAGCAGTTGCCTTGGGCCTCCTTTTATATGATCAAAGGGGTCACCACAGTGGCGAACTATTTATTTGCGAGGTGTAAAGTAGCTACATGGTTAACATACCTAACCACTGACGGTTTTGGACAAATGCATTTAATGCACCATGAGGTGTCCGTTTAGGTGTCTACTTTCTTGGGGATGGAAAAAGGAGCCATCCCATCAGCACCGCTCAAGCTCGCCTCCACTAGCGCCCTACCACGCATCCAGAAGTGGGGCCAGAATGCCAGGCCGGTCACTGTACTGAAGCGATGGTACAGTGACGGAACCTTGTCGGGTGCGAATCTTGCCGGTCTTGTCGGGCTACCCCAGCAAGATCTTGCCGGGAGCCAAGCCCTTGGTCTTCAGTCCTCTTTATCTTCTAGTCCTTGGCGTGGATGTCTCTTGATAATCTTGGATCGATCTTCAGCTGTTCCCCCGACAAGACTTGCCGCAGGTATGGCTACAACTACCCGTGCACAAGTATGGGGTACTAATGGCCCAATATTTAGTACACCGACAGGAGCCCCCGGGCGTAGGCCACACACGGGTGCGAGGCGTTGTTGGGCTAGGCCCAAACAGTGCACGGGCATGCGTGGCAGGGATTAACTGCTTGTAATCATTCCGCTTACTGCGCTTCCCCACTACGCGCGTTGAATGCGCGACGTGGGAAGCATGCGCTGAACGGCCATGGCCGCAGCGTGCTCATATAGGCGTGTTCACATTGGGCAGTAAAAGAGGCGGCCTCGCTCCTTCCCCATAAAAAGGAATCCGCAAAGGCGCTGCCCTTTCACCCCCTCTTCTTTCCAATCTGAAATCCGCCATTACCCTCTCTCTCCCGAGCCCAGAGCAGAACTTCTCCTCATCCGCTCATCGCCTCCACACTCACTCCATCCTCGGCATCCGCCTTCGCAACCACCATGCCGCCCAAGGCTAGCAAGAGCAAGGGCAAGGAGACAAAGGCCGATGTCCCAGAAAGCGAGTTGGTGAAGAAGCGGAAGAAGTACGTCGTCTTCGCTCCGACGCTCGACGCGGAAGGTTTGAGGAACCGGTACCAGTGCATGTGGGCGAGGGAGACGAAAGCTCACCCCGCGACTCGCGTGGCCCCAGGTTCTTCCTTCAAAAGCGGCCCTGACAGATATCCCTTCTTCGCCGCTTACTTTTACTGCGGGCTCTGCCCTCCATTCTCTGATTTCTTCAATGATATCATGTATACATACGGCTTCCATCTCTTAGACTTCACGCCGAATGCCGTGACTTGTATGGCTATCTTCGCCCATCTTTGCGAAAACTTTGTCGGAGTAGTTCCCAACACCACCCTCTTCCGCCATTATTTCATTCCTCGCGTCCAAAAAGGGGATGCCCTTGCCGGTTCTATCGCCTGGATTCCAAGGGCAAGGAACAAGGAGATATATCCGGACGGGGTTTACCGCGAAAAATGGGAAGAATGGCGGTCTGAGTGGTGCTGGATCAAGGAAGCAGACCCCCATCCCTTCTATTCGCCCCGACAACAAAAAGTGGTTCACGGCAAGGACTGGAGCGATCTTGATGCTCAAGATGACAAGCTCACAATCGCCACGACCAGGATTCTCCGCTTGAAAGCCGCCGGGCTCATGATCGAGATGATAGGCTCTGATTTTCTTCGCCGGCGCATCGCCCCACTGCAGAACAAGGGGAGACCGGCTTGGGAGTTCTGGCACGCGGCATATATCATGAGGCTGCACCCCGGACTGAACAACAACCTGACGATCATGCAGGTTGGCGCTCTCCGCCACCGGCTATTCCAGCGTGAAGACAAGCACAAATTACCGGCAAGAATTGTTCCCTTGTGCAACAACTCCGCCTTGGGGTCGATCATTGCCGCAATGCCAGCGTTCAACGCCCACGGCCTTGATGCGACCTGGGTCGAGCCATCTGCGGAGGGGGCGCAAGAATTTTTCGACAACTTGTCGGAGAGGCCCATCTGGGAGGAGACAAACCTCATCCGTGCCACCACTGACGAGGAAGTGGCATACATTGCCACTAGACTGGAAGAGGCAAATCTTGCCGTGGAGGCCGGCAACATCGGCTTCACAGAATGGGAAACCAGCGATGCAGAGGTCGTGTTGGAGGAAAAACCTGCCGGGGAGGATGAGGTTGCCGGGGAACAGAGTGACGCAGCCGCTGAGAGCTCATCAGGCGAGGAGGGAGCTGAAGAGCAACCGCAGGAGGAAACCCCAGCTCCAAAGAAGGAAAAGCGCGTCCTTCGGAAAGCTGCGTCTGGCGTCCCGGCAAGTCAGGCTTCTTCGAGCAGCGAGGCCCCCGGCAAGGGGGCGGCCAGCAAGGCTGCACCGCGGCAAGGGGTTCGACAGCAACCCGCGCGGCGCATGAGACACACCCCTGCGGCAACCACCGGGGCGGCAGGTGCATCTCATGCAGCAGCACCAGAAGCTGAGGCGGCAGAGCCACACCAACCCCCTGCACCTGCCGCAGCCAAGCGACCTAGGACCCCTCCTCCGCCTCCTCATACGGACACTGCAACGGAGGTCGACTTCGACATCTCCGGCTTCAGCCTGGAACAAGAAGAGGAAGATTAAGTATCCTGTCGCAGTCTTTATTTCCCAAATTCTGAATTCAGTTGACCTCATCACCTTGCTTTGTGTTGTCTCTGCAGGGAGGCAGAAACTTTGGCGGAAAGGATGGCGAAGAGGGCGAAAACCTCCACGGGCGATGAGCCACCGACAAGCTCTACGAGCGTGCCAGAGACTCTCTCCATCAGCCCGGAGCTCAGCCCTCGACGCAGCCCCCAGCACAGCCCCCAGCGTAAGTTCATTACTTGTTTCCCGCTGGCGGGTGCTAAGGTTTCTACCTTTGCCGCTTACATCTTTTGGGCTTGCAGGAGAAGAACGGCAACAAGGGGAGGCGTTGGAAAATGCCCCCGTCGTGCTGCCCCCACCAACCGTGCAGCCTGCAAGCGCGTTTCCGGCAAGAGCCCCCACCGACGAGCCCACCTTGGAGGAGGAGGAGCTGGCGAACAAAGGCACCGGCAACCTTTCCCCGGCAAGCAATGTTGCCGGGAGGGGTGAAGCTACCCCTCATCAGCTCGACACAGGTGACTGCTTGCCTCAGAGCATTTGTGATTCTTTCTTTATCTTTCTGGACTTTGATCTTGATATGATCTGGCTTCCCTCCTTCGTCCTTCAGAATTCCCTATGATGGAAACCATGGACGTCAATGTCGTCATCAAGGAGACCGCCAGGGATGCTGCCGCCGAAGCTGATAGGATTGCTGCTAGCGAGGCCACCGAAGATGCCACCGTCAAGGTCAGCGAGGCTGCTGCCGAGGAGGTCGCCAAGAAACCTGCCGAGAGGGCCGGCGAGGAGGTCGATGACCATACTGACGACATTCCTGCCGCAGGAGCGCCAGGAGCTACGCCGGCCACAGAGCCCCCAGCCACCGGTGAAACGCTTGCCGATGATCAACCGTCGACATCTGAGGCCCCTTCATCGAGCAAGTATCTCAAGGTCGGCGGCAACTTGTTCGTCAACCTACCGGGGCCGGCAAGCGTTGGGGTGCCGATCGAGGGAGAAACTTTTGATGAAGAAGTCATCACCGCTGCCGGGCTCAAGATTGTCGATGAACCAAGCGCCAGCAGCGGCAAATCCGAAGAGGATAGACTCCTCCAGGCCATGGGCGATAACTTCCGCAAGCTCCAGGCGCTCCACCGCGCTCGAAAGGAGAAGGTAAATGCCAGAGCTGCGGTTGTCGAAGTAGCCGAGGTGGATTTCCAGAAACATGTCGAGCAAATGCAGATCTGGTACGCCGAGGCCTTCCAAGAATTGACTGCCGACCGGGAGCAAGTGAGCCAAAGCTGGACAGAGCTCCAATTGAAGCAATCTGATATGGAAAGGGCGCAAGAGGAAGCCGCACAAAAGGTTGCCGCTGAAGAAGCTCTCTTGACGCAGCGCCGCATTGGGCTTGACGCTCATGAAGAAGACCTTGCCGCGCGCAAGCAGGCACTTGCCGCCAAACTCCGCGGCAAAGATGAAGAGATTGAGAAACTTGTCGCGCAACGAACCCAGGAGCTGGAGCAGACGCACAAAGAGGCACTCGAAGCTGCAACTGCAGATCACGCCAGCAAGCTCAAGGAAGCCATTGATGCTGCCAAGGCCGCAGAAGCCGCCAAGAATGAGCTGAGCGACAAGGTGAAGAAACTGGAAGTGGACCTTGAGGAGCACAACAAAGATCTCTCGATGCTCAAAGCCGACAGGGAGAAAACTCTCCACAGCCTGGCGGAGATGCAAGTTGCTATGTCTGACAAGACCAAGCAGCTCTCTTCAGCCAACGACGCCATTGCCGATCTGAGACTGAAGCTGACCATGTTGGAGAAGTCTCTGAAGGACGGCAGAGCCCGCGAGAAGGCCCTGAGCAAAGATCTCCAAGAAGAGAGGAACCTGCTCAAGAGCGCTGCCGCCGCCCAAGTTGACTACGAGAAGGGCGTGCAAATCTGGATTGAACGCCTTGTTGACACTGCGGAGAAGCTCACAGCGCAGCTGTCAACCATGGGCCGGGAGGGCCTGCAAAACTTCAGGTATTCTTCTGAAGAAAGAATATCCCCGAGCGCCAGGCTGACCATGTTCTTCGAAAGCATCATTGATGCTCTGAAGCTGCTCCAGTCCAACCGAGCAACCCAGCTGGCCAACGAGTCCCGCAAACTTTGCCGGGCCATCCTCCACAAGGTGCTTATCAAGGTGGTGCATAAGAACCCCGACATCGATCTCACCAACGTGCTCGACCGCTTGCCGAAGGATGCAGATCTCCAGGCCCTTGAAAAGCTTGTCGCGCCCATCCTTGATAAGGTGGATTCTATCAAGAGGGTCGAAGGCCAGCGCAGGGACTAGCTGTTTCGCTTTTTCTTGCCACCACCATTCTATGTCAAAGACAATTTAGCCTTAGATTAGAAACGCGGCAATTATTGATGTAATATCACTTGCTATAATTGAATATATGCATGCCATTCCCCTTATTCGATCTCTTTCCGTATGGTTACGCCCTACTCTTATTGGAAACTTGTCGGCGCGCAACCTGCCGCGAGCGCTAGGTGCAGGACTTCAGCAGCCTGCTAGAGGTGCAGCGGCCGGCAAGACACCTTGGCACTCTTGGCGCAGCCACTTATACTGTCGAGCAGACTCGAAACAGAACAAGGGCGCAGCCAATTATGACAAGGGTTCCTTCGCGTGCAGGTTTTCCATACAAGGGCCGAAATCGTCCAAAGGAAATAGCCTAGTCGTAAAAACTGAAAAAACTTGCTCAAAGTTTCGAACTTAGCTTTCTGTCGCTGTATTCCTTCCAGCAAGAAACCAATTCTGAACATCGCCCACTGGTATCCATACCTTCCTCCCCCTCGGTAAACTTGCATGCGAGGGAACCTTCTATCCTTTGAGAAAAAGAAAGAAGAGAAAACAAAGGTATGGAACCTCGGCGGTTCGTTAGTCTTACCGGGAGCAAGTGTCATACAATATCTCAGATAAACATGCATATATATAAACATGGAAATCAACAAGAAATGCACAACACTTAAGCTTATTCAACTGCGCATAGGATCTGCGCCTAGCTTTGTACAAAGGATTATATGCCTCGTCGGCAAGACTTGTACAAAAGGAGGTTGCCAGGGGCCCCCGGCAACCGCGCCTTATGGGTAAAACTTGCGAAGATGTTCGATATTCCATGAGTTGCTCACTGGAACGCCATCCTCGGTCTCTAGGCGGACAGCGCCAGGCCTGGTGACTCGTACTACATGATAAGGGCCTTCCCACTTCGGCGTCAACTTGTTTGAATTCTTGGCGGACTGAATCCGCCGAAGAACAAGGTCGCCTTCCTCAATGCTTCGGGCATGAACTTTGCGACTATGGTAGCGGCGCAAAGCTTGCTGGTAGCGTGCAGCTCGCACAGCAGCCTGAAGACGATCCTCCTCAAGGAGCACAGCGTCATCTTGCCGCAGTTGCTCTTGCTCAAGCTCATCATAAGCGAGCACTCGAGGTGACCAGTATATGAGTTCCGTCGGGAGAACTGCTTCCGCTTCGTAAACTAGAGTGAAGGGTGTCTGGCCAGTGGCTCAATTTGGTGTCGTTCTGATTGACCAAAGAACCATCGGCAACTCATCAATCCAGCATCTTCCGCACTTTCTCAGCTTGTCAAAAGTTCTGGTCCTAACACCGCGCAGCACTTCAACATTAGCCCTTTCCGCTTGGCCGTTGCTTCTCGGGTGAGCAACAGAGGCAAAACAAACTTTGCTGCCAAGGTCTTGGACGTATTGCATGAAGGTGCGACTTGTGAACTCTGTGCCGTTGTCGGTGATGATCCTGTTGGGCACACCAAAACGGCAAACTATCCCTTTAAAGAACTTGACGGCTGATTGTGCTGTCACCTTCCTCACCGCTTCCACCTCCGGCCACTTTGTGAACTTGTCGATCGCAACGTACAAGTACTCAAAGCCCCCGGTAGCACGGGGAAAAGGGCCCAGTATGTCGAGCCCCCAGACGGAAAATGGCCAGGAGAGAGGGATTGTCTGAAGAGCTTGAGCTGGCTGATGCGTTTTCTTTGAATGAAATTGGCACGCTTCACACTTGGTTACTAGTGCAGTTGCATCCTGGAGAGCGGTGGGCCAAAAGAAACCTTGTCGGAATGCCTTTCCGACAAGCGCCCTTGACCCTACGTGGGAGCCACATATGCCTCCATGTATCTCTGCCAACAGCTCCAGTCCATCTTCTCGAGGAATACACTTCAATTTCACACCGTTCAGTCTTTTTCTGTACAGAACGCCATCGACGAACTGGTACATGCTGGACTGACGGGCTACTTTTTCCGCTTCTTCCTACTCCTCAGGGAGTTCTCCTGTCTGAAGGAAATGGACAATGGGCTGTGCCCAAGCTGGAGCTTGGGGCTCGACAACTAGGACTAAAGGCATTTCTTCTGCCGGGGGAACGTTTGTCTCGACGGCAAGGGCCTGAGCCCCTGCTGGAGCCTGTTGTTCCCCAGCAGGCTTGCCGCTGACTCCGGCAACCTTCTTGCCGGCGGCTCCCGGGAGCTCTGCCGAAAAGTAGTGACTGGAATTAAACTTCCTTCTCTTTGCTTGTCCTATTGATGGCACTACAGATGGCTGAGTCAAATGGAGCACAAAAGTTCCTGGTTCCACAGGCAACTTAAGGGCGGCGCGCTTTGACAGGTCATCAGCAATACTGTTCTCATCACGAGGAATGTGCTTTGTACGCAGACCGTCAAAGCGCTCTTCCATTTTTCTCACTTCATCCACATATTCTTGCATCAATGGACTCTGATAATCTTTGTTAACTTGCCTGACAACAAGCTGCGAATCACCTCTGATGATGAGTTTCTTGATACCAAGGTCCGCTGCGATCCTGAGACCGGCAAGCAGGCCTTCGTATTCCGCAGTGTTGTTTGTTGAGCTCTCCCGGGGAAAATGCATCTGAATTAAATACCTAAGGTGCTCTCCGGTGGGTGCGACGAGCAGCACACCAGCCCCGGCGCCTTGCAGCGTAAAAGCACCATCAAAGTACATAATCCATTCTTGATCTGTTTCCTTGCCGGGAAGAGTCATCTCTTGAATCTCCTCGTCTGGCGTTGGGGTCCATTCTGCAATGAACTCTGCCAAGGCTCTACTTTGAATTGTTGAGGTACTTTCAAACTTGAGGCCAAAGCTCGACAACTCCAACACCCACTCTACAATCCTGCCGGTTGCCTCTGGATTTTGTAAAATCCACTGCAACGGGAAGCGAGTGACGATGGTAATCTCATGCGCTTGGAAATAATGGCGCAGCTTCCTCGAGGCCATGAGAAGGCCGAATAGCAATTTCTGCACACCAGAGTATCTTGACCTAGCTCCCTGTAAAAGGGAGCTGACAAAATAAACTGGGCGCTGCACCACCTTCTTCTTCTGTATTGATTCTTCTGACTGCGCAGATCTTGTCTTGTCGGCACCAGACCTTGCCGGGAAAGATCCTGGCGCGTCAATCGATAGTCCTGCCACTGCTGCTGCCTCCTCGTCAACTTCTCTCTGCGCCACCAATGCAACACTAACCACTTGATTCGTTGCCGCTAGATACAGCAGCAACGACTCTTGTGGCTTAGGTGCGACTAGTGTCGGCGGAGAGGAGAGGTACCTCTTCAAATCTTGCAGCGCTGCCTCCGCTTCCGGAGTCCATTTCATTGGACCTGCCTTCTTCAAAATTTTAAAAAAGGACAGGGCGCGCTCAGCAGATTTGGAGATAAACCTGCTCAAGGCAGCAATGCAGCCGGCAAGACGACGTACATCCTTGACGCGTCTTGGCGCTTGAATCTGCTCAATGGCTTTGATCTTGTCGGGGTTCGCTTCGATCCCACGCTGAGATACAAAGAACCCAAGAAGCTTGCCGGAAGGGACGCCAAACACACATTTCTCGGGATTGAGCTTTAAATTGATCTTGCGCAGATTTGTGAATGTTTCTTCTAAGTCTTGTATGAGCGTCGCTTTATCCTTGGTTTTGACCACTATATCATCCATGTGCGCTTCCATATTTCTATGTAGCTGAGGCTCAAAACCGATTTGGACCGCTCTCGCAAATGTAGAACCAGCACTTTTCAACCCGAAAGGCATTCGTATAAAACAATACGTACCACATGGGGTGATAAATGCGGTCTTTTCTTCATCTTCTTTTGCCATGAAGATCTGGTGATACCCCGAATAGGCATCAAGGAACGACAGTAGGTCACAACCGGCAGTGGAGTCCACAATCTGGTCGATGCGCGGCAAGGGGAAAGGATCTTTTGGACAGGCTTTATTGATGTCTGTATAATCAATACACAGCCTCCATTTCCCATTCGCCTTGTGCACTACGACCGGATTGGCCAACCAGGCTGGGTGAAGCACCCCTATGACCAAACCTGCCGCTTCCAACTTCCTGATTTCTTCGGCAATAAATTCTTGCCGCTCCAAGGCCTACTTTCTCACCCTTTGCTTAACGGGCCGTGCGTGTGGACAGACAGCAAGGTGGTGCTCAATTACTTTCCTGGGAACACCGGGGATGTTAGATGGTTGCCATGCAAACACATCGACATTCGCCCGCAGGAAAGCAACGAGCGCGCTCTCCTATTTGTCATCTAGGGTGGAACTTATGGTGAAAGTTCCTCCTGTTCCGTCCTCCCTAACAGGCACCTTCTTGGTCTCTGGTGGAGCAGCCTTGGATTTCTTGTTCTTGCCGGTGGAACTCTCTGGTGCGTCCTCAACGGAAGCGCAGCACTCCGAAGAGGTGCGCTTGCCGGAGTTTGCGCCAGAGATCTTGCCGGTATTCTTCTCCTTCCCTCCGGGAGTTCCAGCGGCAAGAGCAGATGCCTTGATGACAGGCACTGCGGTTGCCTCCCGGTAGATTTGGTCGGTGCAGATCAGTGCATCCCTCTTGTTGGAGTGAACTGTGATGACACCAATCGGTCCCGGCATCTTCAACACATTGTACACATAGTGTGATGCCGCCATAAACTTGGCAAGCGCTGGGCGGCCAATGATCCCATTATATGTCATGGGGATCTTGGCAACATCGAACACTACTTTCTCTGTTCTGAAATTGAGCTCGCTACCAAATGTCACTGGTAGCGTGATCTTGCCCTTTGGCTGGGTCCTTCCTGGGTTGATCCCTTGAAACGTGCCCGTTTCCTCGAGATCTTCATCAGGAATTTGCAGCTTCTTGAGCACATCCAGCGAGATTAAGTTCAGCTCGGCCCCACCGTCAACTAGCATTTTCGTCACCTTGAGGTTGCGGATTGTTGGTGAGACCAACAAAGGCAATCACCCGGCCGCAGTTGTGCGATCAGGGTGATCCTCGGCGTAAAAAAAGATAGGCGTGTGGGACCATTTCAAAGGTTTCCGTGCTTCAGGCGATGGCTCCGCTGCATTAACCTCACGCACCCACTGTTTAAGTTGGCTGTGAGAAGAATGCAACGAGGCGCCCCCGTCGATACACATGGCCTCTGTGGCTTTCTGGAACTCGTGCTCGCTAGATTCGTCGTCTTCATCATCATCATCACCTCCCTCGTCCTTGTCGCGGCCTCGGGCGGGCCTCTCCTTCTGTTGCTTAGCCTTGCCACGGCGGCCTCCTCGGCCACCACGCTTCTTGCCGGATCCCTCAGCACCGTCCTGGGCCTTCTCCTTATCTCGTCTTTCATACTCAGCTCTCTGCTTCTCGACAAGTTGCTCAACTTGCCGACAGTTTTGGAGATCGTGGCCCTTGGTGCGATGGATCTTACAATACTGGTTGCCGGAGCCTTCCGGCTTGTCGGCAGCCGCCAAGGCCTGACAGGAAGCACACCCGGCAACTTCCTTGCCGGGGTCGTCAACATTGGCCTTCTTGGTGGTGCCGGGGTTGCCGGATCCCTCGACAGCAAGCACGGCTTTGCCTTTGCGCTTCTTGTTCCGCCGCCGGCCTCTCTTCGACGGGGTGGCAACATCTTCATCTTCGGATTCGCCCCCTGCGCCAACATTCTCGCCGGGGAGTTTCCTCCCTTCTTTAGCTCGAGCGCATTTATCTGCCAAAGCATAAAGCTCGGCAATAGTCCTGACCTTGTTCATCGCTAGCTCTTCACGCATCTTGCGGTTATGCACGTTCTGATGAAACGTGCTAACAACAGCGGCAGGATGAACGTCTGGAATATTATATTGCACTCGGCTAAACCTCTGGATAAACTTGCGCAGGGGCTCGCCCTCCTTTTGAGGGAGGAGATGCAAATCACTTTCTTGGCCAGGAGCTTGGTGGCCCCCAACAAAGGCGCCAACAAACTGATGGCACAGATCTGACCAGGAAGAAATGGAATTCTCCGGCAGATGCATCAACCATGACCTGACGTTGGGTTTGAGCACCAATGGGAAGTAGTTGGCAAGTATCTTGTCGTCTCGGCCTCCAGCAGCCTGCACAGCAATGGTGTAGATGCTTAGGAACTCCGAGGGATGAGTCTTGCCGTCATATTTCTCCGGAACCTCTAGTTTGAATGTTCGGGAGTTGGGCCACTGGACTCGCCGCAGCTCACGGGTAAACGCCGGGCAACCTACCTCGTAAGGCAAGTCGCCTGCGTCCCCTGGCGCAGGCTTGTTGACAGTAGGCCCTGCACGTTTATCAGACTAATTATGCGCCTCCCGTCGGTGCTCGATGGTAGTTGGAGCGCCTTCTTTACTTCGTTCCCGAAGAACTTGACGCTGATCGCGGCGCATCCGCGGATCGGACGACGCCGTGGAATCGTCATCACAGCCTTTGGTCCGCCGTGGTGATGGCCGCCGTTGTTCTCGTGAAGGGGAGTGCACTGTAGTAGCGCTGCCTCCGGTCTTCTCCCCACCAGCTCACGCCGGAACGATAGACCGCTGCCGCGAGGGTCCTGCTTGCTGCGGTCTATCCTTGTTGGCGAAGCCGACAAGGCTCTGGATAGTAGATCACCACTCCTCCATCTTCTCCGGAGCAGGAGGAAAATTGAGGAGCAGTTGCGCACGTGCCAAAGCTTCTGCTGGCGTAGGCGGCGGCGACAGGTGCGAGGTGCGTGAGGTGCTCTGACTCCTAACAGCGTTAGAAGGAGCGTCGTCATGACCACGCGAGCACGCGCCACCTCCACCGGCAGTTCGGTGCGCACGCTGGGCCTGCGCACCTTGGGATCGGTGCGTAGAAGTCTCTGCATGGGGGCGTTCAGGACCACCGCCGTCATGGTGCTGCTCGCCGCGTGCGGCCTGGGAAGGCCGCAACGCCTGCGCCGACGCGGAAGCCCTGGACGTCGTCCCCCGATCTCAGGAGTTCGTTGCACCGCCTGTAGGCAGCACTGCTCCATCTCTGGATCTAGTAGCGTGCGGGTTGCCGTCACCGCTGCGAACGACGCCGCTCGCCTGGCTTGGATCACCAGAACATCATGGAGGCTCTAAACCTCCACCTCCTGCATCCACGCCGTCACCCGTCCGAGTAGGCACGGGCAAGACGGACGTAGACGGAACAGCCGCTGCTGCACCCTTCTTCTTGGGCGGCATGGTAACAAAGATGATGAAGAAGCCGTAGGTTCGACCCCTACCTGGCGCGCCAAAGATGTCGGCGTTCGACACCTATGGGATCTGAGGGACCCCTTTATGGTTCGGCAAGGGGAGAGGTATGCACAAAGAGCAGAACTGAGGATCAACGCGAGGGGATTTTTACCCAGGTTCGGGCCGCTGATCAGCGTAAAAGCCTACTCCTGCTTTAGTTTATTATCAGTGATTCGTCCTAGTTCTTGGAGCGCTTGCGATGAACAGTAAGTTCAAGCAGCAGCTACGCATGCAGAATGGGCTGAGAGTCCTCCTTCTGTAGCAGTTGCCTTGGGCCTCCTTTTATATGATCAAAGGGGTCACCACAGTTCCGAACAGTTTATTTGCGAGGTGTAAAGTAGCTACATGGTTATCATACCTAACCACTGACGGTTTTGGACAAATGCATTTAATGCACCGTGAGGTGTCTGTTTAGGTGTCTCTACTTTCTTGGGGATGGAAAAAGGAGCCATCCCATCAGCACCGCTCAAGCTCGCCTCCACTAGCGCCCTGCCACCCATCCAGAAGTGGGGCCAGAATGCCAGGCCGGTCACTGTACTGAAGCGGTGGTACAGTGACGGAACCTTGTCGGGTGTGAATCTTGCCGGGCTTGTCGAGCTACCCCGGCAAGATCTTGCCGGGAGCCAAGCCCTTGGTCTTCAGTCCTCTTTATCTTCTGGTCCTTGGCGTGGATGTCTCTTGATAATCTTGGATCGATCTTCAGCTGTTCCACCGACAAGCCTTGCCGCAGGTATGGCTACAACTGCCCGTGCACAAGTATGGGGTACTAATGGCCCAATATTTAGTACACCGACACCTACGGTCAAGGGCGTTAGCTGGGTGGGTCAAGTGTCGGTCCCAGTGTCGGTCTTTGGAGGAAACATTTAACATCAAGCATGAATATTTTTGCAGAATGAATTTTTGTCACTACTAATATTATCATGAATTATTATTGATGATATGAATATTATTGTGGACTAACTTGTTTCTCTTATTTTATTTCCTGAGTGTCTCAGGGGCTGGCTAGACTACCCCGGACATTCAATTTTATTTTCAAGACCTTTCATGGCGTCCCTCAAGTTCTCAGGCGGTTCTGTCTCGCCACTACTCTTGTGGATACCCGACTGGCATTTCTTTTCAAGACCTTTCGTGGTGTCGCTCGAGTTCTCAGGCGGTTCTGTCTCGCCACTACTCTTGAGGATACCCGATTGGCATTTCTTTTCAAGACCTCTCGTGGCGTCGCTTGAGTTCTCGGATGGTCCTGTCTCATCCGATTTCTCTTTTAGACACCCGTTTAACATTTCTCTTCAAGACCTACCATGGTGTCACTTGACATCCGACCGACATTTCTTTTGTTTATTTTCGTTGGTCACTAACAAGTTATATACCCATTTTGCTGCTCATGCCCATTTTTATGCACATATCAATAATAGTCATGTCATGTTAAAATTTTGATCAACACCTGCATATCACTTAGTCCAGCATGAGCATAAGCATTCGGTATATCTTTTGTTCATTATGTTTGCGAGTACATTCCAACGTACTCACAGGCTTGTCCCTGGCTATTGTCTTGGCCAGATCATGTTTCAGAGAGGAGCACCACGAAGCCCCCGCAACCTAGGAATTTGGAGATAGCAGCCACACGAGATAGGAGTTATCTAGGTCAGCTGTTCCTATGGGAATGGAGTCCCATCAGCATTGGAGATCCACGAGTCACTTCCGTCATCCAGCAGTAGAGATCCCTGTTATATTCATTGGATCTTTATGGTCTTGTACTCAATTTCTTGTAATTTCCTGGAATTCTGTATCAAGAAGGTGTCCACCAGCAACAGTAATCCTGGGGCTGGTGATGACACGAGGTTCATTTGCTGGGATTTTATGTCCCGGAAAATCCGGCCCCGACAGTTGTCGATGCGCATCATACTATCCTACGACTCGACGACATTTATGAGTTGCCGGGCTGGCATGAACTCCAGTAGCAGGCATGACTTGCCATTTGCCAGAAGATTCATAGCCATCCGATATGACTATAGATGTCCCCAAACCCGAGAGTGTCCACAAGCTGCACGGAACCATTCGTTTCCAAAATGAGCGACAAAGATTTAGGGCATGTTTGGTTGCTCACCAAAGTTCAACCAGGCCCGGCGTATGCAGGATCTTTTCAGTGTTGGACTGTTTGGTTGCCCACAAACACTATTGGGCCTGCACGGCACAGTTCTTAAAGCACCGCTGGGTCTGACTCACTGGAAACGTCCGAATTGGCAGTTTCGAGCGAGCTAGGCCCGAGCAATGCTCTGCAACGCACATGGGTGGCTCTGGCTATATTTGTTTACACATAATCACCTCTTAATCTCTCCCTCCCCTTCAAGCACCTTATCTTCCTGGTCTCCTAGCCCAGCCAAAGGCACAACCTTGCTTTGCCTCCTCCACTTTGCCCCCTCCTTCTCCTCCTCACGGTGGTGTCGTCGGCTGCCGCGCAATCAGACAACGCACCATGGATCCCCTCTCCCTCCTTCTCATGGGGCGAGCTGCTGCGATGGGTGTTATGGCAGGGCGCGGTGGCGACGGACGTGGGGAGAGCTGCTGCGGGGCGTGACGGTGAGCGCGCGGCTACGACAGTCGTGGGCGAGCTACTGCGGTGTGCTTGCTAGAAGTGGCGGAGCTAGGATTGGAGAAAACCCTAAGCCCAAAAAATATTGGCGAGATTGAAAATCTTTACCGCCTATAACTACCCTCAAAGTACCTCATATCTACGCAAAAAATACCACATGCGAAAACATAAAATATGGCTCAATTGCACAATCGATCTAGAATTTAAACCCAATGCTTATGGATCCTCAAATTTGCAAAGCTACATGCTACATAGTATGAATTAAGCTTTTGCATTACACCCTTTCTGTCAAAAGAAAACAAACTTCACTTGTATACTTAACATATTAGTGATGCTTTACCTGAAAGAAATATGTCAGAAGTTCTTCTCAAGTGTATTGATTTCCTCGGATAAAAAATTCTGCTGTTGCAGCTTTTTGGTACCGTGTACAAGGTCAAGCTAATAGCTCATGTGAAGAAAATGAACATATACTGAATATATCAAATCTGCTTCTATTTAAAGCAGCCAAAATGAGCATATCTTAGAATTTGTTGTGTGCACATCAATTTGAACCAGCAAATGCATTGAAATGTATGAAGAATAATTCCTCAGGAAGGTGTTCGAGTTTTCACCATCATATAGTCAAACTGGTCAACAAAATAGTCTCTCAGAGTAATCTGTCCAGAAGGGCGGGGCGACGCGCTGGCAGCGCATGGGAGGCGGAGGCCATGGCACGCGCTGGGGAACGGGTCATGGTCGCAGGGGGTCACGGGCAGCGGGGAGCAGGGAGCCCGGACATTGAGCACCACTGCTGGGTGGGGAGCAGTAGAGCCAGTTCATGGCTGCTAGTCGCATGAGTTAGGCCGAGGCCGCTCCTCGCGGGTGGAAGGAGCCCAACTTGAAATCTAGGTAGTTGGGCGTAAAAAAAATTCCCATGCCCCGGGCCTGGGCCCTAGGTGCCCGGGTCTTGTCTCCGCCCCTGCTTGCTAGCTTGATAGTTAGCTAGCCAGCTAACATGTTGTGTGCTTGCTAGCTAGCTAGCCAGTAGCCGCAATGTGCTTGCTGGCTAGCATAGGCTGCTAGCTAGTGCTCAGAGAGTTGCGGCTGTGGACGAGAAGCCAATGACGGCGAGCGCGATGGTGTTGCAGCTGCGAAAGAAGCATGCGGCAAAGTGATGACCCACAAGTATAGGGTATCAATCATAGTCCTTTCGATAAGTAAGAGTGTCAAACCCAACAAGGAGCAGAAGGAAATGACAAGCGGCTTTCAGCAAGGTAATGTCTGCAAGCACTGAAATTATTAGTAACGCGTAGTTTGGTAGCAAGATAATTTGTAACGAGCAAGTAACGGTAACGGTAACAAAAGTGCAGCAAGGTAGCCCAATCCTTTTGAGGCAAAGGACAGGCCAAAATGATCTCTTATGATAAGCAAAGCTTTCTTGAGGGTACACGGGAATTTCATCTAGTCAGTTTCATCATGTTGGTTTGATTTGTGTTCGCTACTTTGATAATTTGATATGTGGGTGGACCGGTGCTTAGGTGTTGTTCTTACTTGAACAAACCTCCTACTTATGATTAACCCCCTCGCTAGCATCCGCAACTACGAGAAAAGTATTAAGAATAAATCTAACCATAGCATTAAACTTTTGGATCCAAATGAGTCCCTTATGGAATAGTGCATAAACTAGGGTTTAAGCTTATGTCACTCTAGCAACCCATCATCTAATAACTACTCCACAATGCATTCCCTTAGGCCCTAATAAGGTGAAGTGCCATGTAGTCGACATTCACATGACACCACTAAGGGAATCACAACATACATACCATCAAAATATCGAACACATATCAAGTTCACATGATTACTTGCAACAAGATTTCTCCCGTGACCTCAAGAACAAAAGTAACTACTCACTAATGATAATCATGCTCAAGATCAGAGGGGTATTAAATAGCATAATGGATCTGAACATATAATCTTCCACCAAATAAACCATATAGTAATCAACTACAAGATGTAATCAACACTACTAGTCACCCACAAGTACCAATCTATAGTTCTGGTACAAAGATTGAACACAAGAGATGAACTAGGGTTTGAGAGGAGATGGTGTTGTTGAAGATGTTGATGGAGATTGCCCTCCCCAAGATGGGAGAGTTGTTGGTGATGATGATGACGATGATTTCCCCCTCCGGGAGGGAAGTTCCCCCGGCAGAATCTCTCCACCGGAGGACAAAAGTGCTCCTGCTCAAGTTCTGCCTCGAGACGGCGGCGCTTCGTCCCGAAAGTCCTCTCCTTATTTTTTCTAGGTCAAAATGACTTATATACCAGAAGAGGGGCACCGGAGGTGGGCCGAGGAGGGCACAACCCACCAGGGCGCGCCTGGGCTCCTTGGCGCGCCCAGGTGGGTTGTGCCCACCTGGTGGGCCCCCTCTGGTACTTATTGGCTCCAATAATTCTTATATATTCCATAAAAATTCCTCGTAAAGTTTTAGCTCATTTGCAGTTGTTCAGAATAGGTAGACTGACGTAGCTTTTTCAGGTCCAGATTTCCAGCTGCCGGAATTCTCCCTCTTTGTGCGAACCTTGCATATTATGAAAGAAAAGGCATTAGAATTACTCCAAAAAGCATTATTATGCATAAAAACATCATAAATAACATTAGGAAAACATGATGCAAAATGGATGTATCAACTCCCGCAAGCTTAGACCTCGCTTGTGCTCAATCCAAAACCGAAATTGAAAAACATGTCCACATGCTTAGAGAGAGAGGTGTCGATAAAAACAAAATACAGACATAGAAGCATCATGTATATTATTATAACAGCAACTAACTTTAGCATAGAACTTTATCATAGAACTTTTATCATATAACTTCTCATGAACAAGTAACAATTCATCACAACATCGAAGTATAAAGCATAAACTCCATTGAAAACCAATAAACTATGTTTTCAGTCAACTTTGCAACTACAATTCATCATCTTTTCAGGAAGGGTCACGTATCGGAGCCTTTTTGGCAAGTCCAGATACTCAACCATCATATAGTCTTCTATGATTGCTAACACTCACGGCATACACATGAGCAAAACATTTCAACCAGACACATAGAAAGATAGGGGCTTATAGATTCGCCTCCCAACATACTCACCTCGAGGGTGATGTCAACAATAATAATTCATGCTACTCATATCCAACTGGATATATGTGCCTAGATCTTTTCTCACCACATGATGCTTGCCAAAAGAGAAAATAAAAAGGAATAGAGAGAAGAACTTTGACTCTTGCATAAAAGTAAATACAAAAAAGTAAAAGATAGGCCCTTCACAAAGGGAAGCAGAGGTTGCCATGCGCTTATTTGTTTGTATGCTCAATCTCTTAGTGCAAAAGAACATCATGTTATATTGCCCCTTGTGATAGCAACCTTTATTATGCAGTCTGTCACTTTTATTCTTTGCCATCACAAGTTCGTACAACACTCAATTTTCTCTTACACTAAATGATCCAACACTTTTAGAAGCAATTTTTATTGCCCTTTTTGCACCGATGACAACTTACTTGAAGGATCTTACTCAATCCATAGGTAGGTATGGTGGACTCTCAAAATAAGATTTGGGTTTAAGGTTTTTGGATGCACAAGTAGTATCTCTACTTAGTGTGGAATTTTTGGCTAGCAAAGATAGGGGCAAGCACCACATGTTAAAGGATCTATGACAATATAACTTCTATGTGAATATGAACAAACATAAATCATTACGTTATCTTCCTTGTCCAACGTCAACAATTTTGGCATATAATATTTTGATGGGGGCTCACAATCACAAAAGATGTCCAAGATAGTATATTTGCATGTGAATCTTCTCTTCCCTTATTAATTCTTTCATGAATTGCATCATTGACCAATGCTATGTTTGTCAATCTCCAATAAAACTTTCTACTTATACTCTTCCTTATGTGATGTCATTACTTACCATAAAATTAGCATATGATCTTTTTCATTTATTTCCTTTCTTTTTATTGAACTTGAGAGTAAAGAAAACAAAACTCAAACTAAACTTTATTATATATATCTCGCACACGATTACAAAGATAGATCACTAAGCAAACACTCGAAAAGAAAGGATAGAACTAAACTTTTATTCATCTAAAGCAAAAGATAACTATGGATTGAACTAAGATAAGTAAAGGCAAAAGATAGTGGAGGTGATACGATACCGGGGCACCTCCCCCAAGCTTGGCACAAGCCAAGGGGAGTGCCCATACCCGATACTCAATTTTCCTTTGGTGATGAAGAAGGAGGTGGTGGTGATGAAGTGGCTCCCAATATATCCATGAGTGCATCCTTCAAGCCTTGAATCTCGTGGAGGGCTTTACGAAGCAACTCAGTGTTTTTCTCCACTTCAGCCATAATATGTTTATTCTCCGGTCCCCAAGAACTTGTTCCTACACCACTTTCTCTAGGACGAGATATGTCCCAATTGGACGGTATGTGCACACGGGGAGTATTTTCGAACCCATAATTGTGAATCAAATTGTGAAAATTGTTACGATGTAACCTGTGTAAAGGCCTCCTTGGAGGGAGTTCTTCTTGCACTTCAGAGCTCTCTTGATTGTTTGATGATCTCATGGCTTGATGAGGATTAGGACGAGTAGAGATACCAGCTAGTGTGCCTCTCTCTGAAGCAGGAGGGTGAACTCCAAGGGAATTCCCTTCATCTTCCCCCATGGCAACCTCCTGAACTCCCCCCCTCTAGCTCCTCATGCAGTAGCCCTGCATCGTCTTCTCCATTGTTGGAAGAGGGGGAAGACATGATGCCTGGCCTAATAGATCTGACCGAAAACAGTAAGAAAAGAAGACAAAAGATTTCTCTGCGATGCGGTGGTCAATAGGTTCGGGGGGTATATAAAGATTTTTTTATCTTGGGAAACAAGCAAGCTGAAGAAAAACGGAGTCCGGAAGGTACTCGAGGTGGGCACAACCCACCTGGGTGCGCCTGGCAAGCCAGGCGCTCCCTGGTGTCTTGTGCCCACCAGGGTTGCCTTCCTGGTTGTTTCTTATTTTCCCAATTTTTGTTATATTCCAAAACAGACAGAAAATATTTTTGCGGATTTTTCGGAGTCCGTTTACTTACCGTATCACGTACCTCCTTTATTTTCACGATTCTGGAGTGTTCCGGAAGGTTTCCTTTATGTGTTCTTCCGGTGTCATAGTTTGGATAATATTGCTTTAAACATTAATGGGCGTACCTGAGATATAATGTTTTATTTGTTGCCCATTAACAACCTTCGGGTTAGTACCTTCAGCATTATTTATCTTGATGGCTCTGGATCGATAAACCTCCTCGATAACATAGGGTCCTTCCCATTTGGAGAGGAGTTTTCCTGCAAAGAATCTGAAACGAGAGTTGTACAAAAGAACATATTCTCCAACTTTGAACTCACGCTTTTGGATTCTTTTGTCATGCCATCTTTAACCTTTTCTTTAAATAACTTGGCATTTTCATAGGCTTGGGTTCTCCATTCATCTAGTGAGCTAATATCAAATAACCTCTTTTCGCTGGCAAGTTTGAAGTCATAGTTGAGTTCTTTGATTGCCCAATATGCTTTATGTTCTAACTCAAGGGGCGAATGACAAGCTTTTCCATAAACCATTTTATACGGAGACATACCCATAGGATTTTCATATGCTGTTCTATAAGCCCAAAGTGCATCATCTAACTTCTTTGACCAATTCTTTTGGGACCTATTGATAGTTTTTTGTAATATTAATCTTATTTCTCTATTGCTAAGTTCAACTTGACCACTAGACAGAGGATGATAAGGTGATGCAATTATATGGTTAACATCATATTTAGCAAGCATTTTACGGAAAGCACCATGAATAAAATGTGAACCACCATCAATCATTAAATATCTAGGGACTCCAAACCTTGGGAAAATGACTTCCTTAAGCATTTTAATAGAGGTGTTGTGATCAGCACTACTAGTTGGAATAGCTTCTACCCACTTAGTAACATAATCAACAACAACCAAAATATGTGTATACCCATTAGAGGAAGGAAAAGGTCCCATGTAATCAAATCCCCAAACATCAAATGGTTCAACAGCAAGAGAATAATTCATAGGCATTTCCTGACGCTTACCAATATTACCAATTCTTTGACATTCATCACAAGATAAAACAAACTTACGGGCATCCTTGAAGAGAGTAGGCCAATAAAAACCAAATTGCAATACCTTGTGAGCAGTTCTATCTCCCGCATGATGTCCTCCATAAGCTTCAGAGTGACATTTTTGTAGGATTTGTCCCTGTTCATGCTCAGGTACACAATGTCCAATAATACCATCTACTCCTTCTTTATAAAGATGTGGGTCATCCCAAAAGTAATGTCTTAAATCATAGAAGAATTTTTTCTTTTGTTGGTATGTGAAGCTAGGTGGTAAATATTTAGCAACAATATAATTGGCATAGTCAGCATACCAAGGAGTGTTATGAGAAACATTTATTGCAGCTAATTGTTCATCAGGAAAATTATCATTAATAGGTTGTGGGTCATCAAGAATATTTTCTAACCTAGACAAGTTATCAGCCACGGGGTTCTCAACTCCCTTTCTATCAGTGATATGTAAATAAAATTCTTGTAACAAAAGAACCCACCTAATGAGTCTAGGTTTAGCATCCTTCTTCTCCATAAGATATTTTATAGCAGCATGATCGGTATGAACAGTCACTTTAGAATCAACAATGTAAGATCTAAATTTATCACAAGCAAACAGAACTGCTAAAAATTCTTTTTCAGTAGTAGCATAATTTCGTTGAGCACTGTCTAGAGTTTTACTAGCATAATGAATAACATTTAACTTCCTATCGACTCTTTGTCCTAGAACAGCACCAACAACATAATCACTAGCATCACACATAATTTCAAAAGGCAAGTTCCAATCAGGTGGTTGAACAATAGGTGCAGAAATCAAGGCTTTCTTAAGTGTTTCAAAGGCTTCTAAACAATCATTATAAAAAACAAATGGAACATCATTTTGTAAAAGATTTGTAAGAGGCCTAGAAATTTTAGAGAAGTCTTTAATAAACCTCCTATAGAAGCCAGTATGACCGAGGAAACTATGAATACCTTTGTTATCTTTAGGGCATGGTATTTTCTCAATTGCATCAACTTTAGCTTTATCCACCTCAATACCTCGTTCAGAAATTTTATGTCCCAAGACAATACCTTCATTAACCATAAAGTGGCACTTCTCCCAATTCAAGACGAGATTAGTTTGCTCGCATCTCTGCAAAACTCGATCAAGGTTGCTCAAGCAATCATCAAAAGAAGTTCCGTAAACGGAGAAATCATCCATGAAAACCTCAACAATCTTTTCACAAAAATCATAGAATATAGCAGTCATACATCTTTGAAAAGTAGCAGGTGCATTGCATAAACCAAAAGGCATACGTCTATAAGCATAAGTTCCAAAAGGGCAAGTAAAGGTGGTTTTCTCTTGATCGGGTTGTGAGACAGGTATTTGAGAAAAAGCGGAATATCCATCAAGAAAGAAAAAATGTGTGTGCTTTGATAGTCTTTCTAACATTTGATCAATAAAAGGCAGAGGGTAATGATCTTTTCTAGTAGCTTTATTTAGTTTTCTAAAATCAATTACCATTCTGTAGCCAGTAACAATTCTTTGTGGAATAAGTTCATTCTTATCATTAGGAACAATGGTAATACCTCTTTTTTAGGGACACAATGAACGGGACTTACCCATCTACTATCAGCTATGGGATAGATTATACCTGCTTCCAAAAGCTTCAGTATTTCTGTTCTTACCACTTCTATCATTTTAGGATTTAAACATCGTTGGTGATCAACAACGGGTTTAGCATCAGGCTCCATATTAATTTTATGCTCACAGAGAGTGGGACTAATGCCCTTTAAATCATGTTCTGAAAGGTTAGCACTAATAATAACAGGATAATTCTTTTTCTCATCAAGATAAGCATATTTCAAAGTGTCTAGCAATTGTTTTAATTCAAACACAGGATCACCTTTAGGTGGAGGAGGACCTCCTAGAGTTTCGATAGGGAAATTGTGTTTAAGCAGAGGACGTTGTTCAAAGAAAATCTTATCTATTTCATTTCTTTCATGCAGATGCATATCATTTTCATGGTCTAGCAAATATTGTTCTAGTGGATCGGTAGGAGGCACAACAATAGAAGCAAGACCAATTATTTCATCCTTACTAGACAATTCTTCCTTATGATGTTTTCTACTAAACTTGGAAAAATTAAACTCATGAGACTCATTACCAAAACTAACACAGACGGTTTGTTTCTCACAATCTATTTTAGCATTGACAGTGTTCAAGAAAGGTCTACCAAAGATAATGGGACAAAAGTCATCTTGTGGGGAACCAAGAACAAGAAAATCAGTAGGGTATTTTATTTTCCCACACAAGACTTCAACATCTCTAACAATCTCAAGTGGTGTAATGGTGTCCCTATTAGCAAGTTTAATAGTAACATCTATGTCTTCTATTTCAGCGGGTGCTATATCATTCATAATTTCTTGATATAAGGTAAAAGGAATGGCACTCACGCTAGCACCTATGTCGCATAAACCATGATAACAGTGATCTCCTATTTTAACTGAGACAATAGGCATGCCAACAATGGGTTTATGTTTATCTTTTTCATCGGGTTTGGCAATTCTAGCAGCTTCATCACAGAAGTAAATAACATGCCCATCTATATTTTCAACCAAGAGATCTTTAACCATAGCAACACTAGGTTCTACTTTAATTTGTTCAGCAGGTTTGGAAGTTCTAATATAACTTTTGTTGACCACAGTTGAGACTTTAGCATGTTCCTTTATCCTAACAGGGAAAGGTGGTTTTTTAATATAAGCAGTAGGCACAACTGGATCAACATTGTAAATAATAGTTTCATCTTCAGCTACTACTAGTTCTTTAATTTCTTCTTTGATAGGTGGGTGATATTTAACCACTTCTCCTTAGGGAGGTCAACATGAGTAGCAAATTATTCACAAAAGGAGGCTAGTATCTCAGAGTCAAGTCCATATTTAGTGCTAAACTTTTGAAAAGCATCGGTATTCAGAAAAGATTTAACACAATCATACTTGAGCTTAATACCTGACACTTTACCTTCATCGAGTTCCCAATCTTCAGAGTTGCATTTAATTCTTTCTAAAAGATCCCACTGGAAATCAATACTTTTCTTCATAAAGGAACCAGTACAAGAAGTATCAAGCATGGATCGATCATCATGAGAAAGCCGAGCATAAAAATTCTGAATAATAATTTCTCTTGAGAGCTCATGATTGGGGCATGAATATAACATTGACTTAAGCCTCCCCCAAGCTAGAGCGATACTTTCTCCTTCACGAGGCCAAAAATTATATATGTAATTCCTATCACGATGAACTAGATGCATAGGATAATTTTTTTGGTGAAATTCCAATTTCAATCGATTCCAATTCCAAGATCCAATATCATCGCATAGCCTATACCATGCCAATGCTTTTCCCTTCAAAGATAAAGTGAAAACCTTCTTCTTAGCTTCATCTCCGGGTAAACCTGCAAGCTTAAATAATCCACAAATTTCATCCACATATATCAAGTGCATATCAGGATGTTCGGTTCCATCTCCTACATAAGGATTAGCTAGCAGTTGTTCTATCATACCCAAAGGAATTTCATAACCAATATTTTCAGTAGGTGCAGTAGGTTGAGGGGTAACTAATTGTGGTTCCGGTCGAGGTGAAGATACTCCGAACAAACCCCTCAAAGGATTGTTCTCCGTAGTAACAAGTGACAATAAATTTCAGCACGTAGCAATAATTTTTCCTTACCGATTTCCACTTACCAAGAGCGCTTCACTCCCTGGAAACGGCGCCAGAAAAGAGCCTTGATGACCCACAAGTATAGGGGATCAATCATAGTCCTTTCGATAAGTAAGAGTGTCAAACCCAATGAGGAGCAGAAGGAAATGACAAGCGGTTTTCAGCAAGGTAATGTCTGCAAGCACTGAAATTATAAGTAACGAGTAGTTTGTTAGCAAGATAATTTGTAACGAGCAAGTAACAGCAACAGTAACAAAAGTGCAGCAAGATAGCCCAATCCTTTTGAGGCAAAGGACAGGCCAAAACGATCTCTTATGATAAGCAAAGCGTTCTTGAGGGTACACGGGAATTTCATCTAGTCACTTTCATCATGTTGGTTTGTTTTGTGTTCGCTACTTTGATAATTTGATATGTGGGTGGACCGGTGCTTAGGTGCTGTTCTTACTTGAACAAACCTCCTACTTATGATTAACCCCCTCGCAAGCATCCGCAACTACGAGAAAAGTATTAAGAATAAATCTAACCATAGCATTAAACTTTTGGATCCAAATGAGTCCCTTAGGGAATAGCGCAGAAACTAGGGTTTAAGCTTCTGTCACTCTAGCAACCCATCATCTAATAACTACTCCACAATGCATTCCCTTAGGCCCTAATAAGGTGAAGTGCCATGTAGTCGATGTTCACTTGACACCACTAAGGGAATTACAACATACATACCATCAAAATATCGAACACATATCAAGTTCACATGATTACTTGCAACAAGATTTCTCCCGTGACCTCAAGAACAAAAGTAACTACTCACTAATGATAATCATGCTCAAGATCAGAGGGGTATTAAATAGCATAATGGATCTGAACATATAATCTTCCACCAAATAAACCATATAGTAATCAACTACAAGATGTAATCAACACTACTAGTCACCCAAAAGTACCAATCTATAGTTCCAGTACAAAGATTGAACACAAGAGATGAACTAGGGTTTGAGAGGAGATGGTGCTGTTGAAGATGTTGATGGAGATTGCCCTCCCCAAGATGGGAGAGTTGTTGGTGATGATGATGACGATGATTTCCCCCTCCGGGAGGGAAGTTCCCTCGGTGGAATCGCTCCGCCGGAGGGCAAAAGTGCTCCTGCCCAAGTTCCGCCTCGAGACGGCGGAGCTTCGTCCCGAAAGTCCTCCACTTATTTTTTTCTAGGACAAATGACTTATATACCAGAAGAGGGGCACCAGAGGTGGGCCGAGGAGGGCGCGCCCAGGTGTGTTGTGCCCAGCTAGTGGGCCGCCTCTGGTACTTATTGGCTCCAATAATTCTTATATATTCCATAAAAATTCCTCGTGAAGTTTCAGCTCATTTGGAGTTGTGCAGAATAGGTAGCCCGACGTAGCTTTTTCAGGTCCAGACTTCCAGCTGCCGGAATTCTCCCTCTTTGTGTGAACCTTGCATATTATGAGAGAAAAGGCATTAGAATTACTCCAAAAAGCATTATTATGCATAAAAACATCATAAATAATAGTAGGAAAACATGATGCAAAATGGACGTATCACAAAGCTGGAGATCATCCGGCGCCTGCGAGAGGCGGCTGTGTCCCTCGTCGAGGAGTGTGTGCTCTTGGCCGAGGTGCTGTAGTTTAAGTGTAGTTGCTAACTGCTAATCACCATGCGAGTGCTACTTCTTGAGCTTGCGTTGATTTTTCCCTTCAAGAGGAAAGGGTGATGCAGCAAAGTAGAGATAAGTATTTCCCTCGGTTAAGAACCAAGGTATCAATCTAGTAGGAGGCACAAGCAAGTCTCCAATCTATGCACCTGCACAAACTAACAAACACTTGCACTCAACGTGTAAAAGGGGTTGTCAATCCCTTCACGGTTTCGAACAAGAGTGAGATCTAATAGAGATAGGTATAAAAGATAAATAAAATAGCAAACTAAAGTAAATCTAAATAAATTGCAACAATGTATTTTTGGGTTTTTTTGGTTTATAGATCTGAAAATATATGATGGAAAATAGATCCGGGGCCATAGGTTTCACTAGAGGCTTCTCTCTTGAAGATAGCATACGGTGGGTGAACAAATTACTGTTGAGCAATTGATAGAAAAGCGCAAAGTTATGACAATATCTAAGGCAATGATCATGAATATAAGCATCACGTCCATGACAAGTAGACCGAAATGATTTTGCATCTACTACTATTACTCCACACATCGACCGCTATCCAGCATGCATCTAGAGTATTAAGTTCATAAGAACGGAGTAACGCCTTAAGTAAGATGACATGATGTAGAGGGATAAACTCAAGCAATATGATATAAACCCCATCTTTTTATCCTTGATGGCAACAATATAATACGTGCCTCGCTACCCCTTCTGTCACTGGGTGAGGACACCACAAGATTGAACCCAAAACTAAGCACCTCTCCCATTGCAAGAAAAACCAATCTAGTTGGCCAAACCAAACCGATAGTTCGAAGAGAGATACAAAGATATCTTAATCATGCATAAAAGAGTTTAGAGAAGACTCAAATAATATTCATAGATAATCTGATCATAAATCAACAATTCATCGGATCTCAACAAACACACCGCAAAAAAGTATTACATCAAATAGATCTCCAAGAACATCGAGGAGAACAATGTATTGAAGATCAAAGAGAGAGAAGAAGCCATCTAGCTACTAGCTATGGACCCGTAGGTCAGTGGTAAACTACTCACACATCATCGGAAGGGAAGCAAGGTTGATGTAGAGGCCCTCCATGATCGAATCCCCCTCCGGCAGGGTGCCGGAAAAGGCCCCAAGATGGGATCTCATGGGAATAGAGGCTTGCGGCGGCGGAAAAGTATTTTGGTGGATGCCTCTAATGGTTTGGGAATATTTGGGAATTTATAGTGCAAAGATTAGGGTTAGGAGACCTCCAAGGGGCCCACAAGCCCTCAGGGCACGCCCCCCCTAGGGCGCCCTGGCAGGCTTTTGGCCTCCTCAGGAACCTTCTAGCCCCCTCTCCAAGTCCTCTGGATGTCTTCTGGTCCAAGAAAAATCATCGCGAAAGTTTTATTCCGTTTGGTATTCCTTTTCTGTAAAACTCAAAAACAAGGAAAAAATAGAAACTGGCAATGGGCTCTAGGTTAATAGGTTAGTCCCAAAAATAATATAACATAGCGTATTAATGCAAATAAAACATCCAAACAGATAATATAATAGCATGGAACAATTAAAAATTATAGATACGTTGGAGACGTATCAGCGAGCCACACAACCAAACTCTGGGTCGAAATTGGTTTCCGTTGACAAGACCCCTCATACAGGCAACCAAACAACATGCAAACATCATTTTTTTACCCTGTATTCACTCAACCTGTCTCCACACAGCCTGGCTCATTTTCCTCCTCTCAGCCAGGCTCGGCTCACCCAAGCAACCAAACACATCCTTAAAAATATACTCATCAAACCAAGTTCAAGATGAACAAACTTGTGCCTTTAGATGTTTTTTAAATGGAGGCAAAAGATTTCTCTCATCAATTAATTAAGAAGAAGAGAACTGGCGAGTTAATTAACAGAAAATCGAGCGAAAACCGATACATACGGACCACATGCAGACTACTCGCTAAGAAACAAATTCCATGACCCCACGGTCAACCCAACAAACATACATAACGTGCAACCACCACGATCCCTTGCACTTCCACATCGCAAAGAAACCCCCAACAAAACCAAGGTTGAAGACAATGGACACCACCAAATCCACGGAGATGAGCCAATGGGAGATGGTGGTCGACGAGACTGAGAATCATACATTAAGCACCTGGGGACGCCTTTCCAATGGCACCACTCTTCTTGCCTATGCTCTTGATATCCTTCCTCACCTTCTTGATTTTACCCTGTAGAAGCCTCCTCCGTTAGGAGGAAAGCAATCGCCTTGGTAGACCCAGGGCTAGCTGCCTCCAAGCAGGCGAACAAGCACGAAGCTTTTTCGCGAAGACTGCCTCGCCAATACATACCAACATTTCTTCACGGTCAAAGACGGGCAACCGGATGGACTTCATCTCCTCAGAATTATGTGCCAATGCCTTTAGATTAGCATTTCTAGTATCTTGTGAATAAATTAGAACATGACATTATAATGGATACAGCATGTTCATGCAGAAAGAGGGGAGAAGGGGGAACATATAAGCTGAAATATGTATAATGAAATGCTAAAAATCAAAGAATCGGTAAAAAATGACCGGAGTTTAAATCATCAGCTTTGTAACTCGGTTCTCATGGAAGCACGATGCGAAATTAATACCTAGAATACGTTGCAAGAACGGATGCTCAGATATGCTTCATGCCATGTTCGCTCATTTCCGAAGCCTTCGAAAGGAAAGTATCAAGGAGCTCACTAATCGGCTAAGGAACATTGTCGATAGACTACATCAATGTGGAGTTGAAGATACTATTGACAAAGATGTGGTCAACAAACAGCTCTGCTCACTTGAAGAGTCCTTCAACCCAATAATCTCCAAAATTAAGGGAAGACCTGATTTTGAAGATCTTCCGTCACCTGAAGTTATGGAGCTATTGGTTATACATGAGGAAATGATGGAGAAGGAAAAAGGCGAACCAAAATCTTCTTCAAAAGCAGAAGGTGAGATCCTTTCTGACTATGGGAGTCCACACGAAGAGGAAGAAGAAGATGTCAAAAATGAGCACTCCATCACAAGAGAACTCAAAATGCTCATAGAGCACCCCAATAACCTCAGGATACAAAATCTATGTCTGTCAAATGTGCTCGAAGATGAGTCATCAAGATCTTCGAGAAGATTGCCCCCAACGAATATGAAGTGCTATAAATGCAAACTTTGTGGTCATTACATTGCCGACTATCCCAACTAGGAGTTGGATCTCAAGCACAGCGGAAGATGGCATGCACTAAACTATTAAGGATTCGTGCAAACAAACCGGCATACTAAGCTCATGAAGAAGAATGAATCATCCTCATCCTCTTTAAAGAGACCAGTCACTGCCGTGCATGCAAAAGCCATGATCTAATCCAACATGAAGAGGATATCTCAGCTTGGTGGTGTATGTGTTGGAACGACAATGGACTCCGAAGAAGAAGTCTCAGAGTCTTAATCAAATGAAGATGAATTCTATAGAAATCTAGGCCAAGGCAATGCATTCGTTGCGTATGAGTTATCTGGATCATCAAACAATTCGGATGTTGATGACGATGCATCAGGTGATGACGAGCCCATTGCACTTTGCCTCATGGAAAAAGACTCAAGAGATCAGGTATCATCAAAATGCCAAAAATCCATCAACCTGGATAAATTCTCTCCAAAGAACATAGCCTATGCTAAACTTGTTAAGATGCAAAAATCTCAACAAGATGCTCTTGAAAGACTTGAGAAAAATCCCAGGAAATCTGAAGGCTTGCTGGTCGAAGAGATGGAGAAAAATCAAGAGTTGACCAAAGAACATGAAGCTCTTTCTTCAACCCTTGATGATCTTTCCAACCATTATAGTTCTCTTTTGGTTGATTACGAGAGCTTATCAGACGATCTCCTGTCTAGGAATCAATAACTCAAATCACTCAAAGATTCTTCTGATGATCTTGCAAAAGAAAAGGCTTCTCTCTTCGCTGAGGAAACTGAAAAACTTCCTGATGATTTTGTGCCTCCATGCCTAAAATGTTTAGAGCGCAGCAATGCTGATTCCACTGCTGAAACTTGTGTTGCTATCACTGAGAAAATTGCAACTGGTACGAATGTTGAATCTAACCTCTCCACCAAGGAATTTGTTGCAATCTCTAATGAGAATTCCAGGTTGAAGAACTTGCTTGAGACAAGCATGCTGAAAAGCCTCAAAGGGCACCAAACTCTATGTGATGTTCTTAAGAAGTCAAGTCTAAAAAAAATCCCAGAAAAGAAGGACTGGGTTTCAAGAGAAAACTCAATGCAAATGGAACATACTAGGCCCTCGAGCAATATCCTCAAACAAGTTGGGTTCTTGCTGAAAGCAAAACTCTCGAACCTGCATTACTATCGGGTTATGACTGCCCTTCCTGTTGACATGGATGAGTCTGACGACTCGAACTACAAATTCTTCAAACAATAGAATGGTAAGTTATTTGCTTGGTACGTTAGAACTAATTGCAGAATAGGCTCACCCAAGAAACAAATCTGGGTGAGGAAATCTACCATTAAAAACCTTTCTATTTCTGCTAACTTGACCATGCAGGACAATTCTCTTCGGAGTGATGAATATCACTCGCAGAGTAAATCTACAATTCCTTCAAAAGCGAACTAGTTGAACTCTCGTCAAAAGGAGTACATGTGTACTGCTTCAAATCATTATGTCCACATCTCTGGAAATAATTTTAATGCATATTCATATGATTACACTCGTACACTGATGCGGGTTGAAACTGCGTCAGTATTTCCCCAAAGAGGAAGGGATGATGCAGTACAACTATGGTAGGTATTTCCCTCAGTTATGAAACCAAGGTATCAATCCAGTAGGAGAACCAAGCAACACTATGTAAATGGTACCTGCACACAAAGAACAAATCCTCGCAACGCAACGCGTAAGAGGGGTTGTCAATCCCTCCTCGGTAAAAAGATAGATTGTTTTGTATGTGTTTGGATAAATAGATTTGAATAAAACACGAAATAAAAGATGCAAATAAAAAATGTAGCAAAGTATTTATGGGTTTTAGAATAATAGATCTAAAAACAAATGCGATGAAAAATAGATCGGAAAGCAATATGATAAAAGATAGACCCGGGGGCCGTAGATTTCACTAGTGGCTTCTCTCGAGAAAATAGCACACGGTGGGTAAACAAATTAATGTTGGGCAATTGATAGAAGGTCAAATAATTATGATGATATCCAAGGCAATGATCAATATATAGGCATCACGTCCAAGATTAGTAGACCGACTCCTGCCTGCATCTACTACTATTACTCCACACATCGACCGCTATCCAGCATGCATATAGGAATAGAATCCATCTTGTTATTCTTAATAGCAACAATACATGCGTGCCTCGCTGCCCCTTCTATCACTGGGAGAGGACACTGCAAGATCGAACCCATCACAAAGCACCTCTTCTCATGGCAAGAAAAATCAATCTAGTTGGCCTAACTAAACCAAAGATTCGAAGAAGAAATACGACGCTATAAATAATCATGCATATAAGAGATCAAAGAAAACTCAAATAATATTCATGGATATATATCTGATCATAAACTCAAAGTTCATCGGATCCCAACAAACACACTGCAAAAAGAGTTACATCAAATAAATCTCCAAGAGATCATTGTATTGAGAAGCAAAAAGAGAGATGAAGCCATCTAGCTACTGCCTACGGACCCTTAGGTCTATGGTGGACTACTCACGCATCATCGAAGAGGCACCAATGAGGATGATGAACCCCTCCATGATGGTGTTAGATTGGATCTCATGGCTTTGAAACTTGCGGCGGCTGGAATTGTGTTTCGTCGACTCTCCTAGGGTTTCTGGAATATTTGGGAATTTATAGGGCGAAGAGGCGATGCAGGAGACCTCCGTGGGGCCCACAACCCACCTGGGCGCGCCCATGTGTCTTGTGGTCCCCACGGGGATCCCCTGTGGTGCTTTCTTGGCCCCCAAGGTGTTATCTGGTCCAAAACAAATCTCCAAAAGGTTTTGTTGCATTTGGACTCATTTGGTACTGATATTCTGCGAAGTAAAAACAAGCAAAAAACAGCAATTGGCAAGGGCGCTATGTCAATAGGTTAGTCCCAAAAAATGATATGAAGTTGCTATAAAATGATTGTAAAACATCCAAGAATGATAATATAAGAGCATGGAACAATAAAAAATTATAGATACATTGGAGACGTATCAGCATCCCCAAGCTTAATTCCTGCTCGTCCTCGAGTATGTAAATGATAAAAACATAATTTTTGATGTGGAATGCTGCCTAACATGTTCATCACATATTCTTTTCTTTGGTAGCATGGACATTTGGACTTTTAGATGGTTCAAAGCAGTAGTTTATATTTGACATGATATTTCAATACTCAAGCATATCAACAAGCAACCATGTCTTTCAAAATATCAACACTAAAGAAAGTTATCCCTAGCCCATCATGCTCAATCATTGATCCATTCATGAAACACACTTGAATATTAGCTACATCCAATGCACAAGTATGATCATAGTGCTCCCTAGTTGGTGCTTTATAAGAGAAAAGGGAGACTCAAATAAAAATAAAAAATTGCATAAAGTAAATAGATATGCCCTTCGCAGAGGGATGTAGGGATTTGTAGAGGTGCCAGAGCTCAAAGCTTAAATTGAGAGATATTTTTTTAGAGGCATGCTTTTCCCATCAACAAAAACGACCGAGTAATTCCCAACACTTTCCATGCTAGATATATCATTGCCGATTCCCAAATGGAAAATAAAGTTTATTCCTTTTTCCACCATACTTTCACATTCCACGGCTAGTCGTATCCACGGTTACCGTCCATACCAACACTTTCCAAGGAATTTATTATTTGACAACATAAAGTAAAAATCTTTTTCATTTCAGGACTGGGCATCCCTATTACCGCCATACTCTCATGCAATGACAAGTGAATAAACACTCATCTTGAGAATAACACATCTAGCATGGAAAATATTGGCCGCCCCCTACCGCTTCATGAGCGGTACGGGCACACAAAAAGGAAATTCATTTTGAAAAATTAGAGTTGGCACATACAAATTTGCTTAGAACGGCATGAAAATACCGCATATAGGTAGGTATGGTGGACTGATATGGCAAAACTGGGTTTAAAGGTTTTGGATGCACAAGTAGTATTTCTACTTAGTATAAGTGGAGGCTAGCAAAAAGATTGAGAAGCAACCAACCAAGAAAGAAAAAATTCACATAAGCAAGCATTGAGCATAACTAACACCGAATAATGCACCACAAGTAGGATGTAATTTCATTGCATAACTATTACTTTCGTGCTTGCATAGGGATTCACAAACCTTAACATCAATATTCTTACTAAAGCGTAATTACTCACCAACATGACTCATATATTACTATCATCATATCTCAAAACTATTACAAAGAATCAAGTTTATTTTGTCCAATGATCTTCATGAAAGTTTTTATTATATCCCTCTTGAATATCTATCACTTTAGGACTAATTTCATATGTTGCAATTGCTTTTGACAAGCTCAAATAAATCTAAGTGAAGAACATGAGCAAAAAAAATTCTGCTCTCAAAATAATATAAGTGAAGTATGAGAGAATTTCTTCAAAAATTTACTAACTCTCTAATTAATCTAAGTGAAGCATGAGAGTATTTCTTCAAAAATATTAAAGCACGCCGTGCTAAAAAAGATATAAGTGAAGCACTAGAGCAATTCCATAGCTAAAAAAAATTGAAGTGAAGCATAAAGAGCAATTCTAACAAATCATAGCATAATTTTGGCTCTCTCAAATAGGTGTGTCCAGCAAGGATACTTGTGACAAACTAAAAAGAAAAACAAGCAAAGACACATATAATACAAGACGCTGCAAGCAAAACTGATGATATGTGACGAATAAAAATATAGCTCCAAGTAAAATACCAATGGTCGTTAGAACAAAGAGGGGATGCCTTCCGGGACATCACCAAGCTTAGTTACTTGGTTCTCCTTGAATATTAACTTGGGGTGCCATGGGGCATCCCCAAGCTTAATCTCTTGCCACTCCTTATTCCTTCATCCATCGTGATCTCACCCAAAAATTGAAAACTTCAATCACACAAAACTTAAAAAAACCTTCATGAGATCCGTTAGTATAAGAAAACCAATCTTTACTTTGAGTACTATTGCAAACCCATTCAAATTTTATTATTGCATTATATCTATTGTATTCTAACTTTGTCATGGCTTATACCCCCCGATACAATCCATAGATTCATCAAAATAAGCACACAATGCAAAGAAAACAGAATCTGTCAAAAACAGAACAGTCTGTAAAGATGCGAATTGTTCTCATACTTTTGTAACTCCAAAAATTCTGAAAAACTAGGGAAACATAGGCAATTTGTATATCAATCTTGTGAATTTAAACAATTCTGTTACTGGACGCAAAAGTTTCTGTTTTTCAACAAGATCAAATCAACTATCACCAAAGCTATCCCAAAGGCTTTACTTGGCACAAATACTAATTAAATATAAAAGAACACAATCATAACAGAGGAATAATTGTGCAAACACTCAAGAACATTAAGAAAAAGGCAAAAATAAATTTTATTCATTGGGTTGCCTCCCAACAAGCGCTATCATTTTATGCCCCTAGCTAGGCATAATTCATAGATTCAAGTATTGTCATCTTTAGTTTTTGATCAATAGGATGCCCTCATGATTGATTCATATGGTGGCTTAATTCTTGTTCCAGGGAATTGTTCCATACCCTTTCTTAGTGGAAATTGAAATTTAACATTGCCTTCTTTCATATCAATCACGGCACCAATAGTACGTAAAAAAGGTCTACCAAGTATAATTGGACAAGACGGATTGCAATCAATATCAAGAACAATAAAATCTATGGGCACATAATTCCTATTTGCAAGAATAAGAACATCATTAATTCTTCCCAAAAGGCTTTTTAATAGTAGAATCCGCCAAGTGCAAATTAAGAGAACATTCTTTAATATCGGTAAGACCAAGCACATCACGTAAAGATTTCAAAATTGTGGAAACACTAGCACCCAAATCACATAAAGCAAAACACTCATAATTTTAATCTTGACTTTGATGGTGGGTTCTGTTGGTGCAATAATAGGTCCCTTATGTTTTTGGAGTTTGTTAACATAAACAATATGGGACTTACGTGTTTGCTAGTGCACATAGAGTAACAGGTCCCTGATGTATCGAGGAGTTTGATACAAACGACGAAGATGATCTCCCTGCGTTGCAGCAAAGATTATCACTGAAGATGATGTTAAACAAGAGTGACCCCTAAAAATTGCTGAAGTGAAGCAATTGGTTCGGTGTCTGTCCGAGGAAGATGAATGCGTCCGAGGAGATTGAAGACGAAGTGAAGGCGTAGCATTTGTTTCGTTATTCTTCTTCTTTCATTGAGTCATAGGACCACCATACTATTAAGAGGGGTGTAGCATTCAAAACTTTGATTCTCTGATGCTAAACCCAAATCCTATGAAAGTTGTGAGAGAAATCTCATTGTGTTCCGAGGAAATACTTGCCAGCAAGAGACTGTGATCTTCTTCGCTGCGAGAGATTTGTCTCAGACCGAGGAGTTAGCATTACTTGTTCCTCAAGTAATGTTAGCATTGCTCTAAATCCGACCATTGTGAACATGTCGGTTGGCCATTGGCTGGACCACGTGTCCAAAATGATCATTTCCCATCTAGGAGGGCTGCGGCTATAAATATCCACCCCGCGCCAGTTTTGTCCGATGGCTGCTCCGTTTGATTCTGAGAAGATTGTTGAGCAACCCCCTCAGTGAGTGATTTGAGTTTAAAATCCACCGAGAGAAAAACACATAGAGCCGAAGAATTAGATAGTGGTTCGGCATCACTAGAATCTAAGTCCAGTACGCTCCGCCTATTACTCTTGTGAGTTGCAAACTCTCTAGAAGGTTAGGTGTCAATTTCTTCAGAGACCAGGAGTGATTGTGGTTCTCGAAGAAGAAGTCTGTAAAGGTTCAGAGATCACCTTCAAGTATCTACCATGAGTGATCGGCATTGGTTGACGAACCAATTGTCAAGGATAATTGGGTGAAGAGAGTTTATCTTCTGTGTTAAGTCACAGTCCCTCCAACCAGACATAGTCCTTGTGCAGAAGATGAACTGGTCGAACAAATACCTTGTCGCCATCGAGCATCACCGGTTATCTTTGCCACCCAAGTTTACCTTCGATGCATTTTCATTCGTTCCACTGCTGGATTTGTATCAATGCATAACTTAGTTTCCTTTCGATACTTAGTTTTAGTTTGCTCTAGTTTGTTTTTCATTCGTTCCACTGCTGGGTTCTGAGAGTTTTGAGTTTTCCGAAGAAAATTTAAAACTCTTATTCACCCCCCTCTGGTAGACATACTTCATTCCTACGATTGGTATCAGAGCCAAGGTACTCCTTAACTCTGCTCAGTTTAGTCTAACGACTTTGGAGTTTAAGTATGTCTTCAGTGAACTACAAATCCCATCTCAAGATTCCCATATTCGATGGGATGGACTACCCCTTCTGGAAGGAGAAGATGAAGATCCATCTCCAAGCAATAGATGATGATATGTGGAACATGGTGCAGTTCGGGCTCACAATTGCTGTACCTCAAGCCCCTACCAATGAAGAAAAGAAGCTCATTCAGCTGGATGCTCATGCCAAAGATGAGATTGGCGGCCATCTCAATCGAGTGCAGTTTCATCGCTATCGCCAGTGTGAAACTATGAAGGAATTGTGGGATGTCCTCGAGAAGATAAATGAAGGTGTTTCATCTCAGAAAGAAGCTCAAATTGATACTCTTCGAGCCAAATTCAATCAATTCAAGTGCATTGGAAATGAAAGCTATCAGCAAACCTTCAATTGCCTAAGTGACATTGCAAATGAGCTTCAAGATCTCGGCGCTAAGGATATCACTGACCATGAAGTCATGAAGAAACTGCTTCGATCTCTTGACAGTTCTTTCGACACACTTGTTCTGATGATACGTGAATGAGCTGATTTCAATAACCTTGACTCTGCTGATATCATGGAAAGACAGAACACCCACGATGAATAGGAAGAAGAGAAAAGAGATCTGTATGGCTCAAGTCAACACAAAAATCCTGCTCTCAAGGCTGTGGCTGAAGTTTAAGCAACTCTGGGGGTTCAAAATCTTCATCGAAACCTGCTGGATAATACACCTGTTTCAAGTGCAAAAAGCCTGGACACTTCATTTCAGATTGTCCTCTCTGGGAAGCAGAAATCCATGCTAGTGGTAGATATGATTCTGGCAACTATCGAGGCAAAAGCAAGAGCAAGAACTACGACTCCGATGATGAGAAGAAAATAAAGAAATTCTTCAAGAAGAAGGACAACTCCACTTCAAAATCTTCGTCGAGATCTTCATCAAGGAACCCTTCCAAGTCCTCCTCCAACCGCAAGATTAACTCTCGCAAGGCTAAGGCATACATCGGCAAGGAAATGGATTCCAATGAAGAAGAATCGTCAGAATCTCAAGAAGAAGAAGAATCCAATGAGGATTCCGACTCCAGCATGGCTGGCATAGCATGTGCCTCCTCCGCTACAACCAACTTCTTCTGGAATTCGTCAAGCAATGATGAATCTCCTACCTACTGTTTCATGGCCAAAGCCTCGAAGGAAAAGGTATCCTCCAAAAATCACAAGATTCACTCCAGTGATCAATATTCTTTTGATGAGGTTGACCATGGCAAGTTGATCAAAATTGCTAATATTCAACAAAATTCTCTTGAGAAAATTGAGAAAACCCTCAGGAAGTCTGAAGGGTTGTTGGTTGAGGAGATGGAGAAAAATCTGTCGCTGACCGAAGAGTACTCCACTCTCAAGTCACAGATGGATGAACTGACAAATCATCATGATTTTCTCTCGGCAGACCACTAAAGATTGACCTATGATTACCTGAAAAGGAGACAGGAACTCGAGGCGCTGAGAGAGGCTCATGAGGATTTGATCAGAGAAAATTCTCTTCTCACCCAACAACTTAAAGAGAAGGATCATTTGCATTTTTATCCCTAACTCAAACCACCTACTCAGATTTGCCCCTAATTTCGAAGCCTGGTCAAATTTGCCCCTGTACGATAGGTGCTCTTACAGAAATGCCCTTCCACGCCGTTACCGTCCGGTCAATGGGCTTTGACCGTCCTAAAAAAATAGCAAAAAAATCTAAAATTTTGTGGGATCGAAGATACTCATGTGCGCAAGGTGCGTGTAATTTTTCGTGCCATTTGGACATTCCAGGAGCTCGTGGCGAGGAAAAACAGTTAATCTGTATACTTGTGAATAGTAAATTTGAAATAAAATAGCAAAAAATTCAAAAAAATATGAAATTTTTTGGCATCAAAGAGGCTTGGGTGCAAAAGGTGCTTGCAAGTTTTTGTGATCAAATGACATGCGAGGAGCTCTAGCAAAAAAATTAGTCATTTTTTTCCTAAGTTTTTTCCCGACCCAAATTTTGATTTTTTTCTCCACGAGCTCCTACAGTGTCCAAACACAACAAAAAATTTCACGCACCTTGTGGACCCGAGCCTCTTTGATGCCAAATTTTTTCATATTTTTTTGATTTTTCTTGCTATTTTTTTGAATTTACTGTTCGCAGGCGTACATATTTATTGTTTTTTTCTTTGCTACGAGCTCCTGGAATGTCCAAACAGCATGAAAATTTGCATCCATCTTGCGAACCTGAGTATCTTTGATCCCGCAAAATTTCAGAATTTTTTGATTTTTTAGCTATTTTTTTCAGGACGGTCAAGGCACTTTGACCGACTTTGATCGGACGGTAATGACACAGAAGGGCATTTCTATAAGTGCACATAACGGCAGAGGGGCAAATTTGAGAAGGCTTCGAAATTTGGGGCAAATATGAGTAGTGGGTTCCAGTTAGGGACACAGATGTAAAAGACCCTAAAGAGAAATCTGAAGTGTTTGAGCCACCATGTTTAATATGCCTAGAACGAACCAATGCTGAATCATCTGTGAATGCTAACCCCTCGGTCGAGGAAAATGGTTCTGTTTCGGTTGAAAATGGTAGGTTGAAGGATCTTCTTCAGACAGGAATGTTCAAATCTCTCAAAGGGCATCAAACGCTTTGTGATGTTTTGAAGAAATCCATTCTTCACAAAAATCCCAGGAAAGAAGGCATCTGTTTCGAAAGGAAACTGAATGGGAATGGCACCTACTGGGAACCTCATCAATATCCTCAAACTGTATGGGTTCCCGCAAAGAGCAAAATGCTCGATCCAGCCTTACTCTTGGGATATGACTCTCCCATCCCTGAATATCCTGATGATGATTCTCTGGACAACTATAAGTTGTTCAAAAATCAACATGGTGAGGCTGTTGCTCGCTATGTTGGGCCAAATAGCAGGAATGGGTCCCCAAAGAAAGCTATATGGGTGCCTAAGAAAGTTATTGAAGCATTACCTATAACCACATTACTAACCATGCAGGCTCAAAATGCTCGTTACTTCCTTGAAAAAGTTCGACAGAATGAGTACATGCATACCTCATTCAACCATTATACTCATGCTTCTGGAAGGAATTTCAATGCTTATTCTTTCAATTATGCTCGTACCTCATCGAGAAACAATTATACTTATCGAAAGAAATCATATCCTGCTCGCTCTACTGTTTCGAAGCCACCTGCAAAGATGTGGGTGGTTAAGAAAGCCTAATTCTCCTGCAGGACTATGTCTCCGGGTGTACCAAATGGATAATGGATAGTGGATGCACTAGTCATATGACCGGAGACAAGTTGTTGTTTGTCGGCCCCAACTTAACTGCTTCTCCTCTGAAGTATATCACTTTTGGTGACAGCAACAAAGGGAAGGTAATTGGGCTAAGTAAAATTGCCATATCCAAGGATAAGTCTATTGATGATGTTTTACTTGTTCAGTCTCTTGGATTCAATCTTATGTCAGTTGGCAACCTATGTGATCTAGGCATGCTAGTCCTGTTTTCCATATCCAAATGCATTGTCTTCATGGCCTCTGACAATTGCTTCATCTTCGAGGGAATTAGAAAGGGTGATCTATATATTGTGGATTTCTCTAAGGGTCCCTCAGTCTAAAGTTGTTTGTTTGCAAAAGTAACCGAAGGTTGGCTGTGGCACCGTAGACTTGGTCATGCAGGTATGAGAAATTTGTAGATTCCGGTGAAGAAAAATCATCTCCGTGGCATCCCTGGTGTAAAATTTGACAAGAATCGCCTTTGTGCTTCATGTGAGGCTGGTAAATTGGCATAGAATCATCATTCGTTAAAGACCGTCATGACCACAACAAGACCACTGGAAATTCTTCATATGGATTTATTTGGTCCTCAAAATTATGCAAGCTTCGGTGGTAGTCATTATGGTTTGGTTATTGTTGATGATTTCTCTCGATACGCTTGGGTATTCTTTCTCGAAGACAAAACCTGCACCCAAGATATCTTCAAAAGCTTTGCTAAGAAGGCCCAGAATGGATATAATGTGCAAATTAAGCACGGCAGAAGTGACAATGGAACTGAGTTCAAAAATACTCATATTGCTGAATTTCTCGATGAACATGGTATTACTCATGAGTTCTCTGCCACATACACTCCCCAACAGAATGGTGTTGTTGAACGAAAGAATAGAACTCTCATTGAAATGTGAGAACAATGCTCAGTGAGTACAAAACTCCCATTCACTTCTAGGTTGATGCTATTAACACTACTTGTCATGTTATCAATCGCGTTATCTTCACAAGTTCCTTAAGAAAACTTCACATGAGCTTATCACTGGCAAGAAACCGAATGTTTCTTATCTACGTGTTTTTGGTGCACCTTGTTACATTTTTGATATGAATCATTCTTCCAAGTTTGCACCTAAGTCACATGAAGGTTTTCTTCTTGGTTATGGCTCAAACTCGCATATGTATCATGTCTATAACTCTCACCACATGAAAGTTATGGAAACGGTAAATGTGCGTTTTGATGAATTTAACGGCTCCCAAAAGGAGCAACTGCCAAATGTGATAGATGAACCACTGATTTCAGATGCTATTCGGTAAATGGCAATTGGTAGCGTCAAGCCAGTTGAAGGAAATGCACCTGAATCCTCTGATGATGATGCCCCCGTAACTCAAAGCAGAACTCCACTGCCGAAGCAAATGCTCCTCCGAATGCAAATGGCAATCAAAATCCAAATGCCGATCAAAATGGCAATCCCAAAGGGAATGATGATGCAAATGCTGATGCTGATGAAAATTGTCAGCGTTCTGGGAACTAGGGTACCCAGACTTGCCTGCCTGTGGCCCATGGCGTGACTCCCTCGACGGCCTGGTATGGCCCGTCTCCAAGACTACCAAGACAAGACCCTCATGAGGGGCCCGGCCTCGCGAGGCGGACGACACCAAGACCTCCCGAGGGAGCGGCCTCCCCAGGAGGCCTCCCGAGGAGCGGAGATTTCTATGCAGGTACCCCACCTCACGAGGCTGAGGTGACGTGAGCCATGACGACCAAGGCCAGGCGGGCACCAGCAGGTGCAGAGAAGACAGTTTCCCTTTCGGTGCTAAGGGAGCAAGGACAGACGTGAGTTCCCAAGGAGCCCTCCAAAGGTTTCCATTCCGATGCAACGAGACCAAGACCACGAGCTCGGCAGGACGGATGTCATCGCCGAGCCCACCGCTGCGTCACGACCAGAAGCTTTGTAGGAGAAGAACACCTTTTGTCAGGATAGGGTGTTCCTCTTGTCCCCTTTCAAATTGGCCGTTGTGGTATCCCTTCCCGCCTAAGTTTGTAGGGAAGAGGACCAAGGCCACTATAAAGATATATTAGCCACCACCGTAGAGAGGGACCCGGATCCGATCCAACCCTTTCCACCCTCACCAGAACAGCCCTCGCGAGGTTGTTCATCCTCTGCACTAGTTCATCCTCAGCCCCTCGTGAGGCTAATCCACCACAAAGCGGGAGTAGGGCTTTACACCGCAAGGTGGCCCGAACCTGGGTAAACTGCCGTGTTCATCTTCTTCCCTGTTCACGCGAATCCGGCTAGGCTAGGCTGTGGGGCGATGGGCTCTAAGCTTGAGAGGTTGAGATCTTCGCACACACCCCAGAGTTCGAACCTTCTTGGGTCTGCGGAGCCCTGAATCCGACATTTGGCGCGCCAGGTAGGGGTGGCGGCTAGCGAAGCCAAAGAGCGATGCCTTGGACGCCGCGAGAGGGCCCACACCGGGGCCCCGACCGCGCCGTTAAACTTCCTTCCCCCGCTGCAACAAGTATTTTCAGAACGTGTGTGCTAACTTTTGGATGCAGGTGAACTATGCTTCCGCAGCACACTGGGGAAACAATGACCAGACTAGGCGTGCCAAGGCATGCCGGGCGCATGGAGTGCCCTGAGTACAGACAGGATCCTCGGGGGGGGGGGGGAAGGACCTGAGGGGCCCATGAGGCTAGGGCGCCTCATGAGGGCCCGTGGTCTACTGAGCTGCAACCACTCGATGCCGGGACCCTAGAGACCCAAAGGCTTGGGAGGGGTCCGCAGCCTGTGCCGCAAGCCAGTCAGGCGGCCCGTGGGTGGCGAGAAGGCGCATCGTGCCACCCACTGGTGATTGCCAAGTCGGCAACCCCACCTGGGGCCGCCCGTGCCTCGGACTTGCCGGCGCGCGATCTGAGGACCAGGGGTTGGGGTCCCCGCCGGGGAGGAAGGTGGCCGCCTTGCACTCCTCCAGTCTCTGCCTGTGACACTCTCACGTAATAATGAGTGGGGCTGTACGTGCCCTAAAGTCTCCTGAGCACAGCCCTCGAGCCTCATGGGGGCTTCCACCCAAGCCCAAGTGGAAGCCCCATGCTCCGCGCTGGCGGACGACACGGTCAATCAGCGACTATGCCCACGCCTAGTGGAAGCCCCATGCTCCGCGCTGGTGGGAAGACTAGAAGACTAGCGTAGGTGCCAGACGTGGTTGTTCTTTTCTTTCTCTTGTAACCAAATTTGCTACTTATTGGAGTGAATTTGAAGTTCTTGCATCTTTTTTTTTTAAAGGGGGGACTCACTTTTTCTTCTTGCGGTGCTTCCTCTCTTGATTTCCGTCTTTGCAAAAGATAGCGGGCACCCGTGGCTCCCTCCATCACGCCCCGCGAGCGAGGGCTGGGCACGGTGCGCATGCTTGGGTCAGCCCAGCGGCGCTGAAGATGCCCTAAGGGCTCAGGCCACAGCAGCCGCAACCTTGCCCGCGCGCACACCTCTCCGGGACCTCGGCGTCCGGACCCTCACGCGGCGCTCTCAAGCGAGCCAGCAGGTACGTGTGGCCCGATGCCTTCGGCAAGCGTCCGCCTCCGGACCTTGGTCGGACACCGTGACCCGACATGACAATGACGGCCGCCCCTGCTCAGGGGCCGTAGGTGCGCGAAAAGTAAAGGAAAGGCGACATTAGGGAGTGCAATATTACTTAATACATCATAGAGAAGGTTCTTCCAAAAAATGCTTTCGCATCCCCGCGGGGTCACATCCAAAGTCTTGATAGGAAAACAGGAGAAAACAAGCCTAGGAGACACATTGTCACTGTCGCTGCAGCCATCACCATCGTCGTCAGCTCCGCATTCCTCAACCACAAACACACCCACATCCTCGGCAGGGGCAAGCTCCGCGATCAGGTCGTCCACATGATCCTCCACCCAGTCCGCCAGGGCACCTTGGATTGCTCCGGGCACGGGGGCTATCGTGGCCTCGAAGTCGAAGTCAGGATCAGAGCGGAGAAGGTAGCTGAAGACGCACGAGAAGGTCGCGGCTCCTCTCCTCGACGGGCCGACGCGCCCTCCCAGCCCCACCTTCGAGGCACGCCACGATCTTGGTGAAGAAGCTGAGATAACTGGCATCATCAGCAACAAGCGGGCTAGAGACGTTCTCATCGCAAATGCTGCTCAGGGCCTGGTTGGCCCTACGCCCAAGGGCCTGGAACATCTGGGAGTGCTCACGCTGCAGCACCCGGGTTCGGCTCACCTCGTCCTAAGCTTTCTCCACAAGGGAGGAAATGCCTTCTACCTGCTGGTAAAGGAAGGACAGCTCGGCCTCGGCAGCGGCCTGAGCGTCCGCCGCGGCCTTGTCACGCCGCTCTGCCGCGGCTAGCTTCTCCTTGGGGCTGTCGGCCTCGCCGTTCAGCTCATCCCGCCACGTGCAGAAGCAAGCCTCCTGTAGCTCCAGCTTTCGGTGATATTCCTCCGTGTGAGCGCTGCGGATTCCTGCTACCTTCTCATCGGCTTCTCTCTAGATCTTCGCCTCCTGGGAGGCGAGGGCATCCTCAGCAGCGGCCACTTGGCGCTCCATCACCTCTAGCCGTTCATGCTCTAGGCTTTGCTCCAGCGCCTCCAGCGCCAGCGTGTTCTCAAGCATGCGGGGCCTCGCCTCACCCTTGGGCGGCCCGCCCATTGGGGTGGCGAGCCCGGCCTTGCGCTCCTAGACTTGCCACTCGAGGATGGCATTTGAAGCTTGGAGCTACTTCTCACGCCCCTCGGCCGCCTTGCACCATGGTCTGCAGCTCGGGCCTCCTCCAGGGCATGATCGCGAGCCGCCCTCGCCACGTCAAGAGACCCCTCCGCCTCCGCGCGAGCGTGCTCGCGCTGCAGGCGGCCAAAGTGGATGGCGACTTCTAGCTGGTGCCATTCACGCGCCAGGCGTAGGCGCTCCGCCTCGAGGAATGCATCGACATCGCCAAGCTCCACCCCGAGGTGGCCCAGCGCGCTCGCCGCCTCCTGAAGAAGGCCGTGCCGAACGGCGCAGCGCCCACGTGTGAGCTCGAACGCCTGGCTCGGGCCTTCCTCCACCCCCCGGTCGACGGGGGAGGCACACGAGGACTCGCCCGTCTCCGGCAGGGGCCCGGGGGCTGGAACTCCTTCGCCCGCTCCTCTGGCCCGGGGTAGGGCCCGACGCGGATTCACCCCGCTGCTTGGGGATGGCGCTGTCCCGCAAGCCACCCGGCTACTGGCGAGCATCAGTGGCAGAGCCCTTGGCACGACCCCCGCGACCTGGAGGCCACCCTGAAAGAATGACGCCAGGAATGCAGGCCCGAGGCCTCCCAGGGTCGGCCTCGATTCGGGTACGGGCGCCCCCTCACGCACAATCGCGTGGCTCATGAGGCGCGAGGTCGCGACGGGACCGGTGCCCTCCGAAGGTGGTGCTCGGAGCGCACTCGCCCCCTCATCGGAAGGGATCCTAAGGGACAAGAGTCAGGAAGTGATATGGTATGCAAGGATCAAGAAGGAGGCAAAGTGCTCACTCGTCCACAGCGATCCACTTCCTCCTCTTCAGAGCCCGTGAGGCAGGACCGCAGCGGCTCCCGAGCTCCTTCCTCTTTCGGGCTATTCCAGGGTCCAGAGGGGACGCGTTGGGGTCTGGCGCGTAGCCCTCCACGACGAGGGCAGCAGCTGCATCTACAGGCGGGGCATCTCCCCGCCACCCGCGGGGCTGAAGGTGAATGCTTGGGGAGCACGTGGTGGGGTGCGCCCCCCATGGCTGCCCGGTGAGCGCGCACCTCGGGGCCCTCGTGCCCTGGGGTCACCAGGAGGGGGTTGTCACGAGGCCCCGTGTGACCCTTGGGGAGCAGCCCCCACTCGTCGAAGCGCGACATCTTTTTGGCGAAGGCTCCCCCATTCGGGTGATTGTAAAGGGGGAACCCGTTCGGAGGGAGCTCGGCGGGTTCCCCGCCGGTCAGGAGGTGGAGCACTCCGCGCAATGTGCTGGAAGGAAGGGGAGGCTCCTGAAGCCTCATGCTGTCTACAGGGCCGGTGAAAGCCCACATCAGACGGGAAAGGCGCTGGAGCAGAGCGATGCGCCGTCGGACGAATTCCCTCACCACCATCACCATCGTCACCCCTGCCTTCCTCAGGCTGGCCAGCCTGGTCAAGACCCGAGCGAGTCGCGGATCGCCCAGCTCCAGGTGCTCCCATCTAGAGCTCGCCTCTACAGGGCGGACGGGATCAGGAGCAGGGGGCTATACGCGGTGGCGTCTACGTACACCCACTGCCTCCGGAATCCCACCGCGTTCGGGCGGAGCGAGGCGTCAATGCCGGAGCCTGCAGTCGCCGCCACCGCCTGAAGTGACACGCACCCCAAGAATTGCTCGCCGTCGACCAACTGGAGGGAGAAGAAGTGATGGAGCAGGGCCACGGGTGGGGCAATGCCCACGAAGGCCTCGCACAAGAACATGAAGGCGGAGAGAAGAACGACAGACCCGGGATCCAGATGCAGCGCGTGGATTTGATAGTGCGTGAGCACGGCATTGAAGAAATCGGAGAACGGCGGCAGCAGGCCGGTGAAAAGGGCCTGATGGTGAAGAAGGATCTCGGTGGCCTCCATGTCAGCTAGGAGCCGGGAGGCCGGCCAGATCTTTGTCGCCTTCCACTCGTTGGAGTCGGCGGCAATCGCTTGCCGGACCTTATCCAGCCCCTCGGGTTGATCACGGTGGACTGGCCCAACGCGGGCTTCGGCCCCGCCGAGGGCTCCACCATAGTCAGGCCCTTGCCCCTCTTCTTCTTGGAGGCCATGGCAGCGAGGCAGATTTGAGCTGGCGTAGGATCCGACGAAGAAGGCACAAGCTTGCGAGGAGGAGGAGGGGCAGAAGGCAAGCGCACAGCAGGGCAATGATGGCTCCGCGGGCGTGCGCCGGGCTTTTGTCAGTGGGCGGCTGCCCAGGCGACGTGGGGAAGTGGAGGCGTCCGCGTCCCGTCAAGCGCCACGCGTCAGCCTAGCCCGCAGGCGATTGGGGCCCGCAGCGCTTCGCCCTTGCCCCTTGGCTATGCCTCGAAGCCAGCCCGAGCGTGCCTTGGGCCTGGGGGCTACTATCGGTGTTCTGGGAACCAGGGTACCTAGACTTGCCTGCGAGTGGCCCACGGCGTGACTCCCTGGATGGCCTAGTACGGCCCATCTCCAAGACCACCAAGACAAGACCCTTACGAGGGGCCCGGCCTTGCAAGGCGGACGGCACCAAGACCTCTTGAGGGAGCGGCCTCCCCAGGCGGCCTCCCGAGGAGTGGAGATTTCTATGCAGGTACCCCACCTCACGAGGCTGAGGTGACATGAGCCATGACGACCAAGGCTAGGCGGGCGCCAGCGGGCGCAGAGAAGACAGTTTCCCTTTCGGTGCTAAGGGAGCAAGGACAGACGTGGGTTCCGAAGGAGCCCTCCAAAGGTTTCCATTCCGGTGCAACGAGACCAAGACCACGAGCTCGGCAGGACGGATGTCATCGCCGAGCCCACCGCTGCGTCACGACTAGAAGCTTTGCAAGAGAAGACCACCTTTTGTCAGGATCGGGTGTTCCTCTTGTCCCCTTTCAAATTGGCCGTTGTGGTATCCCTTCCCGCCTAAGTTTCCAGGGAAGAGGACCAAGGCCACTATATATATAGGTTAGCCACCACCATAGAGAGGGACCCGGACCCGATCCAACCCTTTCCACCCTCACCAGAACAGTCCTCGGGAGGTTGTTCTTCCTCTGTACTAGTTCATCCTCAGCCCCTCGTGAGGCCAATCCACCACAAAGCAGGAGTAGGGTTTTACACCGCAAGGTGGCCCGAACCTGGGTTAACTGCCGTGTTCTTCTTCTTCTTCCCTATTCAAGCAAATCTGTCTAGGCTAGGCTGCAAGGTGACGGGCTCTAAGCTTGACAGGTTGAGATCTTCGCACACGCCCCAGAGTTCGAACCTTCTTGGGTCTATGGAGCCCTGAATCCGACAAAAATGACAATGATCATCACGAAGAAAATGCTCATCCTTGAGTGGCTAATCGAGTTGATCCTTCATTAATTCTCGATGAACTTGAGAATCCAGGTTATCGACTCACAATTCGTTCATGCACTCGTTTAGCTAACTACTGTGGCAGTTTCTCCTTTGTTTCATTGGCAGAACCTACCAAGTATGAAGAAGCCAGGAATGATCCAGATTAGATGAATGCCATGCAAGAGGAGTTGGTGCAATTCGAGCTAAATGATGTGTGGGAGTTGGTTGACAAACCGAATCCTAAGAAGCACAATATCATCCGCACAAAATGGATGTTCCGCAATAAGCAAGATGAAAATGGCATTGTGGTGAGAAACAAAGCATGTCTTGTTGCTCAAGGGTACACACAGGTAGAAGGTATTGATTTCGGTGAAACATATGCTCCTATTGCACGCCTTGAGGCAATTCGCATTCTTCTCGCTTATGCAAATTACAATGATATCTTGCTTTATCAAATGGATGTGAAAAGTGCTTTCCTCAATGGTGAAATTGATGAGGAAGTTTATGTTAGACAGCCACCTGGCTTTGAACATGCTGAGTTTCCTAACAAAGTTTTCAGGTTGTAAAAGGGTCTATACGGGCGGAAGCAAGCCCCTTGATCTTGGTATGACACCTTGAAAAAGTTTTTGCTCGATAAAGGATTCAAGCCGGGATCCACTGATCCCACACTTTTCACTCATGCTCTTGATAATGATCTATTCGTATGTCAAATCTATGTGGATGATATTATCTTCGGCTGTACTAACAATGCTTGCAACTTAGAGTTCGGGAAAATGATGTCCGATAAATATCAAATGTCTATGATGGGTGAACTCAAGTTCTTTCTCGGACTGCAAATTCATCAACAGGCAAATGGAGTTTTCATATCTCAGGAGAAATATCTGAAAGAATGCCTGAAGAAGTTCAAAATGCAAGATTCCAAAATGAAGGGCTACAAAACTCCTACGCACATGAATGGTAAGCTGGATGCAGATGTGTATGGTAATGATTACGATCAGAAGGCTTATCGTTCTATGATTGGTTCTCTTCTTTATCTATGTGCATCCAGACCTGACATTATGTTTAGTGTTTGCATGTGTGCCCGCTATCAAGCTGCACCGAAAGAATCGCATAACCAAGCGGTCAAGTGCATTCTGAGATATTTGGCTCACACCCCCACCTTAGGTTTATGGTATCCTAAGGGAGCACAGTTTGATCTCGTTGGATATTCAGACTCAGATTGGGCTGGTGACTTGGTTGACAAAAAATCTACTTCGGGGACATGTCATTGCCTCGGTAGATCATTGGTCTGTTGGTCATCTAGGAAGCATAATTGTGTATCTCTTTCCACGGCTGAGGCCGAATATATTGCTGCTAGCGCTTGTTGCACTGAGTTATTGTGGATGAAGCAGACTCTGAAGGATTATGGCATCAAGGTCAAGCATATATTCCTCTATATTGTGACAATGAGAGTGCCATCAAAATTGCACATAATCCTATGCAGCATTCTCGCATGAAGCATATTGCCATCAGACACCATTTCATTCACGATCATGTTGTTCGAGAGGATATTGTCATCAATCACGCCAAGACCAAAGACAATCTCACTGATATTTTCACCAAGCCTCTCGATGAGAAAAGATTCCGTGCATTACGGGTGAGCTAAATATCCTAGACTTGGCAAATGTGCAGTAAGCTGGACTCGGCACCCATGCTAACACTTGCACATCTTTGAAGGAATGGGTGCATAACACTCGAAGAGTTTGAAACTTTTGACAAAGTGAAAATTTCTTTTGAGAGTGAATACATTAACAAAGAACTAGACTAACCGGGTGCCACGATAATTGTGCAAGGCTCGGGGTCATACAGCTCTTATATAGTGGGTTACGCCACCACAATTTTCTTTCATTGGTTTATTTTCGATCGAAAGTTTTTGTGTCTGTCCGAATGCATTTCTCTCATAGCTAATTGCTCGAGTGTTTGTGTTTTGTTCTCTGAGTGAAATTCCTAGGACCCTATTTTCCCTCTGCTGTATCTTTTCCAGTCTATGCTGTTCCATTACAAATGCTCAAATTTATCTGGAACAAAACTTTATCTGGTGTCCTTGACCACGATTAAGATTCGGTCCGAACATTAATCTATTTTGGCAAAAGCTGTCCAAAATTTGGGGTTTCCTGCCCAAGTCAGGACCATGATCTTTTATGATGGTTGCCACATGCAATAGATCAACTGCCACTCCATCTTGTCCATTGAATCGCAATAGTCACTGAATACAGGCCATTCGATCAAAATTCACTGTGTGCGGTTAATTCCTTTCGCATATAAAAACCGCACACCCCTTCTTTCTTCCATCTCACCTCTCCTTCTCCTCGCCTCCAACCGAGCAAAATACAGTGCAAACTGCTCCTGTTGCACAGACTAATGATCACTCTGATGCACCTCATTACTTCAATCAAGTGTTCATCATGGAGCAGCTTGAAAGATTTGTGGAAAACCTGTTTGATGGAGAAGTGGCATCTTTGCCCATTCCCTCTAAAGTGATTGCTCAAGCCTCTGATCTAGTTCGAGACATGAGAGATGATTCTGTTGAGATCAATAACCTCACTGCCCAGCTTAATGAGCTTGACAACGTATGAAGGCTACAAAATCCAAGTTTGTCATCAAGCAACTTGAAGAATCATATATGGATGTCAATAAAGCTTTGACTATCCTTCGGAACAGAAGATTAGGATTTCATTCTGACCTGGATCAAATTGTTCGCAAGATCTGCCTCGATCATCAAGCCCAAGCCAAATGCTACAATGATCTTATCAGAGGGCATATTGATCAGCCAAAGCAAAGAGGAAGAAAATTGCAAAGAAGAATGCTCCTCCTCCTCCTACGAAAGAAAAGTCTCCAGAAGTTGTACCACAGAAGGAAAAATCTCCGAAGCCTGCAATTCCCTCGCAAGTTCATGAACCAGTCACCGAAGCTCCTACTTTGCCAAGGCCAACTGAACCAGTGCCTATGGCCTATCCTGTTCATGAAGCAAATCCTTCTCAGCAAAATACATCAAAAGAAGGTGAAATTCCTCAGTCTGAGCACCAAGCTTCTCCAGCTCGTGTCAAACCAAATGAATCGGTTTCTCCCTCTGCACCTCAATCGGCTACCGAAGAACAACCCCATTAGTCCCCTGTGCCTGATAAAGCTTCTGTGCCTGATAAAGTGTCTGCTCCCTCTCCACTGCGAATTTCACTCAACACTACGAAAAGAACTTCAGATGTTGGTCCTTCTACAGTAAAGTCAGTTTCTGCTCATCATTCAGACTCTGTAATTTATGGCGATGAAGTGATTTCCGTTGAAGATGAGCTCAAATATCCATATCCTCGTGAACAACTGCCTTTATTCTCTATAGCCGTTGGTGTCAAAGGGACACTTTTCAATCGGAACACTCATCCTCTTTTCTTTCAAGAGAGTCCATACAGCAAGCCTCGCACATCTGAATCTCCTCGGTTCTGGACTCAAGAATAGGCTATATATTATTCTTGAATTCTATATGATAGCCGAAAGATATTTCCTCATGTGTTCCCGGACATCACTGCTATGAAGAACATTGGCTGCTTTAACCAAGTACTGCAAGATATCGAAGATTTTGGCCTCACTCATGTCTTTGCATTTCAGCATCCATGGAACAGAGAGATAATACTTCAATTCTATACCACACTGCACATCTCTGGTGATGATCTGATAGTACCAAATGGATCATGGAATGGATGACCAAAGGGAAATGTATAAAATGCTCTGCAATATACTTTGTCTCTCACTTTCATTTCCCTCGGTTCGAGCATGGCAAGACAGAAATTTGAGTTCACAATATTGATGCAATCTCCGATGAAGATTTTTGTTGCACCATGGACCAAGAGAGAATTCATGACTACAATGGTCCTCCCCTGCCCGAGCATTTGACTTTTGACAATCAGACTCTATACCCCATGCTCACTTATACCATCTGTCCTCTGGCTGGGATGAACGCTGACAATGCTATATCTGATGTCTTCGAAACACCATGCATGCCATCTCCCAAGGGTATATCTTTGATGTCGAAGACATGTTTCTGCGCATATTGATGGATTCTACTCAGCATCCGAAACCATCAAAGTCTTTGCACCTTGGATTCACAAAGTGGTTGATTATGCTATGCACACCGAATATTTGGCGAAAGTCAGTCACAAAAGCTTCATTCCTCCAGTACGTGATACATTGTGAGTCATGGAAGATTTTTCTTCGGGCAAAGCACCAGTGTCAAGCCCTCCAGATTATCACAATACATTCAATGGGCCACGGCTACCTCAGCGTGATGGACAACCAACTACCCAACCTCCTTCACACCTTGAAGTGAGTTTGCGTACTCAACAGCTACTGTTGCAGCATATGGCTGAGGATCACCGAGAAAAAGAACATCTGGCTGCTGAACTGAATGCCATCAATAACCGCACGAAAGTTGTGCACATGATCACGATTGAAAATAAGAAGCGCCTATGGAAATTTTCTTCGAAAGTTCTTCTCAAGAAACAACTTAGCATCTCAGATCTTAAAGAACTCTATGAGTATATTGATCAAGGTTTCTCTGCGGAAGACTTTCAAGATCTTTCACTCCACCTCTGCCAGCTCGTGAGCCTACAACTGATTTACTTCGGTTTCAGCTGCGCAAGTTGCTCGACGAATCAGAAGCTACCTCACCAACTGAGAAGCGAGCTGAAGGAAATGTGTTGTCTCGCAAGAATCAACAAGCTGATACCAATGTGCCTTCATTCTCTCAGCCTCAAGCCAGTCTCCAAGGAACATCTACTGCTGCTGACAATGAAGATATTCCAGCTACTTCTGAATCAGAAACATCTTCGGCCAGTTCTTCTGGAGATGCCTCAGAGTGAATCAAGTTCACCTCTTTTGCACTCATGTTCTTCGTCACCTTTTTGACACTAGTCGACAAAAAGGGGGAGAATTACATCAAGTTTCAATAGATTTGCTCTATGTTTATTTGGTCTGGTTTCATGAGACTTTTGAGGTATATGCCTTAAAGACTATCTGTGCTCTGATGTAAAACTTCTGTGCTGAAATATTAATAACCCCGCCTGCTGCACCATCTCTCTCGAAGCATTTGTTTTGCAGGTGGAATTATTATCAGAAGTTATGAATGATTGCACTACATTCTCGATGGATTATATATCATTAGTGCGAATCATTACCTCAAATGATTGAAAAATCCTCCACATACTTCAATGAATTGTAAAAAAATTCATATCATATTTCTGACCCTGCATACATCCAGGGGGAGTATATTTCATCATCGAGCCAAGTAATGCATATTCACTCTTGTTCAATTTACATTTCACTTATCTATCTTCACTTCGTGATTATCTATTTTGTCAACAACCGTCCAAAAAGGGGGAGATTGTTGGTGCAATAATAGGCCCCTTATGTTTTTGGAGTTTGTTGACATAAACAGTATGAGACTTATGTGTTTGCTAGTGCACACAGAGTAATAGGTCCCTAATGTATCGAGGAGTTTGATACAAATGAAGAAGATTATCTCCCTGCATTGCAGCAAAGATTATCACCGAAGATGATGTTAAACAAGAGTGACCCCTAAAAATTGCTGAAGTGAAGCAATTGGTTCGGTGTCTGTTCGAGGAAGATGACTACGTCCGAGGAGATTGAAGATGAAGTGAAGACGTAGCATTTGTTTCATTATTCTTCTTCTTTCATTGAGACATAGGACCATCCTACTATTATGAGGGGTGTAGTGTTCGAAACATTGATTCTCTGATGCTAAACCCAAATCCTATGAAAGTTGTGAGAGAAATCTCTTTGTGTTCCGAGCAAATACTTGCCAGCAAGAGACTGTGATCTTCTTCACTGCGAGAGATTTGTCTCAGATCGATGAGTTAGCATTACTTGTTCCTCAAGTAATGTTACTGTTGCACCAAATCTGACCGTTCTGAACGTGTCAGTTGGCCATTGGCTGGACCGCGTGTCCAAATGGTCATTTCCCATCTGGGAAGGCTGCGGCTATAAATAGCCACCCCGTGCCAGTTTTGTCCGGTGGCTGCTCTATTTGATTCTGAAAAGATTGTTGAGCAACCCCCTCTCTTAGTGATTTGAGTTTAAAATCCACCGAGAGAAAAACCCCTAGAGTCGAAGAATTAGATAGTGGTTCAACAGCACTAGAATCTAAGTCCAGTATGCTCGCCTATTACTCTTGAGAGCTGCAAACTCTCTAGACGGTTAGGTGTCAATTTCTTCAGAGACCAAGAGTGATTGCGGTTCTCGAAGAAGAAGTCTGTAAAGGTTCGGAGATCACCTTCAAGTATCTACCATGAGTGATCGGCATTGGTTGATGAACCAATTGTCGAGGAGAATAGGGTGAAGAGAGTTTATCTTCCATGTTAAGTCACATCCCCTCCAACCAGACATAATCCTTGTGCAGAAGGACGCACTGGTCGAACAAATACCTTGTCGCCATCGAGCATCACCGGTTATCTCTGTCACCCAATTTTACCTTTGATGCATTTTCATTCGTGTGATTTGTATCAATGCATAACTTAGTTTCCTTTCAGTACTCAGTTTTAGTTCGCTATAGTTTGTTTTTCATTTGTTCTGCTGCTGGGTTCCGAGAGTTTTGAGTTTTCCGAAGAAAATTTAAAACTCCCATTCACCCCCCCTCTGGTAGACATACTTCATTCCTACAGGTTCCCATTCATCATGTAATTTTCTAGGAATTAAAATCTCTAATTCCAACTTTTCTTCTAAAGCTTTCACTACTGCAGGATGGTCCAAATGTGACAGTCGAATCAGAGACCCTTTGACGAAACTGTGTGTGATGCATCAATCATAAACGGTGATGTAATAAAACCATCAAAAAAGATGCAAAATGTTTGTGATGGCAGTGACATCAAACACGGTTCATACTAGAGTTGCATGTGCCATGAGTGGCAAACAGTTAATCCAGAAGAACTGTTTGTGATGATGCAGAACAACAGAAAACGGGCAGCCAGATGAGGGTGTGTGCGATATACGGCATACAGTTCACTAGGATGAACTATGTGTGATTAGGCAACACAATGGGAACGGTTCAACTGAACAAGATGTGTGTGATACACGGCAAACAAGTCCGTAATAAAAAATGTGTGCGAAGACCAATAATAACACAGTCGATTGCTGCTAATAAGTCGTGTAATTTGCTCTGTCTACAGAAGAATAACATATATATATATATAACTGAAATAAACATCCAATTACATAAGTGACTATACAGATCATTCGCACAAACCTCAATAAACAATTGCATGCATTCTAAACTAGGAGAAACGATCGTCTAGTCATCTACTTATTGTGATGCTCCCGCCACTGTTCTGTGGCTCGATCCCTCGTCTGGGGCAGGAAGAAGACACTCCCTCATGTCAACCATCCGCATGTACATCTCGTAGCTTGTGTACGCGTCCTTGGCCGCGTACTTGACGTGTTGTTCATCCAGTCTCTCATGCCAGACACTGTGCCAGCCGTTCTTGTCCTTCTTGCTCTCATCCTTCATCTTCATGTAGTAGGGGTCGATGATGGCCAAGGCGAGGTCAACCAGGGAGTTCTGTTTGTTGTTGTCGCTGCCCCAGACCTTGTAGTGGTCCTGGATGTTGACAAGATTCTGGCATTTCAAGCCCGAAACCTTGAGCGCTTTTAGATAGTTGGTGGTGTCCACCGTAGTGAAACTGTAGTTGGAGCTGTTGATAAACCTGGAGAAACGCTCGCAAGGCCTTGTGGCCAGGTGGTAGTGGTAGATGAGGACGTCATGTCACATGCACAACTGGGCGACGGCAACCTTCTGATCGTGCCCGGCACGACCGATGGTGTACTCGAGGTCGAAACCGACCACTTGGTACTTGTCCTCGGCAAGCAACTACTCGATAGTTTGGATGGAGCTCTCCACCGAGACCGGATCATTCCTGTACACCACCGAGAGGGCCTTGATGTTGGCTTGAACTACGTCGGTATTTCCCCAAAGAGGAAGGGATGATGCAGCACAACAACAGTAGGTATTTCCCTCAGTGATGAGACCAAGGTTATCGAACCAGTAAGAGAACCAAGCAACACTACGTAAACAACACATGCACACAAAGAACAAATACTTGCAACCCGACGTGTTAAAGGGGTTGTCAATCACTTTCGGGTAACGGCCCCAGAAATTGGCAAGTTGATGGCAGGTAAATTGTAGTAGATTGGATAAATAGATCGCGAATAAAATAAAGTGCAGCAAAATATTTTTGGGTTTTTAGAAATATAGATCTGAAAATAAAAGTGGCAAATAAATAAAAAGGCAAATAGCAAAATGGATCTGAAAATATTTGATGAGAAAATAGACCCGGGGGCCGTAGATTTCACTAGTGGCTTCTCTCAAGAAAAATAGACAAGATCTATTTATGTAGAAATAGACCCCATCTTGTTATCCTTAATAGCAACGATACATATGTGTCGGTTCCCCTTCTGTCACTGGAATCAAGCACTATAAGATCGAACCCATCACAAAGCACCTCTTCCCATGGCAAGAAAAATCGATCTAGTTGGCCTAACTAAACCAAAGATTCGAAGAAGAAATATGAGGCTATAAGTAGTCATGCATATAAGAGATCAAAAGACTCAAATAAATTTCATGGATAAAAACATAGATCTGATCATAAACTCAAAGTTCATCGGATCCCAACAAACACACCGCAAAAAGAGTTACATCAAATAGATCTCCAAGAGACCATTGTATTGAGAATCAAAACACAGAGAGGAAGCCACCTAGCTACTAACTACGGACCCGTAGGTCTACAATGAACTACTCACGCATCATCGGAGAGGCACCAATGAGGATGAGAACCCCTCCGTGATGGTGTCTAGATTGGATCTGTGGTTTCTGGAACTTGCGGCGGCTGGAATTGATTTTCGTCGACTCCCCTAGGGTTTCTGGAATATTGGGGTATTTATAGAGCAAAGAGGTGGTGCGGAAGGTGGCCGAGGTGCGCACAACCCACCTGGGCGCGCCTGGGCCCCCAGGCGCGCCCTGGTGGGTTGTGCTCCTCTCGGAGCCCCCCTCAGGTACTTTCTTGGCCCAACTTGTGTTTCATGGTCCAGAAAAAATCACCAAAAAGTTTCACTGCGTTTGGACTCCGTATGGTATTGATTTCCTGCAAAGTAAAAAACAAGCAAAAAACAACAACTGGCACTGGGTACTATGTCAATAGGTTAGTCCCAAAAAATGATATAAAGTTGCTATAAAATGATTGTAAAACATCCAAAAATGATTATATAACAGCATGGAACAATAAAAAATTATTGATACATTGGATACGTATCTGGCCTTCCCCCTCACGTGGGTGTCCACTACGTGATGCGTGGTGAATTGCCCGCCGTTGTCGTCGTCGGTCGCTGGGAGCGCCATTGGAGCCACGGGGAGCGCCATTGGAACTGCTGGATGTCCTCTCTGTATGTGTCGTCGTGGATGTGCTTATTGTGTCGTGTGGCATTAGAGATGAAGGTAAATGGCCACAGGAATCAATGGGGGCCGGGTGGCCTGGATTCTCGGCGTGTCCGCATGGCAATTTTTGCAGCAGGAAACTGCATCGTCGCACCGTGCCCGGCGCAACCGCATGCACACGAACATGCGTGATCATGCGCCAGCCCCAAACACTGGCAGCGCGTGTGGAGGGACGAGGGCAGAGCGCCCGAAGGGACGCGAGAGCAGAGCGTGCGTGACGGGACGTGAGCAGCGCGCACCGCGGCTGCCTCAACCGCAAGCAACCACACACATAGAGTAGTTGAACACGCAGGAAATGGTCACCTACAAGCCGGCCGATAGTTGTGTCGCTGCGTAGAGAGCGGCCGTGTGCTACTACCTCCGTCTTGGTCTATTTGTCCCCTTTATATTATGTGCCATAGTTTGCCCTTAAATTTAACCAACAAAATGTTAATGCATGTTATAAAAATTATATAATTGGAAACTATGTTCAAATACGAATCCAACTATATAATCTTTGGCGACATGCATTTGTATTTTATTAGTTAAATCCTACTTATAAACCAGGACGGGGGTATAGTAGGTAATTAAATCGCAAATGTTTTTATTATTAACCTTATGTGTACGTGGCCTTTCGTCCTCCTCTCGCACATCTTGTCACCCGCTACCGCAGACAGCTTACAACGCAAGCTTGCACAACGTGCGGGGGCATTCTTTTGGCCAAATGGTGGCTCGAAGTGGCGCCATTGAATCATCGGTGAGCCCGTTCCCGCGCAACCTCGTAGGTTCCCGCGCAAGCTTCCCGCCCGACTCGGTGAAATCCCCCAAAATCCCAATGCTTACCGGCCTGATATATAAACCCTCATGTCCGGCGAGTCCTGCATCGCATTTTCCCCTCCCTCCCTGTAGCTTATCTCGTCTGCTTCTCCCGCAATCGCCAATGGCACCGGTCCGTCATCGTCACTCAGCCACTCCGCCGTTATCAGAGGACAACTCCAGCTGGGTGGCTACACCACGGCGGCGGCGCAGTCCTCGGCGTAGTGTAGTGCGCGTGGCGTCCCTGTTGGGTGTGCGCGAAACACCCACCACACGCTCCGCCGCCGCTGCCCGTCGGCAGCTGTTGCCGGCCGCCGTTGCCGCCACACCACCGTCGAAAGCCAGGGCCATTGCCAGCTCCACCGCCGCGGCCCGAAGGCGGGAGGTGGCCGTCGTGGCCGCCACCCCACTACCGGCCACCGTGGCCATCACCCGCTCCGCCACCACGGCCCGAAGGCGGGAGGTGGTGGTCGTGGCCGCCACCCCATCGTCGGCAGCCATGGCCGTCAGCCCACCGTCGACCGCCGGGGTCATCACCCGCTCCGCCACCGCCGCCCGAAGGCGGGAGGCGGAGGTGGAGGCTCGCACGTGCATTAGCGACCTTGCGCGCTACACCGAGTTCTTGCGGGAGGAGGAGGAGCGCCTTGTCGAGCACGCAAAGAGCCTTACCGCCGCCGTGGTCGCGGCACATGCCGCCTCAGAGGCGAGGAATCAGGAGGTCTACGAGGAGAACCACCACTTCGAGAGGGGTCGTCTGGAGCGGCAGAGGGCGTTCGAGGTGAGCATCGCTGAAGGTGCAGCAGCGGCAGGCACCGTATTGCAGTTGTCCAGCTCGTCGGTAGGCTCCTCCTCCTCTGCCTCTTACTGAGCGCGTTCAGCAGAGGAGAGGCTGCCGGAAGTAGTACAAAGCCCCTCCCTAGTAGTAGTATTTAGGGGCTATTTTGTTCAGTTCATCTGACTATAGATGTGGTGGAACTGTACAACGTACTTAAAATTAGCTAGTATATATAGTTGAACTAGCTATTTCAGTACGTGGTTGGCAACAATTGGGGAAAAGTTTGGTCAGTTCAGCTGTCGAGTTGAACTGTTTGTATAAAGAATGACTACTTAATCTACGAATGAAATCTATGCTTAATTACTGAATTTTAGTTGCAAAAATTAGATAGTGCTAGTGATTTTTAGCTGCATATTTTGACAAATCGCTGTGTTACAAGGTTGACAAATGGCAATGTTACTAGATCAACAAATGTTAATCTTTCCAGTTTGACAAATGGCAATATACCCAATATGACAGATGCAAATCTTACCAAATTGTCTCTACGTGGTTGCACACGGGTCATCCAAAACAACCGTTTGCGTTGAAGGGATGTACAAATCCTGCTCGGCACATTTTCTCTTGGCTTAGCGCCGAAGTCTGGCTTTGCATACCGTATTCAATCTGAACCGTTTGCATTGAAGAGATGCACAAATCCTGCACTGCGAATTTTCCCTTGACTTAAGGGGGAAGACCATAGCTCTCACTTTGCATACGGGTGTTCTATCTAAAACATTTGCTATCAAGAGCTGCACAAATCCTGCTCGGCACATTTTCCCTTGGCTTCCTGGGGAAGCTGTCGGTTTGCATACGGGTGTTCTAACTAAAATGTTTGCGATGAGTGTTTTATATTTAAAAACCATTGACGTTTTTTTAAAAGAAAATCATTTGATAAGTGTGTACATTAAGAGAGAAAAACGCAAGTTCGTTCAAACCATATCTTTCATTCAGTCACACTGCGAATTTATATTCATATGATCGAGATACAATATTAAACCCCAAAAAAAAACTATATCCGGTGGCGGCGGAGGCGGCGTGCCGCGCCGTCGTTGTCGTTGTTGTCCTCCGGGATGCCGTTGTTGAAGTCTTCAAGGAAGCACAGAATGTTCTTCACTTGGAAATCAAACATCATGTCGTCGCGCGATCGACGGGCGGGGCACGGGAGGATGGCAACTGGCGGCGCTGAGAGGTAGCGGTCGACGGCGGCGTCCCATGCCGCTGAGGGGGGCAGGCGCACGGGCATGGGTGGAGCGGGTGCAGCCAAACGCACGGGGACCGGCGCCGCGGTGGGTGGAGGGGCGCGCACGGGCACTGGCGCTGGCATGTACACGAGCTCACGTGGGTCCACGGAGACCTCGCTGACGCCCGCGGCTTCCAGCTCTGCGATAGTGCTAGGCGACCAGCCCATCAAAGCTACGGGGATGATCACTAGCGCGGGCGTGTGGATGGGAGCTAGGACGGGAGCAGGGGCAGCAACCGCCGCGACCAGCTCGTTCAGGGCCATGTCCATGAGGCCCCATTCCTCCTTATTTTCTATCTCCTCCGACTCGGAGTCGACTTCACCAAACTTGAAGACTAGTGGCAGATGATCCTTCTGCGCCATGGTGTTGGTGGAGGTCTGTGGGAGGGAGGGGAATGGGAGACGAACAGTAAGGCCGCCCGTATTAAACAGCGGCTCGGGCACCATTAATGGAGAGGATGCGAGCAAGGCGGGTGGCCATGGAAGTCAAAGGGCTCGCTTCCCAGTGAGCCTATGTAGCGTACAGCTCACACGCTTCTCGGTGAGCCTGCGCATTGGAGGACAGCTTGCACGCCTCTCGGTCAGCCTGCGCATCGGACTGTGCTAGCACACCTCCCGTTCAGTCAAGCAGCTGTCCGCACGGCACCTCCTATAGCCATTAAAACCAAGACACGTGGCGTCACGTGAATGGTTAACAGAACGCACATGATTTGAATTATACAAATGTTTGAGATATTAAAGTGGCAGCTATTTTTTCAAAATGCCTTTGTTGGCTGTTATTCGAGTGCGCCTTCTCTCAAAATGGACACGAAAAATACCACAGCATGTCGGGTGCCATTCCATGATAGCATGCCAAGTTTCATGAATTCCGGACGAGTTTTGGATTTACTAGTATTTAAAAACAAAGTATCTCACTGTTTTGCCGGCAATCAACAGTGCCCTGGTGTTTGAAATTCATTCCCATTTCTTGCACGGGACCTAAGCATGCACCCAAGGACACATATTTCATATGTCAACCCATTTTTTGCACTGGAGCATGTGCATGTAGTTCAAATTTGAATTATGCACATAAAATGCCTAGAGAACCCAGTTAATGTATAAAAATGTCCAAGAGAACCCCAAAAAATCCCAAAAATTGACACAACACTCCTTTTGTTCTATGTTGACACTAGAAAAATTTTGAAAGCAAGAAGAGGCAACGGATATTGTTTCGTCACCAAGGATGGCACGTTCCCTCCCGAAACCATCAGGCTTGTTGTGAGAAGCTCTGGTTTGCGAGAACCTTATACCCAAACCTGCCCCAAATGGGACAAATTTTTTACCACTACATGTTGATGCTGCTCCATGATAGGATGTCAAGTTTCATGAACTTCACACGAGTTTTGGATTTACTAGAACTTAAAAACCATGTATCTCAATGTTTGCGGCCGAGCGACAGTGGCAAGGTGTTTGACATTCATTCCCATTTCTTGCATGGGACTAAGCATGCAGCCAAGGACACAGATTTGATTTTCCAAACAATTTACATGCATTGGAGCATGTGCCTGTAGTTCAAATTTGAATTATGCACATAAATGCATAGAAAACTCAGTTAATGTATAAAAATGTCCAAACAAACCCCGAAAAATTCCTAAAATTAACACAACACTCTTGTTGTTCTATGTTGACACTAGAAAAAAAATTGAAATCAAGAAGAGGCAACGGATATCGTTTCATCCAGAAAGGTGAAACGTTCCCTACCGTAACCATGAGGCTTGTGAGAAGCTCTGGTATGTGAGAAGCTTATATACCCCAACCTGCCCCAAATGGGACAATATTTTTACCACTGCATGCTGATGCCGTTCCATGCTAGCATGTCAAGTTTCATAAATTTTAGACGTGTTTTCGATTTACTAGAATTTAAAAACCATGTATCTCAGTGTTAGCGGCCGAGCGACGGTGGCAAGGTGTTTGACATTCATTCTCATTTCTTGCATGGGACTTAAGCATGTAACCAAGGACACACATTCCAATTTTGAACCCATTTATATGCACTGGAGCATGTGCATGTAGTTCAAATTTGAATTATGCACATGAATGCATAGAAAACTCAGTTAATGTATAAAAATGTCCAAGCGAACCCCGAAAAATCCCAAAAATTGACACAACACTCCTGTTGTTCTATGTTGACACGAGAAAAATTTTGAAAGTAAGAAGAGGCAACAAATATCGTTTCGTCCCCCAAGGTGGCATGTTCCCTACAGAAACCATTAGGCTTGTTGTGAGAGAAGCTCTGGTTTGCGAGAAGCTTATACCCAAACCTGCCCCAAATGGGACAATATTTTTACCATGGCATGTCGATGCCGTTCCATGATATCATGTCAAGTTTCATGAATTTCAGACGAGTTTTTGATTTACTAGAATTTTAAAACAATGTATCTCAATGTTAGCGGCCGAGCGACAGTGTCAAGGTGTTTGACATTCATTCTCATTTCTTGCATGTGACCTAAGCTTGCAACCAAGGACAAACATTTGATTTTGTAACCCGTTTTTATGGACTGGAGCATGTGCATGTAGTTCAATTTTTAATTATGCACATAAATGCCCAGAAAACTCAGTTAACGTATTAAAATGTCCAAACGATCCCCGAAAAAATCCAAAATTTAACACGACACTCCTGTTGTTCTATGTTGACACCAGGAAAAAAATTGAAAGGAAGAAGAGGCAACGAATATCGTTTTGCCCATAAAGGTGACACGTTTCCCTAACGGAACCATGAGGCTTCTTGTGAGAAGGTCTGGTTTGTAAGAAGCTTATACCATAACCTACCGCAAATGGGACAATCTTTTTTACCTCAGCATGTTGATGCCATTCCATGATAGCATGCCAAGGTTCATGAATTTCAAACGGGTTTTGGATTTACTAGAATTACAAAAGCAAGTACCTTAACGTTTGCCGGAGAGCCACGGTGCCGTGGTGTTCGAAATTCATCCCCATTTCTTGCATGGGACATAAGCATAAACCCACGGACACATATATGATTTTACAACCCATGTTGGTGCACCGGAGCATGTGCATGTAGTTTAATTTTGAATTGTGCACCTGAAATGGCTAGAAATCCAATTTAATGTATAAAATGTCCAAACGAACCCTGAATAATTCCAATTTTTTTACGACACACATATAGTTGCATGTTCACTGCAGATAAAAGTTCTAGCAATTCAAACACCCTCCATTGCCGCTGTGACCCCATTATATAATTCAAATCAAGATGAAAAATCAAGTAGATCTCACACTGTTTATTATCACCAACCGTGTGAGATGCAGTACAAAATATCTTGGAGCACCGTCGGTGTATAGTACACCTATGGCTTACGCGAGAAGGTGCGTCGGCTACAGTCCACAGCCGGCGTGTCAAGCTCACTAGCTCGCTCCCCAAATATCATTGCACTATTCAATCGTCGCCGGTGAAAGATGGGGACATGGACCTGCATCGTGAGGGCAACTTCGGCGGCCCACTCCGGTGAGAGCGTGGCCGCAGCCGCCGTGCGTGTGCTAACAAGGTTCATGAGCGTGGCCGTAATCTGCGACCGGGCAGCCAAGGCAGCCCAAACGGCCACTGTTGCTTCTCAGGTGGCGGCAGCAACATCTGCCTCGGGGATAGCAACTGGCGAGAGCGGCACAGCAGCTATCCATTCTGCAGCGGCGGCCTTAGCCCTGATGGAGGCTGCCCACGACCATGTCAAGGCCGCCCACGCCCAGCTCGTGGCGGTCACCGCACAAATCGAATGAAGCTTCTCTGACAACGGTCGGCAACACACGGCCGAAGAGTTGGTGATCGCCGAGAGCGTTCGAGTAGCCGTCCATTCCTCCACCGCATACCTTGCCACGACAGAGCCCGTCCAAGCCCAGATTGTGGCCGCCCGCGCCCAACTCATGGCGGCCTTTTCCAAAGAGATGGCGGACGCGAATGGCGAGATGCTTGTCGAGTATGGTGCGATGGATGCCATGGAGCCCCTTCCCCAGGAGACCGTCGGGCGCGAGCTGGACATGGAGGAGGAGGCGGAGATTGATGACCACCAGCCGTAGTAGTACTCTTTGTTTTGTTTAAGTAAGGGCACCGGTCTTTAATTTGTTAGAGTAATGTTTAGGTCAGCTAGCTCTGTTTAATTGCTGAACTTGCTCGATTAAGAAGTGTGGGTGTGCTGTAGTCTCCTTTGTGTACCCAAATTATGCAATGATATGGATGACCACTGTAACCAGGGAAATTAGAACCAAAAATTTTGACGTTCAAACTCATCACACACGGGTTAAGCTATCTGAATCGTTTGTGATGTCCACATATCATACACAGTTCTGAATAAGGGACCGTGTATGATGATACTTTATGCGCCAGTTTTTTCTTTGAACTGATTCAAAAAATTTGGCTTTCGCGGAAATATCTACCTCCCCGCCCCCTCCCCCTTACCAAAAGCCACATTTCCCCTGTTTCCGTCTTCCTTACCAAGTTGAAACCTTCACTTCTTGCTTGCAGCGCCGCCTCCTCGCCGGCGACCCTCCCTCACGCTGCTCAATCTCGTCTATCCAGGCAGGTAATCCACACCCGACCCCCATCTTCCTCCTCCTTCCACATCCCACATGCCCCGACCGCCGGCACGACACCTTCCACCCAAATCACCGACCCCTCCACCAAATAAGCGCCGCCCTAAGCCATGGTGCACGCAGTATAGCCAAGAGCTCAAGGAGCATTTGGCAGCAGAGAAGCAAATCACGGCCGCACATGTGGATGAGGTCGCGATGGCTGCCATTCATGCCGACCCCCAGATCTTGGAGGAGCACCTTTCCATTTGCTAGCTACGCCGGTTAAGCATGCTCGGTTTACCCGTTGCGTGTGCTGCTCCTGCCTTTCCTAAACAAATTCTAGTGAATTATGCTATCTAATTTTACCATGCAATCTGTTGCTCTAGTGTATATGTTCTATATGTCGTGCAGTGTGGTGCTCACTTATTAACTATTTGGTTAATTAGTTGTCGTCTTCATTTAACTGTTCGGTTCAATTCTGCAAATGTGATGTTCAATTCTTCAGGCTACAATTTTGTATTGTCTTTCATGTGAGAAATAAATCGAATTTATCTTTACAAAATACATGAGAAACGAATACAATTGCTATATTTCCAAGTTGTCAAGCATGCTTGGTTTGGTTAACTGTCTGATCTTCTAGTATGTTATACATTGTGCAATGTGGTGCTCAGTTAACGTTTGGTTCATTTGTTGTGGTGTTTAGTTAACTGTTTGGTTCAATTCTGCAATGCGATGTTCAATAGTTGTGGGTGCATTCTGTTATTGTATACCATGTGAGAAGTAAATCGAATTTGGCTATACTAAATACATGAGAAACAAATACAATTGCTATATTTCCAAGTTGTTAAGCATGCTTGGTTTGGTTAACTGTCTGATCTTCTAGTACGTTATACATTGTGCAATGTGGTGCTCAGTTAACGTTTGGTTTATTTGTTGTGGTGTTTAGTTAACTGTTTGGTTCAATTCTGCAATGCGATGATCAATTGTTGTGGGTGCATTCTGTTATTGTATACCATGTGAGGAATAAATTGAATTTGGCTGTACTAAATACATGAGAAACAAATACAATTGCTATATTTCCAAGTTGTTAAGCATGCTTGGTTTGGTTAACTGTCTGATCTTCTATTAGGAGTATGTTATATTGTGCAATGTGGTGCTCAATTAATGTTTGGTACATTTGTTGTGATGTTTAGTTAACTGCTTGGTTCAATTCTGCAATGCGATGTCCAATTGTCGTGGGTAGAATTTTGTATTGTTATGCATGTGAGGGATAAATCAAATTTGGCTGCACTTAATATATGAGAAACATATACAAGTGCTATATTTCCTAGTTCTTAATCATGCTTGGTTTGGATAAATGGGTTTTCCACGTGGCTTGAATTAATCTGATGAATCTGCAATGTGCTTATTTTTCATCAACATATTTTACTGATAGCATGCGAACCCTCACTTAACCTGATGACTAACTACCTTATATGTGTTGCAGGGAAACAATGGGAAGCACTGAGGTTTACAATCGAGGTTAGCACGTGCATGGTCCGTTGTCTAATAGCACATTATTGTGCAATTGCAGGAACCATTCTAATATTTAGGTTTTTAACAATTTGGTCTTGCACATGTAGGTCCTACTGTCAGAGGTTTTGACCCACTGTTCGACCCTTTTTGCATATGGGGAAATGAGTTGTCCATGAATATCAATCAAGTCAAGAAACTCAGAAAGATTGTTAGGATAAAGAAATTTTCTTCTATCATAGTATTGAAAACTTTTTGAGCATTGACAAATTATTTAATATTACTCTCAAGATCAGAGGAGTTCCTATTATTATTGTAAGAAGAATTACCATAATTATTAGAGGAATTTCTAGGAAAAGGCCTAGGATTAAAATTACCTCTATAAGCATTGTTGTTGAAATTGTTTTGTGAGACAAAATTCACATCTATGGGATCACTATTTTACTCAATCAAAGTAGACAAAGATAGATCATTAAGATCAATAGGAGCACTTTTACTAGCAACCAATTTCATAAGAGCATCAACTTTTTCACTCAAAGTACTAATTTCTTCAACTGAATTATTTTTTTACTAGTAGGTGCTTTTTTGGTATGCCATTGTGAATAATTTGCCATGATATTATCTAGCAATTTAGTAGCTTCACCCAATGTAATTTCCATAAAAGTGCCACCCACAGCGGAATCTAAAAGATTTCTAGAAACAAAATTCAATCCCGCATAATTTTTTTGTATGATCATCCATAGATTTAAACCATGAGTAGGACAATTTCTTAGCATCAATTTCATTCTTTCCCAAGATTGTGCAACATGTTCATGCTCAATTTGCTTAAAATTCATGATTTGAGTTCTAAGGGAAATATTTTTCGCGGGCGGAAAATACTTAGTAATAAAAGCATCTTTGCACTCATCCCAAGAATCGATACTAGTGCGAGGCAAAGAAGAAAACCAAAATTTTGCACGATCCCGCAAGGAGAAGGGAAATAATTTCAACTTCACAATATCATTGTCCACATCTTTTTTCTTTTGCATATCACACAATTCTATGAATGTGTTTAGATGGGACGCGGCATCCTCGTTAGGAGTACCGGAAAATTGGTCATTCATAACAAGATTCAACAAAGCGGCATTAATATCACAAGATTCCGCACTAGTGGCAGGAGGAGCAACCGGCGTACTAATAAAATCATTGTTATTGGTATTGGAAAAATCACACAACTTGGTGTTTTCTGGAGTCATCATGACTACGCAAACAAGATTGCAAACAAAAAGATAGATCTGACGAAAAAAAGCGAACGAAAAAGAGAAGGCAAATAAAACGACAAATTTTGCGAAGTGTGGGAGATGAAAACGAGAGGCAAATGGCAAATAATGTAAATTGAAAGGAGATGAGATTTGTGATTAGGAACCAGATAGATGTTGATGATGTCTCCCCGGCAACGGAGCCATAAATTGGCAAGTTGACGGGAGACTATCTTGACTTGATGCTCCCCGGCAACGGCGCCAGAAATTCCTTTTGATGCGGCTTGAAACTGCGTCGGTATTTACCCAAAGAGGAAGGGATGATGCAGTACAACTACGGTAGGTATTTCCCTCAGTTACGAGACCAAGGTATCAATCCAGTAGGAGAACCAAGCAAAACTATGTAAATGGTACCTGCACACAAAGAACAAATCCTCGCAACTCAACGCGTAAGAGGGGTTGTCAATCCCTCCTCGGTAAAAAGATAGATTGTTTTGTATGTGTTTGGATAAATAGATCTCAATAAAATGCGAAATAAAAGATGTAAATAAAAGCGCAGCAAAGTATTTTTGGGTTTTTAGAACAATAGATTTGAAAACAAATGCGATGAAAAATAGATCGGAAAGCAATATGATTAAAGATAGACCCGGGGGCCGTAGATTTCACTAGTGGCTTCTCTCGAGAAAATAGCACACGGTGGGTAAACAAATTACTGTTGGGTAATTGATAGAAGATTGAATAATTATGACGATATCCAAGGCAATGATCAATATATAGGCATCACGTCCAAAATTAGTAGACCGACTCCTGCCTGCATCTACTACTATTACTCCACACATCGACCACTATCCAGCATGCATCTAGTGTATTAAGTTCATGGAGAAACAGAGTAATGCAATAAGAACAATGACATGATGTAGACAAGATCTATTAATGTAGGAATAGACTCCATCTTGTTATGCATAATAGCAACGATACATGCGTGCCTCGCTGCGCCTTCTATCACTGGGAGAGGAAACCGCAAGATCGAACCCATCACAAAGCACCTCTTCCCATGGCAAGAAAAATCGATCTAGTTGGCCTAACTAAACCAAAGATTCGAAGAAGAAATACGAGGCTATAAATAATCATGCATATAAGAGATCCAAGAAAACTCAAATAATATTCATGGATATAGATCTGATCATAAACTCAAAGTTCATCGGATCCCAACAAACACACCGCAAAAAGAGTTACATCAAATAGATCTTCAAGAGACCATTGTATTGAGAAGCAAAAAGAGAGAGGAAGCCATCTAGCTACTGCCTACAGACCCTTAGGTCTATGGTGGACTACTCACACATCATCGGAGAGGCAGCAATGAGGATGATGAACCCCTCCGTGATGGTGTTAGATTGGATCTCATGGTTCTGGAACTTGCGACGGCTGGAATTGTGTTTCATCAACTCTCCAAGGGTTTCTGGAATATTTGGGAATTTATAGGGCGAAGAGGAGTTGCAGGAGACCTCCGTGGGGCCAACAACCCACCTGGGCATGCCCAGGTGTCTTGTGGTCCCCACGAGGATCCCCTCTGGTGCTTTCTTGGCCCCCAAGGTGTCTTTAAGTCCAAAAAAATCTCCAAAAAGTTTCGTTGCATTTGGACTCCATTTGGTACTGATATTCTGCGAAGTAAAAAACAAGCAAAAAATAGCAACTGGCATGTGGCACCCCGGCTCAGAGTAAACCGGAACGCCCCGTATTCCAGCCTAGGGACAAGTCCTCTGGAATACGGCACTGTTGGCATAGAACAAATCAGCTCTTTATTACAATGAATATGGTTACAAAGGGTACATGGATTACATCTGCACGGCGACACTACGCCTGCCCGAGGTAGCTCTATGCTAATAGGGAGTAACTCTCTCAGCAGCGGAACAGCGACGACGGTGATGGACTCCACTCTGCAGGGACTCTGGCTAGAACGCGTATCCTAGGTCGCAAACTTGGATCCTCGACAAGCAAGCAATCATGGCATGACCTGCAAACTGGCATGACACGCCAGGTGAGTACTTTGAATGTACTCGCAAGCTCACAGCAAACATCAGCATTAAGGCAAGACAACATCATAGCAAGATAGCTACTGAAATAACTGTAGTAAGGTAGAGCATATTAAGAAGTTTAATCCATACTCCGAATAATCTCAGGATCCAATCCGAATCTGTTCCAAGTCTAACCCTAATCATGTGGTCATCCGACCACTCATCTCATTGCCATCCCATGGCTGACATATCATATACCTGATACCAGCTGCACCACAAGTCTGACAATCTTACTCTCTTCTGGGTTGTCTCACAACCCTCATGATCCACCGAATACTTCCGATCATATGACGAGTTCTTCCATCATTACCACTACTATGGTTGATCACCTAGTGAGATCTAGACGGACTATCCAATTCCGTGGACACGGCTATTCGAACAGATTTTTACACTCTGCAGAGGTTGTACACTTTACCCACACCATGGAGCACCTGACCTCATGATCCCATTCGGGTGGACCAGGGTTGCTCCAACGAAACCTGCCTGACCCGTGACTCTCCCATCGTACCACCGGCAATCATCCTCCCCCAGAGTCCTGCCCTGGGTGGCCCCTGTGTCACCTCGTGACACCTGCCACCATCGTGGCCAAACTAAACTGTCCCAAACGGGGACCTGGATCCAAATGACTCAACTGGGCTCACAAGGTTATCGCCGCCTACCGGGCCAGGGTAGCGCGCACGCATAACCTTCCCTGTCGGGCGGTACCGGTGAAAGAGCACGCGATCAGACCAAGTCAAGGTCGTCCCATACCGGCAAATGTGGCTGCATGGATAAGTCCGGACAGGTGACTCAGGATCAACCAGGAAATATCTAATCCCCGAATAATATTTCTGTCATGGCTGACACTCCGATAACCAGTATGCTTAAGTCACTGCTACTAATAAATTTCCACGAACTGCCGGATGAACTCCAAAATAATCATAGACAATGATCTCAACATCATAGTATCAACAAGTGGGTAAACTACTAGTCATTAACAATCTGGTACTCAACATGACAGTCACCTATCCGAGAATTTATTCAAGTATTATATAATCCAATTTATTTCACAGATACTCATACTTGTTATTAAAGTAAATAGTTAAACTATGATATTGCAATGCGATGATGCAGATGAGAGTTGTGGCTTGCCTGGGGATGAAGGAACCATCGGGGAGAAGTGCGGAGAGTCCGCGGAAGTGATTGCCAGAAACAGTTCTCTCTCGGAGGGCTGTTTACAGACAAGGGTAAAATAGTCATTTTCACACTAGGACCATATAGTGAAAATGATACCAACATGACAAGCTCGACGAGACGAAGACGTGGGCTTTGGAATCACCTCGATCGGAGTCTCGGTTAAAAAGCTATAGCCGTTTGATTGCCAGGGACCAATCTGCAGAAGTATTTACAGACAAGTCCCTGACTGAAATTCGGTAGAAAAAGATTAAAGTGCACTGTTGCACTGGGCTGCTTTTGGCAGATTTTGGGTGGAGACCCAAGCCACCGCAGGGCATCCGCCACTGCTGCCGTTATCGGGCCGGCCCATCTGTGCTGCTGCCTCACTAAAAAAATGGAGGGAGGCTCTGTCGCTGACGACCGGGGCCCGCCTGCAGGGCATCTTCAACCTCGCACGCGCGGGCCTGTCCCGGGAAGGAGCTCACCCCGACGGTGATGGCCAGAGCTACAGGTAGTCCCCGATGATGCTCGGCCTATGGATGGACTCGGCAGTGAGTGGCGCATCCATTGGAACCCGATTCGGGGGCCGAGGAGCTCGGGCTCGAGCAGTGCACCATCTGTGGCGGACGGCGGCTCGGCCGGTGTTGGGCATGGCGCCCCGGTGGCCGGGGAGGCTGGAAGAGGGGGCGGGGATGGTCTACGGCGAGTGGGAAACCCAGAGGTGGCCTCAGCGGAGGCGGGTAAGGCTGGTGGCGGGGGAATTTGAGAAGGGGGACGGCGACGGCCAAGGCGGCGATATGGCGGCAGAAGGGCTCCGGCGAGGGATGGAGCGGTCGGGGAGGATACTAGGGAAGGGAGGAGGCCGCTGTGGGTATGGTGGATGCTCGGGGAGGCGCGGAGCTGCGGATTTTATAGCCAGGCGATGAAGAGGATGAGCTCGGCCGCCGTGGCGAGCTCATCGGCACACTGGCACTGCGGGGACTCGCGGAGGGCGCTGGCGATGTCGGCAAGAGCTCCGGGAGGATGGAGAAGCAGGTAGGGGCTTCGGGAGAGCTCGAGGAGATAAGAACAGAGGAAAACGACGACGGCGTCACGGGCAGAACAGCGACGGCGATCGCCGTGGCGTGAGGAGGAAGAAATTGGAGGGGGAGAGGCTTCCAGGAGATGGGCGACGACGAGGCGAAGCCCCTGGACATGGCTAGGTGGCTGGGGAGAGAAGGAATGCGACGAGGCCAAGGGTCTCATCACTGGAGCGCACTGGCTGACATGCCAGCCGCGTGATCACCATGTGGCCATGGCGTTTCCACGCCCTACTCGACGCCAAATGATGTCCATTGGGTAGTCCCTCCAAGCTACATTGCACCTGAGGTGATAGATCGATGATAGGAGCTGTGTCTGGATGGGAGTGGTCACTGGAAGTTTGCTGCAGCAAACTTGACCATGCCACTGCAATGAACAGGAAAGTGATAAGGTCAACATGAGATGTCTGGGAGGTTTAGGGTAGGAAGGACTACAATCCTGTGAATTTTGGAGAGAAGTGGACCAATATTTAATATAGTTGCTTTGCAACTGATCAATCTGGTCCAGAAGCTAAATCTTGATGTGCACTCACATGGGGTAGCAACTTGAGCTGAAATTGGGCATAGGATGATGATTTGGTCATATGAGAGTGCCATAAAAATTTCATGCCATTTGGACAGGCCAAAATGGTACTTCCTTCACAGCTATCCTCTCTGACCAGAATTTAGAAATTTTTTAGGGAATTAATGGGAAGATGAAATGAGCCCAAATTTTGTGGAGATTGGTTATATGGGTAGAAGAATGCTCTGGTAAATTTTCAGCAATTATGGAGCAATATAAAATATTGTTGCTTCACAATGTGAAAATCTGACCAGAAACCAAGATTTGATGCTATGCTCACATGTATGATTGGATAGGGTTGAAACTTGGTGGAGAGTCATGATTTGAGCATATTAAGAAGCTTGCAAAATTTCAACTCATTTGGATACTCCTAGCTAGCACTTGCTTCACAAAGATTCCAGTTGACCAGAAACTTTGGAAATTAGCCAAGGGAGATTTAATATCCAAATGAAGTTTAATTTTGGCATGTGGCAATGATATGGATAGGAAAGAGTGCACAAAAAGTTTGAGAGCAAGAAAGCAAATATAAATGGTACTTGCTTCTCAACTTGGCAGCTAGGGCAGAATCAGAAAAGGAATATTTGTGAAATATTTTTGAACATGTCAGGGAAGGGTTTTGACATATTCTAGAAAGATCTGACCCAAAAAATTTATGAGAATTATTTGGGAGTCTTGGGAATGATGGAAATGTGGGTTGCTTCACAACACAGAGCAAACAGGGTTATTCCTTTAATAGAAAAAGGAATATTCCCACAGAAAAAGAATATTGGGGGTTGGTCCAAGATGGAAATGACAAGGTCTTGGAATGGTTTTGAGGATGGCAAGCCACTTGGGAAGAGTAATCAAGGGTGATCCCTCCAGGTTGCAAGACTACTAAGCCACAAAAAGCGAATCCGGACCAAAATCAAAAGAAAAAGAAAATGGGCAAAATCCAGGGTGTTACATGGCACTAGGCACTATGTCAATAGGTTAGTCCCAAAAAATGATATAAAGTTGATATAAAATGATTGTAAAACATCCATGAATGATAATATAACATCATGGTACAATCAAAAATTATAGATACGTTGGAGACGTATCGTATACACAGCTGAACTCCAGAGGATATTGAAGGAAAACTTCTCTTGCTCAACCGAGACAATTAAGGTCTTCACTTCCCACCAAAATGTGAGTGGTGAAATCCAACTAACTTTTTCCCCGCAAGAACTATCTCAGGGACATCTATTTTCTATACATAGCCTTGAGGACTTATCTGTTGGTGCTTGTTTTTTTTGTTCACTCTGTTTATTTCTCCGTGTCTTTGTTTTGCTTGTTTTTGTCTCTGTGTTTCCTTTTGTGCCTTTCGTTGGTTCTCGTGTTTTGTCCGATGAACAACTCACTCAGAGCTATTTGCCTCGTTTTTTTTGCCTGAGTGAATCTGTTCTGGACCCTTTTTCCTCTCCATTCTCTCTCTCTAAATCTATGATGTTCGTCATAAGTATGCAACTTGATCAGAAGAACATATCTTTCCGACGTCCTTGGTCACGAATGAAATGCACTTCGAATGTTTATCTGTCTTGGCGTAAGCCCCTTCAACCTTTCGGTCTCCCGCTCCACTCCTGAGATTTTTGCAGGAAACATTTGCCATGTGCCCCACGATCGTGATCATGTCCGCTGAATGCAGGACGTCCATCCGCTGTGGGTCGTTGATCTCGCTGAGGTGGTTATGTGCTTCCACTATAAATACTCCTCTATCATCATCGTCCTTTAGTTCCTCCACCTCCACCTCCATTTCCCTCAACCCCTCATCTCTCACCACCGTTGGAGCCCGCACTCGAAGTGGGTCCTGTGAGAAGCACCATCGTACAACTCTGGCGGAAACTCGTCGCATTTACTCATTGATGATGAAGTAATCCATTTCACCGCCTCGCTATAGTTGATCTTTGCTACCAAGTTAGGGTACAGAGATCGGGAAGAAACCTCTCTTTTTGAGTTCATAGGGTTTGTTCTTCAGGTGTGATTTTCCATCTATTTTTACTGCCATGGTAGATCTTTAGGTATCTCTGGGAGTTACCTTGTACGGTTTGTGGTTTTACCTCGTACAAGTTTCAGATCTAGGGTTCTTCATGATACTTTGAAGATTAGGTAGATTCCAATCTAGCAATTTTTTTGGAACTTGCTAGGGTAAAATCTGTCAAGGATATCTTCTAATTGCTTCTTGTTGAACTTTAGATCTAACCCTATCAAGAAAATATGTTTTACTTCAAAACCTGTCTATGCATGCTCATGACCCTGTATACTTCCCTCGCATCTATTTCTCTTCACAGGTTGTTCATGGCTTCCAGTTCGAGAGATCATTCTGAGTCAGAGGAAGAGCATCTGCCGCAGATTTCACCACTGCAAGGCAGCGACCGAAAGATAATGAGGGGAACTGCAAATCCCTCGAAGCCACCCAAGGCTCCGAAGAAGAAAGTAGCTGAGCCTGATGATGTTCCTCCAACTGAGAGTGTGCCAGATGAAGAAGCAGACACAAATGCTCAAGGATTGTTGTCTGATGGAAAACCCAGGAAGCATGGTCATGGCCGAGAGCCAAACATAACGACCGAAATGTCTGACCCTAAGCCATACAGGACACCGCCTAGTCATGAATCTACCAATGATAGAAATACCAGGCCGTAGAGGATCCGAAGGCATTGGGCAGGCAAATGGTTCAGATATGAAAATGTTCGAGAGAAATATCATTTTTTTGATTTCACTCCACCATTGAATGATTGCATTGTAGAAGGCTGCATTCAAGAGGGTGATGAGAAAGATAGGCCACCATAGCCTCCGAATGCTCACCCAGATTCACTAAAAATGGCCGCTGATTTTCCAGAACAAGAGGCTAAGAGGGCCAAGGTGAAAGCCAAGTGCGAGGCAAAAGAAGCTAAGGCAAAGCAAACTGAGGCCAAGAATGTGATCTTGACTCAGCAGGATGTGCAGAAGAAGGAGCGTGCCTCTGCTTCCAAAGCAAGCCGTTCACAGAAGGATGAACCTTCTAGTATTACGAAACCATGAAGGAAAATCATCAGAAAAGAAGCAAGAAGGTTGCATCTGATTTGGCTGAGCACTCATCCAACTATGAAGAAGATGCTGAAGAAATTGTTCAGTATGATAGGTTGGCCATTCTGGACAACCTTCACAGAGTCGTTAGCCAGTGAAAGGTTGGCCATCCCCAAGAAGATCTCTGAGACATATTGTGGAGACACAAGTTGATAAACCTTCGGGTTCCGCCCCTCCGAAGAAGTTGACCAAGACGGTCGCAAAGAGAAAGATTCAAGTTGAAGAAGAAGCTGCATTTGCAGTCAAGAAGGCAAAAGCTGAGGTTCCTGCTACCACAGAGGAACCGAAGAAATATGATATTTGGTACTTCATCGATATTATTGACAACACAACTTATGATGCCAGTTTTGAAGATTTGGGCAGCCTGGGTCTACCAGAGGATCTCACCAAGCTGGTAACCAAGAAGTTCACTGAGTTGACAAAATTCTCCGAAGAACTCAACAAAACCATACAGTATAAGCATCTCCTGGAAGAAATGAGGAGAAACAAAAACTCCATATATGAATCAAAGGGGCTTGCGAAAGAAATTGTGACCATCACGAAAGCACCCAGTGTGATTCGCACGAGAAAAATCGAGTGGCATAACCAAATACGTACAGAAGTTGCTGTCGTGGGAAAACACGGCCACCTATGGGGCCATCGGCCCCTTGTGGTTCGGCAGTGGGGAAGGACGCATTGCACAAAGAGCGGAGGGCGCGGAGCAGCACGACAGCGATCACACGGGCAGTTTTTACCCAGTTTCGGGACGCCGCGAGGCGTAAAACCCTACTCCTGCATTGGTGGATTGATGAGAGGACCGAGGTGGAGACGCAGCGCTCTAGCCCGGCAGGGTCGCCTCGGGGCGAGAGCAACTACGCGCGTATGAGTGCACAAGGGTCCGAATCCTTTCTAAGGTTGCCATGGCCCTCCTTTTATAGATAAAGGGGTCACCACAATGGCAAATCAGTCATTGCGTACTAATTAGATAGCAAACAGTGCTATCATACCTAACTCTGCAGATAGGACAGAGCGCATTAAATGCGCCGCTTAGTGTCACATCGTAGCGTAGCCTGGCAAGCCTTGCCCTGCCATTCGGCCACCTTCTCGCCTGCCTACGTGACACGTCCCTGGACGGGTGTCATTTGGAGGTGATTTCCTCTGGAAGTGGCTGCCACGTGCCAAATAGCAGCCACTTAGCCACTTGGGGGCTCGACACCGCACCGATCGATGACTTGCATTGCTGTGAGGTGGAGCGGTGGAGCCTTGGCGGGGTAATCCGCCCTCGGCTCCCCCGGCAAGCCTGCCAGGGCAATCTGGAGACTTGTCTTTGGGGCAACCTCGTCCCCGCCAGGCTCGCTTGCCCGGCAAGGGAGGTTTTTCCTTAGTGGTATCTTGCTCCTTTGGTTGGCCTTGGTCTTCTTGATCCGCCCTTTGATTTATCAAAGAGCTGATCTCTTCTGCTTGGTCTTGTCTTGGACACTGCAACCTTGTTCTTGAGCCTGTGTATAGTCTGGGCAACACACCTGGGGTTTGTTGAACCGACAGTTGCTTAGCTCTGCGATAGGAGAAATGAAGAGATTGCCCGATAGGCTGATCTTGCAAAGAGAAGGATTGCTGAGGAAAGATGTCAGAAGGGAAAGGCCTTGGCCAGGAAGCAAGAAGAAAACAAAGATCATCGCCTGATGACTGTTGCCACTGATGCAATTCCTTTGAACTAGTCAGGCCCTCTGCAGCAAGTGCCACCATCGCCTGTTAACGAAGAATAAGCAGATCAATTTGTTGCTGATGATGATGTTATCATACCCAGGCCAGGGGCCCATGAAGCAAGACTTGAAGATTTTGAAGTCTTTTTTGATGTACCGGTGGAAGAAAATGCACAACCGGAGCAACAGGATCCCAAAGAAGAAGTTGATGAAGAGATTGAAGTTGAGAAGGTTGTTTTGTCCCCATTGAGGAACGAGCCTGTCTTGCCCTCCAAGTCCATTGCCGAGGAGGGAGAACAAATTGAGCAGGAGCAGAGTGCTCCCCAAATGGAAACACCCCTGGTCTCACCTTCCGCAGTTCCCACTCGGATGGATGTTAACCCTGCTCCTTGTTCCACTGAATTTCAGTCGGGAGAGGAAGAAAAGAGAAGTGATGAGCTGATGGCTCAAGATGAAGTTGCACTAGCCCCTATCAATCCCAATCCTATGAAGAAGGCCCTTGTGCCACCGATTGATTAAAAGAAAACTGAAGAAAAGGCCCTAGAGCCAAAGGCAAGTGAATCCGCTGAAGGAATTTCAGGGAGGAAAAATGATGGTTCTTCAAGTTGTTCGAAGCCATTAGTGAAAGAAAAGGCAAAGAAAATGGGCGCGCCACTTAAACCCATTGATGAGAATGTGTCTACTCCTGATGATGTTCATGTCAGGCGGATTGAAAAAAATACTTCGAATCCTTTAGAGACTTTCCCTTTGTTCCCAGATGAGACAGGCCCGAATGGTCCAGCTTTCAACGAACAATTTCATCACTCAAAACTTGCATTTTTTGGAACAAGTCCATATGAAGGGGAAAGAACTTCTCTGTCACTAAGGTTTTGGACCTAGGAACAAACTATGTATGGCCCCCGTCTGCTTAATTAACCGCTGACTTTTAGTTTAGTTTTAATTAAACCTGTTAAACGCTCGAGTCACTGACCAGTGGGTCCCACTTATCAGGGTTGACTTCGATCATCTCAGTTGACTGCTGACATCACCATGACGTAATGCTGACATAGTAACATTTTCTGGATTTTTAAATAAATTAGAAATGATTTATGTATTTTAGAAAATACTCCAAACTTTGAAAAATCATAGAAATTCAACCGTAACTCCAAATGAAATAATTTATATATGAAAAATTATTAGAAAAATCCAAAGAATCCGTTTATGCCATGTTCATGCATGTTTGAGAAACTTAACATAACCAACTAGGGCAATTCTTGAAGATGGATTATATGGTAATTAGTTTTGTTGTTGGAATTTCCTATATGTTTGAATTGCACTTCAATTAATATGACTAACTATCGCATTAGGTTAATTTAGTACCTTAATCTCATGTCATTCATTTGGATGTGCATTGCATTGAATTGTATTCCTTCTTTGCTAGCTGGTGTTGTTCCTTCTTGGTAGCCGATTTTTCCGATGATGTGATCGTTGACACCGATGAAGAGCTATACTATCTTCAGACGTGTCAGGCAAGCAAACCCCATTGAGCATTCCAATACAATCCCAATCTCTCGCTCTTGCTCTCTTTTACTGCATTAGGACAACAATGATTCAACTGTTACATGCTGTGGTAGTTGAACCCATTCCTCTACATGAACTGCCTTTGCCATAGTAAATAGTTGAAACCCACTAGCATGAGTAGGAGTTGTTTGAGCCATGATGTGCCTACTCATTCATGCTTGCTTGTTATGCCTGCTTTGCTTAGAGTTGTGTCAGGTTTGGTTCTTCTGGGATGGATTGGATGTTGGTGAACATGTCCTACTGTTGAGAGATAAGTGTGTGAACATGATTAGGTAAAGGTAGAGATGAGAGGCCACTACTGCAGGATGCTGCTAACGCGACACTACAATCAGAGACCCTTCAACAAAACTGTGTGCGATGCATTAATCACAAACGGTGATGTAATAAAACCGTCAAAAAAGATACAAACACGATTTAGATTATAGTTGCGTGTGCAATGCGTGGCATACGTTTAATCCATAAGTACTGTTTGCGATGAGCCAGAACAATAGAAATGGGCAGCCATATGAAGGTGTGTGTGATATACGACATACAATTCACTCGGATGAACTATTTGCGATTAGGGAACGCAACAGAAATGGTCAGCCAGATCAAGGTGTGTGCGATATACGACATAGAGTTCACTCGGATGAACTGTTTTCGATTAGGCAACACAACTAAAATGGTTCAACTTAACAAGATGTGTGTAATATGCGGCATACACTTCACATAGATGAACTGTTTGCGATGAGCCAAAAGAACACAAATGATTCATGTAAACAAGTGTGTGTGATACGCGGCAAACAACCCACTTGGATGAACTGTTTGCGATGAGAAAATATAACACAAACGATTACTACAGTTAATTCGTGTGCGATTCTGTGTGTAGAAAAAAGTTTGAAAAATGCAAAATAGTTGCTTGCGATGGCTAGGAGTATCGCACATGATGCGTATGCGAGTACTCGTGTGCAATGATTAGTAAGTTACACATACATTACCTTATGTTAACACGTGTGCGATAACACATGACAACGCATACGGTTGTCGGGTTGTGTGCTCCACTTAGTCTTCCCGCACTCCAGCGAAGGCTTCCCGTGCTCCAGAGGGGTGAATTGTAAAATCACCAATCCCCTAGCTAGCTGCTAGCTATAAATAACCACAGCAATGGCCGCCGGCGGCGACTCGCTACTGATCCACTTGCTAGCTAGTTACCCACACATACCGGCATACCCCCAATGGCCGACGATACGATGGAGTTGCACGACGGGAACGGGCGCCAAAGATCATAGTTTAGATTAATTAATTAACATAATCTGAGATCAAATAACTAAAGCTTCCCCAACGTGATCGTGTGCCGGCCCCAACCTCTAGAAGAGCGTGCGTGGTGGGACGCGACCCGAGCGCGCCTTGGCGCCTAAACGGCGAGCAAAGCGTGTGGAGGGATGCAACCCGAGGGCGCCTCTGCGCCTAAACAGCGAATAGAGCGTGTGGAGGCACACGAGTAGAGCGCGTCGCAACTGCCTAAACAGTGAGCAAGCACATGCATAATTATTGCATATAGCAGTTGAACATAGCAGGGAATAGCCGTCCAACAATATTTTTTTTGATGATATGCACTAATATATTCTTAGTTAAATCTAATAAGGTCAAATTTTGGTACTACAAAATACGAAGGGCACCAATAAACCACGACGGAGGTAGTACCTATACCAACACAGACGTCCAATGGAGAAATTAATGACGTTATACACGTGTCCCGCAATCCACGCCAATGCTTCCTGCCTCTTCCCTCATCGGTTTCCCGCCGCCAGCTAGTGGCTTGCTCCATATAACCCAGGCGGCAATGCACCGTAGCTACACTGTGCGCAGATCTAGTCCACACCCATCTACCATTAGTTATTCCAAGCATGCCAGGCAATGACCAAAGCTTCAATGTTGACCCCTTCCCACGTTACATCTTCGGCGAAGAGAACAAACCAGAGCAGGTCGGGGAGCAAGAGCTTCATCGGCCGGTGCAGACGCCATGGCCCATCGGCAGTGATATCGCTGTGCCAGTCCTTGGGCGCACAATGGACATATTGCAGAGGAAGTGTGATGAGCAGTTTGCCATCCACCGTGCAAAAGATCCAAAGCTGCTAGGCGGCATGATCGACAACCCACCCGAAGAGCCACCATCACCGGTGCTCATCAAGAGCCTAATGTCCTGCCAGGAATGGGCAGAGGTCCTCTGTGATTCAGTTATGAGACAGCCTGTCTGCGGCCTCATCATTGCCGCCGGCGGCCGTGTTAACCTCGATCCCAACCATGTGGTGGCCAGGCTCAAGCGCAACCTTGGCGGAGTTGACGTCCCCGACGAAGTAGAATATCGGCAACATGATATCTTGAGGATGCAGGTGATGGACGGAATTTGCTACCAGTGCAGAGACATGGAGATGGAGCGGTTTCACGGGCATGTCATGCACGCGATTGCACACTATCAAGCTCTACTGGAAGAGGCCCAGCAACCCCAAGAGTCTCCTAGCGTTAGTAGCTCCACAGGCGGAGACAGGTACGGTGGCCGCGGGTCCGGACACTCGGAATGAACGGCCGCAAGGGTGCTATGCTGATCATGGAGTCCGAGAAGACCATCGTCGGAAAGCCGCCAGCTCAGCCTTTTAGCCTATATTTTATTATAATTGTATGCAAATGTCACATATCGAGATTTTAAGTCACTAAGCATAGGTAAGCTGTGTGTGTTTTGGGCGTTGCCGTATGTGGCATTTTAAATTATCCTGAATATGTAAGACAATTATTAACCACTGTCACTGTAAATTAGCCTCAACGGCGAGCAGAGCGCACATAGGGATGCCAAAAAGGAGCACGCTGCGGCCACCTCAATGGCGAGCAAACCGCGCAGACGGATGCGAGCAGAGCACGCCGCAACCGCCTCAACGACGAGCGGAGTGTGCGGGGGTCCGCGAGCAGAGCGCGCCGCGGCCGCCTCAATGGCGAGCAACCACACCTACATATTGCAATTCTGGTCAACCTTCTGGCACCCCGTGGGAGGCACGACGGCCCATCCATCGGACACGATGGTGATATCTGGACCGTGTGTGATAATGGGCAGACATGTACACATCCGAGAATGCGGGCCCACGTACGCCATCCGGGAACCATTTCGGGGCTTCGAGCCCAGAACCATCAATAAATATTGAGTTTGTTTCTCGTCACATTCCATATTACCACACAATAAGTAATTGCAAATATGTTCAGACCGATCAAACCTAAATGTGTTCCCACTTAGCACTGGGCTATAAAAACTACCCACTCGAAAATTACTTCACAATTCCTCTCCTCATCACCCAAAAAATAGGTCTTTCCTATCAAGTCGTTCCGCCATGACCGGTAGGAGGAGTTTCAAGTCGACATATAACCAGGGAGCAAAGACCAAGGCCGCAGAAGCACTAGAGAGGTCCCATTGCTACGCGGCAGCCGCAACAACGATGTCCTGGTGTGCCGCGGAGCCCTCGAACGAGCACTCATCGGCAGGTAAGGGCTCTCACAAGCGCACTCACCGCGTCGGCGATCGCGATGTGCTGGCGGTGCTGAAGTCCTTGGCCAGTGACGATGACAGTCTCGCTGGCCTAATTAAGCTGATGGAGATGGTCAATGGCGTGGTGAAGCTGCTCGAGATTAGTGATGCCTCGGTTGAGAAGGCCACCGGCCTCGTCGTGCAACTCATGGGTGACAGTGCAAAGCTCCTCAAGGAGCTCGCCAAGAAGGAGGAGGTGTTGGAGATATGCCCTAGAGGAAATCATGTATGATGATACTTCCTATGTGTTTATGAATAAGGATAGTCCTTGGATGTTATCAATGATGTGTATCAGCAAGTACGTGACTTATTTGTGGGACTATCCATTGTATGTTGACTGTCCCAAAAGGTCCCTTGTCGAAAGGGTTGTGTGGACGCGCAACCGACTGGACTAGCATATGACACGATGGATGGCTCGGTCTCACTAGCCATGGAGCATTGGATGCTAGCCGGATAATATGGACTCAGAAGGATCTGGTGGGATGCAACGTAGTCGGATCCGAGTCGAGATAAGGTCCAAGTCGGACAGACCGAACTATGAGACGCAGCGATATGTCATCTGTGAGTCTCTAGTACAACATACGTTCTATGTCCTAATACCTGAGCTGGCGCATGTACTCGGGATGGTGACAGACCTGCTTTGGGCCGACCAAATGCTACTCCGTGACTGGGTAGTTACAAAGGTAGGTTTCGGGCTTCTCCAGACCCATGCTGCGAGACATGGTCGAGCAAGATGGGATTTGCCCATCCGATCAGGAGAGATATACTCTGGGCCCCTCATGTGATCCGACCAAGATAAGCATGGCCATGCGACAAGGATTATGACATAATCCTGTTTGTGGTCGGCATCACAGGAACGAGAAAGAGGCCGGGCTAGCACAAGGATGACAAACTCACCTTGAGCCCGACAACATATATCATGTGGCAAAGGGAACAGAAGTGTGAGGCACAGGTTCTCTTAACCAGCTTCATCGGACACTTGGCGTCGGCAAGCTATGCTAGAGGCCGCTACCGACTAGCCGAGCCGGATGTGATTTGACTCGCGACCAAGCGAATGAGAACCTAAGGGTTCACGCACTTAAGGGAAGGAACCTGCGAGGCTGAATCCGACTCCATGAGTATCCTACTCGGACTCGGTTCCAGGCCGAACAAATTCTGGGCTTTAGAGTCCGTGCGAGGCCCAAGTGTTGAGCCCGCGACTGATGCCTATATATAGTGGAGGTGTGGCACACTGGTTCGGTTGGTCGCTTCGGCACCGTCACTAGGGTTTGCATGTGTTGGGGAACGTAGTAATTTCAAAAATTTCCTACGCACACACAGGATCGTGGTGATGCATAGCAACGAGAGGGGAGAGTGTGTCCACGTACCCTCGTAGACCGAAAGCGGAAGCGTTAGCACAACGCGGTTGATGTAGTCGTACGTCTTCACGATCCGACCGATCCAAGTACCGAACGCACGGCACCTCCGAGTTCAGCACATGTTCAACTCGATGACGTCCAGCGAGCTCCGATCCAGCAAAGCTTCACAGGAGAGTTTCGTCAGCATGATGGCGTGGTGATGGTGATGATGATGCTACCGACGCAGGGCTTAGCCTAAGCACTGCTACGATATGATCGAGGTGGATTATGGTGGAGGGGGGCACCGCACACGGCTAAGAGATCAATGATCAATTGTTGTGTCTATGGGGTGCCCCCTGGCCACGTATATAAAGGATGGAGGGAGGAGGAGGCCGGCTCTCACAGGGCGCGCCCAAGGTGTGGAGTCCTACTAGGACTCCCTAGTCCTAGTAGGATTCCACCTCCCACATGGAATAGGAAAAGGGGAAGGGAGAAGGAGAAGGAAGGAAGGGGGCGCCCCCTTTCCCTAGTCCAATTCGGACCAGTCCATGGGGAAGGGGCGCAGCCACCCTTGAGGCCTTTCTCTCCTTTCCCGTATGGCCCATTATGGCCCAATACGAATTCCCGTAACTCTCCGGTACTCCGAAAAATACCCGAATCACTCGGAACCTTTCTGATGTCCGAATATAGCCTTCCAATATATCGATCTTTACCTCTCAACAATTTCGAGACTCCTCGTCATGTCCCCGATCTCATCCGGGACTCCGAACAAACTTCGGTCATCAAATCACATAAACTCATAATACCGATCGTCATCGAACTTTAAGCGTGCGGACCCTACGGGTTCGAGAACTATGTAGACATGACCGAGACACGTCTCCGGTCAATAACCAATAGCGGAACCTAGGTGCTCATATTGGCTCCCACATATTCTACGAAGATCTTTATCGGTCAAACCGCATAACAACATACGTTGTTCCCTTTGTCATCGGTATGTTACTTGCCCGAGATTCGATCGTCGGTATCTCAATACCTAGTTCAATCTCGTTACCGGCAAGTCTCTTTACTCGTTCTGTAATACATCATCCCGCAACTAACTCATTAGTTACAATGCTTGCAAGGCTTATAGTGATGTGCATTACCGAGTGGGCCCAGAGATACCTCCCCGACAATCGGAGTGACAAATCCTAATCTCGAAATATGCCAACTCAACAAGTACCTTCGGAGACACCTGTAGAGCACCTTTATAATCACCCAGTTATGTTGTGACGTTTGGTAGCACAGAAAGTGTTCCTTCGGTAAACGGGAGTTGCATAATCTCATAGTCATAGGAACATGTATAAGTCATGAAGAAAGCAATAGCAACATACTAAACGATCAAGTGCTAAGCTAACGGAATGGGTCAAGTCAATCACATCATTCTCCTAATGATGTGATCCCGTTAATCAAATGACAACTCATGTCTATGGTTAGGAAACATAACCATCTTTGATTAACGAGCTAGTCAAGTAGAGGCATACTAGTGACACTCTATTTTGTCTATGTATTCACACATGTATCAAGTTTCCGGTTAATACAATTCTAGCATGAATAATAAACATTTATCATGACATAAGGAAATAAAATAATAACTTTATTATTGCCTCTAGGGCATATTTCCTTCAGTCTCCCACTTGCACTAGAGTCAATAATCTAGTTCACATCGCCATGTGATTTAACACCAATAGTTCACATCACCATGTGATTAACACCCATATTTCACATCGCTATGTGACCAACACTCAAAGGGTTTACTAGAGTCAATAATCTAGTTCACATCGCCATGTGTTTAACACCCAAAGAGTACTAAGGTGTGATAAAGTTTTGCTTGTGAGAGAAGCTTAGTCAACGGGTCTGCCACATTCAGATCCGTATGTATTTTGCAAATTTCTATGTTTACAATGCTCTGCACAGAGCTACTCTAGCTAATTGCTCCCACTTTCAATATGTATCCAGATTGAGACTCTGAGTCATCTGGATCGGTGTAAAAGCTTGCATCGACGTAACCTTTTACGACGAACTCTTTTATCACCTCCATAACCGAGAAATATTTCCTTAGTCCTCTTAGGTAACTAAGGATAACTTTGACCGCTATCCAGTGATCTATCCCTAGATCACTGTCGTACCTCCTTGCTAAACTCATAGCAAGGCACACAACTGGTCTGGTACATAGCATGGCATACTTTATAGAACCTATGGCTGAGGCATAGGGAATGACTTTCATTCTCTCTCTATCTTCTGCCGTGGTCTTGCTTTGAGTCTTACTCAACTTTATACCTTGAATACAGGCAAGAACTCTTTCTTTGACTGATACTTTTTGAACTCCTTCAAAACTTTGTCAAGGTATGTGCTTTGTGAAAGTCTTATTAAGCATCTCGATCTATCCCTATAGATCTTGATGCTCAATACTTAAGCAGCTTCACCGAGGTCTTTTATTGAAAAATTCTTATTCAAGTATCCTTCGATGCTATCCAGAAATTCTATATCATTTCCAATCAGCAATATGTCATCCACATATAATATCAGAAATGCTACAGAGCTCCCACTCACTTTCTTGTAAATACAGGCTTCACCATAAGTCTGTATAAAACCATATGCTTTGATCACCTTATCAAAGCGTATATTCCAACTCCGAGATGCTTGCACCAGTCCGTAGATGGATCGCTGGAGCTTGCACACTTTGTTAGCACCTTTAGGATTGACAAAACCTTCTGGTTGCATCATATACAACTCTTCTTTAATAAATCCATTAAAGAAATGTAGTTTTGACATCCATTTGCCAGATTTCATAAAATACGGCAATTGCTAACATGATTCGGACAGACTTAAGCATCGATACGAGTGAGAAAATCTCATCGTAGTCAACACCTTGAACTTGTCGAAAACCTTTTGCGACAATTCGAGCTTTGTAGATAGAAACACTACTATCAGTGTATGTCTTCTTCTTGAAGATCCATTTATTCTCAATGACTTGCCGATCATCGGGCAAGTCAACCAAAGTCCATACTTTGTTCTCATACATGGATCCCATCTCAGATTTCATGGCCTCAAGCCATTTCGCAGAATTTGGGCTCATCATCGCTTCCTCATAGTTCATAGGTTCGTCATGGTCTAGTAACATGACTTCCAGAACAGGATTACCGTACCACTCTGGAGCGGAACGTACTCTGGTTGACCTACGAGGTTCTGTAGTAACTTGATCTGAAGTTTCATGATCATCATCATTAGCTTCCTCACTAATTGGTGTAGGCATCACTGGAACTGATTTCTGTGATGAACTACTTCCCAATTCAAGAGAAGGTACCACTACCTCATCAAGTTCTACTTTCCTCCCACTCACTTCTTTCAAGAGAAACTCCTTCTCTAGAAAGGATCCATTCTTAGCAACAAATATCTTGCCTTCGGATCTGTGATAGAAGGTGTACCCAACAGTTTCTTTTGGGTATCCTATGAAGACGCACTTCTCCGATTTGGGTTCGAGCTTATCAGGCTGAAGATTTTTCACATAAGCATCGCAGCCCCAAACTTTAAGAAACGACGCTTAGGTTTCTTGCCAAACCACAGTTCATACGGTGTCGTCTCAACGGATTTAGATGGTGCCCTATTAAATGTGAATGCAGCTGTCTCTAATGCATAACCCCAAAACGATAGTGGTAAATCGGTAAGAGACATCATAGATCGCACCATATCTAATAAAGTACGGTTACGACATTCGGACACACCATTACGCTATGGTGTTCCAGGTGGCGTGAGTTGCGAAACTATTCCACATTTTTAAATGAATACCAAACTCGTAACTCAAATATTTGCCTCCGCGATCAGATCATAGAAACTTTATTTTCTTGTTACGATGATTTTCTACTTCACTCTGAAATTCTTTGGACTTTTCAAACGTTTCAGACTTGTGTTTCATTAAGTAGATATACCCATATCTGCTCAAATCATCTGTGAAGGTCAGAAAATAACGATACCCGCCGCGAGCCTCAATACTCATCGGACCGCATACATCGGTATGTATTATTTCCAATAAGTCCGTAGCTCGCTCCATTGTTCCGGCGAACGGAGTTTTAGTCATCTTGCCCATGAGGCATGGTTCGCAAGCATCAAATGATTCATAATCAAGTGATTCCAAAAGTCCATCAGTATGGAGTTTCTTCATGCGCTTTACACCAATATGACCTAAACGGCAGTGCCACAAATAAGTTGCACTATCATTACTAACTTTGCATCTTTTGGCTTCAATATTATGAATATGTGTATCACTACGATCGAGATTCAATAAACCATTTACATTGGGTGTATGACCATTGAAGGTTTTTATTCATGTAAACAGAACAACAATTATTCTCTGACTTAAATGAATAACCGTATTGCAATAAACATGATCCAATCATATTCATGCTCAACGCAAACACCAAATAACATTTATTTTGCAATAAACATGATCCAATCATATTCATGCTCAACGCAAACACCAAATAACATTTATTTAGTTTCAACACTAATCCCAAAAATAGAGGGAGTGTGCGATGGTGATCTTATCAACCTTGGAATCTCTTCCAACACACATCGTCACCTCGTCCTCAACTAGTCTCTGTTCATTTTGCAACACCTGTTTCGGGTTACTAATCATAGCAACTGAACCGGTATCAAATACCCAGGGGCTACTATGAACACTAGTAAAATACACATCAGTAACATGTATATCAAATATACCTTTGTTCACTTTGCCATCCTTCTTATCCGCCAAATACTTGGGGCAGTTCCGCTTCCAGTGACCAGTCCCTTTGCAGTAGAAGCACTCAGTTTCAGGCTTAGGTCCAGACTTGGGCTTCTTCCCGGGAGTAGCAACTTGCTTGCTATTCTTCTTGAAGTTCCCCTTCTTCCCTTTGCCCTTTTTCTTGAAACTAGTGGTCTTGTTAACCATCAACACTTGATGCTCTTTCTTGATTTCTACCTTCATTGATTTCAGCATCACGAAGAGCTCGGGAATCGTTTTTGTCATCCCTTGCATATTATAGTTCATCACAAAGTTCCAGTAACTTGGTGATAGTGACTAGAGAATTCTGTCAATTACTATCTTATCTGGAAGATTAACTCCCACTTGATTCAAGCAACTGTAGTACTCAGACATTCTGAGCACATGCTCACTGGTTGAGCTATTCTCCTCCATCTTGTAGGCAAAGTATTTGTCAGAGGTCTCATACCTCTCGACACGGGCATGAGTCTGAAATACCGATTTCAGCTCTTGGAACATCTCATATGCTCCATGGCGTTCAGAACGTTTCTGAAGTCCCGATTCTAAGCCGTAAATCATGGCGCACTAAACTATCAAGTAGTCATCATATCGAGCTTGCTAAACGTTCATAATGTTTGCATCTGCTCCTGCAATAGGTCTGTCACCTAGCGGTGCATCAAGGACATAATTCTTCTGTGCAGCAATGAGGATAATCCTCAGATCATGGAACTAGTCCGCATCATTGCTACTATCATCTTTCAACTTAGTTTTCTCTAGGAACATATCAAAATTCAAAGGAACAGTAGCACGGGCCATTGATCTATAACAACATAGACATGCAAAATACTATCAGGTACTAAGTTCATGATAAATTTAAGTTCAATTAATCATATTACTCAAGAACTCCCACTTAGATAGACATCACTCTAATCATCTAAGTGATCACATGATCCAAATCAACTAAACCATAACCGATCATCACGTGAAATGGAGTAGTTTTCAATGGTGAACATCGCTATGTTGATCATATCTACTATATGATTCACGCTCGACATTTCGGTCTCAGTGTTCCGAGGCCATATCTGCATATGCTAGGCTCGTCAAGTTTAACCCGAGTATTCTGCGTGTGCAAAACTGGCTTGCACCCGTTGTAGATGAACGTTGAGCTTATCACACCCAATCATCATGTGGTGTCTCGGCACGACGAACTTTGGCAACGGTGCATACTCAGGGAGAACACTTTTACCTTGAAATTTAGTGAGAGATTATCTTATAATGCTACCGTCAAACAATGCAAAATAAGATGCATAAAGGATAAACATCACATGCAATCAATATAAGTGATATGATATGGCCATCATCATCTTGTGCTTGTGATCTCCATCTCCGAAGCACCGTCATGATCACCATCGTTACTGGCATGACACCTTGATCTCCATCGTAGCATCGTTGTCCTCTCGCCAACTATTGCTTCTACGACTATCGCTACCGCTTAGTGATAAAGTAAAGCAATTACAGGGCGATTGCATTGCATACAATAAAGCGACAACCATATGGCTCCTGCCAGTTGCCGATAACTCAGTTACAAAACATGATCATCTCATACAATAAAATATAGCATCATGTCTTGACCATATCACATCACAACATGCCCTGCAAAAACAAGTTAGACGTCCTCTACTTTGTTGTTGCAAGTTTTACGTGGCTGCTACGGGCTGAGCAAGAACCGTTCTTACCTACGCATCAAAACCACAATGATAGTTCGTCAAGTTAGTGTTGTTTTAACCTTCACAAGGACCGGGCGTAGCCACACTCGGTTCAACTAAAGTTGGAGAACTGACACCCGCTAGTCACCTGTGTGCAAAGCACGGCGGTAAAACCAGTCTCGCGTAAGCGTACGCGTAATGTCGGTCCGGGCTGCTTCATCCAACAATACCGCCGAACCAAAGTGTGACATGCTGGTAAGCAGTATGACTTGTATCGCCCACAACTCACTTGTGTTCTACTCGTGCATATAACATCTACGCATAAAACTTGGCTCTGATACCACTGTTGGGGAACGTAGTAATTTCAAAAATTTCCTACGCACACACAGGATCATGGTGATGCATAGCAACAAGAGGGGAGAGTGTGTCCACGTACCCTCGTAGACCGAAAGCGGAAGTGTTAGCACAACGCGGTTGATGTAGTCGTACGTCTTCACGATCCGACCGATCCAAGTACCGAACGCACGGCACCTCCGAGTTCAGCACACATTCAACTCGATGACGTCCAGCGAGCTCCAATCCAGCAAAGCTTCACAGGAGAGTTTCGTCAGCACGATGGCGTGGTGATGGTGATGATGATGCTACCGACGCAGGGCTTCGCCTAAGCACCGCTACGATATGATCGAGGTGGATTATGGTGGAGGGGGGGCACCGCACACGGCTAAGAGATCAATGATCAATTGTTGTGTCTATGGGGTGCCCCCTGGCCATGTATATAAAGGATGGAGGGAGGAGGAGGCCGGCTCTCACAGGGCGCGCCCAAGGTGTGGAGTCCTACTAGGACTCCCTAGTCCTAGTAGGATTCCACCTCCCACATGGAATAGGAAAAGGGGAAGGGAGAAGGAGAAGGAAGGAAGGGGGCGCCCTCTTTCCCTAGTCCAATTCGGACCAGTCCATGGGGAAGGGGCGCAGCCACCCTTGAGGCCTTTCTCTCCTTTCCCGTATGGCCCATTAAGGCCCAATACGAATTCCCGTAACTCTCCGGTACTCCGAAAAATACCCGAATCACTCGAAACCTTTCCGATGTCCGAATATAGCCTTCCAATATATCAATCTTTACCTCTTGACCATTTCGAGACTCCTCGTCATGTCCCCGATCTCATCCGGGACTCCGAAAAAACTTCGGTCATCAAATCACATAAACTCATAATGCCGATCGTCACCGAACTTTAAGCGTGTGGACCCTACGGGTTCGAGAACTATGTAGACATGACCGAGACACATCTCCGGTCAATAACCAATAGCGGAACCTGGATGCTCATACTGGCTCCCACATATTCTACGAAGATCTTTATCGGTCAAACCGCATAACAACATACGTTGTTCCCTTTGTCATCGGTATGTTACTTGCCCGAGATTCGATCGTCGGTATCTCAATACCTAGTTCAATCTCGTTACCGGCAAGCCTCTTTACTCGTTCCGTAATACATCATCCCACAACTAACTCATTAGTTACAATGCTTGCAAGGCTTATAGTGATGTGCATTACCGAGTGGGCCCAGAGATACCTCTTCGACAATCGGAGTGACAAATCCTAATCTCGAAATACGCCAACTCAACAAGTACCTTCGGAGACACCTGTAGAGCACCTTTATAATCACCCAGTTACGTTGTGACGTTTGGTAGCACACAAAGTGTTCCTCCGGTAAACGGGAGTTGCATAATCTCATAGTCATAGGAACATGTATAAGTCATGAAGAAAGCAATAGCAACATACTAAACGATCAAGTGCTAAGCTAACGGAATGGGTCAAGTCAATCACATCATTCTCCTAATGATGTGATCCCGTTAATCAAATGACAACTCATGTCTATGGTTAGGAAACATAACCATCTTTGATTAACGAGCTAGTCAAGTAGAGGCATACTAGTGACACTCTATTTTGTCTATGTATTCACACATGTATCAAGTTTCCGGTTAATACAATTCTAGCATGAATAATAAACATTTATCATGACATAAGGAAATAAAATAATAACTTTATTATTGCCTCTAGGGAATATTTCCTTCAGCATGTGTTATGAATAGCCACCTCCACTCGTCGCCAACTGTGTGATCGGACCTAGCAGTCCGCCACACAGTGTTCCTCCTGCACGCGCAGATACTGTTAGAGGCGGTGCACCTGCGCCGCTCCGGCGAACTTGTACATGGGATCTAATGACCGACTGTTCGAGGGAGATCGGACGAGGAGGAGAAGATCCATGTGGACGCGCTGCCCCAACTCTTCTTCCGCTGCATGACACTGCGCGTCTAGTGGTAATGATCTTTGATCCATCTCCCGTAGCATGTTCTTGGTTATTCTGCGCGTAGGAAAATTTTAATTTGCAGTCGACGCACCCTACCGTAGAACCCAACAGGAGGAGGCTGCCGGCTGGAAGAAGCTGCATGAGCAGAGCAGTGCCTTTGGGATGATGCTAAAAGCGGTTGTCAAGGAACTTATGGGTGACTTGAGAAGCTCCACATCGAGCATGAGCTGGAGGTGGAGGAATCCGTGGCTATTGTCAAGCAAAGTTGCGAGGATTTGAAGAAGGAGCAAGGGGAACTCGTCGCCTGGCGATCCATCAAGGAGTAGAGACAGTAGCGACCTAGATTGTTGTCTGTGATTTCCTTCGTCTCTTGCCCCTGTGTCTTCCGGGCGTTGCCGCATATGGCATTTAAATTATCCGGAATATGGAAGACAATTATTATCCGCACCATTGTAAATTTGTCGTCGTATTATCCATTGCCATTTTATTTTGTCATCTTATTATTTGTTGCTGCATGTGGCATTTTAAATTATCCGGAATATGAGTTGAAAACAAGCTAAAATCATGTTCTCAACGAGGCACGAACAAAGCAAATGCTAATGTTGAGTGGGGCCATGGGATCACAAGCAAATACCCTTCATCCAGGATCTTTAATTAACCGCATGTTAAACAGCGGCTCGGCCGCCATTAATGGAGAAGTTGTGAGCGAGGCGGGTGGCTGGTGGATGGAGGTCAAAGAGCTCACTTCTTGGTGAGCATGCGCGGCAGACTGCTCGCACATGTCCCGTCGAGCCTGTGCGGCAGACAGGTCACACGCGTCCTGTCGAGCCAGCACGGCGGACTTCTCGCGCCCGTCCCGTCTAATCAAACAGCTGCACGCACGCCACCGACTATGGTTAAATTTTAGCACAAAATACAAAGAGGACCAATGAACCAGGACCAAGGTAGTACTATCCAATAATAACAGGGACGCGTGGCCGCACTTAAATGGTCACAGGAACGCACACGGTTCAAATAATACAACCGTTTGCGATAGTAATGTGTCAGCTATTTGTTCCAAAAGGACTACGTTGGCTACTAATGTGTGCGCCTTGTCATAAATTGAATGATTTTTTTATCACGACATATATGTGCCATGTCATGAAACCGTGCCAAGTTTCATGATTTTTGGGTGAGTTTTGGATTTACGGGGATTTAAAAACCAAAATTCCCAATGTTTTAGGACGATGAGATGTTTTTAATTCATTCTCATTCCTTCAATGAGACCAAAACACGCACCCAAGCACACATGTATGATTTTCAACCCATTTTGGTGCACTGGAGCATGTGCTTGTAGTTCAAATTTGAATAATGGACATCAAATGCCTACAAAACTCAATTAATGTATAAAAAAGGCCAAACGAACCCTGAATAATTTCAAATTTCAGCACAAATCTCCTGTTGTTCCATGTTGCCTGTAGAAAAAAATACAAGGCGAGAAGAGGCAGTGATTATCGTTTCGCCCACAAGGGGAACATGTTTCCCTATCGAAACCACGAGAGTTCTTGTGAGAAGCTTTGGTTTGTAAGAGGTTTGTAATAAAGCTTGGTCCAAATAAGACAATTTTACCACGACGTATATGTGCCATGTCGTGACACCATGCCAAGTTTCATGATTTTTTTGGTGAGTTTTGGATTTACGGGGATTTAAAAACCGAGATTCCCAATGTTTGAGGCCGAGCCTGGATGCTGAGATGGTTGTAATTCATTCCGATTCCTTTCAAGGGACCTAAACATGCACCCAAGTACACATGTATGATTTTTCTAGCCATTTTGGTGCAATAGAGCATGTATTTGTAGTCCAGATTTGAATTATGGACATTAAATGCCTAGAAAACTCAATTAATGTATAAAAAGGCCAGACAAACCCTGAATAATTTCAAATTTCAGCACGAATATCTTGTTGTTCCATGTTGCATGTAGAAAAAAAATACAAGACGAGAAGAGACAGCGATTATCGTTTGGCCCACAAGGGGACACATTTCCCTATTGGAACCACGAGGGTTCTTGCGAGAAGCTCCGGTTTGTAAGAGGTTTGTAATAAAGCTTGGCCCAAATTAGACAATTTTTTACCACGACATATATGTGCCATGTCGTGACACCATGCCAAGTTTCATGATTTTCTGTTGAGTTTTGGATTTACGGGGATTTTAAAACCGAGATTCCCAATGTTTGAGGCTGAGCCAGGATGCCGAGACGGTTGTAATTCATTCCCATTCCTTGCATGGGACCTAAACATGCACCCAAGGACACATGTATGATTTTCTAGCCATTTTGGTGAACTGGATCATGTATTTGTAGTTCAGATTTGAATTATGGACATTAAATGCCTAAAAAACTCCATCAATGTATAAAAAAGGCCAAACGAACCCTGAATAATTTCAAATTTCAGCATGAATCTCCTGTTGTTCCATGTTGCTTGTAGAAAAAATAAAAGGTGAGAAGAGGTAGTGATTATCGTTTAGCCCACAAGGGGGGCACATTTCCCTATCGGAACCACGAGGCTTCTAGAGAGAAGCTCCGGTTTGTAAGAGGCTTGTAATAAAACTTGCCCCAAATTGGACAATTTTTTTACCACGACTGTCGGTGTTCTGGGAACAGGGGTACCCAGACTTTCCTGCCTATGGCCCACGGCGTGGCTCCATCGATGGCTTGGTATGGCCCAGCTTCAGCAACAACAACTCAAGACCCTCGCGAGGTGGACGACACCAAGACCTCCACGAGAAGCGGCCTCCTCAGGCTGGCTCCCGAGGAGCGGAGATCTCTATGCAAGCCTCACCTCATGAGGTCCGGATGACGTGAGCCATGACGACCAAGGCCAAGCGGGCGCCAGCGGGCGCAGTGTACCAGTTTCCTCTTCGATGCTAAAGAGGCAAGCGCAAGCGTGGAGTCCCGAGGAATTAGCCAAAGGTTTCCATTCCCGTGCAACAAGACCAAGACCGCCAGGACGGCAGGACGGAGGTCATCACCGAGCCCACCACGGCATCACAACCAGAGGCTTTTGCAGGCAAAGACTACTTTTGTCAGGATAGCATGTACTAGCTGTCTCGCTTCGAATTTGGCCATTGTGGGATCCCTTCCGGCCTTTCATTTGGGAAGAGGACCAAGGCCACTATAAATAGGGCTTAGCCACCACTGTAGAGAGAGATCGGGGAACAGATCATTCAGATCACCCACACACTCACCAGCTCACCCGAGCTCAAGAACACCACTCCTCCTGAGGCTGTTCGCCACTGTACTAGTTCATCCTCAGCCCTTCGAGGCCAATCCAGCACAAAGCAGGAGTAGGGTTTTACACCGCAAGGTGGCCCGAACCTGGTTAAACTGTTGTGCCCCTTTTCCTTACAGTTCGTCGAGCTAGGCTGTGAGAGTAGCGGGTAGGCAGACTAGGGAGGACGAGTTCTTCGCACGCACCCCAAAGTTCGAACATCTCAAGGGTTTGCGAAACCTGAAATCCGACATTTGGCGCGCCAGGTAGGGGTGCGTCGGAGACTCTCTTCTGCCAGCAAATTCGCCACCACCAAGCAGTTCTCATGGCCAATGCCCCGAGGGGCATGTTGAGCACTGGGTTGTTCGGCCTGCCCGAGTAGATTCGTCAGCCCAAGAGGATCTCCACTCCACGCTCCTCACCGCCCGCTCATCGCCCGGTGCTATCGGTCGCGGACGGCGGGGCCCATCATCGCCTGGCCTCGCGCCACGCTGCAATAGCGCCACCACGCGATCTTTGAGCTACGCCGCGGTGACAGCGCCACACTCTCGCCGGGAGCAGGCGAACATGCGAGCCGCTTTCATCGTGGCCTGGGAGCTGCTGCGGTGCCGGTTGGTGGAAGGCGGCCGCGATGCCCTACTGGAGTGGGTCGCCGAGCTGCTTAACGCCGCCTGTAGGGGCACGGCGCCTTTCTGCACCCTGCCTACATCGTAGGCTGTGACAGGGGCGCGCGAGGGCCCCTGCCGCGCCCGTGCGCCCCCCTGGAGCACCTGAAGGACCTAGCGGCGCCAACCCGGCCCGCAGCGCTGATCATCCTTTCCCGACCAAGCTACCCCCGGGCGAGGCGAGCTCGGGCGGTCCCTCCTGGGGCCACACCGGGGCGCCACCCTGCGGCCATCAGAGCCTGGCACCGAGCCTGGTGGCCAACAGCGCGGGGCACCCAGACAACGACCCTGGCGCGGCAGTCCCAGGTGCCTATGTACCCCCCATGATGGATCTACAGTACGCGTCAAGAGAATGCCCCAGTGAGTTCCCCTCATCAGGCTGGGCATCGGGGGCACATGAAGCCGAGGCTCTCCGCGAGCCGCCCCGGAACTTCACCAACACCTTCAACGACAACAACCACTGGGTAGAGCCGATATCTCAGTAGCACGATTACGCTAACCATGGACCGCAGCTGAACCAAGCCACAGCAGCGGCCAAGGACCCTAGGGTGATGGCCCCGCTGCCGGCGGGCGAAGCACACTGGGGGCTGCGCGGGGGGAGCCCGGGGCCAGGGCCTCCCCCGCACCGCATGGAGCAAGGCGCTGCACAGAGGTAGGTCCTCCGCCGGGGAAGGCGTCAGCGAGCCCTTCCCCTCGGTGAAGGGCCTGCGGTCGCAGAGGGTGCCGCTAGCGTCCCCCTTGCCCCTTGGTCTCGTCCTGGTTTCCAGACGCCACAACGGTGGTCGGGGGAGGCGCAAGGCGGGGCCCTCGTCAGGCGACGTGAAGCAAGGCCCCGCGCCTGTGAAGGTCTCCGCTCGTGACACTCTCACATAATAATGAGTGGGGCTGTAAACACCCCGGAGTCTCCTGAGTGCCGCCCTCGGGCCTCACATGGGCTCCCACCCACGTCCAAGTGGAAGCACCATACTCCGCACTGGTGAGAAGACAAGAAGACTAGCTAGGTGCCGGACACGGCCATTTGATTTGGCCTTTCTTTCTGTAACTCGTCTTGCCGCCTTTTGGAATGAGATTTGGAATTTCGTGTGTTTATTAAAAGAAAAACGGGGGGAATTTTTCTCGTCTCGTGGTGATTTCTTGCTTTCTGGATTTGTGTTTTAAGAGTGAGGCTCGCGCCTGCTACCCCTCCCCGCGAGCGGGGGCTGGCATGGTATGAGCACGTCCAAGCACGCCCGTGCTGGCTCTAGAGATGCCAAGGCCCCTCCAGGGGGCTGGAGCGCGATCACCGCAGGATCATCGTGTGCACACCCTACCGTGCTCCGGCAAGCGGCTCCTCGCGAGGCCCTCTTGGGCGGGCCAGCAGGCTCCCCGGGAGACTTAAAACCTCGCGAGCCTCCGCGGGCTCACCTTAGGAGGAAGGCGCATCCGCAACCTCAGGACTCACTCAAGACCTACGGAGCCAAGATAAGTTGCAACAACTACCCCGCTCGTGAGCCCGCGGGCTCACGACGCCGCATTCCAAATCCTATTTTCTCGCATAGGAAGGCGCGCCTAGCGCCCCTCTCAGGCTGGGCTCGAGGGCTCTCCTTTGGAGGGCCTCTGACCTAGCCAACATCACGAGGGAGGCGCTCGGGCACCATGTGGAGGCGTGCTTCAGCGCGCGCTTCCGCCAGGAGGGCACAAGGCGCATGGTACCAGGTGCTCAGGAGTTCATCACCAAGGCAATCAAGGAGCTTCAGGAGGCAAGAGCTATGCGAGGCGACCATCACCCACCACCTGGCGCGGCTCCTTATCCCGGCGAGGACAGCAAGCTGCGCGTCTGCGTCAACATCCCAGGGCTCAACAAGGACACATCTCAGGAGCGCTTCTGGCCGTCCCGCGCTGGCCGATGCGAAGGTCCCCCTCACAGCTATGTTCGCATGCCTTTGGGCTTGCCGAGCACACCTGCTGCATTCCAGCGCCACATGCAGGGCATCCTGGCGGCTCATGATGCCAGAAGTCAGGCGATCCTGTCAGAGGAGGAGATGGATCCTCGCGAGCCCCCCGGGCTCCCAGAGCCTCCCGAGGTTCAGGGCCTGGGCGGCTTATGACGAGCGACTTCTGCAGCACGCATCTTCAGCTACACCAACATCACTTCAGCAACGGTGCCAGGTGACATTTTCTGGTTTGTTCAGTTGGGGGCGCCCCTCGGGCTGCATTATCCCCAAGCCGTGTGGGTCCGTCCCTGCGGCATGTATCATTTTGCATCTATCAGAACTAGCTCTACCTTATCTATGGGTTGATTTATGTTATCACCTGCTTGGCTGGTGTTCTATCGCCTCCGCGGCCTCCCGCATTACTGACCAGCCTCTTGCTCATTCCGCAACGGGGGCTACACATGCTGGCATGGCGCTTGTGCTCAGGTCCGTCCCTGTAACACTGACAAATCTAAGAGATCGAGCTCTGGCTCATGGCCTGCCCCACGCATGTCACCTCACCAGATCCTTAGTGCCTTCATCTTCTTGCGGAAAGATCAGCGGCAGGACAGCAAGCGCGATTATGAGTTATACTCTCCTCTCGGACTAACCCGCAGGAATCCATGGAGTTTAGCCACGGGTGGCCTCGCCGGCCGTCCCTTTTTCATGCAATTCGCTTGCACGTTAAAGGGGGGGCTCCTGAGCATCGCGCCTCAGGAGCTCTTACTGACTCTCCAGCCCTCACCCCCTGGCCTTGACCACGGCATCGCGACCTGGCATACCAGCGGCGGCTGAGCCTCGCTCGAGGGTTGGGACCCGAGGACGTAGAGCACATAGATGAGTGGTGAGAAGGGGAAGTCGGCGTGAGCCCTACCTGGAAGCATCACTGCCAAGGCACAATCAGGCGCTGCGCAAAGGAATCACTTCAGGCCTACTAAGATAAGTCACCCGTGCATATCAGAGTGAACCTCATCGTCCAGTATTTTGATTCTTGCAATCTCGCTTCGGCAATGCCGCCTCCCTTTTCGGCCTCTAGGGAGCTGCTTGCATGCCAAAGGGGACCTCTTGAGCATCGCGCCTCAGGAGCTCTTACTGGACCTCGGGCCGCTCACCTCCTGGCCTTGACCATGGCATCGCGACCTGGCATACCAGCGACAGCTGAAGCCTACCTGGGGACTGGGATCTGCCGACATAGGGCACTAAGCTACCACGAGAACGAAAAGGGGGAACCATGCTGAAGCAAGATACGTGGCTGCAACATCATACAAGGAATAATAAACATTGGAGCAAAATCATTATAGTTTTTTACATACCCCCACGGGGTTTGTCACAATTCCGCGCAGGGAAACAAAAGAAGGAAATGTCAATGGACCCCGGCTGCTGGGCATCACCGACGACACCGAGCGGACAATGCTGCTACGCTCCGGGCACGGCGAGAGCTCGGCGGCATGTAGCTATCGTCACTGGACTCCGGAGAATCGCTGGGCTCGGGAGAGTCGCTGGATTCCCAGGAGTCGTCGCTGCAGCTGGAGGAGCTGCCGGAGGCGGGCTCGACGTCCGCGGCCGCGCCGCATGGACTGCTTCTCCCATGGAAGCACTCCAAATGCCGGCCCTCCTCATAGAAGACCTTGAAGAACAATGTAGAGGCGCCATCGTACTCAAAGTGGATGGCGAGGGCCCCCTCTGGACGGCAAGCGCGGGCGACCTCGCCCCATCGTCTGGTCATGAAGATGTCGGCCGGGGGCACGACCTTGACCTCCGCCCCCGTGCCTAGGCCGCAGCACCCGTCGTGCTGCAGCCATAGCTCAAGTGACCCCCTCGGCGGCATCTCCTCAGCGAAGAACCTCAGGAGCCGGATCCACGTGCGCGGCGGCATTGCCGCCCACACCACAAACTCGCGCGAGGTCCCCTCGCCATGGGTTCGCCGGCCTGCTGGCCGCGCAGCCTCGGTCCGTCCGCCAAGACCCCGGCCCACGCGGTGCTAGGCATTGCCGCCCTGTCAAGAGCCCTGTGCGTGGGCGTACAGAGGAAGCGGGAAGCCAGGCGGAGGACGCTCATACCAAGGCCGCGTCACCTCTTGCCCTTCACCGGTGTCGTGAGGACGACCGAGCCTCTTCTTCGGCGGAAGTGGCCCCGGCTCCTCCCGAAGGGTTTTTCCCTTCTCCGCTGAAGAGAATCTTCTGATCGGCGCCATGGATGCTGCTACAAGACGGCGAGACAAAGAAGAAGAAGAGGGAGTGGGCAACGAGAATATGGAGATGAGTGAGGGGGGATCTGCCCCTCCCCTCATTTATAGCCGGAGGGAGGCCAACCGCCGGCCTCCACGATCCCGCGCAATGATGGTTCTTCTCTGCATGCAGCGGAGTCTCGTCAAGTCGAATGGTTGCCGAGGCGGCGTGGGGAAGTGGAGACACCCACGTCCCATCAATCGCCACACGTCGACCAAGGCCGCAGGCGGTTAGGGCCCGCAGCGCTCCGCACTTGCCCCTTGGCTTCGCCTCGAAGCCATGTTCGAGCGCACCTTGGGCCCGGGGGCTACTATCGGTGTTCTGGGGACGGGGGTACCCAGACTTGCCTGCCTGCGGCCCACGGCTTGGCTCCATCGATGGCCTGGTACGGCCCAGCTTCAGCAACAACAACTCAAGACCCTCACGAGGGGCCAAGCCTCGTGAGGTGGACGACACCAAGACCTCCACGAGGAGCGGCCTCCTCAGGCTGGCTCCTGAGGAGCGGAGATCTCTATGCAAGCCTCACCTCGTGAGGTCTGGATGACGTGAGCCATGACGACCAAGGCCAGGCGGGCGCCAGCGGGCGCAGTGTACCAGTTTCCTCTTCGGTGCTAAAGAGGCAAGCGCAAGCGCGGAGTCCCGAGGAATCAGCCAAAGGTTTCCATTCCCGTGCAACAAGACCAAGACCGCTAGGACGGAGGTCATCACCGAGCCCACCATGGCGTCACAACCAGAGGCTTTTGCAGGTGAAGACTACTTTTGTCAGGATAGCCTGTACTAGCTGTCTCCCTTCGAATTTGGCCGTTGTGGTATCCCTTGCTGCCTTTCATTTGGGAGTAGGACCAAGGCCACTATAAATAGGACTTAGCCACCACCGTAGAGAGAGATCGGGGAACAGATCATTCAGATCACCCACACACTTACCAGGTCACCCGAGCTCAAGAACACCTCTCCTCCTGAGGTTGTTCTCCACTGTACTAGTTCATCCTCAGCCCCTCGAGGCCAATCCAGCACAAAGCAGGAGTAGGGTTTTACACCGCAAGGTGGCCCGAACCTGGGTAAACTGCTGTGCCCCTTTTCCTTATAGTTCATCTAGCTAGGCTGTGAGATTAGCGGGTAGGCAGACTGGGGAGGACGAGTTCTTCGCACGCACCCCAGAGTTCAAACCTCTCAAGGGTTTGCGGAGCCCGAAATCCGACAACGACTTATATGTGCCATGTCGTGACACCATGCCAAGTTTCACAAATTTTGGTGAGTTTTGGATTTACGGGGATTTAAAAACCTAGATTCTCAATGTTTGAGGCCGAGCCAAACACCAAGACGGTTGTAATTCATTCCCATTCTTTGCATTGGACCTAAACATGCATCCAAGGACACATGTATGACTTTTGTAGCCATTTTGGTGCACTGGAGCATGTATTTATAGTTCAAATTTGAATTATGCGCATTAAATTAATGCTTAGAATGGTTTGACCATGACGGTTTCTTCTTGCTCTTTGTGCCATGTTAGACCAAATCAAGTTAATTTGAGCACATGCGTTGGACGATACCCCCCCCCCCTCGAAGTTGGGGAACTGGCATTGTACGTCTTGAACCTGGCTTGCGGGTACAGTGTTTGGTTTGTAATGTAGTTGGTTCCCCATCGAAGTTGTGCATTGGGGATTTGAACAGATCACACACCACCTATACATATTTTTGGGTAGCATGCAGTGTATAGGGGGGGTCTTCTGATCGACCCCCTCTCCCTTGTGCAGTTTTAGACGACACGCACATATGTGGGCTCCTCGTGGACTATATATATCATCCCTTTGACTAATAATGAGGGGGGTTTGGCCATGAATGGATTCCTCCTAGTTCGTGTTAGGGTGGGTCACGGTGACATGATCGAGCAAAGTTCGAGCTCATGCGTTGTTAGGATTCCCTCCCACACGCTTGCATTGGTGGGTTGGACTGACACCATACCCTAAGTACGTCGTCCTTAATTACCTAGCTTTCATGGGGGTTGTCTGTATCGAGAGGCTAGCGCCACATCTATATTGTACATTATTTGATATTTAAAACACATCACCCCTTCCAACGTACATCATTTTTGGCCGCATGCAGGCGGTGCCGATTTTGTGTCCCCTCTCGTGCGATTTTTTATGACGGTCCAATCTATTGGCCCAAGTGGTGTATTCTATCCATTTTTTATCGACAACAACAGTGGTTGTTTAACCAAGCGATAGATTCCCTGGTGCGTCTTATGGTAGGTCATGGCGACATGCATGTATGACCAAAGTATGAGTACGTGCATACGTCCTGCTCACACGAAGTTGGGGGTGGGGGGGGGGGGGGGGGGGGGTGGGGCAAGCACCCTAGCTACACTAAAAAAAAGACACATCTGTGACATTTTGGCCCGAACGAAATCTTTTTCTGTCATGCTTATGACACTTCTATGACGATAATTGTGACAAAACCACGTATCATCATAGATGTGGTGGGCTCCAACTTCTATGACAAAAAATCATGACAGAAAATGGGCTTTTTGTCCTAGGCGGGCCGGGGACGCACCTGCATGACATTCTTTGGGCCGTCCATGACGGAAAAATCATGGTAGAAGCGAGGGCGAGGAAAATTTTGGGGAGTTCCCGGTTACGGTGGGTGGTCGGGGCCGAGCGATGCATGGAGGTTTGCGCATTTCTCTCGTACACGTACGCGCGTGTGTGTGAGGCGTTGGGCTCTAACTAAACTCGAGCGAGGCGTTCTCTTACTGAACCCGAGCGATTGCCCAAGCTACGTTACTGAACCCGATCGATCGATCCCTTGGCTGTTAACTAAACCCGAGCGATTCCTTCGCTACTGCTGCTAACTGAAGCCGATCGAACCTGCCTCTTGATGAACAGTGACCGTTGTTGGGGGTTGGATGAACAGTTCTTGGTGGGGTTGGATGAATAGGACCCCGTGGTAGTAGAGGCTGTTGCAATAGTATGAATAGGACCCCGAGCTAGAGGAGGCCACCACACACCCGAGCCGGTTGGGGGTGGATGTACAGGACCCCGTGGAGGGCTGGTAGAACAGTAGCCGGTGGAGGCTGGATAAACAGGACCCCATGGATGAACAGTAGCTGGTGGAGGCAGGAGGAAGTCGATGGTAGATGAACAGTAGCAGGTGGAGGCTGGAGGAAGTCGACGATGGATGAAAAGTAGCCCGTGGAGGCAGGAGGAAGTCGACGGTGGATGAACAGTAGCCCGTGGAGGCTGGAGCGAGACAGTAGACGGTGGATGAACAGTAGCCCGTGGAGTCCTGTTTTGCGGTACGCCACACCCCTCCCGATGAACAGGACCCCGTTTCGACCGTAGGCGCTCGAACACAAGTCCGTTTCCTCCGTTTTGCGGTACGCCACACCCCTCCCGATCAATAGCACCATGTTTCGACCGTAGCCGGTCGAACAGAAGGCCGTTTCCTCCGTACTGCGGTACGCCAGACCCCGTTTTGGCTGTTCCGTCCAAGCCGGTTGGCTCCCTATGAACACGACGCATTCCGTTGGCTCCCGATGAACACGACGCAATTTCTCCGTTCCAACATAGCCGGTTGGCTGCCGATGAACAGGACGCCGTTGCTGCCATCTGTTGCCTCTCCTTGTACACGAGCCCTGGCTGTACATATGCGCGAGTAGGCGTTCGAGACCGCACCCGTATGTACGTACGTGGTCGTAATTTTTCGCATCTGACTGTACGTACGTGAACACGGTTTAGACTAGACTGCCTGAACTGCTACGTTAGGGGCTCTACTACTACATGTGTCGCTGCTTGCTCGGCCACGGTTCATCGTTGCAGAGAGACCGATCGACCAGTATGTACGTACACGTTCGCGACCAGACAGACAACCCTACGTACGGTTCGACCGGGTGGGTCCTAGCTGTCAGGGAGGATAAGGAGGCACTTCCTTGAGTGCGAAGATATAACTGGAGGGTCCCAGCTGTCAGGGGGGAGAATCATTTTTTGCCCGTAATATGGATGCACTTCCTTGCGTGCGAAGATGTAGCTGCTGGGTCCCGGCTGTCAGGGGGGAAACGTTTTTTTCGCAAAATACAGAGGCCCTTCCGGTGGGTCCCCACTATCAGGTGGAGGAATAATTATTTTGCACATAATAAGGAGGCACTTCCTTGCTGCGGCCATGGACCCAGCTGTCAGCCTCTCCACGTACCGTCCTCTTCCGATGAAAGTCGTTCCTTGACCACGTTGACCACACCGCGCCGAGAGCACCAAGGTGGTGGACGACGGCAAGGCCTAGGAAGGGGACGACACAGAGTCGGGGAAGACGCGGCGGTGGATGCCCACGTGGAGGGGAGTACGAGGGTTGACTAGTTCGGCTGCGGTGTGAGGCTGCCGTCGCCGCAGAATAACAGGGGTTGTGTGTGAGTATAGGGATGGCTTGGCCAGCAGTTGGAGTAGGAGGGGGTGGTGAGGCCTGCGCGGCAGCACAGCCGGCCACGGGAGGTAGGAGCAAGCAGCACGGTCAGTGCTGGTTTGGGCGGCTGGAGCAAGAAGACCAGAGGTTGAAGAAGCACGACAGCCGTTGGATGGACATCGTATGGTCACCGCAGCTAGAATCATTTATAGTGACTAAGTTGACAAAGCCTTGGATCCGCATCAACTTAGTAGGCCCACAAGTCAGCCTCCAAATATGGTGGGTCCCACCTAGCAGTGGGGGTATTCATTTGTTTTGTGCGTAATAAGGAGGCACTTCCTTGCATGCGAAGATATAGCTGGTGGGTTCGAGCTGTCAGCGGGGGGAATGTTTTTTTCGTGAAATAAAGAGGCCCTTCGGGAGGGTCCCCGCTGTCAGGTGGAGGAATCATTATTTTGCGTGTAATAAGGAGGCACTTCCTACTCACAAAAAAAGGAGGCACTTCCTTGCGTGCGGTCGTGGACCCAGCTGTCAGCCTCTCCATGTACAGTCCTCTTCCGATGGATGTCGTTCGTTTACCACGTTGTGCCAAGAGCACCAAGGCGGTGGACGATGGTGAGGCCAGTAAGGGAATGACTTGAAGTTGAGGAAGACTCGTCAGTTGTTTCCCACGCGGAGTGGGTAGGCGGGTTTACTGGTTCGACTGCAGTGTGAGGCTGCCGTCACCGGAGAATAACAGGAGGTGTGGGTGAGTAGAGGGATGGCCAGGCCAGGGATGCGAGTAGGGTGGGGCCATGAGGCTTGCCCGGTAGCATAGCCGGCAACGAGAGGCGGGAGCAGGCGGTTCCGCAGGCGCTGGTTTGGGCGGCTGGAGCCGGAAGATCAGAGACAGAAGAAGCACGATTGTTGTTGGATTGACATCTAACGGTCTGACGCTAGTAGAGTCGATTGTTGACTAAGTTTTTTTTTTTTTGAGAAACCTTGTGTACGCATGAACTCAGTAGGCCCACAAGTCAGCCTCTAAATCTGTGGCAGCCAACATAGAGCCCATTTGCTATTTTTATAATAATTTGCAGCCCATTTGCCAATTCTTAATGAATATATTACATCCCATTTTCTGCCCAGGACCACGGTCAAAAAGTTCAACCTAATTTTGCATATTTCGGTGGAGTCTAAACTATTTTAATCTAGAAATGATAAACATTTATTTTTTAAGAACTTATTGATTTGCCAAAAAAAATATTGCTTTATTTTTGTAAGCTAATAAGACGTGGGACAATTCAGTTGGTTTTAGGGAAAACCAGTGATAAAAAAATCAGCGTTGGGAGGGAAAACAACAACAAAAAATAAGGATGTAAAGATGAAAAGGGAACTTTACGTATTTTCAATATAATAATACATGTATATGAACTAGTAAAACTATAGGTAGAGAATAGAAAATGGAAGTAGGACATGGCGTTTCAAGAGGAAAATAGAACTGGGCTTTGTGTTTTCTTCAGTAAAAAAACTGCCTGCGGATGTTCTAAGAGAAAACATAACTAAGGCTCGCGGGCCAGAGGCCAGTTGATACCTGCTGGATCTTTGTGCACAATTTGTCGTCATGGGCTGGGCCTGTTAAAAACAAAACCAAGCCTGGGCAGTCTACAGCCCAGTTGAAACTTGCTCGACCTGAAAAAACAATATACCTGCTGGATCCGAGTTATCAGTCTGTACTTGCAGAATTCTCTCGTTTATTGACTATGTTGAAAATTTCAAGGGTGTCTCACACGTCAGCATTTTTTTCCATCATGATAATAAGTGCATGCACTTGCTTGTGTACGGCCATGGACCTGTTGGTTCCGTATGGTTAGGCTCTGTATGAACAATCGTCTTGTGGTTCCACGGACGAATTTCATGCAAATCGGATGGTTTTCAGTGAAACCGGACTAAATTCATTGCATTTTACATATTTCTTTTTATTATGGAATATTTTACATATTTCAACTAATAATAACCGACTAGGCCTTTTTTTATTCCATGGGAGGCACTTCACGCGATCGAGGTCGCGACACTTAACTGTTCTGGAAGGCCCAAATCCATTGCTCCTCTCTTTTAACAATTTGCAACTGGGCTTGGCATGCCACAACCCAGTTCCGACCTGCTGCATCCAACTATCAGCCTGTGAAACCGGATGGATCCCATGCGTACTTCAAATATGTAAAAAAATTGGAGAACTGGGAATTTGAACGGCAGGTGCTTATGCTACCCATCAAATAAAAATCAGGTGCCTGAAAATTCATTTCAAAACAAATGATTCAGCTTTATATCCATGTTGACCCTCGATATGATGGTTGGAAGAAAATGCAAGTTCATACCGAAAGATCCTTAACAACAATACCAACTTGCAGATGACCAGGTAGTACAAGTATACCAATAGCAAACTAACTTATAATCTTTTTAGTCCTGGCCGTAGTGTTGGTCTGGTAGAAAATCTTGCCGACGACCAGCTCCCGCTCCTTCTCTTGCTCTAGGTCCCCGAGGTGGTACTGGTGCATCACCCAGTTGGTCCTCTGCTGGTCAAAGTTCTTGTTGGTGTGCAGCACCAGAACCTTTTTGCTGCCCGTCTGCCGGCCGTTGACCATCACCGGCAAGGTATTGCTGGTCTTGTGCCACATCACGTGCATGCCGCACTCTGACTGTATCTTGCGACGTGTCCGCATGCCCCTTTTGAAGGCCCTGGAGATGCGCTGGAAGAAATGCTTGCTTAGGCCACTCAGTGAGATACCTGCAGTATTGGCGAATACAAGTTTTAGGGTATGTAGTTGGCATTTTCATAACATCTTTGGCATGTTGCAATCACTTGCTTCACTTTTTATTAACTGTCAAATTGTAATTGCTTCACTAGGTCTGTGTCTAAACAGAAAAATAGAGGTGTAAACAAAGGAATATGTTTGTGCAAGTAGCTGGTCGATTGGTGTCTCACCTGGAAGTTTCTCAGGATTGGTGTAGCATATGCCGTGCTCGCTATCGATGGTTGGTATGAACAAATCGATGAGAGGGTGAGATCTCACGCTGTCAGCACTCACTTTGGCCTCAAGGTGCTCGATCAGCTCCTGATCCGTGGGATCGAACTTGACGCCAGCCGATAGCACCGGCCAATCCTTCTTGGGCTTGCATCGGTTAATTCCAGTTAAATGGTACTCAATGTATGATCAATCAACTATTTTAAGTAAATGATGAAAGATTTTGACAGATAAGTGGTACTCCAAATCTGAAGTCCACAATACCTGAGCAAACTGGGGTCTCGGCTTCATTACTACATGCAGACTCTAAAGACTTGAAAAACCCCATAAAGATCGAAATCATCATACAGGGCGACGGGATGAATACTCACAGGAGCGGCCTTGCTGGTTCCTTCCTTCATCCGGCTAGCTTGAAGAGCATCCTTGTTGAGATCAATATTTTCAGTGTCTTCCTTTTGACTACTTACAATTAAGTATATCAGCTCGAGTAGCTCATCGCTCATCGTACCAAATGGATCGGAACAAGGTGGTAGCTGGGAGGCGGGGAGACCAGGAGAGAATGGGAGAGTGATTTTGTAGAGAATGGGAGAGTGATTTTGTAGAGAATGGGAGAGTGTTGTTGTACTACGAGAGGGGTGAGGCTCACTTTGGTGAACCGAACACGCCGCCGGGAGTCTTGTGTCACCTTACGCATAGCGTGTTATCACGTCAATTCAATGTGAGGACATGATGAATAATTTGACCGACGTATGCTAGTACTACAGTACTACTTACTAGTTGTATTTAGTGTCACATTTTATCCATAGGTTTAACTTACAAAATGTCAATGCAAGTAATCGAAAATTATACCATTGGAAACTATGTTGAAATACGAATCCAACGATATAGTTTTTTGTGACATGCATTAACATTTAGCTAGTTAAATTTATGGTCAAAATTTGACACATATTATGAAGGAGACCAATAAACCAGGAGGGAGGCAGTAGTACGAGTAGCGCAATATACGGTATAGAGGACTACTAGTACTAGTACAAATTTAGAAAATGGAGTATGAAGTTACAAGGCTGTGCGACAGACTTTGTAGGCTACATGAGTAATACAAAATATAATTCCCATTGGACAACACTTTCACCAACAAGTACGCACTTCAAGCCTAATTGATATATATGGCTTCTGCACTGCATCTCCATCATCATTATCAGTACATGCTACGTAGGTGAGTTAGGATGCACTTGATCCCAGAAAGGTATCTATCCTTCAAACTAACTACAATACATAATATCCAACAAAAGAGGGTCATGCTAGAGCAGCTGGATACATGGCTCAGTCTAGATATCACTACGAATCAAGTTGTGCATATTTGCTGTTGGCATGAACCACATCGCCGCATGTCGGGTTTGCAAAAGCCATTCATTGCTTGGAAGCTTGATGCCTTTCACACACTGAAGATCATCTGGCAATAAGCTATGTCGACGAATCTCTGGATATGGTGATTCATGAAACCCATGGTACGATGTGTAAACACAGTTCCCCCTGGCGAATGAAAGTTGCATAGCACGGTAATCATCGCCGGTGATATGATCGATGATTGGTTGGATGATCAGATAATTGAGCCCGAGGAACATGGAGTGGTTGCCGAGGCTATAAACCCGCCTCTAGTTGAATACGCCTGGCCCAACGGAGCTGGGATCTTTCTCGAAAATGAAGCAGCCATAGCCATCACAGTCATGAACGCCCCAGGCATTGTACTGCATGTGGTTTGATGAAATGGTTTGGTTAATTTGCTACGTGCGAATGAGCATCAAATGACCACCATCAGTTGAAAGAGCGATAAACCACCACCCATTGACTTGTATATTTCCAGGTCCTAGAATTATGAAGGCCAACGCATTTGCGTCTGCTGCAACAAATCAAATTGGAGACCAAAAGGACAAAAATATACAATCATGTTCAGAGTATGTGTGGAATTAAGATTATTATAATAGTGACACAGATCATAGCCAGAGAATTGCAATGCCGTGGTCATAATCATACCCCAAGTTAAAAAAAATAAGCCAATGGCTTTCATATTCTAGCAATATGTCATGGTTCAAACATCATGTAAAAATGAGAGGAAAACAGCTATGCCAGGGCCTACTCATATTCTACCATAGCAGTTACTACTGTTCTCATATCAACTCTAACAATAAGTGGTTATAAAAATCTTGGAAATGAGAGTAACATATAGCAATCACGAGGTTATACTCATAATATCTATTCTAACAATCATTAGATGCCAATTGTTCACATATCAACTCTATAACATGTGTGATCATAAAAATCTAGGAAATGAGAGGAACATATAGCAATGATGTGGTTATAGATATACTACCTATTCTAAATTTCTAACAATCAATAGGCAGTCGTATTCATAAAGTAAAGATGAGATGAGATAGAACAATTACACGATGATAGATTCCACCAGTATATGCAGCCAATCTGTGTGTCGACCGCGTAAATGATGCCATCGTGCACTATAGCCTCAGACAGAAATGGAGGGTTAACATGATTGATGATGAGCCATAACCATGTATGGTGATCAGATTCCAGATAGACTAGTCCCATGCCGAACAAGGCAATGAGCTTGTAATCCATGTAGTCTTCTGATGGTGTGGGCACTTGGCAGATTACAACCTTCAGCAAACGGAGGTCGTACCAAAAGCTCGAAGCATCTCGTGCGTAGTAGGCAGGAGTGTCCGGCGGGCCGCGAGGCTCGATGCCAGCGGTATCCAACGATGGAAGGCTGATCTCTTGCTGGGTGTAGATATCCACGAGACACCACGGACTACCAGATTGGTGGATGAGGACGATCCAGTTGGCCTTCATGCCCGCCCAGTAGTGGTCGCGCATGAAGGACAGGTGGGCGGGTAGTGGTAGCATGTCGAGGGGCACGACGGCAACCTCAATAGGATCGTCAAGTCGGTGTCTGGGCCACCTGCGAGGATTGGGCAACAGCAAGCAGGGTGTCTTGAAAAGGGTCGGCCGGTTGTAGATGAGTACACAGTACATAGACACTGAGCATGCGGCCAGACACACGGTGCTGAGCAGGTCCATACGATTACAGATCTGCTCCAAGAGAACATCGGGGAGGGAATTCCAATCGTGGCTCTGCGTGTCAGTCGGTTCTGCCATATGTTTTTTAGGGCGCTGAGTGATTGGGGTTTTCGATGCCTGCGAGCGAGCGGGGAAGTGGATTCGGGCGGGCGAGCGAAGAAGATGGCGTGTGTGGCCGAGCAGTGAGCGGGGGGGGGGGTTAATGGTACGCGCGAGCTACCGAGGAAGATGGCGCGGGCGGGCGAGCAATGTGCGGGGGGAATGGTGTGCGGCCTGCGATGGGGAAGAGAGGAGGAAGAAGAAGAGAGGAGGAAGAAGAGGGAAAGACGGGCAAGAAAGTGCATTAAATCTCAATTCTACTAGTACTACTACCAGGATATACCGTCCTTCGGAGTGTAAATACTTAAGCCAATGACATGTGGGTCTACCTCAAGAGGGCCCATATGTCAGTTAATGGAAGAGAGAGGTGCGTAGGCATATTTGCGGAAGCGTGCTCCACTGGCAAACATGATGGCAGTACAGGGTAAGGCTGATTTAGTAACACCAACACACTGGCTCAGCTTATTAATTAAGTGTCCCATCTGCTGCAGCGTGTATTGTCACTTCTTTGTGAAGACTAGTTGACTAGTTCTCTCTGACTGAGATGGGGAATAATGGATCGCCAAGACTTTCTATCTACAGTATCCCTATGCCTCTACTCTCATCATATCCAACAACAAGAAACATTGGCCAAGGCACCCAGCGCCAATAATGTAGGAGTATTACTTGTATTTTGTGTCAAACTTTGACCATCTATTTAACTAATAAAATGTTAATGCATGTCACCAAAAATCGTATCACTAGATTCATATTTGAACATAGTTTTTAATGGTATAGTTTTTTATGACATGCATTCACACTTTGTTAGTTAAATTCATGGTCTAAATTTTACACTAAACACGAAGGGGACCAATAAACCAGGACGGAGGTTTGTATACATGTCAATAAAAAAATCATCAGCCAAGGTAGTAGTAAATGATGAGTACCCAAAGAATTTTTTCCAAAAGTACTCAATAATGGGCTCATTTTCCTCAAGCAAATTGTGTTTACGAACGTATTAATTGGAATGCATGCGTGAAGAACAAAAGACCAGAACTTTTACACGCATTGGTGAGTTTTCTCTTAATTCTTGCATGGAAATTTTTAATGAAGCTTCAAATATGAACATGTTAATGGGAGGGAGTAGAAGCCTCATGCATGCAACACTCACACGTACACATGCATGCACGCAACACTCACGCATCCATGTGGCACACAGCACACGACGCAACACACACGCTCTTGCTCAAGTGCTCAACCTACTCCCTCCGTCAGTGAAAGACTGTACATATAGAGATTTACACATTGACCAAGAGGAACTGGAACTCCATGGCATAATTAACGCCCAAAAGAAGCAGACTTGTATGTGCATGCGACCATTGAGAGAAGAAGATTAAATGAAGGTTGTTGCATGCTGTAACTAAGGATAGACATGAAACCTATAGCTAGAGCACAAGTTGGTGCATTAGTCAATCAATACTGATTAGATTAAAGGCTAAGTGCATTGGAAGTGTAGATGTACACTCTTTGTTGGAAAATTTTCTAATGCTAGATGTAAAGTTTTTCACGGACCGAGGGAGTACACATGCATGCACTCACATACACAGCCAGGGTGGTTCGCGCGCAAGGGTTGGACTCATGTCGCGCCTGCGTAAAGTTTTGGTTAACTGATTTCTTTGCTCTTCCAACTGACAGGTGGGACCCAGAAACCAGGTGTCAATTTAACCAGTCAACAAAGTGCCACGTCGACTATGTGGCCGGTCAGCAGGGTGCAATACGGTGCTCTACGGTGAGCTAGTGACCGTATAATCACCGCAAAACTATATAGTGACCGTAATAAGCATATTGTTACATACGTTGACCGCCAATGTATTTTTCTCGTTTCAAATTAAGCCATATTAACCGGGAAGGACACAGTATGGACTAGTACTACTTTGATGTGTCCCATCAACTCGCATAACTAGGAGAAGCTTGCTTACTATGCCCTCTCCCTCACCCACGCACGGTGTCTCACAGGATGAGGAGAAGCTTGCTTACTACGTACGCCTATGCCCTATCCCTCGCCCATGCGCGTGGTGGCTCGCAGGACGAGGAGAGGGTTTTGACTACAGTGCCCTCTCCCTCTCCCTCTCACTCGCCCTCACCCTCGCTGTCGGTGTTCTGGGAACCAAGGTACCCAAACTTGCCTGCCTGTGGCCCACGGCGTGGCTTCTTCGACGGCCTGGTATGGCCCATCTGCAAGACTACCAAGACAAGACCCTCGCGAGGGCCCCCCGACCTCGCGAGGCAGACGACACCAAGACCTCCAGAGGGGGCGGCCTCCCCAGGCAACCTCCCGAAGAGCGGAGATTCCTATGCAAGTGCCGAGCCTCACGAGGCTGCGATGACGTGAGCCATGACGACCAAGGCTAGGCACGCGCCAGCGGGCGCAGAGGAGACTAGTTCCCTTTTGGTGCTAAGGGAGCAAGGACAGATGTGGGTTCCCAAGGTGCCCTCCAAAGGTTTCCATTCCGGTGCAACGAGACCAAGACCATGAGATCGGCAGGACGGATGTCATCGTCGAGCCCACTACTGCGTCACGACCAGAAGCTTTGCAGGAGAAGACCACCTTTTGTTAGGAAAGGGTGTACCTCCTGTCCCCTTTCAAATTGGCCGTTGTGGTATCCCTTCCCACCTAAGTTTCCAGGGAAGAGGACCGAGGCCACTATAAATATAGGTTAGCCACCACTGTAGAAGAGGTCGACTCATTCTCACCCCCCGAGAGCCCTCGCGAGGCAGCTCACCAACTGTACTAGTTCATCCTCAAACCTCCTCGTGAGGCCAATCCACCACAAAGCAGGAGTAGGGTTTTACACCTCAAGGTGGCCCGAACCTGGGTAAACTGTCGTGTCCATCTTCTTCCCTCTCACGCGGATCTGGCTAGGCTAGGCTGTAGGGTGACGAGCTCGAGGCTTGAGAGGTTGAGATCTTCGCACAGGCCCCAGAGTTCGAACCTTCTTGGGTCTGCAGTGCCCTGAATCCGACATTTGGTGCGCCAGGTAGGGGTGTGTAAAAGATTCGCTTCCTCCCCGTTCACGCTTCACCCTCGCCTCATGGCTTCCATGGCTGGCGACGCGCCATTGGTCTGGCCGCTCGTGGCCTGCAGAGACACCGTGGGTTGCCCGGCCTTCACCTCTAGCCTGCGTGGGGTTTTGTGGCCGGCGAAGTTTCGACCGGCGCTTTCCCCCCGGTACGATGGCGTGGCTGACTCCGAGAGTTCCTCTGGTCATACGCGCAGGCTATCGAGTTGGCGGGCGGCGACGACAAGGCCATGGTGAACTGGCTCCCCCTGGCTCTCACGGAGGCCCCTCGATCCTGGCTCCGCGGCCTCCCGCGTGCCTCGATCTCCTCTTGGGAAGAACTCTGCGACCAATTCGTCGCACACTTCGCGTCTCCGGCGCCCCATGCGGTCACGTGCATTGTCAGCGGGTCACACGCACCTGCCTCTGGGCGCCACATCAAGCAGTTTCTCTATCAGCAAGGGGCTCCCCGACCGTAGCGCGAGGCTGTACGGGGCCGAGCCGGGCCTGAAACCGACATCTCCTTCGATTCCAGAGACCACCCCGAGACCACGGTTGCGGCAGGAGCCCTTCCCATGCTGTGCACGCCCACCATCAACAACATCGTGGTAACCAAGACCCTCATCAACGGAGGCACCGACCTGAACGTCCTCTCGGTGGAGACTTTCGACCTGCTCTAAGTGCCGTACGACCAGCTCCTCCCCACCAAGCCTTTCTCGGGGTGGTCAAGGGCTCGGCCACCCCCTGGGGTAGATATGCCATCTCGTCACCTTCAGCACGCATGACAATTACCGCACTGAGCTCATCGACTTCGACATCGGCCTCCCGTACAATGCCATCCTGGCGTATCCGGCCCTTGCCAAGTCCATGGCGGCAACGCACCCAGGCTACAACATCGTCAATATGCCAGGGAGCGGCGGCATCATCACCGTGGCGGGAGACACTAAGGATGCCCTCCTAGCCCTCAAGCTCGCCTTCAAGGCCGCGGCGGCCTCGCGGCTAGGCACTAGGGATGCTCCAAAAACCCCGGAGGCCGTGCCAGCGAAGAAGAAACAATTGTTCTCTCAAGACCGAGCCGAGACGAAGCAGGTGCCTGTTGATGACGGAGGTTCAGGCCCCACCTTTACCATAGGTGCTGGCCTCCCCCCAGATCAGTAGGCGTTGGTCAGCTTCCTCCACGTAAACAAGGATGTGTTTGCGTGGGAGGCGACGGACTTGGTCGGTGTCCCGCGGGATGTGATTGAACACCACCTAATGGTGTGCCCCAGTGCATGCTCGGTGAAGCAGAAGGCATGACGGCAGGCCCAAGAAAAGCAATTGTTCATCGTCCAGGAGGTCCGCAAGCTATAGGAAGCCGGCATCATTCAGGAAGTGTGACACCCGGATTGGCTGGCTAACCCAGTAATCGTCCCCAAGAAGGGCGGGAAAGAGCGGATGTGCGTCGACTTCACGAGCCTCAACAAGGCTTGCCCTCAGGACCTGTTCCCTCTTCCGTGCATCGATCAGATCGTGGACTCTACCACCAAGTGCGATCTGCTATTCTTTTTGGACGCCTTCTTAGGTTACCACCAAATCAAGATGGCGGTGCAGGATGTCGAGAAGACGGCCTTCCTCTCCCCGTGCAGTGTGTACTGTTACACATGCATGCCCTTTGGGCTGCAAAATGCTGGCACGACTTTCCAGCGAGTTATGCACATCGCTCTCGGCCAGCAGTTCGGGAGGAATGCCAAGGCATACATCGACGATATAGTGGTCAAATCGCGGGAGGCAAGGACCCTTGTCGAAGACCTGGAGAAAATGTTCGCCAACCTGCGCAAGGTGAACCTGAGGCTCAGCCCTGAGAAATGCATGTTCGGTGTCCCGTCCGACAAGCTGCTGGGTTCCTGGTGTCACACAGAGGGATCAAGGCTAATCTCGAGAAGGTCAAGGAAATAGAAAGGATGAGCCCACCGCAAACCCTCAAGGAGATGCAGAAGCTTGCGGGCTGCGTAGCCTCCTTGGGGCGATTCATCTCCAAGCTTGGCGAGCGCGCCCTCCCGTTCTTCAAGCTGATGAAGAGGAAGGGCCCCTTCTAGTCGACTCCGAAGGCTGATGCGGCTTTCCAAGACCACAAGAGGTACCTCTCGAGCCCACCTGTAATGGTGGCACCCCGCCCTCTTGAGCCTCTGGTGCTTTACTTCGCCGCCACACCCCACTCGGCCAGCACATCACTCATGGCGGTCAGGGAGGAGCACGCAAGTGCGGGCGCGCGACGAGGCATCCCGCGTAAGGTCGAGCCGTCGCCACCTCAGGATGGCATTCCTGAGGCCTCTGCCACTCTGCCAAGCAGCGAGGCTCCCGAGGCCTCCTTGTCCCATGCAGAGCTGGACATCGTCGGCGCCTCGTCCCTCATCGAGCACCCAGTATACTTTGTCAGCACGGTGTTGCGCGATGCTCGCACGCATTACCCCATGCCGCAGAAGCTCCTGCTCACACTCCTCGTCGCCTCCAGGAAGCTGCGCCACTATTTCCAAGGCCACCCCATCAAGGTCATCTCCGCATATCCCCTGGAGAAGGTGCTCCGCAGCCCCAAAGCTGCAGGGAGGGTCGCAGAGTGGAACATCGAGCTGCATGCCTTCCAGCTAGAATTCAGCACCACTAGGGTCATCAAAGGCGCGACCCTTGCTGACTTCGTGGCAGAATGGACGGATGCCCCCAATCGGGGGATGGGCGAGAGCCAATCCCTCGCGCCCGGCGATGAGGCACCCGAAGGCTGGGTCATGTACTTTGATGGCGCTTTCACGCAGCAGGGCGCGGGGGCTGGAGCCGTGCTCATCTCGCCGACCAAGGACAAGCTATACTACGCTGTGCAGCTCTGTTTCCAGCATGGCGAGAAGTTCTCCAACAACATCGCGGAATACGAGGGCCTGATCGCCGGCCTCAGGGCCGTGGCCACCCTGATAGTCAGGCACCTGACCATCAAGGGCAACTCTCAGCTCCTCGTCAATTTCTCCAACAAGGAATATAAGCCCAGGGATGAGCACATGGAGGCATACCTCGAAGAGGTACGCAAAAAATTGAAAAATGCTTCTTGGGCTTGGAATTGCAGCACATCCCGCGCGGCACGAACAAGGAGGCATACCACATCGCCAAGAGAGCATCCCACCGTGAGCCCTAGAAGCCTGGTGTCTTTGAGGAGAGGCTCTTCAAGCCGTCAGCAGCACCACCCGCCGCGGACCCGGCGCAACTGCAGGAGGAGCCGCCTCAGGCCCCTTCCTCAGGTGCCCCGGCCTGTGGTCCGACCTTAGGAGCCCGCCTACAACTGGCATTGGAGCCTCAGGAAGGCTGCTGGACTGAGGAGTTCAAGGCGTACCTACTCCACGGCTCTCTGCCGAAGAAGCAGGAAGATGCAGAACGTGTGGCTCGCCAGGCCACCGCTTATTGCCTGCAGGACAGTGAGCTTTACCGAAGGCGCCCCAACGACGTCTCGCTATGATGCATATCCAAGGAGCAAGGATGCGAGTTGTTGGCCGATATCCACGGTGGAGATTGCGGACACCATTCTTCATCATGCACTCTCGTGGGCAAGGTGCTCCGCAGTGGGTTCTACTGGCCCACGGCGCTCAACGACGCCACTGAGCTGGTGCGATCATGCAAGGCCTGCCAGTTCCACACCAACCAGATTCACCAGCCTGCGCAAGGTCTCCAGACCATTCCACTCTCGTGGCCATTCGCGGTCCGGGGGCTGGATATCCTGGGCCCGTTCCCTCAAGCGGCCGGGGGATATTGTTACCTCTACGTCACCATCGACAAGTTCACCAAGTGGGCCATGCGCACCATCCCCGCTGGCTCGGCCGTCAAGTTCATCAGGGGCCTCGTGAGTCGTTTCGAGGTCCCCAATCGTATCATTACTGACAATGGCTCCCAGTTCACGAGCAATCTCTTTAGGACATATTATGCTAACCTTGGAACGCAGATATGCTACGCTTCGATGGCACACCCACGGAGCAATGGCCAGGCTGAACGCGCTAACGCTGAGGTCCTGAGAGGCCTCAAGACGAGGAGCTTCAAGAAGAAACTTGAGGCCTACAGCAGGGGTTGGCTCGGTGAGCTTCAGTCCATGTTGTGGTCCATCCACACCACCGCGACTAAGCCTACCGGCGAGACCCCATTCTTCCTCATCTATGGAGCAGAGGCGGTCCTCCCGCACGAGGTCAAGCATCGCTCCCCGCGGGTCTTGGCGTTTGACGAGGCATGCCAGGACGCCTCACAGGGGACAGATCTCGTGCTCGGGGGGAGGCCCGCCACCAAGGCTCGCTCCGTGCGGCGAGGTACAAGTAGGCGCTGCGGTGGTACCACTGCTGCAGCGTCCGCTCCAGGACCCTTGAGGTGGGAGACCTCATAGTGAGGCGGGTGCTCTCCAGGGAGGGGCTCCACAAGCTCTCACCCATGTGGGAGGGCCAGTTCAGGGTCGCCCGCGTCTCCAAGCCTGGCGCCGCGCGCCTAGAGATGCCGGACGGGGTCCCCATCCAGAATGCCTGGAACATCCAGCACCTCCGGAAGTTCTACCCATGACACTCTCACGTAATAATCAGTGGGGCTGTACACGCCCCGGGGTCTCCCGGTGCATCGCTCCTCGACCCCGCGGGGGCTCCCACCCACGCCCAAGTGGAAGCCCCATGCTCCGCGCTGGCGGACGACACGGTCTTTCAGTGACTATGCCCATGCCTAGTGGAAGCCCCATGCTCCGCGCTGGCGGGAAGACTAGAAGACTAGTGTAGGCGAAGGACGCGGTTGTTCTTTTGCTTGCCTTTGTAACCAAATTTGCTATTCTTGGAATGAATTTGAGCTTTCCGCGTCTTTATTCAAAAAGGAAGGGAATTCTTCTTTTTCTTTCCGTTGCTTCTTGCAGTGTTTCCCCTATTGGCTTTTGTTCTTAAGCAGTGTAGTGGTTGCCCATAGCTCACTCCATCGCGCTCCGCAAGCGGGGGCTAGGCACGGTATGCCTGAGCCGGCTTAGGCCCCTCACGCGCACACCTCGCCAAGGCCTTGGCGTCCGATCCTCGCACGGCGCTCTCAAGCGAGCTAGCGGGCACGCACCGATTTTGGCCCCTCGGCCTCAGGAGTGCTCGCCTCCTCGCCCTGCTAGGCATCGTGCCCCGGCGTGCTAATAACAGCCGGCCCTCGCTCGCGGGCTCTAGAGGCACCCTACGCAAATTTCCCCCATAGGCCTCATGGGGGCATGCCATTCAAGGCTCCAGAGTTTGTCGAGGGTGTCGGATTCCGGGCTCCGTAGACCCAAGAAAGGTTCGAACTCTGGGGCGTGTGCGAAGAACTCAACCTATCCAGCCTACCAGCTCGTCGCCCCACGGCCTAGCTCGATTCACATGAACAAGGAAGAATATGGACACGGCAATTTACCCAGGTTCGGGCCACCTTGCGGTGTAAGACCCTACTCCGGCTTCGTGGTGGATTGGCCTCACGAGGTGTTGAGGATGAACTAGTACAAGGGATGAATAACCTCATGAGGTTCGGGGTGAGAGAATGAGTTGACCCCTTCTACGGTGGTGGCTAACCTATATTTATAGTGGCCTCGGTCCTCTTCCCCTAAAACGTAAGCAAGAAGGGATCCCACAACGACCAATTTGAAAGGGGACAAGTAGTACATCTTATCCTGATGAAAGGTGGTCTTAGCCTGCAAAGCTTCTGGTCATGACACAGCGGTGGGCTTGGCGATGACATCCGTCCTGCCGTGCTGGCGGCCTTGGTCTCATTGCACCGGAATGGAAACCTTTGCCAGATTCCTCGAGAACCCACGCCTGTCCTTGCCTCCTTAGCACCAAAGAGGAAACAGCCTCCTCTGCGCCCGCTGGCGCCCGCCTACTTCCGTCGTCCTGGCTTGCATCATGGTAGCCTCATGATGCTGGGTACCTGCATAGAAATCTCCGCTCCTCGGGAGGCTGCCTGGGGAGGCCGCTATTTCAGGAGGTCTTGACGTCGTCCACCTCGCGAGGCTTAGCCCCTCGCGAGGGTCTTGTCTTGGTGGTCTTGTAGACGGGCCGTACCAGGCCATTGATGGAGCCTCGCCATGGGCCACAGGTAGGCAAGTCTGGGTACCCTTGTTCCTAGAACACCGATAGTAGTCCTCGAGCCCAAGGCGCGCTCGGTTTTGGCTTTGAGGCGAAGCCAAGGGGCAACGGCGAAGCACCGCGGGCCCCAATCACCTGCGGGCCAGGCTGACGCGTGGCACTTGACGGGACATGGGCGTCTTCGTTTCCCCACGGCCCCTCGGCAACTGCCCGACTTGACAACTACCTGGTACATGCAGGGGGCCATCATTGCTTGGAACGTGAGAGGCCGGCGGTCAGCCTTCCTTCGGCTATAAATGGGGGAAGGGGGGTGAAGCCCTCAGCCCATCTTCATCTTCTTGCTGCTTGCTCCTTCTTCTTCTTCGTCGTGCCGCCATCTTGCCAGGGCATCCATGGCGCCAGTAAGGAGGTTCTCGGCAGCCAAGAAGGGAAAGGCCCCCAAGGAGGGACCAGGCTCGCCACCGCCCAAGAGGGGCCGCGGCCGTCCCCACAAGTACGTCGCGATGCCGATGCTGTCTCCCCGAGGGCGTGGGCGCACCCCCTTGAAGGCCGGCACCACCTCTGGGAGGCTGCCGCGGCCGAGGCGGCCGCAACCAAGGAGGGAGGCATGTGGCAGCCATTCGGCCACCACGCCCGCGATCCCATTCGGCCGATGCATCCTCGGAGTTCGTGGTGTGGGCAGAGAGGCCTGCAGGCGTCTGGTTCCAGCTCCAGTGCTTCTTCACGGGCGCGCTGCCGGCCGGGGGACCTGGCGGCCTCTGGCTGCAGGCCGATGGTTGCTGCAGCAAGGCCTCGTGGGTGGAGGTCGAGGTCACCCCCATAGGTAACGTGTTCCTGAACCGCGGGTGGCTGCCGTTCGCCTGCGCAAGCGGCCTGCAGGGGAGATGTACTCTACATTTCAGGCATGACGGCGCTGCGACCCTCTACGTCAGGGTCTTTGGGGAGGATGGCGGGCGTCGGGGGTGTCGCCCCGAGGGTGACGACGACGATGACGACGTCCATTCCTCCGACGGCGACGGTCGGGGGGGGCGCCGGCATCCTCGGGGGTGAGCCCGCCCTTGTTGATGGTCGCGACGCTGCCAGCAGCGGCGGCTCACCCTCTGGGGAGAGTACAAGCAACGGCGACTATGACGAGCCGCCACACCACCGAGTTCGGACCGGGGAGGGCGACGAATCGCCTCGCCATCGCGCTCTGGTGAAGCAGGAGGAGGGCTTCGACTGAGCGCGGGCGTCGCTGGAGCCGGGCCTCGGGAGCCGTGGTGGTCGCGAGGCTGCTTTTTTTTCCTGCATCAAGAAGTAGAAAGCCCTGTCGGGGCATGTAATGGACCATGGCGCTTGCACCGTTATATTAACATTTTTATATCGCATCCTGGCATTCGTGTCACTACTAATTGACAGGTTCTTGCTGATCATGATAAGGATAACTTAGCTTAGTGTGCTTGCGGTAGACTCCCATGCCGCGAGGGCGTGCTTCTCTGGAGCTTGGATCTCCTGCGCGCCCCTAGTTCCAGAGGGATCCTACCAGGGGTTTCCTTCTTGAGGATCCAAAGGTCCTCAGGCCTCAGGAGGAATCCGGTGGACGCGAGGTTTGTAGCGAGCCATAGGGCCTCCGGAGATGTTCTGCAAGGCACCGTGCCCCACGATGACCGATCGCCACTGGTACGCCAGGTCGCGATGCCCGGCGAGGCCAGGGGATGTGGGCTTATGGGGAACGCACATGCCCGTTGGATCATTCACGAGCTTCGCGCGAGGATCAAGATGCCAAAGGCTAGGGCACCAAGGCTTTGGCGAGGTGTGTTCGTGGGCGTACCCAGACGTACACACCGTGCCCAGCCCCCGCTCGCGAGATGCGCAGGGAAGAGCGACGGATAGCTGCCGCTCTCCGAAAGCAAGGTTGAAAGAGTAAACGCTGCAAGGAGAAAAATTCCAATCCCTTTCAAATAAAGACATGAGAACTTCGAATTCATTGCAAGAAGTGGCGAATCGGCTACAAAAACAAGCAAAAGAACAGCCGCGTCGGGCACCTACACTAGTCTTCTAGTCTTCCCGCCAGCACGAAGCATGGGGCTTCCACTAGGCGTGGGCATAGTCGTTGAAAAGACCGTGTCGTACGCCAGCACGGAGCATGGGGCTTCCACTTGGGTGTGGGTGGGAGCCCCTGTGAGGCCCAGGGGCAATGCTCAGGAGACTCCGGGGCGTGTACAGCCCCACTCATTATTACATGAGAGTGTCACGGGCGGAGGCTTGGGTTGGCGCAAGGCGCTCGCTTGTCATGGGTAGAACCTCCAGAGATGCTGGATGTTCCAGGCATTCTGGATGGGGACCCGGTCCTATGTCTCCAGGCGCACGGCGCCAGGCCTGGAGACACGGGCGATCCTAAACGGGCCCTCCCACATAGGCGAGAGCTTGTGAAGCCCTTCCCTGGAGAGTACCCGCCTCAGGACAAGGTCACCCACCTTGAGGGTCCTGGAGCAGATGTTACGGCAGTGATACTGCCGCAGCGCCTGCTGGTACCTCGCGGCACGGAGCGAGGCTTGGCAGCGGGCCTCCTCCCCGAGCATGAGATCTATACCCCGCGAGGTGTCCTGGTGTGCCTCGTCAAAAGCCAAGACCCTTGAAGAGTGATGTTTGACCTCATGTGGGAGGACTGCCTCAGCCCCGTAGACAAGGAAGAACGGGGTCTCGCCGGTGGGCTTAGTCGCGGTGGTCCGAATGGACCACAACACAGACTGAAGCTCACTAAGCCAACCCCTACCGCAGGCCTCGAGCTTCTACTTGAAGCACCTCATCTTGAGGCCCCTCAGGACCTCCGCGTTGGCGCGTTCGCCTTGGCCGTTACTCCGTGGGTGCGCCACTGAAGCGTAGCATATCTGCATTCCAAGGTTAGCACAATATGTCTTCAAGAGAGTACTCGTGAACTGAGAGCCATTGTTAGTGATGATACGGTTGGGGACCCCTAAGCGGCTCACGAGGCCCTTGATGAACTTGACAGCCGAGCCGGCCGGGATGGTGAGCACGGGCTCCACCTCCGCCCACTTGGTGAATTTGTCGATGGCGACGTAGAGGTAGTTGTAGCCCCCGGCTGCTCGGGGAAACGGGCCCAGGATGTCCGGCCCCCAGACCGCGAATGGCCACGAGAGCGGGATAGTCTGGAGGCCCTGAGCGGGCTGGTGGATTTGTTTGGCTTGGAACTAGCAGGCCTCACAGGATTGCACCAGCTCGGTCGCATCATTGAGCGCCGTGGGCCAGTAGAACCCGCTGCGGAACACCTTGCCCACGAGGGTGTGACGAAGAATGGTGCTAGCAATCCCCGCCGTGGATATTAGCCAACAATTCGCACCCTTGCTCCTTGGATATGCACCGCAGCGAGACGTCGTTGGGGCGCCTCCGGTAGAGCTCGCCGTCCTGCAAGCAATAAGCGGTGGCCTAACGAGCCACATGTTCCGCATCTTCCTCCTTCTCCGGCAGGGTGCCATGGAGCAGGTATGCCTTGAATTCTTGGGTCCAACAGCCCTCCTGAGGTTCCAACGCCAGGAGCAGGCGGGCTCCTAAGCTTGGGCCGCAGGCCGGGGCGCCCGAGGATGGGGCCTGGGGCGGTTCCTCCCGAAGCAACGCCGGGCGCACAGCGCGGGGGGGGGGGGGGGGGGGGAGGGCTGCTAATGGCTTGAAGAGCCATTCCTCGAAGACACCAGGCTTCTGGGGTTCGCGCCGGGACGCCCTCTTGGCAATGTCATCCGCCTCCTTGTTCATGCCACGCGGGACGTGCGGCAATTCCAAGCCCAAGAATCGTTTTTCAATTTTGCGTACCTCTTCTAGGTATGCCTCCATCTGCTCGTCTCTAGGCTTGTATTCCTTGTTGGAGAAGTTGCCGAGAAGCTGAGAGTCGCCCTTGATGGTGAGATGTTTGACCCCCAGGGCTGCCGCAGCCTTGAGGCCAGCGATCAGGCCCTCGTATTCCATGATGTTGTTGGAGACCCTATCGCCATGCTGAAAGCAGAGTTGCACAGTGTAGTATAGCTTGTCCTGGGTCGGCGAGATGAGGACGGCTCCGGCCCCCGCGCCCTGCCGCACGAGGGATCGGTCTTCACTCATCCCCCGATCGGGGGCGTCTGCCCATTCTGCAACAAAATCAGTGAGGGCCGTGCCCTTGATGACCTTGGTCGTGCTGAACTCCAGCTGGAATGCTTGCAGCTCGATGTTCCATTCAGCGACCCTCCCCGCGGCATTGGGGCTACGGAGCACCTTCTCCAGGGGGTACGTGGAGACGACCTTGATGGGGTGGCCTTGGAAGTAGTGGCGTAGTTTCCTGGAGGCGACGAGGAGCGCGAGCAGGAGCTTCTACGGCATGGGGTAGTGTGCGCATGCGTCACGCAACACCATGCTGACAAAAAACATGGGGTGCTTGACGAGGGAAGAGGTGTTGACGATGTCCCGCTCCGCTTGAGACGAGGGGGCCTCAGGAGCCTTGCCGTACGAGGGGGTAGTCGAGGCCTCAGGAGTGCCATCTTGAGGTTGCGATGGTGCAGCTGTACGCGGGGCGCTGCGCCGCGCACCCGCACCTGTGCGCTCTTCCCGGCCCGCCACGAGCGCTGTGCTAGCCGAGTGGGGTGTGGCGGCTAGGTAGAGCACCAGGGGCTCAAGAGGACGAGGCGCCACCATTACCGGCGGGCTCGTGAGATACCTCTTGAGGTCTTGAAAGGCCGCCTCAGCCTCCAGAGTCCATTCAAAGGGGCCTTTCTTTTTCATCAGCTTGAAGAACGGCAGGGCGCACTCGCCGAGCTTGGAGATGAAACGCCCGAGCGAAGTTACGCAGCCCGCGAGCTTCTGCATCTCCTTAAGGGTCTTTGGCGGGCTCATCCTTTCTATTGCCTTGACCTTCTCTGGGTTTGCCTCGATCCCTCTGTGCGACACCAGGAAACCCAGCAACTTGCCGGATGGGACTCCGAACACACACTTCTCCGGATTGAGCTGCAAGTTTACCTTGCGCAGGTTGGCGAATGTTTCTTCCAGATGTTCGACAAGGGACCTTGCTTCCCGTGACTTGACCACTATGTCGTCGATATACGCCTCGGCGTTCCTCCTGAGTTGCTGGCCCAGAGCGATATGCATCAGTCGCTGGAAGGTCGCGCCGGCATTCCGCGGCCCAAAGGGCATGCAGGTGTAGCAATACACCCCGCACGGGGATAGGAAGGTTGTCTTCTCGACGTTTTGCACTGCCATCTTAATTTGGTGGTAGCCCGAGAAGGCGTCCAGGAAGCATAGCAGGTTGCACTCGGCGGTGGAATCAATGATCTGATCAATGCCCAGAAGAGGGAAGGGGTCCTGAGGGCACGCCTTGTTGAGGCTTGTGAAGTCGACGCACATGCGCTCCTTCCCGCCCTTCTTGGGGACGATGATCGGGTTGGCCAACCAATCCGGGTGCCGTACTTCCCGAATGATGCCAGCTTCTTGTAGCTTGCGGACCTCCTGGACGATGAACGATTGCTTCTCCGGGGCTTGCCGCCGCACATTCTGCTTCACCGGGGCACACCATCAAATGGTGTTCGATCACATCTCGTGGGACGCCGACCAGGTCCGTCGCTTCCCATGCAAACACATCCTTGTTCGCACGGAGAAAACCGACCAGCGCCTCTTCCTGATATGGGGGGAGGCCAGCGCCTATGGTGAAGGTGGGGCCTGAACCCCCGTCGTCGACTGGCACCTGCTTCGTCTCGGCCTGATCTTGAGAGAACAACTATTTCTTCTTTGCGGGCGCGGTCTCCGTGGTCTCTGGGGCGTCATCAGCAACTGGCCGTGTGGCTGCCGCGGCTTTGAGAGTGAGCTTGACGGCCAGGAGTGCATCACTGGTGTCCCCCACCACAGTGATGATGCCGCTGCTGCTAGGCATCTTGACGACGTTGTAGACGGGGTGCGTCGCCACCATGAACTTGTCAAGGGCCGGATACCCAAGGATGGTGTTGTACGAGAGGCTGATGCGGGCGACGTCGAAGTCAATGAGCTCGGTACGGTAGTTGCGGCGCGTGCCGAAGGTGACCGGGAGGCGTATCTGCCCCAAGGGGGTGGTGGAGCCGTTGATCACCCTCGAGAAGGGTTTGGTGGGCGTGAGCTGGTCGTAGGGCACTTGAAGCAAGTCGAAGGCCTCCACGGAGAGGACGCTGAGCCCGGCACCGCCGTCGATGAGAGTCCTGGGGACCGTGACATTGCTAATGGTGGGCGTGCACAACATGGGGAGCGCGCCGGCACCGACCGTGGTCTTGGGGTGATCCCTGGAGTCGAAAGTAATGTCAGCCTCAGGCGCTGCGTGGCCTGGGGGAGTCCTTGCCGCGGCCGAGCAGCTCCCGCCCGACGAAGAAGCTGCTTGATGTGGCGGCCCGAGGCCGGCGCCTGCGACCCGCCGAGGATGGACGTGCTGCGTGGGGCACCGGGGCCGCAAAACGCGTGATGAGCAGGCTGCACAGCTCCTCCCAGGAGGCCACCGAAGACTCTGGCAGGCTGAGCATCCAGGAGCGCGGCACGCCTCTGAGGGCCATGGGGAGCCAGTTCACCATGACCTTGTCTTTGCCGCCCGGCGCCCAGATGGCCTGCACATACAACCATAGGAACTCTGCGGGGTCCGTCGCTCCGTTGTACCTTGGGGGCAATGCCTGCTTGAACTTCAGCGGCCACCGCACCTCCCGCAGGCCGGGGGTAAAGGCCCAGTGGCCCACGATACCACCGAAGGCGCCCAGCGGCCAGGCGGGTGGGGCGGCACCCGCCATGGGAACCACGCAGCGTGGGCAGAGCGCAACTGATGAAGAGGTAGAGTTTTGACACGCCCCTACCTGGCGTGCCAAATGTCGGATTCCGGGCTCCGTAGACCCAAGAAAGGTTCGAACTCTGGGGCCCTGGTCTCATTGCACCGGAATGGAAACCTTTGCCAGATTCCTTGGGAACCCATGCCTGTCCTTGCCTCCTTAGCACCAAAGAGGAAACTGCCTCCTCTAGGCCCGCTGGCGCCCGCCTGCCTCGGTCGTCATGGATTGCGTCATGGTAGCCTCATGAGGCTGGGTACCTGCATAGAAATCTCCGCTCCTCGGGAGGCCGCATGGGGAGGCCGCTCCTTCAGGAGGTCTTAACATCATCCGCCTCGCGAGGCTTGGCCCCTCGCGAGGGTCTTGTCTTAGTGGTCTTGTAGATGGGTCGTACCAGGCCGTCGATGGAGCCTCGCCGTGGGCCGCAGGCAGGCATGTCTGGGTACCCTGGTTCCCAGAACGCCGATAGAGGGGCCTCCCCAGGTCGTCACCAGGAGAAGCTTTGGAGGAGCGCGCCACCATGATGAAGGGACCCGCCGAGGGTCACTAGTGAGCCAAGCTAAGTTATTCTAATCGCGCCAAGCAGGAACTTCTAATTAATAGCAACATGGGTATTAGAACGCAAACGGGAAATACTGACATAAAGGAGCAAGTGTCGCGGTTCATTACACGCCCCTAGGGGGCTTCCCCGTAAGTCGTGATGCAGGAAGCAAAAGAAGTAAAAACTGAAGAGGTGGCCTCCAGAGGACTGCTGCTCCTAAGGCCCGGCTTCACCGCCGCCCGCGCTTAGTTGGAGCACTCCTCCTGCTTGACGGGGTCATGATGGCGAGGTGGCTCGATGTCCCCCGGAGCGGAGACGCGGCGGCGTGGCGGTATGCTGTCCTCTTTGGTCCAGGCACGGCGGCGAGGCGGCTCATCATAGTTGTTGTCGCTCGAGCCTTCCCCGGAGGAAGCGTCGCTGCTGGAGGAGCAGCGGCCATCGTCAAGGGCAAGTTCACTGCGGGGGACGCCGCTGCCGTGTGGACCGTCGTCGTCGGTGGCGTGGTCGCTGCCATCGTCGTCGCCCTCCGGGCAGCACCCTAGGCGGCTACCATCCTCACCGAAGACCCTGACAAAGAGCGTTGCCGCTCCGTCAGACCTAAAATGGTGGGTGCGCCTCCCATCCTGACCGCGGGTGAGGGCAAACGACTGCCACCCACGGGTCAGGAACATGTGCCCGATGGAGGAGACCTCGACCTCCACCCACGACGACCCATTGCAGCAGCCGTCCGGCTGCAGTCACAGGCCAACGGGCCCCGCTGCTGGTAGCTCCTCCGTGAAGGAACTTGGAAGCAGAAGCCGGGTGCGCGGAGGGCCCTCCACTCGTACGACGAACTCGCACCCCGTGTCACCCGAGCGGGCACGCGGGCGTGGTGGCCGGGCAGCCGCGACGCGCCTTTCCCCTTCGTCGCGTCTGCTGGGACCCCCGCAGCCACCTCCGCGGGAGAGGCCTCTCCCCTGGTTGCTGGAGCCGACGCGGGCTGGCAAGGGTGGCCGCCCCCGCCCCCGTGATGGTGCTGTTGATGCGGCCGCGCATTTGCAGGGACGGCCGCGCACCCTCTTTGGTGGCGCCGAGCCCGGCCCCTCCCTTGGGGCCTTGCCTTTCTCTTCGGCCGAGAACCTCCTCGTTGGCGTCATGGTCGCTTTGGCAAGGAGACGGCACGATGGAGATAGGAGAAGAGGAGACTGCAGGCAAGAGGATGAAGACGGGCTGGAGGCTCTGCCCCCCTCGCCCTCTTATAGGAAGTCGAAGGCCAACTGGCGCCCCTCCACGTCCCGGGCAATGATGGCGCTGCTGCATGCGCCAGGCAGTTGTCAAGTCTGGGCAGTTGCCGAGGCGGCGTGGGGAAGCAGAGACGTCCGCCCTACTTCAGGTGCCACGCGTCAGCCTAGCCCGCAGGCAGTTGGGGCCCGCGGCACTTCACCCTTGTCCTTTGGCTTCGCCTCAAAGCCAGCCCAAGCGTGCCTTGGGCCGGGGGCTACTGTCGGTGTTCTGGGAACCAGGATACCCAGACTTGCCTGCCTACGGCCCACGATGTGGCTCCTTCGACGGCCTGGTACGGCCCATCTGCAAGACTACCAAGACCAGACCCTCGCGAGGGCCCCCCGGCCTCGGGAGGCGGATGACACCAAGACCTCCAGAGGGGACGGCCTCCCCAGGCGATCTCCCAAGGAGCGGAGATTCCTATGCAAGTGCCCAGCCTCACGAGGTTGTGATGACATGAGCCATGACAACCAAGGCCAGGCGCGCGCCAGTGGGCGCAGAGGAGGCAGTTTCCCTTTTGGTGCTAAGGGAGCAAGGACAAATGTGGGTTCCCAAGGAGCCCTCCAAAGGTCTCCATTCTGGTGCAATGATACCAAGACCACGAGCTTGGCAGGACGGATGTCATCACCGAGGCCACTGCTACTTCACGACCAGAAGCTTTGCAGGAGAAGACCACCTTTTGTCAGGAAAGGGTGTACCTCTTGTCCCCTTTCAAATTGGCCATTGTGGTATCCCTTCCCGCCTAAGTTTCCCGGGAAGAGGTCCGAGGCCACTATAAATATAGGTTAGCCACCACCGTAGAAGAGGTCGACTCATTCTCACCCCCCGAGAGCCCTCGCGAGGCAGCTCACCCACTGTACTAGTTCATCCTCAAACCTCCTCGTGAGGCCAATCCACCACAAAGCAGGAGTAGGGTTTTACACCGCAAGGTGGCCCGAACCTGGGTAAACTGCCGCGTCCATCTTCTTCCCCGCTCACACGGATCCGGCTAGGCTAGGCTGTAGGGCGACGAGCTCGAGGCTTGAGAGGTTGAGATCTTCACACACGCCCCAGAGTTCGAACCTTCTTCGGTCTGCGGAGCCCTGAATCCGACACTCGCAGTGGACGTGCAGCAGTTCAATCGGTGTCAGATTGCCAGAAGCATATTGTACTGACATTGTTGGACCTTCCGAAGAGGCGAAGAGCCAAGTGCAAGGTTCACAGGAGTACGAACTGTTGAACCTCCCGAAGAGGCAAAGAGCCAAGCGCAAAGTTTATAGGAGTTGTCGTCCTAGTACTACAACTATAGCGAATGATCTCTACTCTATGATGCCGCCACGTCACCTATAGCCAAAGCTGTGCCACCTGTTTTTCTCACCGAGCGTGTTGTAGCCCGTGCAACAGCCACACAAGTTGCACGTACACATAACACATTTACAAGTAATAAATTCTAAAGGACAAATGCCCGCATGCCACACAAGTTCATCTCCACTTCATGTGATAAATTTGCGCATGACTACTCTACATATATTTACAGCGCTACCATTCACAATTTACCATACTCCACTTACACGTTATAGATGGGCTCCATGTTCTCCTCCAGGTTCCAGTCCCAGGTGTTCTTCATAGATGGCACGATCCATAGCGGTTGGTAACGGGAATCATTGTCGTAGCTTTCTAGTCCGGTTCCACACGATGGAGACTCATCCAAGCTGAAGCAGCGTAAATCAGGGATAGCGTGTCCCAGCATGTCGTTCATCTGGCGGTGCGCGCTGAAGACACAACCATGCTTCATGAATGGTAGGCCTTCGGTGTCGTGCACGAAAGGTGGCATCTGCTTCACAATGGGGTAGCTATCCCCAATGAAAAGCGAGTACTCTCTATGAGTGTTCCTCGGCACCCACATAGCATCACGGGGATCGAACTCGGCGCTGTTCATCTGGTACACACGGCATCTTAGATCTAGACACATGGTGACGTACATGGTCAAGGTTCATGCATGATAATGTTGTGCTCAAATATGGCGGTCAGTAATATTGTGCAGCAAGTAGTACTACTCCAGTATAGAGGAAGTAAAATAACCGGCTTATTATATATAGCCACTCCTGGCTATATGGATGAGATAGTAAGACATGGAAAAACAAAAATGGTGGGAGCTAGTGGGTTCAAGTCTTCAAGGGCCTAGCTAGCTATACGTATCCTCCAAGGTAAAAAGTGCTAGTACTAGTAAGTAGTACTCCTTAGACTAGCCACAGTGGATAGTAACATACACATATCCCTAGACTATGTTACTACCTTCATAGTGGGTAGTAACATAAGTGTGGTGTCATGCAAAGCTTCATTTATTAGGTTATAGACTCATATTGCATTGGGACATGTGATGTATACGGTAACTAGTTAAGTTACTCAAACTACCTCTCTCCTCATTAACTCATTGCCACATAAGCAAATTTGCTGAGTTGGACTCGTTGTTACTGCTGAAGTTACTCCCACTATGGCTAGTCAAGCATGGTTAATAATATAGCCAGCTGCTCGCTATAACATGTTGCCACGTTATTTATAGCCAATGTAATAGCTAACACGTATAATAGTTGGCTATAAGAAAGTACTACTTTGTCAACATATGGCCCACCTTTCACTCTCACAACGCTTCTTGGGGCTCATGCTACAGCCAGCTGTAAGTGTACAACCCGCTTCCCTTCTCTCTCCTCTTCTCTCTCTTCCACCTCAGCAATAATACAATATTTAAATCCTTACAGCCTGCTTACATCATCTTATTATACTTGCTCTTACAACTACAATGAAAGAGAAGGCCAGAGGGTTAAAAAATCTAATACTAAATTGTAGTACTGGTACAGTAAACATGTTCCAGTCAAGAAAAGAAAAGAACTCACAAGTACTACTACTCTAACACACAGCAATGAGAAAATGGAATACCTGGGTAGATGGTGACGGTCCGATCGTGGTAGATCATGTGACCATGTTGCACATCAGTGGTACCATGGGTAACGACTGCTAAGATAGTTGATCCCAATATGCCAAAGTCAGCTACAAGGTTCCAGGTTAGACCGAATCGCGGATGCAAATGCACATCCAGGATCTGCGATCTTATTTTGATCGGGGGATGACTGGTCCCTGCAAAATAATGGAGTACCGTTAGGGATGCGAATGATGGTTTGTGCATTACGTTTGTAATCTCCTGTACCGTAGGATGGCAACCAGATGAAACAAGTCCCCTGGCTTGTCACTGCGAAGATGCGGCCTACATGGAACACGGTGTCTTCGAACGTGTAGGGGTACAAATCTGCTGGGGCCAACATGTGCCAGCCTCTGCCGGTACGGCCTTTTGCATTGATGGCAATCCTTATGTCAACACCGCGATGAGATAGTAATCGTCGTAGCTGCGTCGCTTTATCGGCGGGTCCGCAATTGCTATCTTCTTCAATGTCATGTAGGCATCATCATACGTATTCAAGCCCAGCCAGTCCGGAAGGCCGATCCCAATGGTGGAGAAGCGGTCTACGGGAACGGCCGCAGTGCTGTGGATGTTGTGCAAAATGATGGTGGTATCCGGCCGGAGGTATGCAAGCCAATCTCCGTTGGCACCAACCCAGACCTATATATAAGACGGTGGGCAGCAGAGAAATTACGAGATGGAATAACTAAGTACTATATTTAGAATATACACTACATGATCAAACTCCATGACTGACCTGCTCATCGGACAAAATCCGACTACCTCTCAATGTCGGCAACTCTAGCGGAGTCAACATGCAACCACGGCCAGGTAGCGGTGGACTGTTCAACGGATTGGCCCATAGAATAATCTTCTGCTCGAGAACGCATGGAAGACCAACAAGCAAGGCCTTTTCCCAAGCCTGTTTACGCACCGTCTTAAAATAGTTGGTGCAGGAAGCACCGAGTTTTGCGGCGGTGAGGACGTCGGAGTGGCGTGCGATTTCTCCCAGAGGATCATCGTCCAAGGTCTCCCAGCCCTGACGAGGAGGAGAACTGTCTGGCAAATCCATGGAAGCAGCAACGAACTGCCTTGGTCTTTTTGGGGGGAGGGGAACTGGCGAGGAGGAGATAAGAGCATAACCGCAGGGCCTCATCTCTTCGTTAAGGAAGTTATGTGGGCATGCATAGTGGTAGTGCGATGGTGTGGCTATTATTTACTTACGTAGTACTATAGCATGTCGGTGCAACAGACATCCGCGTTCATTGACCAGACTCATGCACAGGCGTGGTAACGATCGTACATCCGACACCAACATGTAACACGAGGCCAAGCCAGAGAAGCCACTCTTCGTGAGATCAAGGAGAGCATTAAGGAGAATAAATCAATAGGATATCACCTTGGGAAGGCCTCCCTTTCCAGGCAGGAGATCCCGGCCAGGTCGAGACCGCCCCGAAGGCAAGTCCAGAATCACCCCAGCAAGCTTGCCGGGGCCGCCAAGACCAAAACCACCGCCAAGACACCACCGCTCCGCCGCATCGCGACACCAGTCACTTATCAATGTGGTGTCAAGCACCCCAGGTGATTAAGTGGCACTCATTAAGCACGTGGCAGCTTGCTAGAAGACGGATCACACCCATTTGACACCCGTCCAAGGGCGTGTCAAGATAATAAGCAGAAAGTGGCTAAGCAGCGACATAAGCTTGCCGGGGATGCACCCCAGCATGCCACCTAAGGTATCATTTATGGCATTTTGTCCCAAGTGCCAGAGTTAGGTATGATAGCACTCTTAGCTATCTAATCACAAGATAATGACTGTTTTGCCACTGTGGCTACCCCTAGGGCTATAAAAGGAGGTCCAAGGCACCCTAGATCCTTCGGACTATCTCACACTTGTATGCACGTAGGAGCTCTCCCCGGGGCCACCTTGCCAGGCTTGAGCGATGCGTGTTCTTCATGTTCTTCCATCCAATCCACCAAAGAAGGAGTAGGGTTTTACGCTTCTCAGCGGCCCGAACCTGGGTAAAAACGACCAGTCTCATTGTCATGCTGCATCATGGCCTCCGCTCTTTGTGCAACGTGATCTCCCCCTTGCCGAACCACAAAGGGCCCATGGCCCCAATAGGTGATCGTGTCCACCCACAACATCTTTGGCGCGCCAGGTAGGGGGAGTCGCTTGCGCGAACCCAAAGTCGTGAACATCACGCCGATCTTCATCATCATCGATCTTCACCTATGGCGCCCAAGAAAAAACCGGGCGCAACCGCACCCCCTCCACTTCGAAGGCCCACTCGCACGTGGCTGCAGACGTCGTAGGCGCCGCGGCGGCGTTGGGCGAGGTGGGCATCGCAGGTGACGCAACCGGCACAGGCAGCACCATCATTGTGTCCCCCGTGGCCGAAGCCGGAGCAGGAGACGCCGGGGCTGGGCAACATCGGCAGCATCTTGGCGGGCTTGGCCCAGAAGCCGCAGGTGGAGGGATGCTCAGTCTCTACCTCCCTGCCGCACTGGCGGGCGCAGTCGCAACAGCGACACCTGCTCTGGCGCAAGCCGCGACCCTCTAGCTGTGCCCCCCACGGACGCGGCTACAAGGCGTGCACCTTGCCCAGAACAAGATGGGCATGGCGGGGTGCCGAACGGGGCTGTCGACCCCCAAGCGCGGCCCACTCATCGCCAAACTGCCTTGGCGATTGGTTCACGATGGCAAGCACGCGGCGATGCTCCTGCTGGATCAGCTAGGAGTCGACCGATGTCGCGGTCTGCCTCGTTGGCCATGCCAAGCACGGCCTCAGAAGCAATGGTGCGAGCCCACCTCTAGTTGAATTTTCCTCCGGCAGCTGATAAGCTGGATGAGTGGAGAGCCACTATCCAGAGCCTGATCGGCTTTGCCAAAGCCGGTAAATCACAGCATGCAGAGCCATCATGATGCCCGCGAACGATGACGGCGGCCCGGGCTGACGGCCGTGTCGAGGGTGCTACACCAACGGTGCAGTCCCCTCCATGACAGCAAACCCAGAGGCAGGCTCAGCAAACTCGACGTGCGAATGAGCCCGACGAGATGTCGATGGCCTTGTCTGGCCCGCAGACCCACCAAGATCAGCGGTGGGTCCTGGAAGGCCGGCGGAGGGAAGACGCACGCGTCACCATAGAGCGCCGCCGGTAGGCACACCGTCAATCTAACAGGCGCAATGGTCCAGACGTTGACGAGCCCGCGCCCAATTTCGGCGGGTACTTGCCTTACGAGGTTGGGTGCCCTGCCTTCACTCGAGAGATGCGGCAGGTCCATTGGCCATCTGCACGAGTCTTCAAGCCTGAACTACCAGAAAAATACGATGGGAAGTTAAACCCGGCAGAATTTTTGAGCATCTACACGATTGCCGTTCAAGCCACCGGGGGCAAAGATGAGAAGGTGTTCACCAACAACTTCCCTTTGGCACTCAAGCCAAATGTGAGGTCATGGCTGATGCACCTGCCGGAGAACTCTATTTCCTCATGGTCTGACTTGTGCAATGAGTTCACTGGCGCCTTTACAGGTGGCCACCAAGAACCTGGAAAACCTAGTAACTTGCAGGTCCTTCCACAGAAAGAAGGGAAGGGCTTGCGTAAGTACATACAGAGGTTCAGTCGAGTGCACAGCAACATTCTGGAGATACATCCAGTAGCAGTGATTGCCGCGTTCCATTCGAACGTGCGCAACAGGAGGATGCGAGCCAAAATGAATGTCCGACTGCCCAAGACCGTCAACGAATTATATACTTTGGTGGACAAGTGTGCCCGGACTGAAGAAGGAAGGCGACTTCCCAGGGAAGAGGCTGGCATCAAAATCAATTCAGATGATGACGACGAAGCCACTAACCCGAAGAGGAGGAACCGAAGGAGCAATAGGAAACGCAAGGAAAAGACAATATTGGCCATTAAGAGCTCTGGTGATCTTAGTACCGGCAAGAAGGCCAAAACCGGGGCCCCTGGCAAGGGAGCTACCACGTGCACTGATTGCCGGGAGGCCGCGGCGGCAGAGAAAGCTGGGAAGTCCGACGGGCCGTACTGCAAAATCCATCGCACCAAAGGTCATGATCTCCAAGAATGCCACCAAGTTGAGAAGCTTGTCAAGAAGCCAAAAGCTGAGTACGAGAAGCGTGACAAGGAGAGAGGCCAAGAAGGTGCTGGCAGAAAAGGTCGTGGTGGCAGAGGAGGCCGCCACGGCAAGACCCCACAACAAAAAGAAAAACCTGCTAGGGGCCCTGAAAAGAAAGAAGGAGATGACGAGAGTGATGAGGAGGATGAGGAAGAAACCAGCGAGCAAGAATTCCAGAAAGCAACCGAAGCCATGTGTGTTGACGGGGGTGCATCTTTGCACTCCTCTCATCGCCAGCTCAAGCAATGGGCGTGTGAGGTCAATGTCATGGAGCCAGCCGCAGATTCCCGAATGCCACTTAAATGGTCCCGCACGCTTGTCATCTTTGACGAAGAGGATCACCCTGACCGCACTACTGCGGTTGGGTATTTGCCGTTGTTGGTTTCCCCAACAATCCGCAACCTCAAAGTAACAAAGATGCTAGTTGACGGTGGAGCCGGGTTGAACTTGATCTCCCCTAAGGTGGTTAGCAAGTTACAGATCCCCGACGAGGAGCTCAGGGCTACGGGCACTTTTCAAGGAATCAACCCCGGCAGGAGCCGGCCCAAGGGGAAGATTACATTACCTATGACATTTGGCGGGGAGTTGAATTACCAGACTGAGAGAGTCGTGTTTGACATTGTTGAGCTTCCTTTGCCTTACAATGGAATTCTTGGTCGTCAGGCTCTGGCGAAATTCATGGCAGCATCTCACTATGCCTACAAGAACTTGAAGATGACAGGACCAATGGGTATCATTTCCATTCCGTCAGATAAGAAAGACGCAATCATATGTGTGGATAAGATGTATCGGGACACGGTAGCAGCTGAGGCTACAGAAGCCACAGCTCCCGCCAAGTAAACAAAGAAGGGAAAGAAGGCTAGCAGAGATGCCGACACGGACTCCGGGAAGCGCGCCTCTTCAGAGTGCGCCGCGCCTGTTGATGACCTGCTAGAAAGTTCCACTAGCAAGAAACCCAAGGTTGCTTCACCTAATGTGAAAAAGATTCCGGCGAGGCAGGATGGCGCTGATGGTACATTCACCATCAGCGCCACCCTTGATGACAAATAGGAAAGCACGCTCATTGCCTTCTTGCGGGCGAATGTCGATGTGTTTGCTTGGCAACCATCTGACATCCCCGATGTTCCCAGGGAGGTAATTGAGCACCACCTTGTTGTCTGTCCTCGCGCTCGGCCCGTCAAGCAGAAGGTCAGAAAGCAAGCTTTAGAATGGCAGCAGTTCATTGCCAAGGAGATCAAGAAACTTGAAGCAGCTGGTTTGGTCAGAGGAGTTCTGCATCCAACTTGGTTAGCAACCCCAGTGGTAGTGCGCAAGGCAAACGGGAAATGGAGGCTCTGCATTGATTTCACTGACTTGAACAAAGCATGTCCAAAAGACCCTTTCCCCCTGCCGCGCGTCAACCAGATTGTTGATTCCACCTCTGGGTGTGATCTGTTGTCCTTTTTGGATGCATACTCCGGGTACCATCAGATATTTATGGCCAAGGAAGATGAAGAGAAAACCGCGTTCATAACTCCATGTGGCATGTACTGCTTTGTGCGTATGCCTTTCAGGTTAAACAACGCCGGATCCACTTTTGTAAGAGCAGTACAGATTGGTTTCGAACCCCAGCTGCACAGAAACATAGAAGCATATATGGATGATATAGTGGTCAAGACCAGGGATAGATCAACACTCATTCAAGACCTGGAAGAAACCTTTGCAAACTTGCGCAAGATCAATTTGAAGCTAAACCCTGAGAAATGTGTGTTTGGCATCCCATCTAGCAAGCTCCTTGGTTTCTTTGTGTCCCAACGGGGAATAGAGGCTAACCCCGACAAGATCAGAACAATCGAGCAAATACAAGCACCCAAGACTGTCAAGGATGTAAGCCGTTTGGCTGGAAGCATTGCCGCACTGAGTAGGTTCATCTCCAAGTTTGCTGAGTGCGCCTTGCCTTTTTTCAAAATCTTGAAAAAGGCCGGCCCGGTGAAGTGGACCCCGGAGGCAGAAGCGGCACTGCAAGACCTAAAAACTTACCTTTCCCCTGCTCCCACCTTAGTCGTGCCTAAACCACAAGAACTGTTGTTGCTATACTTGGCTACAACGAATCAAGTGGTTAGTGCAGCGCTGGCGGCGTAGTGAGAAGTGGACGAGGAAGCAGCCGCAGCAACTGACCCCTCCGGAGAAGGAACCGAAGCACCCGTAGCAGGACATGGTGCAAACTAGGGGGAGCCAGGGCAAGCCATCAGGGGCAATACCAAGACCGCGGCAAGGAAGAAAGTGGTACAGCGATCAGTTTAGTTTGTCAGCTCCCTACTACAGGGAGCCAGACAAAGGTACTCTGAAGTGCAAAAGCTAATCTTCGGCCTCATTGTGGCCTCAACGAAGCTGCGTCACTACTTCCAAGCCCACGAGATCACGGTTGTCACCAGTTTCCCACTGCAGCGTGTATTAAGGAACCCTGAAGCTACTGGAAGGATAGTTGAGTGGGCACTAGAGCTATCAAGCTTTGGCTTGAAATATGAAAGTACTTTAACTATTTAGAGCAGAGCATTGACGGAGTTTATTGCAGAATGGACACCCATTCCGGATGAAGAAGTACCAGAGACAGTTCTCCCCGACAAAGAATCGCCTCAAGAATGGATCATGTATTTGGATGGTGCTTTCTCGCTGCAGGGCGCCGGAGCCGGCGTACTTCTTGTCATGCCCACTGGAGAGCATCTCAAATACATGGTTCAAATGCATTTTCCCTAGGAGAAGGCCACCAACAACACTATCGAGTATGAGGGGCTCCTTACTGGACTCAGAATTGCAGTGGAGTTGGGAATCAAGAAACTAATCATCCGTGGAGACTCACAGCTCGTGGTGAGACAAGTCAATAAGGATTATCAGAGTCCATTGATGGAGGCATATGTCGAGGGAGTGAGAAAGCTGGAGGAGCACTTTAATGGACTGCAAGCAGAGCATGTACCACGTGCGGAAAATAACATTGCTGGTCACTTGTCGAAGTGCGCCGCGCAGAAGCTCCCTGTGGAACCAGGGACTTTTGTCCTCCATCTAACTCAACTATTGGTGTCCCCTTCAACGATGGCCAGAAAAAGGAGAAAGTTGGACTCTGGCAAGTATCTCCCGGCAGGACTTCCCGAAGCCGCTGGTAGAGAGGCTGCCGGGGACAACTCCGTTTCGGTTGGTGAGCAGCACCCTCCCGCGGAACCACAAGTTTTGTGGTCAAGGTAAGCGCTCCCGAATCTCCAACTTGGGCACAACACATAGTCCATTTCCTTCAAACAAGAGAACTTCCCGAATAGCAAGAAGAAGTTGAAAAAATAGCCCGATGGTCAAATATGTACCAGTTTGTTGATGACACACTGTACAGAAAAAGGCCAAACGGTGTGAAAATGAAGTGCATTTGCTGGGAAGATGGACTGAAGCTGTTGGCGGAGATACACAGGGGTGTGTGTGGCTCCCACATTGGATCAAGAGCCCTGGTTGGAAAAGCCTTCCGGCAGGGTTTTTATTGGCCCATAGCCCTCCAGGATGCGACTGAGCTAGTCACCAAGTGTGAAGCCTGCCAGTTCCATTCTAAGAACATTCATCTGCCAGCCCAAGCTCTCCAGACGATCCCTTTGTCCTGGCCATTCTCGGTCTGGGGGCTCGATATCTTGGGCCCCTTCCCTCCTACTGTCGGGGCTTTGAATTCTTGTACGTAGCAATCGACAAGTTTACAAAGTGGCCTGAGGTGGAACCAGTCAGGAAGGTGACCGCGCAATCAGCTGTCAATTTCTTTAAAGGATTGGTGTGCCGCTTTGGAGTACCCAACAGAGTGATTACCGATAACGGCACCCAGTTCACGAGCCGCACCTTTATGCAGTACATCCAAAGCCTTGGAAGCAAGGTCTCCTTTGCCTTTGTTGCTCATCCACGAAGCAACGAGCAAGTTGATAGGATGAATGCTGAAGTACTGCAAGGACTCAAGACTAGAACTTTTGACAAGTTGTGGAGGTGCGGTAGGCGTTGGATTCATGAGTTGCCGGTGGTTCTTTGGTCCCTCCGGACGACACCAAATCGAGCTACCGGCCAGACTCCCTTCTCCCTAGTGTATGGGGCGGAGGTAGTGCTCCCCACGGAACTCATATACGGGTCACCTCAAGTACTTGCCTATGACAAAGTAGAGCAAGAGCAGCTACGGCATGACGATGCCGTGCTCCTCGAGGAAGATCATCTCCGGGCCGTTGTGCGTGCTGCATGCTACCAGCAAGCCCTACGCCGCTATCATAGCCGCAAGGTGCATGCCCAGAGCCTTGAGGAAGGCGACCTTATCCTTAGGCGTGTTCAATCCGCCAAGGGTACCAACAAGTTGACGCCGAAGTGGGAAGGCCCTTACCGGGTAGTACAAGTTACCAAACCTGGCGCAGTCCATCTGGAGACCGAAGATGGCATTCAAATGCAAAACTCATGGAATATTGAGCATCTTCATAAATTCTACCCGTAAGGCGCGGCTGCTGGGTTCAGTCCCCGGCAGCCACCATTTGTACAAGCTTTGCTGATGTGCATGTAACTCTTTGTACAAAGCCAGGCGCAGACCCTGTGCAAAGATAATAAAACAAAGCACTAGCGCCTAGACTTGCATGCATGTTTTCTTAACTATGATTTTGCTATGATAACCAATCCATTTAAAATTGGATCGTATGCTGTTGTTTTCTCCCCTGTATTGTCAAAAGGCCCTGCCGCGGGTGAACTCCTCAAAGGGAAAAAGTGAGAACAGCCTAGTGTAACGATCCCCGGCAACTCCTTCTTGTCGGAGCGATAGGAAGGACAGCTAACACAGATAAGTTTTCCTCCCCATCCACAAGTACGTCCCTGTATGAAAATCTTGAACACGAAGAAACCTTGCCGCCCTCAACATCCGTGCTCCCATCCTTTGACTCGAAAGGTTACTTCAGTTAGGATGGTTGGAGTTGCATTTAGGGGGGGGGGGGGATTGGTAAGGGGCCGGTTTTCTTCCATGCTCCCAACCCATCAGGCCGGGTCCGGCGACAGCAACGGAAGGGACCGGCAAGGTATCCTACAGGGAAACCTTGTTTACTTGAAAGTATTGAGGGTCTATCCCTCAGCATGGACATGATACATGCACGAGTACCCGGCAGGCATTTCCATTTTCATTAATATGCAGATAAACAAGTGCAAATCATACAGAGTACAAGAGTGGATGGAGGATTACATAATTTAATCTAAAGTTTGGCTGGTGCCTACATCTTTTAAATTGAAAAAGGATAAGTTCCCCATAATGCCTTTCTTGTCCCTCTCCTCCTAGGAGCTACAGGGGGAGGTGAAGAGGGCAAAAGGGGTGCCTAGGCAGAAGCCCAGCCTGACCCCGTCAGGGCCCGCGGGACGCAGCCTGACAAGATCAGGAGGGCGAGGGCGAAGCGAGAAGGAAGGAAGGAGCGGCTAGGTGATGCCATGGTCACCACCGCCAGGACCAGAGGAACGCGGCGGGGGGGACACCGGCAGGGAAGACGAAGCCGGAGACCACAAGGAAGCCTGCCGGGGTCCAGCTGGAGGAGCTGGAGGCATCCACAGCCAACACCGCGGCAAATCGCTCTACCGGAGAGAAGACCAGGTGCAGATGATGGTGCCGCCGGCTCCTAGCTGACGGTGACGGTGCGTCCGGTGCTAAGATGGACTCCGAGCCGCCGTCCTCCCGCTCGGTGTCGTCGTCTTTGCCGTCAGTGTCCTCTTCGTCATTGTTGCTCGAAGAGGAGCTTTCGTCGTCGGTCGAGCTCTCCGCACAGCACCCTAAGCGAGCACCCGAATGCCCGAAGACCTTGATGGAGACCAGATCGGCCTCCATTAATTTAAAATGGAGGATGTGCCCCTCCGCCAAGCTATGGGCACGAGCAAAGGTTTTCCAGCCGTGTCGGAGAAGCCTGATGTGAGGTGCGGGGAACTCCACGTCCACCCGCATGTTGCCATTACAGCAACCCCTCATGTGCAACTTCAACACGTGCGGCTGTTCAACCTCCATTACCGTTGCAAAAGGACCAGGAAGCCAAACACGACTGTGCGGGGACCCACGCAGCCTGACGATGAGCTCCAGCGGCGTATCCCCGATGTGGCCCTCCATTAGGGTCAAAGCGGCTGGAGGAGGAGTAGTCGAGCCACCGCCGCGTCCCCCTTGGCCCCGAGCACCGCGCCGGCCACGACCACGTCCTGTGGTCCCGCCTTGTGCACTTGATCCAGCCCCTGCGTCCCCAACAGGGGCAGGGATATAGTACTGAGAAGAAGCTCTTGTTGTTACTGCTGGACCTCGGCCGCGCCCTCTTCCCCTCGCCATGGTGGGAGAGGGAGCACAAGAAGAAGAAAGATATGTGTGGGTGAGCCCTTTCGCCCACCTCTGCGTTCCCTTTTTATAGCGGAGCATGGCAGGGGGCTGCCCCCCCCACTACCCCGTGGCAACCACTGTGCTCCACCAATTTGGTCCGTCTGTGCCACTAGCAATGTCCAGAATCGCCGACCGTCCTCCTACACCTATCCACAATGCCGAGCTTTCTGCCATGGCACTCATTCCCGCGCCCTACGCATCCACCACCAACCCTGCGCAATGCATGCAGCGTACGTGGCGGAAACGGCAGGAGTAGTGTGATGAGTAAAATGGCAGTTACCTCCCCGTGAATATAGGCGACTCACGGGCCATTACATGGGTAGCCCCACGTCGTTCAGCATGGCTCGCGGAGAAACCGGGAACTGATTCAATCCCAGGTTAATGAAGAAGCAAAGAAGATATCAAGGAAGACATGGATCCTACCACAGCATGGTCGACGTGTCCGCCTGTGTATTTGTTGCGGCCTACCCCAACGATGCTCGGCAGCATGTATGGGCCAGGCCGGGGGGCTCCGGTCGGTGCAATGAACATCCACGTTCATTGACCATACTCATACACAGGCGTGCTAACGATCATACGTCCAACACCAACATGTAACGCAAGGCCAAGCCAGAGAAGCCGCTCTTCGTGAGATCAAGGAGAGCATTAAGGAGAATAGAGCAACATGATATCACCTTGGGAAGGCCTCCCTTGCTGGGCAGGAGAGCCCCGCCAGGTCGAGACTGCCCCAAAGGCAAGTCTAGAATCGCCCCGGCAAGCCTACCGGGACCGCCAAGACCAAAACCACCGCCAAGACACCACCGCTCCGCCGCATCGCGACACTAGTCACTTATCAATGCGGTGTCGAGCACCCCAGGTGATTAAGTGGCACTCATTAAGCACGTGGAAGCTTTCTAGAAGACGGATCACACCCATTTGACACCCTTCCAAGGGCGTGTAAAGATAATAAGCAGAAAGTGGCTAAGCGGCGACATAAGCTTGCTAGGGATGCACCCCAGCATGCCACCTAAGGTATCATTTATGGCATTTTGTCCCAAGTGCCAGAGTTAGGTATGATAGCACCGTTTGCCATCTAATCACAAGATAATGACTATTTTGCCACTTTGGTTACCCCTTGGGCTATAAAAGGAGGTCCAAGGCAACCTAGAGAAGGATTCGGACTATCTCACACTTGTACGCACGTAGGAGCTCTCCCCGAGGCCACCTTGCCGGGCTTGAGCGCTGCGTGTTCTTCATGTTCTTCCATCCAATCCACCAAAGTAGGAGTAGGGTTTTACGCTTCTCAGCGGCCCGAACCTAGGTAAAAATGACCAGAGTCTCATCGTCGTGCTGCATCATGGCCTTCGCTCTTTGTGCAACATGATCTCCCCCCTGCCGAACGACAAAGGGGCCCGTGGCCCCATAGGTGATCATGTCCACCCACGACATATATAGCAGTAGTACTTTCTCAACTAGTAGTGTGATGTACTGTACTTCTATAGTGCACCAGTTTTGAACTATTGAATCTCAAGGCCAAGGAGCTACAGTTGCAAGTGGAGGGTACTACTGTTCTCTAGAACCATTGTTGTACTATCAATGCAAGGGAAGTACACCTGCGTCGTGTGTACTCTCCATGCTCTATTCAACTGCGTAGCTGGCCTACTCAGCCGCTCCTCTCACGCACACACTAGCAGCCTATTTATCATCGACGGTTACTGCGGGGGTAGAACATTTGAGTTCTTTGATACAACGAGACTAGGCTTTTCGCTTCCATTTGTGGAGGTGTAATGGATCTCGTCAAACTTTGTTTGTTGGTCCTTCCTTTTTTATGAATGAGATGAGGCAAAGCTTTTGCCTCTGTTTCAAAACAAAAAAAACACGTCAAGAGGAATTTTTTTCATGGAGTTTAGACCCGATAATGAAGCGAAGTCCATGCATGCAACGCCACAAGCTACAGAGTAGTAGCACTTTATGTACAGAGCCATATTGCATAGTTCCCAATGCCGCGCCAGGCTTTTCTGGCTCCTCGGGCTTAATTGGGAGGCGCTAGTTTAAATATGGTAGCTGATGAGGAAGCAGCAAGCGAGGTGCGGCTAGGGCGAGCACGCAGGCGAGAAACATTGCACAGTGTGAATTGATATATAGGAGTGCTACTAATTTACGGAGTAGTAGTAGTACTACTCTAGTACGCGAGCCACGAGATGATGGGAAGGAAAACCCTTTCACGTGGCTGGGCTATCTAGTGCACCCAGATTGTGGTGCAACACGTCCATTCGACATCAAAAGTCAAACTACCAATGTACAATATTGGCTCGCAGCAAGGTTAATATTTTTAAAAAAGGCCGCAATGCGTTCGGCCGGGATCGAACCCACAAAACGAGCTATACACTCCTGCGCCCACTAGTACTACAACGCAACCTAGAATCGCCTTTTGTCGCTAGTACATTGTTCCTTACAAGAAACCACTACCAAGAAACTACCACTTTCCAACCATCCCTACCAAGAAACCACTACTCTAACAAAATTAGCAAAACCATACCAAAATTTTCTTAATCCGTCGCAATAAACTACCAAGTGCCGTTATAGGCATGTTTTAACCCATGTCGCCCCTTAAGTCAACACCGTCTATTTGATCGGCAAGTTAGGCATGATGACTTGTGGGACCTACATGTCAGTCTAGACAAAAATCCCCGAGTGACCTCCTACCTCCGGCCCGTCCACCTAGTCATCCTCGGCCATGGGACGCAGCTACCGCCGCCGGCAGAAGGCGAGGTCAAAAGCGCCGGCGGCGTGGAGCCCATCTTGCAGCAGCCCAGATGCCAACTCCGTGCGTCACTCGCAGCCGCTAGCTAACCAAGCTAGCACACACCCTGCTGGATGCATCCAGCTGCTTGTCTGCAAGGTTTGCCAGCTAGGTTGGCACGGTGGTGCGGCGGCTTGCTTGCGCGCGCTGCGCTAAGGCTAGCCATCTGGCTCTAGCGAAGGCCAGCGCGACGGCTTGCTCGCGCGTGAGCCACGCTCAGGCTAGCCAACCAACCTGTGCGAAGGCCAGCGCGGCGTCCGGCCCATCCAGCAGAGCGGCGGCCAGTTCGCTCATCACTAGCGTCATCGACAAACACGCATAAGAACTATTTGATGTAATGTTCAGGAAAAATAATGATTGGAGGAGGAAGAAGAGGATAGAAGCTCAGATGTGGGTCCCTTGTGTCTTAACGGTCAACACAACGGTCAAACAAATAGTGTTAGTTTAAGGTGCCTCGTCAGCACGGACGTGTGGGCCAACCTTGTCCTAAACGGGTTTAAATGAGCCTAATTGGCACTAGGTAGTAGCTTTTTGGCGCGGATTAAGAAATTTTGGGTATGTTTTTGCTATTTTTTCTATAGTAGTTTCTGCCTAGGGCTGGTTGAAAGTGGTAGTTTTTTGTTAAATACTCTACATACTGTAAGTAGGAGTGAAAGTTAAGCTTTGGAAGCCAATAAGCACGGCTAGTTACATAGTGCCTATGTGTACGCAATTCAAACTAAATATCGACCATGAGTGACTAATATCTTGATGGAAAACTCGAAACTATGGAAATACTAGCAATTTTTTTTGCATGGCTGGAAATACTAGCAATGTGCACGTGCGTTGCAACGGATCATAATTAGAATAATACTTATTCACAAACTTGATAGAAAACACTCTAATTTTGATATACATATATCACTAAAAATATATTATGTTTCAATCAGAATATATTCCTTAGGCTTTTTTAATGAGGTGAGGGAGGGATGTGGTTGGTTTTAAGATACTAATTAAGGGGTTTTCTGCAAATTGGGTAGAGAAGTGGGATGTTGTTAAGAAAAGGCAACAACTTACCTCACAGTCGTTACATGTAGATATAATGGTCAGAAATGACGGATGGCAGACACACCATCATCACCAACTAAGTCTTCTGTAGGAGTACAAGCAAGATGCCCGTGCATTGCACAGAATATCAAGATGCATTTTTTTTATAAAACACCTATTGTGATTGACCCATGCGGGAGCAATCCCATGTGTAAAAACTAATGATATCTCGAGAAAGAGGAGAGATAAGGTGAGGAGGAGTGGGGCGTGGTGGTGATTGGTGGTCGGACTGAGCGAAGGCATGGTTATGGACGACGCCGGCAGCGACCACCATGCCAGATTGTTCCAGAGGCTTCCTTTTTTAATTGCTCAACAATGAGGTTGTGGGAGATAAGGATGAATGAGGGAAGGCCTTGTCTACAAATGTGGAGAGAGGTGCGGGTATCTTTTTGCAAAATTACCATAGTTTGCTTTCTATCCGTCAGATATAGATCGGACGGTCTATATTGCAAGATGGCAGGCATACCATCATCACCAACTCGGTTTTTTTATAAGAAGAGATATAAGTATGGAGATACAAACGTATTATTGATACTTGTTTCCATAAACTTGGATCTACATTCTATTCAACGGCTGAGCATGTAGGGCCTTAGCACGATGACTTCCCGACTGTGTAAAACAAAGGTTTTCCCATCGCCAATAAGGAGGGGGTCACGGCGGCGCGCTTTCGGCTCGCTCTAGTCCTACTAGTCATACTAGGTGGTCTACGGACGTGTAGATTTATTCTTTTTCACGTCTCATGTTTGTCGTACTACCACGACTGTTGATGAATATGCGGTAAGTTATTCATGAGAAAACCTTGGTTGAGCGTGTGTTGAGAGAGAGATAGCGCGTGTGTGTGTGATATGTAGAGATTGAGGCAATGATAAGAGATTCTTTGTGTCTCTGTGTGTGGAGGATAGAGAGAGGCATGTGCATGGGGCTTTGTGTTGTGTAACGTGGAGACACATAGACATAATTAGAGAGTGAGTGTGTGAGATACACATGCGGACATGGGGAGAGATGTGTGAGTTAGAGAGACAGAGAATTTTGGTGCACATGTGACCTAGAGAGAGAGGGGGATATATATATATACCTAGAGCTGGAGAGAATATGCAAGGGTGTGTGTCTTAAAAGAAGGATCCAGATAGATGGGTGTTTGTGCGTGTCTGTGTGTGTTTGTGCGCATGCGTGTGTGTGAGAGGGAGTGTGTGTATGTGGAGAAGAGAGACCACTAATGATGTAAACCTAGTAGGGAAGGGGGAATGGTGTGACATGTGAGTCCAAGAGAGAGAAAGGCATGTGTAGTAGCGGGATAGCATGGGTGCGGGCGGGGAGCAGACTATTCGGAAGAGACATCGAGTGTGTGTGGGAGAGGGGTGTGAGGGTGAGAGAGAGAGAGCGAGCGAGGGAGAGAGAGAGGAAGAGAGGGGGAGAGAGAGAGGTCGTTTGTGTGCGGAAGTGGCGTATAGATAGGGAGACAAGGTTGATGTTATTCGAAAGTGGCCTATGTATGGAGACGCAAGGAAATCGAGTCATCGTGTTTGTGATAGAGGCTTCATGAGAGATCTAGAATAGATGGCATAGAGAACAATGTGTGAGATTGAGAACGATAATTAGCTAGGGAGCTATGGAAAGAGTCACGACATATATGTATATAGGGAAGGAGCTGGGTTGGGTCCGCATGTGGGAGAGATAGAAAGAGGAGAGTGGTGCACAAGGAGACAAAGGGTGCTTGTTTGTAGTGGGGGTGGTGAGTGAGGTGTGTATCAATTAATGCGAGAGAGAGATAGAGAGACAGTGGAGAGTGTGCAAGAACCACATAACTAGGGAGATAGACATTTGGGGGCGACATTTTGTGTGTATGGGAAAGATACACTGCTATATAGTGCGTGTGCTTGGGAAAGAGAGATGCCGGGAGACCAAGAGAGTGGGGGAAGAGATGTATGCATGCCCGAGAGACAAAGTGATAGAGACCTATATTGGGGTCCGGACTTAGAAGAGAGAGGGGGGTTAATGTGCTCCTGTGTTCGTGTCCGGGGGAGAGAACGACTTGTGTGGGGGGGGGGCGGGGTGGTGGGCTTCAGATAAAGAGTGAGGTGTCTATATTTGAGAGACTTAAGCGTAATTGAGATATATATGGTCAATAGTGTGTGGACTCATGGTTGATCAATTTGTTCACAGTTTGGACTATGAGATAACGATACTTTTGAACATGCGTGGTATACTTTGAAGTACCAGAATTATAAACCTAAGATTGGAATTTTGGAATTCGACTCCATTATTAGCTTTTGTAATTCATTTAAACGGAGGTACATTTTTAAGCCGGGATTTCGTGATTTCAAATTCATATATCAAACCTAGAGATATACCCATACAGGCATGTTCAAACCTTATAATCATCCACTTTATTCATACACATACACATTTTTGTTTTTGTCATCATATTTAGGGTAAACACATTTGGAATTTCATTTGAATTGGACCATATGATGGTATTGGCTTCAACTAGCTCAATGATCCATATTTGAATTGAATGGACAATCTAAGTTTCGAGTTGGAGACATTGATTTTCGAAACTTGCACTTTTTTTGCGTGCAAAACAAATAAATTCTCGGCCATGATATCATAGTCGACCGTACAAGAGCAGAACACTTAATTTCAGCCGCTAAAAGCTTTCAAACTTCCCGCTCACATCGAAATATCTCGCGCCTGAAAGTTTAGCCCTGCGACATTCCTGTTTTACCCCTGCCACATGAACGGAAAAGGGCTGCTTTGGTAACTCCATTGTTTTCCCCTCTTTGTCCCCAACATTCTTACCCAGAGCCCCTCCCCTTCCCCTCCCCGCCTCCTCCCCCCCCCCAACCACGCCAAACCGCCGAATCTAGTCCTTCGCCGCAGCGGTGGACCTCACACCCTACCGGATCTACCTTTCGCACCTTGGAACCCCCAACTGCCAACTCACCACTTCATCGGAGCCGCTTCAGTGACTGGCTTGTCCACCGCTCTAGATCTCCTTGACCGCCATCATGGTCCACCGCACCGGATCGGCTTCATCGGCGCCCTCGTCCACCACAGTGTAGCCGCTTCACCGACTCCCTTGTCTGCCACATCGCTGGCCCTTCATACAAGCCCTCATCCGCCGCAACAGATCTGCCTCACATAAAGCACTGTACACCGCGCCGGATGTGCTTCGTCGACGCCTTCGTCCATTGCACCGGACCCGCTCCACGGACGCCATATTCAACTCCACCGCCCCTGCTTTACTGACGCCGCAGCCTCATCAGGTTATTTTGATTTGTACGCCTTTGGTTTTTCTCTTCTTTATCATGGAACTATTCACTTACCACATATGAGCTTTGTTGTATGTCGACAGGCACCGCAACCGAAGCACTGGAGCCGCTTCAGCAATGGCGATAGCCGGCCCAAACTCAACCGCAACACGAGCACCATCGGCGATCCTTAGCTTTCAAGTATGACAATGATACCCATACACTGCCGAGAATCAGGTACTATTATCCAACGGCCGACGCCTACATTCAATTTCTTAGCATAAGCACCGCACCTTTGAATTTCTTCAGGGCATCATTCAATTTTCATGAGACGCGTTATTCTGCTTGCACCTGTAGGGCCATACGTGTGGCAGTGAACAGGTTACATGTGCTAAATTACAAACCAATGCACATATAGTTACAATGCTTTTTGTTCTGTCCTAAGTATTACTATACTTCCTAGATATCACTGCCTACTATTTTACTTCTTGCATGCTATATTTATGATAATGGTGTTGTTCTGATGCCACCTGTTGGTTACGTCAGACTGCTTCTATGGCCCTGTTTGGATACTCTAACTTAGCAAGAGGTTAGAGTTAGTTTCTAGCTCATGAATAACCCTGAACTAACTCTAGCCAAAGAGGTGTTTGGATGACAGGGTTAGATTGATAATAAATGCACTAGGAGAACTAGCTCCAATTAGCACCTCTTGGGTGGGATAGTTTTTTTGGGTGGGTTAGATGCAACTAGCTCAAACTAGCCCTCATGTTTGGATACTTTATGGCTATTTGAGCCCAAACTAGCTCTAACCCATGGATCCAAATAGGGCCAATGTTCTCTATGCTTAATTACACATTAGCAAACTAGCTTGTGGTTCCGCTGCTTTTTGTTCGTTTTACCCTACATTTTCCAATGCTACTTATTGCATCACTGCTCCGTGCCTCTGTTCATTTTTTTTGTGTTCTTGGTCTTCCCAAGTTGCATGACTAATTTGATGCTTCTATTCATTATGGAGCTGCCAACCCCATCAAGCAAAATATTTGTTCTTTTGGGGCTGGCACCTCGAACAAGCATAAAAATAGAGTGAAGCACATATATTGTCGTGTAAGCACACACCCTTCTTTCATTAGTTTAGATTAACCATTGATGATCAATTCGAACCAGTGCATGTGATTAAAATTAATTTTACCTAAATAGAGGGGGAAGAATAAACTACAATGACTAGATTTGCAACCACGGGATGCTGACGATATCTTCAAAGAACATTGCAACAGCAGCGACGCTTCACAACAACATATGGTAAGCCAGTGTGTTTTAGTACATGTGAAATGTAATGCGTGTGGGCTACTTTCTTGGATTGTGCCCTCAACCTGTAATCCTACAGAATTACAAATAGTTCAGTTGTCTGCTTTGCTGTATTGCTTGATTCAAATGCTTGTTTGTTAATTGTTAGGCTATACCTGAGTTGGCCAACATGTCAGCAGTGCCTGCTGTACTATCATAAAGAAATGCATGCCTAATTCATTTGACTCCTTAACTTTTCCTATGAACTTCATCACAAGACTGTCTTCGTAGTTTATAGGAGGCCACACTGTTTAAGTGCTTTCTCAGATTATTTCAACTGCTTATATGCCTGGGCAACTTAAATATAGCGGTGGTACATTGCCTTTCATCTTACCGTTTTAATTTGTGTTCGGCTGATGCTGCTTCGAACCATTTAAATATAGCTTGCCATGCTCGGCAATAATTCATATGCCGTTTACAATGTTAGCTTACTGCCTGGATCATGCGATAACTATCTCTTACTTATGTCCAGTGGAAACCTTTCAGGATGCCGTTCACACTAGGACACAATGTACAACCCCAGAATCTATTTGTCGAAGCAGTGCGCAATCCATGTTACCAGATGGTAGTAGTTCAGAGGCAGCAACATTGGAGAGCAGTCTAAGCACATATATTACAGTTCTTGAGGCTCTACTAGAGGCAGAAACAAATGGTGTTGCTGCCATGAATGAGGTAATCTTGATCTTGAGGTTGGAAATTATGCAATTAACTGCACGCATTATGCAAGCAAGCCAAGAATTGGAGGAAGTAAGAATGTTGTATTTGAAGACGGAGGAGGTCCTGCTGCTTCTGCTATCTGAAGCCCAGGGTAATCCCAGTTCTTCTTTAGATACCAGTTGAAATTGTCATTAGATTAGTATACTTGCATGTTGTGTCATGTCTCTGAATGGATTATGTTGTTAGACCCCTTTATTGTCCATGTGTTGTAATGATCTAAATTTTTTAGGCGAGGTAATCCTCAGTACTTGTATGATTGACTTAAGGTGAACTGTTTTTTGCGTGAGCGGATTGTATTGGATGAAATAACTGTTTGACTCAAAGTGTATCCAACCTACTAAATTCGAAGATCACGACATTTCTAAATCATATTCATATATAAAGGTGGAATAAATCTTTGTCTTGGTTTTGAAGAAATAAATAACAAAATGTAGAATGATGTATGGATATTCGTAATCGAATACAAATTGGATTTGAATTTAGTTGCCAGGGCCCAGGGTAAACGTGAATGCTAATTCTCCCAAATTTTGAACGAAGCGGCAAAACACCCACTATCATTTGTCGGCTGCCCGAAGCCAGTGTTTGCGAGATGGAAATTACTGTCTACCCTTGACACTTCACATCCTAATCGTCTTGATTTCCACTGCTATCGATAGGGGTAGATTAGTAACTTCAATCAGACGTGACACGACCGCCTGTCTCCCCAATCAGACACGATGGGCGCCAAACATGGGCAGCAAACACACATTTGATTCAAACTCATCTGAAAGACCTCTCTCTCTCCCTCCATTTTCCCATTCATACACGTGGGCAGCAAAACAAACTCTCCTCGTCCGAAATCGATGTAGGCAAATATTTTAAATAGGGACAGGTGTGTAACTTCCCTGAGACGTGACACAACCGCCCTACCTGTCAGCCCCGTTCATACACCGTGGGCGCCAACCGTGGGTGGAAAAACACCCTCTCCTCACCCGAAATCGCTATCGGCAAATATTGGGTAGATGCGAGATTACCATCCTATCCCCAACCGACGAGATGTCCGAAATTTTAAACGGGGGCTAAGTTCATAACTTTCCCACATTTCAAACAAGCGCGTCCCAAAGTTTGAGATCCCCTACCCCTCTCCCTCCATTTCCCCATTCATACACTGTCGGTGCACCAACAACCTCCCCACACCGGCCAGCCTCCTCCATCCGCCACCCCATCCTCCACCTTGCTGGAGCTGCTACCCCTACCCCGTTGTCTACTGTAAAAGATGGATGTCTCTCATCCACGGCGCCGAACAAGGATCCTTTCATCGCGTCCTCTCGCTTCATCGGCGCCGTCGTCCACCTTGCCATTGCCGCTCCTACGACCGCCTCGTCCATGGCAACAGGACTTATCCCCCGACCCGACCGTCTGCCATCTCAAGTCTTCTTCCGCGCCGCCAACAGCCATCTGATAACCCACAAGTATAGGGGATCGCAACAGTTTTTGAGGGTACAGTATTCAACCCAAATTTATTGATTCGACACAAGGGGAGCCAAAGAATATTTGCAAGTATTAGTAGCTAAGTTGTCAATTCAACCACACCTGGAGATTAATTATCTGCAGCAAAGTGATCAGGAGCAAAGTAGTATGATAGTTTTGATAGTAGTAGCAACAGCAATAGTAACGGTAACAGTGATAGCAATGATTTTGTAGCAACTAACTTAGCAAGAACAATATGAGAGAAATTCGTAGGCATTGGATCGGTGAATTCGTCGGACGATATTCATCATATAATAGTCATAACCGAGGGCGATACGGCACTAGCTCCAGTTCATAAATATAATGTGGGCATGTATTCCGTAAATAGTCATACGTGCTTATGGAAAGAACTTGCATGACATCTTTTGTCCTACCCTCCCGTGGCAGCGGGGTCCTATTGGAAACTCAGGGATATTAAGGCCTCCTTTTAAGAGAGAACCGGAACAAAGCATTAACACATAGTGAATACATGAACTCCTCAAACTACGGTCATCACCGGGAAGTGTCCCGACTATTGTCACTCCGGGGCTGCCGGATCATAACACGTAGTAGGTGACTATAACTTGCAAGATCGGATCTAGAACATAGATATAATGGTGATAACATAAATGGTTCAGATCTGAAATCATGGCATCCGGGCCCAAAATGACAAGCATTAAGCATGGCAAAGTCATAGCAACATCAATCTCAGAACATAATGAATACTAGGGATCAAGCCCTAACAAAACTAACTCGATTACATGATGAATCTCATCCAACTCCTCACCGACCAGCGATCCTACAAAGGAATTACTCACTCCCGGGGGGAGCATCATGGAATTGGCGATGGAGAAGGGTTGGTGATGACGAAGATCGAAGATCCCCCTCTCTGGAGCCCCAAACGGACTCCAGATCTGGCCTCCCGATGAAGAACCGGAGGTGGCGGCGGCTCCGTCTCGTGAAACACGATAATTCTTTCTCCCTGGTTATTTTCTCCAAATATGTGATTTTATAGTATCAGGGTTGAAGTCTGCGGGACCACCAGGTGGGGACAACCCACCTGGGCGCGCCTGGAGGGGGGCGCGCCCTGGTGGGTTGTGCCCACCTATGTGCCCCCCCTCCGGTGGTTCTTGGCTCCAGAAATTCTTATTTATTGAATAAAAAATCCTCGCAAAGTTTCGTTCCAATCCGAGAACTTTTATTTCTGCACAAAAACAACACCATGGTAGTTCTGCTGAAAACAGCGTCAGTCCGGGTTAGTTTCATTCAAATCATGCAAATTAGAGTCCAAAACAAGAGGAAAAGTGTTAGGAAAAGTAGATACGACGGAGATGTATCAACTCCTCCAAGCTTAAACCTTTGCTTGTCCTCAAGCAATTCAGTTGATAAATTGAAATTGAAAAAGAAAAACTTTTACGAACTCTTTTGCTCTTGTTTACATAAATAAGCTTAAGTAGCACCCAGGTTTTCAGCAAAGATTATAACTAACCATGTCGACAATAACTCTTAAAAATTATATTAACTCATAACAATGGCATAATCAACTAGCGAGCAATAATAAGGTATCTCAAACAATCAACACTTTGTCAAAGCAACCATGATATAATATGACAATAGTGGTATCTCGCTAGCCCTTTCTAAGACCGCAAAACATAAATGCAGAGCACCTCCAAAGTTCAAGCAGCGACTAAACATTGTAATTCATGGTAGAAAAGATCCAGTCATGATGCACCCAACATTAGCTATACACAATGCATGAGGATGACAATAGAGCTCTCAGGTTCTGGCGCTTATTTGAGAAGGTGATGACACAACATAAAAGTAAATAGATAGTCCCTTCGCAGAGGGAAGCAGTGATTTGCAGAGGTGCCAGTGCTCAAATTTTAAAACAGAGGTAATTGAAATTTTGAGAAATGCACCCTTCTTATTTACTTTGCGACCATTAGTTATCGGTATCTTCCATGCTAAACACATTAGTGGCGGTTCCCAAGCGATAAAAGTAAAGGTTTACTCCCCCTCCACCAACAATCACACTCCATGGCTTGTCCGAAACAATGGGTGCCGTCCATACCAACAACATTCCTGGGGGAGTTTTGTTTAATTACTTGCAATTTGAATTCGGGACTGGGAATCCCTATTACCGCCCCTCGCGTGCAAGGACGAGTGAATAAACACTCATCATGAGAATAACCCGCTTAGCATGGAAGATACTGACTACCTCCTGTCGCTCTATGAACAATCCAGGCACACAAAAAGGATATTTATTTGAAGTTTTTTTTAGAGGTGGCACATGCAAATTTACTTAGGACGGCAGGGTAATACCGCATATAGGTAGGTATGGTGGACTCATCTGGAATAACTTGGGTTTCAGGGTTTTGATGCACAAGCAGAATTCCCACTTAGTACAGGCGAAGGCTAGCAATTAGGTTGAGAAGCGGCCAGCTAGAGAGCGAAAATGGTCATGAACATGCATTATGCATAAGTAACATTGGATACTAGCATGAGTAGGATATGAACACCATGAACATAAATATCATAGAGGCTATGTTGGTTTTGATTCAACTACATGCATGAACATGTGCCAAGTCAAGCCACCTGAACATTCAGAGGAGGATACCATATCCTAAACTGCCTTGGGTGCGTGCGTGTGTTGTGGTGGCGTGCGTTTGTACCGGGTGTTGTTCATCGTTGCTTTATTTATAAAGCAGGGCGAAAGCCTTTTTCAGTAAAACATATGTCCTTTTAGATATTCCAATAAGAACTACATACGGATGTATATAGACATATTTTAGAGTGTACATTCACTCATTTTGCTCCGTATGTAGTCCGCATTCGAATCTCTAAGAGATTTATATTTAAGAACAGGGGAGTAGTTGTAACACCCCAAAAATTTAATCATATTTTTATTAAGTAAAATTTGGCCAGAAATAAAATTTTGAATTATATTAAGTCATTTATTATTTTTAGAGTATTTTCTGTTTCTGTTTTCCAAAATTCTTCCCTCCATATAGAAATTTTTGGAAATAATATTGTGGCTTCGGTAGTTTTCTCAATTCATTTCAATTATAGTTTAATAACAGTAGGAATTATTTTCATAATAAAAATTACCCAATACAATTCTCTAAAAAGGCATTTTCAATTCATTAAATGCTTCTGTTGCACTACAACCATTTCAAATAATTCTTTCAAAATTCCACAAAAATTATGAGGGGTCATGTGATGCCTATATATCACTTTTATGCGAAAATCCAACTTGGTCTTTTGAAACTTTTGAGTGAAACAACCTCTTTTCAATTCTGTCCCATTCTTTAGTTATAACTACAACCCCAATTTTCCTTGCTCCAATAATTCTAAAAACTTTCCCACTTATAGTCCTTCCAACCAAACCCTTAAGTCCAGAAGATCAGATCCATATGCCTCCTGGAAAATCACCAAATACATCCTCCAACTTTCTTTCCAGAACTGAAATTCTTCAAAACTTGCACTAGCAAGTATTTCTTTTTGACAAACCAACTCCACCACCAATTCTATCATCCAAGGAGACATCATCCTGCCAAGTTTCACATCCAACAAATCCCTCTAGATAGTCATAGCATTCTGTCAAGCACCTTGTATGCATGATAGAAAGTTTGTCTCTTCCTAAACTACATTGAGGACTTCATCCTCTGACTAAACCATCATGTCCATCACCTCTATAAGAGAAAATATTAGCCACCCTGCCAAAACTCAACTCCATTGGATCGCTGTAGCCCACATTGGCATTTGGTATAGCCTGTGGTGCGCGTGCACAGAGCGCGGCCAGAGCGCGTGTATTGCAGCCACTGGCATCGAGCTGCTGCCGTGCTGCTACTGCCTCCCTCGCTCGTCCTAATCCTTCCCTGGCTTCATAGGCAAGCCACCACCCCCGCCGAAACTTCCCCTCGTCCCCTAGTGCCGACAAGCCGCCGGCATCATCACCTCGTCACCGCCGCCGTAGTCTTCTCGGCTACGCCACCGTCCAAGCCACCTGGCCATGTTTGAGCCAACCAGCGCGCACCTCCTTCATTGCGGGCCGCCACCGTCCTCACCGAACCCCGCCGTCCACCACCGGCTTCGCAACGACCTCAACTACCACCGTAAATGCCTCCGCCACCGCGCTTATCCACGGGAGCCGCGGAACCACCATGCTCCGCCTATAAAAGGCCACTCTGAGCCTTAGTCCAGGTCGCCATCGTCTCACCATCATCATGGTCACCCTCCAGAACAAGCACGGAGCCCGGGGATGCCGTCTTCTACCTCTCCGGCTGAAGCTTCCGCCGCCACCCCTCGGGCTATTCCGGCGTCTCCAGAGCCTCCCCCTCTCCAACTCCAACTCCACTAGCTTCCCTAGAGACCCGCAGATCCAATTCCGCCGTCAATTTCTTCAGAGCGAGCCCGTGAGCGAAACGCCCAAATCACTTCCGCCGGAGTTCTTCGGGCGACCTCACCGCCGTCGAGCTGGTGCTCCTCGGGGGACGTGGCGCACACCGGCGGGACTGCACGAGCCTCCTGAGCCCGATGGTGAGCTCGGCTCACCGAGGGGCGCCTCCAATCACCGGTGAGGGTCGACGGAGGCTGCGCCTCCGTTCGGCCAGAGAGGACCATGGTCAAACCTGACAAGTGGGCCAGGCGGGCCCACTGTCAGTGACCACGGCCTCGCCACGCGGATAAGTGGAGGCGGCTGCCCCTAGAAGCCGTCACCACGCGGGGAAGGCGTACTCCCAGAAATCCGCTTCTGACGTCTCAGCCTTACGCGCAGCTGAGCGGCTGGGCCCGGCCCAGTGGCACCGCATGTCTAATCGCACTCAGGGCGCTTCTGTGCTCCTTTTCCTTTTTCTTTCCCAGCAGTTTTCAAATAATTCCACAGCCACCAATTCAAATCCAAATCTGATGATTCAAACTTCTAAATACTTCTAAAATCATTCTCTATTATTCCAGCCAAGGTGAACATTTTTCCTAAAATTTTGTCTCTACTGGATTTATAAAATAGTTCTTTTCTTTGTTTATTCCATCTTAGAAATTCCATAAGTAAATCATAGGAACTCCAAATAAATTGATTCTTCTTCTGTAATTCCTTATATTTCATCTAGTTTATTTTAGTATTTATTTCAAAATGTTCCAGACAACTTTTTAGCACTGTTATTGCTATATGTGGTAATTTAAATATTTTTGAAAATAGGAAATGGAGGGGAGATAAATATTCAAACTTTTGGAGTGCACCCAATATTTATGCATGCTCAAGGCAAGCATTTTTTAACACTTGATATGGTGAATGTTTGATAATAGCTAGCTAGAATATTTGAAGCATGGTTTTTGATAATTTTAATAGAGAATGCTTATGGGTAGTAATATTGCATGCATGCATGGTCTTGTATATATTTTCTCTTGCATGCATTCCACTCAAGTTCTGACATGCATAAGTTGTGAGAATCTAGGAGTGTGCTCCTGCCTTGGACGTGCCATTGGGCACGGGACATATTTGACACGGTGGCGTCACGTGATATATGTGAAGCATACCGATGATAGTAAGTAACACCTCCTGAGTCGACCGTAGATCGAGTCTTGTTCCGGTAACCCCCATACTTGTTTCGTGCTGCCACCTCTCCCTGCCATAGGTAGGGTATGGTTCAGTAAGTTGTTAACCCCTTTTCGTGCACACACAACATAGAGGGCTACGATGAGGGTTTCCATGATGGTGGACTAAATCCTGTCATCGGGTCAGGTGGCATGGGTGTTTCCGGTTGTAGCCGAGAGGGGGCACCCCTTGTAATCCGTGCGTATAAATAGTGATCCCATGCTAGTTGACGATGGTCTCCCCGACTTAGAGTGTTTATGGAAAGATGCTTTGGGTGATTCCTGGCATCCGGATGGTTAATCTGGTGTGTGCTGGTCAGGTGTGTTTTCAACGCAAAGACCGTAATGGGAATTAGTCAGTGTCTCGGTGCTGGCTAAAGAAATCCTTTACTTGTGGGTAAAGAGTACACCATCTGCAGAGTTATATCTATTCGAATAGCCGTGTCCACGGTTAAGGACTACAGTCTGGGTTGGTCAAGTGTCGGTCTTAGAGTCGGTCTCCGGAGGAAATAATTAAAAATGTGCCTGAATTATTTTGCAGAATAATTATTGTCACCCTGATGCTACCATGAATATTTGGCTATGCATATTAATATTATTGTGGTTATGCATATTATTGTGGACTATCCCGTTTCTCTTTTTTTTCCTGAGTGTCTCAGGGGCTGGCTAGACTACCCCGAGCATTCGGTTTTATTTTCAAGACCGACCATGGCGTCACTTTTTGACACCCGACTGGCATTTCTTTTCAAGACCTCTTCGTAGCGTCCCTCGAGTTCTCAGGCGGTTCTATCTCGCCACTACTCTTGTGGATACCCGATTGGCATTTCTTTTCAAGACCTCTCGTGGCGTCCCTCAAGTTCTCAGGCGGTTCTATCTCGCAACTACTCTTGTGGATACCCGATTGGTATTTCTTTTCAAGACCTCTCATGGCGTCGCTTGAGTTCTCGGATGGTTCCATCTCGTCCGATTTCTCTTTTAGACACCCGTTTGGCATTTCTCTTCAAGACCTACCATGGTGTCACTTGAGATCTGACCGGAATTTCTTTTATTTATTTTCCTTTAACCTTCCTTGTTGGTCACTAACAATTTGTATACCCATTTTCCTGCTCATGCCCATATTTATGCACATATCAATAATAGTCATGTCATGTTAAAATTTGGATCAACACCTGCCTATCACCTAGTCCAGCATGAGCATATGCATTCGGTATATCTTTTGTTCATTATGTTTGCGAGTACATTCCAATGCACTCACAGGCTTGTCCCTGGCTATTTACTTGGCCAGGTCAGGATTTCTACAAGGAGTGCCACAGTGACGTCCGTGCGAAGCCCAGGATAGCAGCCACGCGGGATAGGAATTATCCAAGTTAGCCGTTCCTATGGGAATGGAGCCCCATCGACGTTGGAGAACCACGAGTCGCTTTCATCACCCGTCACCAGATATCATTGTTGTATCATTAGACCTTTATGGTCTTGTATCTAATTCTTGTAATAGCTTGGTAATCTGTAATAAGGATGTGTCCACCAGTAACAGAAATCCTGGGGCTGGTGATGACACGAGGGGTTAATTTCTGGGATGTTGGGTCCCCGAAATCCGGCCCCGACAGCCTTGGTATCAGAGCTAGGCTGATCATTGGCTCATCCTATCTTAGCCTGGTCGCTATCTCTAGGTTTCCACACTATCCACCTCCTTCCCTATCCATAGTTAGGCCCATCCTATCCAATAGTCTGCACAGTGGCCAACCGATGTCTTTTTGACAATCGATGCCCAACCTATCAACCTAGTCCATAGGCTGTGTGCCTGTGGCCTACACCTAAGTTATCCCATCCACAAGCGTGCGATGGAAGACTCCGCTGGCTTATAAAGGAAGCCTTGCCCCAACTCAGCACATCAAGCCCTCACTCACAGCCTGATTTCCAAACCACCAAGATGGCTGGCCCCATCGTTCACAACGAGACCACCGCAGTCGAGCTTGAAGGCTTTGTAGCCATCCTTGCCAATCTCACTCGGTGAGCTTTTGGCATGGAAGAGCCACCGGAGTATGTCTTGTACCAAGAGCACATGAGTGATTCCATCCATCACTTCTGGGCTACGGTGCACATCTATGGGAGGAGCATCACATCGGAGCGCCCTTACCGGTTCACCGGGAGGACGACCTCCGACGAGCCCCAAGCCATCCAACTTGCGGCCCGAGAGGATGTAGTTCATCTTCGGCATCTGTCGCCAAGGGTTAACTGACGCTCTTTCTAGTACTACCCTAGGTGTGAAAGCTATGGTAGCCCGACCCAAGTCGCCAACGGAGACCACGAGACGGATCCTGCCCTAGTGCATCTGGTGCGCTACCTGAGAGTGCAAGAGGCACTCTTTGATCAGGTCACCCTTGATCTGATTGCCACCCGCAGGACGCTTGTTCTCCTGACCCCGGTGAGAAGTGAAGCTGCACCCGCCACCGACACCCCGATAGTACTGTCTCGGAGACCAATCGAGCCTTCAAGGTCTGCCCCTATTGCCCACCCGGGCAATGCATTCATTTCCCCGGAGGAGCTCCGTCGTCTCTGGGGGATTTTCTCCAACGGGATTGTAGCCACTACACCCCGCGTGGGTCATCATCGCTATCCCAGCCCTGTAGCTCCTCATTCTACTCCAGCCAACTCCGAAGTTGAAGCGCATGAAGAAGCCTCGACATCTACGAGACACACCCGTCTGGATGTCGACGAAGTGGACTGAGCCCGCCAGAGTAGTTGTCGAGTCCTTAGTAACCCTGTTGCCCTGTAGATTCCATCGTCGTGCCATAGACGATCATGTGTATGATTTTAGCAGTGTGTAGTGTTTGATTGAATAATGTGCTTTTGTTTTGTTGCCTTGCATTTGATTACTTATTAGTTGCGGGTTGCATTTAATTCTTTCGCCCTTAACAAATCTCGAGGACGAGATTTTCAAAGGGGGGTAGAGTTTGTAACACCCCAAAAATTTAATCATATTTTTATTTAGTAAAATTTGGCCCGAAATAAAATTTTGAATTATATTAAGTCATTTATTATTTTCAGAGTATTTTCCGTTTCTGTTTTCCAAAATTCTTCCCTCCATATAGAAATTTTTGGAAATAATATTGTGGCTTTGGTAGTTTTCTCGAATCATTTCAATTATAGTTTAATAACAGTAGGAATTATTTTCATAATAAAAAATACCCAATACAATTCTTTCAAAAGGCATTTTCAATTCATTAAATGCTTCTGTTGCACTACAACCATTTCAAACAATTCTTTCAAAATTCCACAAAAATTATTAGGGGTCATGTGATGCCTATATATCACTTTTATGTGAAAATACAACTTGGTCTTTTGAAAGTTTTGAGTGAAACAAGCTCTTTTCAATTATGTCCCATTCTTTAGTTATAACTACAACCCCAATTTTCCTTGCTCCAATAATTCTGAAATTTTTCCCACTTATAGTCCTTCCAACCAAACCCTTAAGTCCAGAAGATCAGATCCATATGCCTCCTGGAAAATCACCAAATACATCCTCCAACTTTCTGTCCAGAACTGAAATTCTTCAAAACTTGCACTAGCAAGTATTTCTTTTTGACAAACCAACTCCACCACCATTTCTATCATCCAAGGAGACGTCATCCTGCCAAGTTTCACATCCAACAAATCCCTTTAGATAGTCATAGCATTCTGTCGAGCACCTTGTGTGCATGACAGAAAGATTGTCTCTTCCTAAACTACATTGAGGACTTGATCCTCTGACTAAACCATCATGTCCATCACCTCTATTTAATGAAATATTAGCCACCCTGCCAAAACTCAACTCCATTGGATCGCTGTAGCCCACGTTGGCATTTGGTCGAGCATGTGGTGCGCTTGTCCAGAGCATGGCCAGAGCGCGTGTATTGCAACCACTGGCATCGAGCTGCTGCCATGCTGCTACTGCCTCCCTCGCTCATCCTAAATCTTCCCTGGCTTCATAGGTAAGCCACTCCCCCGCCAATACTTCCCCTTGTCCCCTAGCGCTGACAAGCCGCCGGCGTCGTCGCCTCGTCACTACCGCCGTAGTCTTCTCGGCTACGCCATCGTCCAAGCCACCTGGTCGCGTTTGAGCCAACCAGCATGCACCTCCTTCATTGCGGGCCGCCACCGTCCTCACCAAACCCCGCCGTCCACCACCGGCTTCGCAACGACCTCAACTACCATCGTAAATGCCTCCACCACCGTGCTTATCCACGGGAGCCATGGAACCGCCATGCTCTGCCTATAAAAGGCCACTCCGAGCCTTAGTCCAGGTCGCCATCGTCTCACCATCATCATGGTCACCCTCCAGAACAAGCACAGAGCCCGGGGATGCCGTCTTCTACCTCTCCGGCCGAAGCTTCCGCCGCCACCCCTCGGGCTATTCCGGCGTCTCCAGAGCCTCCCCCTCCCCAACTCCTTCTCCACTAGCTTCCCTAGAGACCCGCAGATCCAATTCCGCCATTAATTTCTTTAGAGCGAGCCCGTGGGCGAAACGCCCAAATTGCTTCCGCCGGAGTTCTTCGGGCGACCTCGCCGCCGTCGAGCTGGTGCTCCTCGGGGGACGTGGCATACACCGGCGGGACCGCACGAGCCTCCTGAGCCCGATGGTGAGCTCGGCTCACCCAGGGGCGCCTCCAATCGCCGGCAAGGGTCGCCGGAGGCCGCGCCTCCGTTCGGCCAGAGAGGACCATGGTCAAACCTGACCAGTGGGCCAGGCAGGCCCACTATCAGTGACCATGGCCTCGCCATGCGGATAAGTGGAGGCGGCTCCCCCTAGAAGCCGTCACCACACGGGGAAGGCGTACTCCCAGAAATCCGCTTCAGACGTCTCAGCCTTCCGCGCAGCCGAGCGGCTGGGCTCGGCCGAGTGGCACCGCACGTCTAAATCGCGCTCAGGGCGCTTCTCTTCTCCTTTTCCTTTTTCTTTTCCAGCAATTTTCAAATAATTCCACAGCCACCAATTCAAATCAAAATCTGATGATTGATACGTCTTCGTCGTATCTATAATTTTTGATTATTTCATGCCAATATTATACAACTTTCACATATTTTTGGCAACTTTTTATATGATTTATTGGACTAACCTATTGATCTAGTGCCGAGTGCCAGTTCCTGTTTCTTGCTTGTTTTTTGTTTCACAGAAAATCCATATCAAACGAAGTCCAAACGCGATAAAAATTTATGGAGAATTATTTTGGAATATTTATGATTTTTGGGAGGTGGAATGAACGCAAACGGGGGCCCACAGTGACCACAACCCACCAGGGCACGCCGGGCACCCCCTGGCGCGCCCAGGTATCTTGTGCCCTCCTCGAACATTGGTTGGCGCCCTTCTTCTCGTGCAAGAAAGATAATTTATGGAAAAAAATCATGTAAAAATATCAGCGCAATCCGAGTTACGGATCTCCGGGAATTTAAGAAACGGTGAAGGGCCTGATCTGGGGATCATGAAACAGAAGAGAACAGAGAGGGAGATCCAATCTCGGAGGGACTCCTGCCCCTTCGCTGCCATGGAGGCCATGGACCAGAGGGGGAACTCTCCTCCCATCTAGGGGGAGGCCAAGGAAGAATAAGAAGGAGGGGGGGCTCTCTCCCCCTCTCTCCCGGTGGCGCCGGAGTGCCGCCGGGGCTAGGATCGTGACGGCGATCTACATCAACAATCTTGCTACCGTCAACACTAACTCTCTCCCCCTCTATGCATCAGTGTAACACCCTTTCTCTCCGCTGTAATCTCTACTTAAACATGGTGATCAACTCCATATATTATTTCCCAATAATATTTAGTCATCCTATGATGTTTGAGTAGATCCGTTTTGTCCTGTGGGTTAATCATGATCTTGGTTGGTATGATTGTATATTATATTTTTGATGCTGTCCTACGGTGCCCTCCGTCTCGCACAAACAAAGGGATCCTCACTGTAGGGTGTTGCAATACGTTCATGATTCGCTTATGGTGGGTTGCGAGAGTGATAGAAGCTTAAACCCGAGTAGGTGGGTTGTTGCGTATGGGATAAAGAGGACTTGATACTTAATGCTATGGTTGGGTTTCATTACCTTAATGATCTTTAGTAGTTGCGGATGCTTGCTAGGGGTCCAATCATAAGTGCATATGATCCAAGTAGAGAAAGTATGTTAGCTCATGCCTCTCCCTCATGTAAAATTGCAAGAATGATTACCGGTACTTGTTATCGATTGCCTAGGGACAAATGACTTTCTTGTTGACAAAAGCTATCCATTTTTATTACCTTGCAATTTATTCGTAGTTTTATTCTCGCAAAGTACTTCAAGTTTTATTCTTGTAAAATAGTTTCATACTTGTTTTAGGTAAAGCAAACGTCAAGTGTGCGTAGAGTTGTATCGGTGGTCGATAGAGCTTGAGCGAATATTTGTTCTACCTTTAGCTCCTCATTGGGTTCGACACTCTTAGTTATCGAAGAAGGCTACAAATGATCCCCTATACTTGTTGGTTATCAAGACCTTTTTCTGGCGCCGTTGCCGGGGAGCAATAGCATGGGGCGAATATTCTCGTGTGTGCTTGTTTGCTTTATCACTAAGTAGTTTTTATTTCCTGTTCTAAGTTGTTCTCTATCTTTAGTTATGGATATGGAACACGAAACACCAAAAAAATTAGTTGTACTTGCTACTCATGGAGATGGGGAACCTCCTAAAACCCTCGATGCTCGTTATGTGAAAAATATTATGCACTACTTTGATAATCTTGAGAAAACCCTATTCAACTTTATAATGGGAAACACGTTGGATCAACGTGAATACTTTAGGGATTATCACTTGACTCAAAAAGGAAAAAATTTATGAAATCAAATTCATATGTTGAAATGGTATGCTTGGAATCTATGCTCTAGGATGAATGCTCCACACCTTCCCTTTACATGCAAATTTAATGATAATGAAACCTTGGCTTCTTATGCCAATGGTAGATATGATTATTATGATTTGGAATGAATAGAAGAATTTGTTGCTTTTAAGGGTGCTTATGAAATTGAATCTTTGTTTGAAAAGTATGAAGCTTTTGATGATGATGTTTATAGACCTAAAATTTTTGCCATCCTTAAATATTGCTATGAAAATTATAAATACAATTCTGATATTGATATATTTATTGAGAAAGTCTCCGCTGTCCAAGAAGAGACTAATATTTTGCAGGAGTCTATGGAAGAAGAAATTGATGAAACTGTGAGCTCATTGGATGAAAAAGATGATGAGGAGAGCGAAGAACAAAAGGAGGAAGAGCGGATTAGCTACCCGTGCCCACCTTCTAATGAGAGTAACTCTTCAACTCATACATTGTTTAATTTCCCTTCGTGCTTACCGAAAGATGAATGCTATGATAATTGCTATGATCCCATTGATTGTTTTGAAATATCCTTTTCTGATGAACTTGATGTTTGCTATGATTGTGGCCAAGATGCCAATATGAATTATGCTTATGGAGATGAACTTGCTATAGTTCCTTATGTTAAGAATGAAATTGCTGCTATTGCACGCATGCATAATAGTCCTATTATCTTTTTGAATTCTCCCAACTACACTATATCGGAGAAGTTTGCACTTATTAAGGATTATATTGATGGGTTGCCTTTTACCATTGCACATGATGATTTTGATGAATATAATATGCATGTGCTTGCTGCTCCTACTTGCAATTATTATGAGAGAGGAACTACATCTCCACCTCTCTATGTTTCCAACACGATAAAATTGCAAGAAACTGCTTATGCTATGTATTGGCATTTACTTGATGTGCATGAATTGTTCTTGTATGACATGCCGATGCATAGGAAGAGAGTTAGAGTTTGTCATTGCATGATATATGTTGCTTTGTGCTCACTACTAAATGCCAAACCATTGTTAATTAAAATTGGCTTTGATATACCTTGGGATCCGGGTGGATCCATTACTTGAGCACTTTATGCCTAGCTTAATGGCTTTAAAGAAAGCGCTGCCAGGGAGACAACCTGGAAGTTTTAGAGAGTCATTTATTTCTGTTGAGTGCTTTTATGAAGTTTAAAAACAAAAAAATATAGAGGGGAACTTAAAACTTCACTAAAAGAGAAGCGATTGAAAGGTGATGCATTGGAGAAGTGAGGGTCGACCTTGAACACTTGTGTTCATGCTCATGGAAACAATGTAAAATTTTCATGAAGATTCTCACAAAAATAATTATCCCCTTGTACAAATCCATTGTATTATAAAAATAATGTGCCAAGATTTGCCTTTAGGATGATTAGATTGCTTGTTGGTATGTGCGGTGCAAAAACAGAAACTTTGGCTGTAGTGCGCGATTTTAAATTTTTTACTGGAATGTCGAAAGTTTCTGAAACTTTTTGCACAGTATTTCTATACAAATTTTTTATTTTTTCCTAATTTTTTAGAATTTTTAGAGTTACATAAGTATGGTGAATGTTCATATTGCTACAGACTGTTCTGTTTAAGACAGATTCTGTTTTTGATGCATTGTTTTGATGAAACTATTGATTTTTATCGGTGATATAAGCCATGGAAATGTTATAATACAGTAGCTAAAATGCAAAAATTAAATATGAATTGGTTTGCAACAGTACTTAAAGTAGTGATTTGCATTATTATACTAACAGATCTCACGAGGTTTCTGTTGAGTTTTGTGTGGATGAAGTGATCAAAGATCGAGGAGGTCTCGATATGAGAAGAAGGAGGAGAGGCAAGAGCTCAAGCTTGGGGATTCCTAAGGCACCCCAAGTAAATATTCAAGGAGACTCAAGCGTCTAAGCTTGGGGATGGCCCGGAAGGCATCCCATCTTTCTTCAACAAGTATCGGTATGTTTTCGTCTTCGTTTCGTTCATGTGATATGTGTGAATCTTGGAGCGTCTTTTGTGTTTATTTTTCATTTTTGTTTTATGCACCATGCTGGTATGAGATATTCCATGGTCGATTTATAGAATGCTCATTGAACTTCACTTATATCTTTTGAGTATGGCTTTATAGAATGCTTCATGTGCTTCACTTATATCATTTGAAGTTTGGATTGCCTATTTCTCTTCACATAGAAAACCATTATTTATAGAATGCTCTTTTGCTTCACTTATACTTATTAGAGCATGGTCTTTTGTAGAAAGAATTAAACTCTCTTGCTTCACTTATACCTATTTAGAGAGTCAACCGGAATTGGTCAATTGCATGGTTAGTCATAAAATCCTACATAAAACTTATGGATCACTAAATATGATATGTTTGATTCTTTGCCATAGTTTTGCGATAAAGAGATGGTAATATGTGGGAGGTACAAGTAAATGGTTGTGGTTAGTAGGAATATTGGTGTTAAGGTTTGTGATTCCCGAAGCATGCACGTATAGTCTCTCGTTATGCTATGAAGTTTGAGCATGATTTATTATTGATTGTCTTCCTTATGAGTGGCGGTCGGGGACGAGCGATGGTATTTTCCTACCAATCTATCCCCCTAGGGGCATGCGTAGTAGTACTTTGCTTCGAGGGATAATAAACTTTTGCAATAAGTATATGAGTTCTTTATGACTAATGCGAGTCCATGGATTATACGCACTCTTACCTTTTCGCAATTTGCTAGCCGCTAAGGTACCGTGCATTGCCCTTTCTCACCTCGAGATGTGGTGCAAACTTTGCAAGTGCATCCAAACTCCGTGATATGATACGCTCTATCACACATAAGCCTTATTATATCTTCCTCAAAACAGCCACCATACCTACCTATTATGGCCTTTCCATAGCCATTCCGAGATATATTGCCATGCAACTTCCACCGCTTCCGTTTTGATGACTTGAGAATTCATTGTTATATTGCTTTGCATGATCGTAAGATAGCTAGCATGATATTTCCATGGCTTGTCCATTTTTTGATATCGTTGTTATGCTAGATCATTGCACATCCTGGTACACTGCCAGAGGCATTCATATAGAGTCATACTTTGTTATAGGTATCGAGTTGTAATTTTTATTTCTTTTGAGTTATAAGTAAATAGAAGTGTGATGATCATCATTATTCATTTTTAGAGCATTGCCCCAGTGAGGAAAGGATGATGGAGACTAGGATTCCCCCACAAGTCGGGATGAGACTCCGGACAATGAGAGAGAAAAAAAGAAAAAGAAAAAAAATAAAAAATAAACAAAGAGAGAAGGGGCATGCTAGTTCCACACTTGTGCTTCAAAGTAGCACCATGTTTTTCATATAGAGAGTCTCCTATGTTGTCACTTTCATATAATAGTGGGAATTTTTCATTATAGGATTAGATGCACATCCACTTAGTTTTCATATTGAGCTTTCATACACTTATAGCTCTTAGTGCATTCGTTGCATGGCAATCCCTACTCCTTGCATTGATATCGATTGATGGGCATCTGCATAGCCCGTTGGTTAGCCGCATCGATGTGAGACTTTCTTACTTTTTTGTCTTCCCAATATTTACCCCTATCATCATACTCTATTTCACCTATAGTGCTATATCCATGGCTTGCGCTCATGTATTGCGTGACGGTTGAAAAAGCTGAAGCGCGTTAAAAAGTATGAACCAATTGCTCGGCTTGTCATCGGGGTTGTGCATGATAAATACTTTGTGTTAAGAAGACAGAGCATGACAAGACTATATGATTTTGTAGGGATAGCTTTCTTTAGCGTTGATATTTTTAAAGACACGATTGTTTGTTGGGATGCCTGGGTATTAATGTCTTTATGTCAAATTATAGACTATTGCTTTGAATCACTTATGTCTTAATATTCATGCCATGATTAGATATATGATCAAGTTTATGCTAGGTAGCATTCCACATCAAAAATTATCTTTTTTTTATCATTTACCTACTCGAGGACTAGCAGGAATTAAGCTTGGGGATGCTGATATGTCTCCGTCGTATCTATAATTTTTTATTGTTTCATGCCAATATTATACAACTTTCACATATTGTTGGCAACTTTTTATATGCTTTATTGGACTAACCTATTGATCCAGTGCCCAGTGCCAGTTCCTGTTTGTTGCATGTTTTTTGTTTCGCAGAAAATCCATAACAAACGAATCCAAATGCGATAAAAATTTACGGAGAGTTATTTTGGAATATTTATGGTTTTTGGGAGGTGGAATCAACGAAACAGGGCCCACAGTGACCACAACCCACCAGGGCGCGCCGGGCACCCCCGACGCGCCCGGGTATCTTGTGCCCTCCTCGAACGTCGGTTGGGGCCCTTCTTCTGGAGTAAGAAAGATAATTTATGGAAAAAATCGTGTAAAAATTTCAGCGCAATCGGAGTTACGGATCTCCGGGAATTTAAGAAACGGTGAAGGGCCAGATCTGGGGAACGCGAAACAGAAGAGAACAGAGAGGGAGATCCAATCTCGGAGGGGCTCCTGTCCCTCCGCTGCCATGGAGGCCATGGACTAGAGGGGTAAATCTCCTCCCATATAGGGGGGAAGCCAAGGAAGAATAAGAAGGAGGGGGGCTCTCTCCCCCTCTCTCCCGGTGGCGCCGGAGTGCCGCCGGGGCTAGGATCGTGACGGCGATCTACATCAACAATCTTGCTACCTTCAACACCAACTCTCTCCCCCTCTATGCAGCGGTGTAACACCCTTTCTCTCTGCTGTAATATCTACTTAAACATGGTGCTCAACTCCATATATTATTTCCCAATGATATTTGGTTATCCTATGATGTTTGAGTAGATCCGTTTTGTCCTGTGGGTTAATCGTGATCTTGGTTGGTATGATTGTATATTTTATTTTTGGTGCTATCCTACGGTGCCCTCTGTCTCGTGCAAACGGAGGGATCCTCGATGTGGGGTGTTGCAATACGTTCATGATTCGCTTATGGTGGGTTGCGAGAGTGACATAAGAGTAAACCCGAGTAGGTGGGTTGTTGCGTATGGGAGAAAGAGGACTTGATACTTAATGCTATGGTTGGGTTTCATGACCTTAATGATCTTTAGTAGTTGCAGATGCTTGCTAGGGGTCCAATCATAAGTGCATATGATCCAAGTAGAGAAAGTATGTTAGCTCATGCCTCTCCCTCATGTAAAATTGCACGAATGATTACCGGTACTTGTTATCTATTGCCTAGGGACAAATGACTTTCTTGTTGACAAAAGCTATCCATTTTTATTACCTTGCAATTTATTCGTAGTTTTATTCTCGCAAAGTACTTCTAGTTTTATTCTTGCAAAATAGTTTCATACTTGTTTTAGGTAAAGCAAACGTCAAGTGTGCGTAGAGTTGTATCGGTGGTCGATAGAACATGAGGGAATATTTGTTCTACCTTTAGCTCCTCGTTGGGTTCGACACTCTTATTTATCGAAGAAGGCTACAAATGATCCCCTATACTTGTGGGTTATCAATGATTCAAACTTCTAAATACTTCTAAAATCATTCTCTATTATTCCAGCCTAGATGAACATTTTTCCTAAAATTTTGTCTCTACTGGATTTATAAAATAGTTCTTTTCTTTGTTTATTCCATCTTAGAAATTCCATAAGTAAATCATAGGAACTCCAAATAAATTGATTCTTTTTCTATAATTCCTTATATTTCATCTAGTTTATTTTAGTATTTATTTCAAAATTTTCCAGACAAATTTTTAGCATTGTTATTGCTATATGTGGTAATTTAAATATTTTTGAAAATAGGAAATGGAGGGGAGATAAATATTCAAACTTTTGGAGTGCACCCAATATTTCTGCATGCTCAAGGGAAGCATTTTTGAACACTTGATATGGTGAATGTTTGATAATAGCTAGCTAGAATATTTGAAGCATGGTTTTTGATAATTTTAATAGAGAATGCTTATGGGTAGTAATATTGCATGCATGCATAGTCTTGTATATATTTTCTCTTGCATGCATTCCACTCAAGTTCTCACATGCATAAGTTGTGAGAATCAAGGAGTGTGCTCCTGCCTTGGACGTGCCGGTGGGCACGGGACATATTTGACACGGCGGTGTCACGTGATATATGTGAAGCATACCGGTGATAATAAGTAACACCTCCTGTGTCGATCGTAGATCGAGTCTTGTTCCGGTAACCCCCATACTTGTTTCGTGCTGCCACTTGTCCCTGCCACAGGTAGGGTACGGTTAAGTAAGTTGTTAACTCCTTTTCATGCACACACCACATAGAGGGCTACGATGAGGGTTTCCACGATGGTGGACTAAATCCTGTCATCGGGTCAGGGGGCATGGGTGTTTCCGGTTGTAGCCGAGAGGGGGGCACCCCTTGTAATCCACGCGTATAAATAGTGATCCCATGCTAGCCGAGACGATGGTCTCCCCGACTTAGAGTTTTTCTGGAAAGATGCTTTGGGTGATTCGTGGCATCCGGACGGTTAATCTGGTGTGTGCTGGTCAGGTGTGTTTTCAACCCAAAGACCGTAATGGAAATTAGTCAGTGTCTCGGTGCTGGCTAAAGAAATCCTTTACTTGTGGGTAAAGAGTACACCCTCTGCAGAGTTATATCTATTCGAATAGCCGTGTCCGCGGTTAAGGACTACAGTCTGGGTTGGTCAAGTGTCGGTCTTAGAGTTGGTCTCCGGAGGAAATAATTAAAAATGTGCCTGAATTATTTTGCAGAATAATTATTATCACCGTGACGCTACCATGAATATTTGGCTATGCATATTAATATTATTGTGGTTATGCATATTATTGTGGACTATCCCGTTTCTCTTTTCTTTTCCTGAGTGTCTCAGGGGCTGGCTAGACTACCCCGGGCATTCGGTTTTATTTTCAAGACCGACCGTGGCGTCACTTTTTGACACCCGACTAACATTTCTTTTCAAGACCTCTTCGTGGCGTCCCTCGAGTTCTCAGGCGGTCTATCTCGCCACTACTCTTGTGGATACCCGATTGGCATTTCTTTTCAAGACTGATCGTGGCGTCACTTTTTGACACCCGACTGGCATTTCTCTTCAAGACCACTTCGTGGCGTCCCTCGAGTTCTCAGGCAGTTCTATCTCGCCACTACTCTTGTGGATACCCGATTGGCATTTCTTTTCAAGACCTGTCGTGGCGTCCCTCGAGTTCTCAGGCGGTTCTATCTCGCCACTACTCTTGTGGATACCCGATTGACATTTCTTTTCAAGACCTCTCGTGGTGTCGCTTGAGTTCTCGGATGGTTTTGTCTCGTCCGATTTCTCTTTTAGACACCGGTTTGGCATTTCTCTTCAAGACCTACCGTGGTGTCACTTGACATCCGACCGGCATTTCTTTTATTTATTTTCCTTTAACCTTCCTTGTTGGTCACTAACAATTTTTATACCCATTTTCCTGCTCATGCCCATATTTATGCACATATCAATAATAGTCATGTCATGTTAAAACTTTGATCAACACCTGCATATCACCTAGTCCAGCATGAGCATATGCATTCGGTATATCTGTTGTTCATTATGTTTGCGAGTACATTCCAACGTACTCACAGGCTTGTCCCTGGCTATTTACTTGGCCAGGTCAGGATTTCTACAAGTAGTGCCACAGTTACGTCCGTGCAAAGCCCAGGATAGCAGCCACGTGGGATGGGAATTATCCAGGTCAGCCATTCCTATGGGAATGGAGCCCCATCGACGTTGGAGAACCACGAGTCGCTTTCGTCACCCATCACCAGATATCATTAGACCATTATGGTCTTGTATCCAATTCTTGTAATAGCTTGGTAATCTGTAACAAGGACGTGTCCACCAGTAACAGAAATCCTGGGGCTGGTGATGACAAGAGGGGTTAATTTCTGGGATGTTGTGTCCCCGAAATCTGGCCCCGACAGTAGTAAAGTACGTACCTTGTCGGGAAGTGGAGCGGGGACATTTGCAGTTGACAGGTCTATTGGGTCGCTTCAGATGGATGCTTTCAATTATTCTAGATGGTCTGCCATAATATCTGGGAAATGCTGGGAGCTATGTCATCTTTGATAGTCTAGACTGACAGTAACAGTATTGTACCTTCAGTTGAAAAGAGTTGCCCCTTTTGGGGCCGAACCCTTTCTTGCCGTACCGGCAATACAAGCCCATATGGTCCAGCTAGTTCCACTTTCCTGATTTTACTCTTGATGCTTAGGGTTTTCCCCTTTTATCTACCCTACTATGATCTGCGTAGGTGCTTTCTGTCGTACTAGCAGTACTCCACCCTTCAAGCTAAACAACACATCACTCATAATTCCAAAGCTTAGTTGTTCAAATATGATTGTGATATGATACTGATATTAGTTAACAGACACATTTAATTGGTTAGCTAAAGGTCCCACTTGAGTTTCCAAAAGCATGTCGCGACATATAGAGAGACAGCAGGAATTGCATTACTTTGTCACTTATTGACTGTACTTTCTTGTCCATACCAAATCTTAGTTGTTATTTCAAAGCAAACATTGGTTGCTAAGTACCCTTTGCACGGTTTGCAGCATCAGATCTTCCATGCCACTGCCATGCATGGTCAACACTATACTCATCATGCTTACGGTTTCCCCATTTTATGATGACCACGATCAGCCTACGTGGTTCGTGTCGTAATAGCACTGCTCCACCCATCAAGCTAAACAAGCTTAGTTGTACAAATTCGAATCTGATATGATGCTGATATTAGTAAAACTGAGACAGGTTTAATTGGTCAGCTAAATGTTCCTACTTTAATTTCCAAATGCATGTGAGCCACATATGGAGAGACTGGAAGGAATAGTATTTCTCTGTGCGCTCTGGTTCATCATGGGTGGGTAACACACATTGTATTATCTAAAATCTGCTTGCTGTTTGTTATCATGTTCATCTTCCTTTTTTCTTAATAAGTATATTACTTCTTCTGTTCCTAAACTTCCTTGGGTGCGTGTGTGTGTTGTGGTGGCGTGTGTTTGGATCGGGTGTTGTTCATCGTTGCTTTATTTATAAAGCAGGGCAAAAGCCTTTATAGGTAAAACATAAGTGTTTTTGGATATTCCAATAAGAACTACATACGGATGTATATAGACATATTTTAGAGTGTACATTCACTCATTTTGCTCCGTATGTAGTCTGCATTCGAATCTCTAAGAGACTTATATTTAGGAATGGAGGGAGTAGTACAGTATGTTCCTTGTCGGGAAGTGGAGCAGGGACATTTGCAGTCGACAGGTCTGTTGGGTCGCTTCAGATGGATGCTTTCAACTATTCTAGATGGTCTGCCATAATATCCGGGAAATGTTGGGAGCTATGTCATCTTTGAGAGTCTAGACTGATAGTAACAACATTGTGCCTTTAGTTGAATAGAGCTGCCCCTTTTGGGGCCGAAGCCTTTCTAGACGTACCGGCAATACAAGCCCATATGTTCCAGCTAGTTCCACTTTCCTGATTTTACTCGTGATGGTTAGGGTTTTCCCCTTTTATCTACACTACTATGATCTACATAGGTGCTTTCTGTCGTACTAGCAGTACTCCATCCTTCAAGCTAAACAACACAGCACTCATAATTCCAGAGCTTAGTTGTTCAAATATGATTGGGATATGATACTGATATTAGTTAACAGACACATTTAATTGGTTAGCTAAAGGTCCCACTTGAGTTTCCAAATGCATGTTGCGACATATAGAGAGGCAGTAGGAATTGCATTTCTTTGTCACTTGTTGACTGTACTTTCTTGTCCATACCAAATCTTAGTTGTTATTTCAAAGCAAACATCGGTTGCTAAGTACCCTTTGCGCGGTTTGCAGCTTCAGATCTGCCATGCCACTGCCACGATCAACACTATACTCATCATGCTTATGTTTCCCCATTTTATGATGACCATGATCAGCCTACATGATTCATGTCGTAATAGCACTGCTCCACCCATCAAGCTAAACAAGCTTAGTTGTACAAATTCGAATCTGATATTATGTTGATATTAGTAAAACCGAGAAATGTTTAATTGGTCAGCTAAATGTTCCTACTTTTGTTTCGAAATGCATGTGAGCCACATATGGAGAGACTGGAAGGAATAGTATTTCTCTGTGCGCTCTGGTTCATCATGGGTGGGCAACAAACATTGTATAGAAAGACTTGTAATATCTTCAATCTGCTTGCACTTCTGCTCTTCTTTAACATGATCCTCTTATCTTCTTCTTTAATAAGTATGTTCCTTGTTGGGAAGGGTAGCAGAGACATTTGTGGTCGATTGGTCAGGTCGAGTTGTTCTCCCTTAGTATATTTTGAATCTGTCAGGTCAGGTCGAGTTGTTCTTCTTTACTATATGTTGAAGCTGTCATCTGTGAAGTATCATCACTTCTGGAGCTCTCATATTTTGAGTAGTAGGCCACATTATATTAATGCACACACCAAATTATAGCATGCATGGCATCTCTCAAAAGAATTGCAGAGATAGCATAACGGGGTTTACAGGGAGGCAGTATTGGATTAGAATCACTTCTGCATTACAAAGATAATCTCACTTATTTTTATGTTTTCATGCATGTCAGGTATTGAACATGATCAAAATGAATATGAGAATGGGCGCACGAGAGGAATATTGCGGAACAATCCACTGGCTAACAAACTTGGCATGGTGGAGGATGGCCTATCTTATTCACCCATCAAGGTGCTTGCTCTAACTTGGCAAGGTTGTATTGGTCGCACATATCTTGCATATGACCTCTTGCATTACTTCTACTTTGTTACACCACCATCTTCTTAGTTTAAGCATCATATATGAGTATATGCCATACCTATCCATTTTCTGTACCTATTCCATGTGTCATCATACTATGTTTTTCTAGTCAAATGTTGTTCTTTCGTAATAGATGTCCAAAAGGAAGAGGGTGAGTGCAGATCCTCAAGGAGTACAAACTAGGTATTTGGAAAAGGCAGTGATACCTGTTAAATCAGATAGATCAGCAGCCACAAAAAACACAGGCCCAACTGTACCACACTTTACCCCTACTCCACTAGCCAAACCCCTATTAGAACTGCAGAGAGCCCAGTGTCAGGTACTGTCTATGATATCAATTCAAAATTTGAACTCCTACATTTCTGCATGTGACTTACCTTCTCTCTTGTATGGAAACTAATTTAAGATGAATCTCCTTTCTCAAAGGATCATAGGATCTCACACTAATACTGGGCACTGCATTGCTCTTGTCAGTACCTCTTGCCCTTTGTCAGCATACTTACACTCATTGCTGTTTGATTATGTAGCATCACTGTAAATGTTCGCTTCCTTATCCTCCCTTTGCTCAAAATTATAAGATCTATATTTACTCTTAGATAAATGTAGAATTAACAAAATGGTTATGAAGTTCTGGATTGCTCATGTAAGAACCTATTGTCATGTACTCCCTCCGTATCGAATTAATTGTTGCTCAATTGGATGTATTTAGAACTTAATAGTGCTAGATACATCCATTTGAGCAACAAGTAATAACGGACGGTGGTAGTATTACTGTACTTGCATTACAAGATAGTTGATTCTTGTCTAGCATTACTCTACATCTTATCTGCCCTGCCCTCCACTTTATCCAAATTATCAGATCTACATTTACTCTTACCAAAATGCTAAATAAAGCCAATGCCACTGCACACGTTGATGTCTGCATTCCTCTTGTCAGTACCTTCTGCCTTGTAACGCTGTACTTCATTAATAGCTACTTGATTATGTATCATCACTCTGCACCTGAGCTTCATTATCCTCTATTTCTTCCAATATTATTTGATCTATATTTACTCTTTACAAAATGTAGAATAAAGGCAATGCTTATAAAGAAGTTTCTTTGGGGAATTTCTTGAATTATCCTTCCATCGACATGGAGAAGGGCTTTGTCTAGCCCGTGTTAACATGTAATGTAAGTTCATCCTTCTCAAGCCTTCAAACTTTGTTCTAGTATAGATTTGGATAGGAATCATTTCCTCCACTGCTGTTTACTTTGGTGTTTACATCCGATTGGAGGTTTGCAACAACTACCAATTTTAAATTGCAGTTGTAAAAACATGTTCCTTATGCAGAACAGATCCATTTATTTGCTTATATATTTGTGAAACCTGTTACGTGTCTCCTTGTTTTTCTTTTAGAGTCATATCTCTTATGCCAGGCAGAACTTTAGGGAAGATAATGAGCCAAACCATCTTGAAGAGAGCGAGATGACCCCAAGGTCATATCTTGATGAAGACAGTGATTTGAAGCTACTCACCAGCAGCTGTGAGACAACCTCTGTGTTGTTGCTGACTCAATCAGTTCAACTTCTTCAGTCTCAACTTAAAGTGGAAAGGCTTGCTTCAGCTCAGCTCCGACTTGATGTCAATGATGCAAACAAGACCTCAGAGGATAGCCTTGCGGGCTTTCTTGCTACACAGCTAGGGTTAGAGCATCTATCATTGACACAACTGAGGTCTCATCAGCTTGTTCTGCTGCTTGCGGTGCACCTCTAGGGCAGGCCTAATGCCTTCTGAAGTGCTCTCAGTTTTGTATATTCTTTTGTCGGCGTGTTTATATGCACTGGTGGCGACCTTTGATGCCCAGTGTATGTAATTCGCGGTCTCGTTGCACTTTATTATCACCGGTGGTGAACTTTGATGCCCAGTGGATGTAATATGTTGTAATTTCTTTATTGTATAGTCTAGGTTTATTCTTAGTCGGTATGCTGTAATTTAGGCCAGAAACTTCAACGGATCTCAATGTTGTCGGTCTTCAGGCCGGCCCGTAACTGGCTATATATGGGCCGAAACATGGGCCTATAATCATCTTGGGCCATTAGCAGGTCTAAACGTATAGTTGTTTTCCACCTTTAACAGGCCGAGTAAAGTTCTGGCCAGCTGGGCCAGAGAATACCATGGGGTTTTAGCAGGCTAAAAACTAGATTGGGCTAGCTTTGAGCCGAAAAATTCATGGGCCAACACAGGCCGAAACTGTCTTAGGCCCATGTTTGGCCCAAATAGAAAACGAGCCGTTAACAGGCCAAAATATATCTCGGGCCTTATTTGGCCCAATAAAAGTATGAGCTTTAAGCAGGCCGGTATCAACGCGTGCCGTAGGCCCAACTGTGTCACGGGCCATTAACAGATGGGATGTAAGCAAGCCGGATTCAACGCGGGCTGTAATTAGGCCCAACTGTTACACGGGTCATTAACAGGCCGATAGGCATGTTGGGCTGAAATTTATCCACGAAGACTACAGGCCGTTAAGAGGCCTAAAGTCACTTTGGACAAGAAATAGCCCAGTTTCAGCATGGGCCGTTAAATGGCCTAAAGTGAAACCGGGCCGATAAACGGCCCAGATGCACCATGGACCACTAATAGGCCGAAACTATTATCGAGCTGAACTGGTAAACGGGCATTTAATAGGCTGAAATACAAACCCGGCTTAGAATGGGCACAAAAGAACAGTGGCCTGTTAATGGGCCTGATCTGATATGGGTCGTAATTTAGCCCAAAACACGACAGGCTGTGAACGGGCCAGATCTGATATGGGCCTTCATTTGACCCAAAACATGGCAGGCTGTTAACGGGCCGCCCACTAGTGTCTGAAAAAATATGGTGGGCCTTTAGCAAGGCCGGCCTTTTTACCTTAAATGGTCCACTGTTGGGCTGTGCCACATGTCGACATATCATAGGTGTCTTCCGTCCATTGTAGGGATGACATCTGTCCCCAACGATGAGCTAACACGTGGATCATCCGGCGAATGAGAATTTTACACGTGGAAAATCCCCATTGGTTGGGGCTGTTAATGGGTTATCGGATCCAAACTGGAACCCGATAGCTTAACGGCGACCCGTTACGGTGGATGCCACATGTCGGTTACCCTTGACGAAAACACTTCTATGATGCGCTATTTATCGTCATGGAAGTGGACACTTCCGTGATGATAATTTTGGTATTGTCATGGACACTTCTACGACAGCACATGTATGACTATCTTGATTCTTTCATAAAATCGTCATGGATGTACATGCATGACAGAAAACGTGACCTACCGTGACAAACACGTATCATCACGGAAGTGGTTTTTTTTTGTAGTGCTAGCTACGACCTTAGACTGTCATTATAGATATATCCAAGGGGGGCTTTTCGGTTTGCGAGGCAGGTGCCACCAAAGTTGTGCATTCTGTATTTAAACATCACACCCTTTATTACTACATATATTTGGCCACTTTCGGGTGGTTGTTGACTTCTGATCCCTCTCACCGATCCTCGACGACGCGCCCACCTGTGGGCCCACATGGTCAAAGTTGTGCATTGGGAATTTGAACATCACACACCATTCTTTTCATTCATATATATTTGGGCGACATGCTGGTGTGGTTGTCTTCTGACCCTCTCTCATGTTTTTTTGCTGCCAAATGGTGCTATAAATGAAGACTCGGATGATGCACAATGGACACGGGTGCACAGGCTTAACTGTGTGCGATGCTAGTGCGCTGTAAAATCACCATGATTGCGCAAGCGCGAGCAAGGGTAGAGGTACTGGCTTAACTATGTGTGATGCTAGTGCGCTGTAAAATCACCACGACTGCGCAAGCGTGAGCATGGAGGTACTATCCTAACCATGTGCGATGATAGTGCGCTGTAAAATCACCACGACTGCGCAAGCTCAAGGCGGGTAGTTTATTTAGGATGAATTCCACGTCTGCGTCTGATTATTAGGACGAACCGTGTGTGATAGACCAGCTAGCTAGAAATCTAAAAACAAACTACCAGCCTTGAGCGATGCAAAAATCGGTAGTTCTGCCGCTTTTCCTTGTTATCATACACGCATAATCTTTTTGGACCGTGTGCGATCTTGGTTGCTCCCGCCCCGCTTCAATTCCTTTACCCAAGTTTTAGTAGCCCCGGTATTTCAACCGTCGCCCCCACTCCTACACCACCGACCTTATAGTAAAATTCCAGTAGCCGAGGCATTTGAACCGTCACCCTCCCTCGTCCACCACCATCTCCACCCACCATTTCTAAAATTTTCAGTACCCGCGGCATATCCTCAAACACCACCCCGCTCCCTCCCCCCCTCCATAGTTTCTACTTCTTGAGCTTGCGTTGATTTTTTCCTTGAAGAAGAAAGGGTGATGCAGCAAAGTAGAGATAAGTATTTCCCTCAGTTAAGAACCAAGGTATCAATCCAGTAGGAGGCACAAGCAAGTCCCCAATAGATGCACATGCACAAACTAACAAACACTTGCACACAATGCGAAAAAGGGGTTGTCAATCCCTTTACGCTCACTAGCAAGAGTGAGATCTAATAGAGATATATATAAAAGATAAGTAAAAGGCAAAATAAAGTAAATATAAACAAATTGCAGCAAGGTATTTTTGGGTTTTTGGTTTTATAGATCTGAAAATATATGATGAGAAATAGACCCCGGGGGCATAGTTTTCACTATAGGCTTCTCTCTTGAAAGAACACATACGGTGGATGAACAAATTACTGTTGAGCAATTGATAGAAAAGCGCAAAGTTATGACGATATCTAAGGCGATGATCATGAATATAGGCATCACGTCCATGACAAGTTGACTGACTCCGGCCTGCATCTACTACTATTACTCCACACATCGACTGCTATCCAGCATGCATCTAGTGTATTAAGTTAAAAAGAATGGAGTAACACCTTAAGCAAGATGACATGATGTAGAGGGATAGATCCAATCAATATGGTAAAACCCCCATCTTTTTATCCTTAATGGCAACAATACAAATACGTGCCTCGCTACTTCTACTGTCACTGGGTGAGGTCACCGCAAGATTGAACCCATCACAAAGCACCTCTCCCATTGCAAGAAAAACCAATCTAGTTGGCCAAACCAAATCGATAGATCAGAGAGAAATACAAAGCTATCTTAATCATGCATAAAAGAGTTCAGAGAAGGATCAACTAATATTCATAAATAATCTGATCATAAATCCATAATTCATCGGATCTCAACAAACACACCGGAAAAGAAGATTACATCGAATAGATCTCCAAGACCATCGAGGAGAACATTGTATTGAAGATCAAAGAGAGAGAAGAAGCCATCTAGCTACTAGCTATGGACCCATAGGTCTGTGGTAAACTACTCACACATCATCGAAAGGGCAGCAAGGTTGGTGTAGAGGCCCTCCGTGATCGAATCCCCCTCCGGCAGATTGCAAGAAAAGGCCCCAAGATGGGATCTCACGAGAACCGAAGCTTGCGGCGGCGAAAAAGTATTTTCGGTGTGCCCTCTGACGTAATGGGAATATTTGGGTATTTATATAGCAGAGATTAGGGTTAGGAGATCTGCGAGGGGGCCATAAGCCTAGGGGCGCGCCCCTAGGGCTTGTGCCCCCCTCACGGGTCTTCTGGCCTCTTCCCGAAGCTCCGTGGTTGTCTTCTGGTCCCATTAAAATCCTTAAAAAGTTCCGTTCCGTTTGGACTCCATTTGGTATTGATTTTCTGTAAAAGACAAAAACAAGGAAAAAACAACAACTGGCACTGGGCACTAGGTTAATAGGTTAGTCCCAAAAAATGATATAAAATAGCATATTAATGCATATAAATCATCCAAGATGGATAATATAATCGCATGGAACAATCAAAAATTATAGATACATTGGAGACGTATCAAGCATCCCCAAGCTTAATTCCTGCTCGTCCTCGCATAGCTAAATGATAAAAATAGAATTTTTGATGTGAATGCTACCTAACATATTTATCAATGTATTTTTTCTTATTGTGGCATGAATGTTCAGATCCATAAGATTCAAAACAAAAATTTAATATTGACATAAAAACAATAATACTTCAAGCATACTAATAAAGCAATCATGTCTTCTCAAAATATCATGGCTAAAGAAACTTATCCCTACAAAATCATATAATCTTGTCATGCTCTATCTTCATCACACAAAGTATTTATCATGCACAACCCCGATGACAAGCCAAGCAATTGTTTCATACTTTTAATGTTCTCAAGCTTTTTCAACTTTCACGCAATACATGAGCGTGAACCATGGATATAGCACTATAGGTGGAATAGAGTATGGTTGAGGTTGTGGGGAGAAGACAAAAAGGAGAAAGTCTCACATCAACTAGGCAAATTAATGGGCTATGGAGATGCCCATCAATTGATATCGATGCAAGTGAGTAGGGATTCCCATGCAACGGATGCACTAGAGCTATAAGTGTATGAAAGCTCAAAAGAAAACTAAGTGGGTGTGCATCCAACTTGCTTTCTCATGAAGACCTAGGGCAATTTGAGGAAGCCCATCATTGGAATATACAAGCTAAGTTCTATAATGAAAAATTCCCACTACTATATGAAAGTGATAACATAGGAGACTCTCTATATGAAGAACATGGTGCTACTTTGAAGCACAAGTGTGGAAAAGGATAGTAACATTGTCCATTCTCTCTTTTCTCTCATTTTTTTCTTTTCTCATTTTTTTCTTTTTTCTCTCTTTTTTTCTTTTTGGGCTCTTTGGCCTCTCTTTTTTAAGTCCAGAGTCTCATCCCGACTTGTGGGGGAATCATAGCCTCCATCATTCTTTCCTCACATGGGACAATGCTCTAATAATGACGATCATCACACTTTTATTTACTTACAACTCAAGAATTACAACTCGATACTAGAACAAAGATATGACTCTATATGAATGCCTTCGGCGGTGGGCCGGGATGTGCAATGATCTAGCATGACATGTATAAAAAAATATGAATGGTGGCCAAGCCACAAATACTATGTCAACTATATGATCATGCAAAGCAATATGACAATGATGGTATGTGTCATAATAAACGGAACGGTGGAAGTTGCATGGAAATATATCTCGGAATGGCTATGGAAATGCCATAATAGGTAGGTATGGTGGCTATTTTGAGGAAGGGTATATGGTGGGTTTAATGCACCGACAAAAGTTGTGCGGTACTAGAGAGGCTAGCAATGATGGAAGGGTGAGAGTGCGTATAATCCATGGACTCAACATTAGTCATAAAGAACTCGCATACTTATTGCAAAAATTTATTAGCTATCGAAGCAAAGTACTAATACGCATGCTCCTAGTGGGATAGATTGGTAGGAAAAGACTATCGCTCGTCCCCGACCGCCACTCATAAGGAAGACAATAAAAAATAAATCATGCTCCAACTTCAGCACATAACGATAGAACATACGTGCATGCTTCGGGAATCACAAACCTTAACACAAGTATTTCTACTAATCCACAATTACTCTCTAGCATGACTCTAATATCACCATCTTCATATCTCAAAACAAATGCAAGGAATCAAACTTCTCATATATTCAATGCTCTTTATGAAAGTTTTTATTATATCCCTCTTGGATACCCATCATATTAGGACTAAATTAATAACCTAAGCAAATTGCCATACTATTTTTAAGACTCCCAAAATAATATAAGTGAAGCATGATAGTTCATCAATTTCTACAAAATAAAACCATCGCCATGCTCTAAAAAGATATAAGTGAAGCACTAGAGCAACTGCCTAGCTCAAAAGATATAAGTGAAGCACATAGAGTATTCTAATAAATTCACAATTAATGTGTGTCCCTCTCAAAAGGTGTGTACAGCAAGGATGATTGTGGCAAACTAAAAATCAAAGACTCAAATAATACAAGATGCTCCAAGCAAAACACATATCATGTGGTGAATAAAAATATAGCCCCAAGTAAATATACGGATGGATTGAACACAAAAGAGGGGATGCCATCTAGGGCATCCCCAAGCTTAGATGCTTGGTTGTCCTTGAATATTACCTTGGGGTGCCTTGGGAATCCCCAAGCTTAGGCTCTTGCCACTCCTTATTCCGTAGTCCATCAAATCTTTACCCAAAACTTGAAAACTTCACAACACAAAACTCAACAAAAAACTCGTGAGATATGTTAGTATGATAAAACAAATCTCCACTTTTAGGTACTGTTGTAAACTCATTTCAATTTTATATTGGTGTTATATCTACTGTATTCTAACTTCTCCATGGTTCATACCCCCCCCCCCTCCCGATACTACCCATAGATTCATCAAAATAAGCAAACAACACATCGAAAACAGAATCTTTCAAAAACAGAACAGTCTATAAAGACCCGAATATTAGTCATACTTCTGTAACTCTAAAAATTCTGAAAAATTAGGAAAATAGAGGAAATTCATATATAAATCTTGTGTAAACAATTCAGAGTTTTTCCACGCTCCAGTGAATTTTAACAATTCTATTACTGGACGCAAAAGTTTCTGTTTTCAAGCAAAATCAAATCAACGATATACCAAAGCATCCCAATGGTCTTGTTTGGCTCAAACACTAATTAAAACACTAAAACACAATTATTACAGAAGTAATATTTTATATACTCATAAAAACATAAAATAAAATATTGGGTTGTCTCCCAACAAGCGCTTTTCTTTAAAGCCTTTTAACTAGGCAATGATAATTTTAATGATGCTCACATGAAAGACAAAAAAATTGAAGCACAAAGAGAGCATCATATAGAATGTGAAAAACAAGTTTAAGTCTAACATACTTCCTATTCATAGGCATTTTATCGGGAAAATATTTATCAAGACAAGCAAAAACTAGCATATGCAAGGAAGAGGAAAGAAACAATAGCAATCTCAACATAACGAGAGGTAATTTAGTAACATGAAAATTTCTACAACCATATTTTCCTCTCTCATAATAATTACATGGGGGATCATATTCAAATTCAACAATATAACTATCACATAACATATTCTCTACATGATCCACATGCATGCAAAGTTGACACTCTTCCGAAATAGTGGGATTGTCATCAAATAAAGTCATGACCTCTCCAAGCCCACTTTTATAAAAAAAATCATAAGATTGATCATTCTCCAAATATGTGGGTTTATTTTTAGCTAAAGTTGAAACTCTTCCGAACCCACTTTCAATATTATCGCAAACATATTCATCATGAAGCTTAAATAAATTTTCAAGATCATAAGAAGCATTATCACCCCAATCATGATCATTGCAATAAGTAGTGGACATAGCAAAACTAGCATCCCCAAGCTTTGGGTTTTGCATATTATTAGCACAATTGACATTAATAGAATTTATAATAACATCATTGCAATCATGCTTTTCATTCAAGGAGCTATCGTGAATCACTTTATAAATTTCTTCTTTTAGCACTTCATCACAATTTTCAGATTCATGAATTTCAAGCAAAACTTCATAAAGATAATCTAGTGCACTCAACTCACTAGCAATTGGTTCATCATAATTGGATATTTTAAAAAGATTAGCAAGTGGATGAGGATCCATAAAATTTTTTCTTTCTGATTTGGAATAAATATGCAATTATGCCAAGCGAACAAGCAAACAAACCAAGTAAGACATAAAGGCAAATGAAAAAGAAGGCAAATATAAAGGCAAATATTTTCGTGTTTCTCTGAAATCATTTTAGAAGCGGGGGAGAGGAAAACGAGAGGCAAATGGCAAATAATGTAATGCAAGAGATGAGGGTTTATGATTGGTACTTGGTAGGCTTGATGTAGAACCTCCCCGGCAACCGCGCCAGAAATTCTTCCTGCTACTTCTTGAGCTTGCATTGATTTTTTCTTTGAAGAGGAAAGGGTGATGCAGCAAAGTAGAGATAAGTATTTCCCTCAGTTAAGAACCAAGGTATCAATCCAGTAGGAGGCACAAGCAAGTCCCCAATAGATGCACCTGCACAAACTAACAAACACTTGCACACAACACGAAAAAGGGGTTGTCAATCCCTTCACAGTCACTAGCAAGAGTGAGATCTAATAGAGATAGATATAAAAGATAAGTAAAAGGCAAAATAAAGTAAATATAAATAAATTTCAGCAAGGTATTTTTGGGTTTTTTATTTTATAGATCTGAAAATATATGATGAGAGATAGACCCGGGGGCCATAGTTTTCACTAGAGGCTTCTCACTTGAAAGAACACATACGGTGGGTGAACAAATTATTGTTGAGCAATTGATAGAAAAGCGCAAAGTTATGACGATATCTAAGGCAATGATCATGAATATAGGCATCACGTCCGTGACAAGTAGACCGACTCCTGCCCACATCTACTACTATTACTCCACACATCGACCGCTATCCAGCATGCATCTAGTGTATTAAGTTAACAAGAACGGAGTAACGCCTTAAGCAAGATGACATGATGTAGAGGGATAGATCCAATTAATATGGTAAAACCCCCATCTTTTTATCCTTAATGGCAACAATACAAATACGTGCCTCGCTACCCCTACTGTCACTGGGTGAGGACACCGCAAGATTGAACCCATCACAAAGCACCTCTCCCATTGCAAGAAAAAACCAATCTAGTTGGCCAAACCAAATCGATAGATAGGAGAGAAATAAAAAGCTATATTAATCATGCATAAAAGAGTTCAAAGAAGACTCAAATAATATTCATAAATAATCTGATCATAAATCCACAATTCATCGGATCTCAACAAACACACCGGAAAAGAAGATTACATCGAATAGATCTCCAAGAACATCGAGGAGAACATTGTATTGAAGATCAAAGAGAGAGAAGAAGCCATATAGCTACTAGCTATGGACCCGTAGGTCTGTGGTAAACTACTCACACATCATCGGAAGGGCAGCCAGGTTGGTGTAGAGGCCCTCCGTGATCGAATCCCCCTTCGGCAGAGTGCCGGAAAAGGCCCCAAGATGGGATCTCATGAGAACAGAAGCTTGCGGCGGCAGAAAAGTATTTTTGGTTTCCCCTCTGACGTAAGGGGAATATTTGGGTATTTATAGAGCAGAGATTAGGGTTATGAGATCTGCGAGGGGCCCATAAGCCTAGGGGCGCGCCCCTAGGGCTTGTGCCCCCCTCGCGGGTCTTCTGGCCTCTTCTCGAAGCTCCGTGGTTGTCTTCTGGTCCAAGAAAAATCCTCAAAAGTTTCGTTCCGTGTGGACTCCGTTTGATATTGATTTTCTGTAGAAGACAAAAACAAGGAAAAAGCAGCAATTGGCACTGGGCACTAGGTTAGTAGGTTAGACCCAAAAATGATATAAAATAGCATATTAATGCATATAAAACATCCAAGATGGATTATATAATAGCATGGAACAATCAAAAATTATAGATACATTGGAGATGTATCAACAGTCCATAGTCCACCACCACCCCTGCTCGAACCCTAGCTCGTCGCCGCCAACCCCTGCCGGTCTTCCCGTGCCTCCTAGCTTAGATAATAAGGTTCAGGTTACCCAGCGATGCCCATACCGTCACCGCCCTGAGTTTTTAGATGAGGCCTTCGGCGTCCCTCCCCGTTAGATCCACATCCCCTACTCCAGAGAGTCGCAACCTAAGCTCGACCACGTATCCCGGGGAGCCCGATGAGCGTACGGCCAAAAAGAGGTTTATCATGGCCTCTCCGACGGACGATGGCGAGGTGGCCGCCATTCGTCCCGACCCGTCGATCCCAGAGCAACACCTCACCACGGAAGCCGGCGAGAACGTTGACTACATTGCCATGTCGAAGGCTTCATGTCAGCGGGCTCGCGTATTACTGTATCCCGGGAAAGCTGGCTACGACATCAAGCTCATCGACAGCGACGGCTTCACGCGGGCCATGTCACAGGTTAAGTGGTCCATCCCCAACCCGTCTTGTTGAACTACCATCGATCTCTTCAAAGGCCCTGCCGCTGATCTCCTCCGCCACGTGGGCAAGGATCTGCGGCCCTTGTACGCAACCGAGCCCATTTTGTCATTTCTGAAGGACACGTTCTACGGCGGTGGCTTAGGATCCTCAATTGCCAAGTCAGATCTCATCGAGCACGACCATGAGGAGGGCACCCACAAAGGGTCTTCCATGGTGAAACAACCCATCTGCGACATCAGACAGCGCACCATGGGTATGTGCTCTTCCAACTGGAAGGATCTCCTCCATGACAAGTGAGGCAATATCCTATCAGAAAATCTTACTTTTTCTAGCTAGCCAACCCATACACTTTGTTGTAGTAGCTTTTGCCATGTGGTGTTTTAACTGTGCCGTGTTTAATTATTCCAGTTATGCAAAAATGTAATGTTCAATAGGGCTATGTGATGTTTAAGTATGAATTGTCCACTTCAGTTTCACGAATGGCTACATTTGGTTGTTTATAGTGAGTAGATGCCTTGTTTATCTGTATTTGGTTGTTAGGTTGGTTGCAGTGAGCATTTGTCCAGTTATCAAGTAGATGCCTTGTTTATCTATATTTGGTTGTTAGGTTGGTTGAAGTGAGCATTTGTCAAGTTTTCAAGCAGATGCCTTGTTTATCTGTATTTGCTTGTTAGGTTGGTTGAAGTGAGCATTTGTCCAGTTTTCAAGCATATGCCCTGTTTATCTGTATTTGCTTGTTAGGTTGGTTGCAGTGAGCCTCTGTCCAGTTTTCAATGGCTATATTTGGTTGTTATACTGATCATATATGCATTGTTTATTTCAATTATTCACAATGTGATGTTCATTATGTGCAAGTCAGAACTGTGTAGTTCGATTTCATCAATACCAGTTTGAACGACTATATTTGGTTCCTATTATGCCTGGTGTAGTTGAACGGCTATATTTGGTTCCTGTTATGCCTGGTGTTGTTAACACATGCCCTTTATTTCAGTTTTACATATTTATCCAGTGTGATGTTTAAGCATGAGCTACGTTCTATTCATTTTCAACAATACCAGTTTGATTTACAATATTTGGTGGCTGTTAAGCCTGTTGTAGTTAACATTCCCTTCCATTTTATATCCGCTTTAACAGCATGCTGAAATCAACACATTCAAGCTATCATTTGGAGATGATGTTGTTTACCTTGGCTATATTTGTTTGATGTTAAGGTTGATGTACTTATCATGCATTTCCATGTACTTCTGAAGGCAACAACGGGAGTGGCCAGCATTTTTCGTCGAGGTTAGTTTCATCCCTCGGCTTGTACTCCCCCCATCTTTCCATAATGTGGTGCATATAGATCCAGGCATGGACACTTTTTAGCTTCTAATATTGACTTGTTGCCTGTAGGTACATATGTCATTGGCAAAGATCCGCGCATTGACCCTTTTTGTGTATGTGGCAATGAGAATTCATGAACCAGCATCAAGTGAGGAAACTGATAAGGATTATTAGCAAAAAGATACGAATGGTGGCAATCGAATTATTTGTTTACGCTCTATCCAACACAATAGTGAGGTGTAGGATGGTAACTACGAACTCTGTAGCCTTCTCTTTTTACTGCCCATAATGAGTTGTTAGACAACAATGTCTGAATCTTCTTCATTTGCAGTGGTTCCCAAGGCAGTTTACTCAAGATTAACTCGCAAAGTAGATGATTGGTGGACATGCAATGAAGGTTAAAGTATTTCATCGAGACTACAATGAGCATCGAGAAGTCTTAATGAAGACAGTGAAGGATGGACGGGCAGCCATCACAAGGGGCTGGCCTAGAGTCGTGCGCGCATTATGCATGGAGGAGGGCACAATATGGGTATTCCACTCCACCTTCTCCAGCAACCAGAATGTCTTTCGCCTCTCTCTTTATAGTCTTTAGTACAACTGTGGTTCATCATTCTGTAGTTGGTGCTTCTGTAGCTCTTCAGTATATGTACTTGTGCATCAAATTATGCATTCATGCTTGAACCTATATTTGTAATAAACATGGTTCGATATGAAATAAGTGATTGCCTACTTTCAAATTCAAAATCTATGATTTTTAAATGCAGAGAATTAATTAGGGATAAACTATGTTCTGTAGGCTAGTACACTGCACACGGTTTGTGAAAGCAAAACATCTACGATAAACATCAAGATCAGACACGTTTCTCAAATCCACTACGTGTGCGATGAATCTCTACTACACACACGATCAGCCAAGAAAAAACATGTGAGATTAACAATAGCAGCGTACACAGTTCCTTCTTATTAAATGTTTGCCAAAGTCACCTTATCACACACGCTTGGCAATTATGGACTATTTATGATGTCGTGCGCATCATAAACGTTTGCTCATAGAAGAACATGTGTGATAGGCCTTCATCCGACGCGGGTACGACGGATGAATCATGTGGGATATATTCAAGCTTCGCATACAGTTTTATAGGGACAACTGTATGCACTCTTACATCGAATCTCATACAGTCGAGGAAAAGTAAATGTGTGTGATTGTCTGCTTATCATACACATTCTATAATCATGAACAATTTGTGATGGGGCGCGCATCATAAACATAGCACCACAGAATACCAACTACGATGGTAATGCAAGAACAAACGAGTAGCAAGGATGGAGCGTTTGGGATATTTGAGATATCACAAATAGTTGTCTGAAGACTCGCATTTGGGATAGATGCCGGCATCGCATACGCTTAGTTGTGCAAAACATATGCATTGCTACTCCCTATCCCCGACGGTTTCTGGGTCATGTGGGAAGGACCCCCCTATCGCACACACTGTCCTGGCGACGGTTTAAAATGTCGTCGCGGAAAGGGGTTAAAAACCGTTTGTACAGCAGCTCGCTGTACTAGTGGGCCATGTAGGAGTACATGGTGGGTTGTCTCATTGAAATCGTCCTCAAGAACTGAGTTCTATGTTTGTGATCCAAGAGAGTTACTACCACACATTGGAATACTTAAGTGCCCCTCTCGACTTATTAATCGCCTTGATCTCTGTCTAGGAGTTGCAACTAGTTTCTGGTGTTTGTAGGATATGTGTTGGAGGCCGTGCGTAGCACTGACCCTAGGGGTGGGCTATGATGCGGTAGATACACCATGGCACAGTGTACTGAGGCACCCGTTTGGTGGGCTTGGGAACCCTACACACATCGTTTAGGGCCGTAGTGGAAACCTTGGTCGGACAGCCTTGCAGATGGAACTCAAATAGGCGATAAACCTGGACTAGAGTCTTGTGTAGTTAGTCAGCTCATGGCCAATACCCTCGCTGGGCTTTCGCTTGAAGGTTGCCGAGTACATGTCGTGTAAACGACGATAAGTGGTGAGAGCGTGTGTGAATAAGTACACCCATGCAGGGTTAATGACCTATTCGGATAGCCACGTCCTCGGATATGGACTACTGGGAAAGCTTATATGGTTCATAGACAAGTCGAAGTGGATACTCTAAAATGCCCAAGATAAGTGTGAGTGCTATGGATGGCCTTCTCGTAGGGAGACGGGAGCGGATCCATAGTGGTGTATTGTTATGGTGAATATGTGGACTCATGTGTGATCTCTCACCTCGAAGAAACTACTGGTAGTCGTAGTACAAGATAGCCACTAAGTCAAAGCTGGCTTGCTGCAATTAAACTCCACCACCCCTTGTTAATACTATGCATATGTAATTAGTTGTGATGTAAGTCTTGCTGAGTACCTTTGTACTCGCCGTTGCTTAATTTATGTTTTTGCAGGGGAGACTTTAGTCTCACTTTAGATTCCTACAATGAGTTCGACATTGACCGATTAGCTTGAGAATCCCAGACAGAGTTCTGGTTCCTTTGGAGGGTCCTGTAGATAGGCAGGCTTTCTAGCCTTCCTTCTTTTCAGCTATCTGTACTCAGGCAGGTTTATGCTTCCGCTTGTTGCTTGTATGATGTTGTATGTTGGGTCATGAGACCCATGTTTGTAATATCATGCAATGTATGGCTCCTCGGAGCCTCTTAAAGAAATTAGATTCATAGAGTTATGTTGTGATGCCATGTTGTATCTACACATATCGAGCATATTATGTGTTATTGAAATGCTTTGGTATGTGTGGGATCCGACACCTAGTTGTTTATTCTTGGTAGCCTTCCTTATGGGGAAATGCCTCCTGGTGCTTCCATCCGGAACACATGGATTGACCAGCATGTGTCCTTCTTTGCTGCTATGTCTGTCCCTATGGTAAAATGTCACGTGGTGTTTAGTGGAGTCCTTTGTAGCCTCGCTACGACTCGGTTACACTTGCTATTGACCGACACGTGCATTGCTGGGTCATGTATGCCTGTCCATGTAAGTTTGTGCCACCTTGGTTTACGACTAGTCATGTCGGCCAGGGTTCTCTATCATATGGATGCTAGCGAGACAATCACATACGTGAGCCAAAAGGTGCAAACTGTCTCGGCCAGGTAAACATGGCAGCCGTGGGTTACCTTGTGTGAGGCCGCAAAATGATATGATTTGTTACATGCTAGATCGGGGTGACTTAGGATCGGGGTCCCGATAGCTTTCGTATCAGAGCCTGACTTCATGTAGGATTACCAAGCCAAACTGGTCAAAGTTGAGTCTAGAAATGCTTTAGTTATATAAGGGAATTGATTGTGGAAGGGAACGTAAGGCTCTTTTACTCCTTATCCTTGTTTCATTCTGATTCCGAGTCACCCTCATCTTTTCTACGGGGTTAAGAAACTAGGCTTTCTCATCTATCTATTAGGATGACGAGTTACTATGCTGGAGACCTACCGAAAGGTGTTGTCTTTTCGGATGGGTGTTTCCATAGGGATTCAGTTGCTATGCTACCATTTGTCTTGTAGGTTGTTTCATTTTCATGCCCGTACAGCTGTTATGTTGTCCGAGTTATCCAAGGTCTCTAAACAATTTGATGCATTTGCAAATCATTCCTCCCTATTCCCGATGTTTTTTTGGGCCAGAATAACCACACTAAGCACCGAGTTGAGGTACTTTGTTGCCTCGACATATTTGTCGAAGCTATCAGGATACTAGGATATCATAGATAGCCACCCAGTAACCCAACCTTTGTGTTGTGTTTTCAGTGTGATGATTCTGGCCACCATTCTCGAAAGCATCTCGTGATGTTACTTAGTTAGTAGGTATTCCATTTCTGGGTTCTTGAACCCAAGATTCACTCTACTTACTTCATGTTGATAGTGTTTGCTCGTTCCTTTAGGACATTAGTAACCTTTGTGATAGTCCCCGAGGTCTATGGTATATTATTCTTCCAAATACCATGAACCATCCTTGGCAGAAGTTCGCTTGAACCAAAAGATCACAAGAAGAGTGCTCTTGATGAGTTCTCCATTCGATATTTGTGAATCTGCCAACCCTTTCTTTCTGCATGGGTTATCCGGAAGAAATATGTTGAACTTGTTCGACGTGCTATAATCTATGCATCCACAACTTAGAAAATCATGTGTTCCTTTAGTTGTCCCTCTTCAGTTGTAATCCGACCTTCGTCTATCAACTGATAGTCAAGAGTAATGGTGCATTCGTGATCGTCAATGCATGTTATTCTTGTGGTCTGTCAAGCCATCCTAATCCAGAATGACTAGGAGAAACAAACTCCAGTACCTTATCCATTTCTAGGATTGGGTCAAAGCAATTGTATTCTGAAGATCAAAATGCCATTCCAGCTTTTGTTCTATTCTACCCTACAGTATTACCCCCTTAATGTCAGGATTGTCATGAGAATTGCACCACCTCTTATGAATTCTTGACGCAGTGATACTTCCCGGCATCATTTTTCATTCCTCGGTTCCCGTGTTATTGTAATTGGAATGCCGACAAGTGAATCGTGATGTGTGAAATAAATACTCCTGGCAACCTTGTTGCTTGGTAGTTAATGGACGATAGTTTCATTCTTAGCATGCTGGTTACTGAATCACCATCCTAAGACTGATCGTGCTATCAAGTCTATTTTCCCTGGTAAACTATTTGATTGATGAGTTAGAATTTTGTTAATTCGTTGCTCTTTTGATCATATCATCTTGCCCTGAGAAGAAAATTTGTTCTCGATCTTAGTAACATATCGGTGGTTCGTGATTTTATGAATATGTTCTCGGAAGTATCAGCAGGTTGTCCCCTGACCGTTATGTTGAGTTCGTGATCAAGATGGTTTTCCTATAAAACACCCTTTCTCCAAGAATCTGTGTTGAATATCCCTAAACTAATTGGTTAAGCTAAGCAATAACTTGTAGATTTGGAAGATAAAAGCTTGATCTAACTTAGATCATTTGAAGGGATATCTTGTGTGTGTGTGTGTTGAAGAAAGATGATATCTTCGCCGATTGATCCTCGCGATCAGTTTTTGGATCTATTGTCTTATCCAACCTTTGATTTGGATATGGGCTATCGTCAAATTAAAATCAGAACCAACGATATTCGTAATGTTGTCTTACTCGTGGTTGTTCCTCGAGCATGCACCATTATATCTTTTGGTCTGACCAATTCTATCACCTTGTTCACATAATTATGGAATTCCATTTATATGGAAATCCCGATGACTTGTTGTTGACCCCATTAGCAGCTTTTTATCTCTTCTATGATTAATGTTAAACATTAAGCTAGTGTTGGAAACTTTTGTAAGCATCACCTGCGTGTCCTATTCCTGGGGTATATGTCCGATGTAAGAAGTGACTTCCTCTAATTCACGTGTATTGATGTAAGTTGTCGTCGTGAATTCGAGAAAGCTTGTTTTTGCTTCCTATGGAATCATCCCAAGTCAGCCATGCATGTGTGAAGTATTCTATGGTCTGATAGAATGATCATCCTCATTCCATACGTATTTCCTAGCACACCAAGCCACTAGCTGATTTGTTCCACGAAAAGGAGTTAAGTGTTAATCCATGGTAATGCACAAGACTTCGATACCCTCGATGATGGTTCCCAACCAGAACTTGGTAGTGTTTTGCTGTAAGACTTCTATGTGGTCACGCTTGTCTTGGGCAGTGTGTTCACGTGTATCTTACAATCCAGCTCATGTTTTGGAGCTTGCTATCATAGTTCATTTCCCGAGAATCTCGCAACATCATCTTGTCAATTTGTGTTGCAACCTTTCTCCTTCAGACATGTTGAGTCTGAAGTATCCTGTTACCAACCAGATCTGAATCTCAGGCAGATATGAGGGTGGAACGTTTCCCAAGAATTATAATATTGGTCTTTCTAAACCGGTAAAGTGGAAGTTGTGGCCAACACACTTAGCCGGGAGACCTATTATTGTAGTATCTTGATTGAAAAGTTGGCCGCTTCCCCAAGAGGATTTCATATAAATTATTCTAGAAGTTGTTCCTTATGAATTCTTGTGCTCCCGAAGTCCGACCTTTTACTTGATGTTCTAGCTATCAAACTACTTATAATTGGGTTACGCTAGTACATCAAGGAGAACATTAGAAGCGGAGTGCTAAATGTCTCTTGGTCGATCATCCAGATTTCGTTCCCTTGGCATAGTCAAGGTGAAATATGAGAAAGTGTTGTCTTTCTTTTCATCGGCATCCCCCATCATTATTCATCATGGTAGTATGTAGTTCTATCAACATCGTTGGCATAGATGTTGACAAACCCTGATGAATATGGAAATGCTCAAGTTCTTGAGAGCACACTCAGGCACTAGGTTATATCCTCGGTATCAATTGGAATGTGCCTTCTGTTTGCTGAGTTGTCTTATAACTCAAGTTTCCTTTCTAGACTGAGTATGCCATCTCTTCAAACTCTTTCAAATGATCGCTTGTGAATTTCCTTAGCCTGGTATGAAGAGTTTCAATGATTCCTGTATCAAAAGTAATTCTTTTTGCCACTTAAGGGAATAATCCTATGAGTCACCTTCTCTAAGGTGCCCCGTTTGGTATGAAGGGAAATTAACTCCTCACTACGTACCTTGACACCGTTCAACATGTTCTTTAAGTGTGGAATTGTTGCCTACCAATTGAACCTTCGTCAGCTACTTCATTTCCTTGTTCTTGACGTGTGTGTTGCGTCTCAGCTAAAAGAGATGTTCTTACGTCTCAGTCCATGAGTTGATTGTGAGTTGCTCGATCTTCGTGAGGATCGATTCTTGTAGATTTTTCTGTTCCTTTTGTTGTCGTGTTGGATGAAGATCGCTAAAGCAAAGATGTCAAGATCAACATGATTCAACGAATCAACATCTTCAAGAAGGGCAGTTGGATCATGAAGATTGTATCAGTTCCTTGTCCCCCTTCCTCTAACCCTACCTCTTGAATCTCTGGACGAGATTCTTGTTTAGTGGGGGTGAGTTGTCACAACCCTAGAATTGAGTGCAATTAGTTGCATTAAAGCATCCATGCATCATGTTTAATTTCAAAGGAAATTCGGATTGAGGAAATTCTCAAGCCTCAAAAACTTTTAAAAAATGATCAAATTAAAAATCTCTTCAACTGAGGCCAAGAAAATGTTTCTATTAAACCTTGGAAATATTCGATAGAGCGAAACTCAAAACAATATTTTTTGGAGGCTTAAAAATATTTTGTTTGGGGGCTTTGAATTAAATCAATAACTATTTGAATTGGATTTATATTCATAATAAATAGTTTATGAATCCAATAATTTTGAATTTTGTTATGTGGCTTTGGACAAGTCCAGATAATCTACATATAAATTCTCAGAATTTTATAAAATGGTTTGATGGTTCAAATCAAAACAAAATAGAAGAAATAAAATAAAACAGAAAGAATGAAAAAAAAAGATGAGAGAAAGGCCTACCTGCTACAGTGGCCGGCCTGCCAGGCCCAGCCCAGCTGCTAGCCTATCGCCTTCCACCTCGCGCTAGTAGGCGAGGGCGCACGACCACATGCCCCGGCCACCTTCAGACTGCCTGCTCGCGCTGGATGCCTTTTGCGACGCCACGGAACCCCCCAGAACCACCTCGAGCTCTCCCCGTCCCTAGCCTCCTCTGCTTGCTCCCCTATTCTTCCCCGTACGTACCCAAGAGCGCCGCTGTGAGCTGCCGCGCCCACCGCCATCGCCATGCCTCCCGTGCTGTCCAGCGCCTCCACCACCTCGCGCTTCACCTATCAACCGAAGAAAGGATGCTCGGAGGCCCTGAGGCGCCGCCATCGTCTTCATCTTCGAGTTCTACCACTGATGGCCGCCACCTCCGATTCGTCGTCTCTGAAGCACCCCCGAGCCCACTGACCTTCCCAACAGACACGCGGTGAGCCCCCGTTCGAAACTCTCGTTTCCCCATTATCGACCGTGTCCCCTAGCTAGCTTCACCGCCATGGACGAGCTCGCCGCCGCCGTGCCATGTCGCTGTCGTGGCCACAACTACCTCCGCCCGCTTTTGAATGTGTCACCATGCTCACCTTGCTCCCAGGAGTCGAACACACGCACTAGCTCCTCCTGCCGTGCTCCCAAACGCTGAACCCGAGCTCGCCAGAGCTCCCGCAGCCGCCCGGCCCGCCGACGTTGCCACCATAGACCACCCTGCGACCAGCCGCTACCTCCCCTGGATGCGGGCGAGCAAGTGCTTCCTCCCGGTGCTTTCAGCGCGCCCAGCCATGGCCTGTACCCTGTAGGCGAAACCCGAGCCGCTCTAGTGTGCCTCCACCGCGAAATAATGCCGCCGATGGCTAACCGCTGGCGTATCCGACGTGGCCGCTTATTTAGCACTAACCACCAAGGTTAGTTTAGCCCTAATGGCCCCCTGGGTAACTGACAGGTGGCCCCGCCTGCTTAATTAACCACTGACTTTTAGTTTAGTTTTAATTAAACCTGTTAAAGCCCAAGTCACTGGCCAGTGGGTCCCACTGGTCAGGGTTGACTTTGATCGTCTCAGTTGAACGCCGACGTCACCATGATGTAATGCTGACACAGTAATGTTTTCTGGAATTTTAAATAAATCAGAAATGATTTATGAATTTCAGAAAATACTCCAAACTTTTAAAAATCATAGAAATTCAACCGTAACTCCAAATGAAATAATTTATATATGAAAATTTATCAGAACAACCCAAAAATCCATTTATGCCATGTTCATGCATGTTTGTGCAAGTTAACATAACCAACTAGGGCAATTCATGAAGATGGAATCTATGGTAATTAGTTTTGGAGTTGTAATTTGCTATATGTTTGAATTCCACTTCAATTAATATGACTAACTATCGCATTAGGTCAATTCGGTACCTTAATCTCATGTTATTCATTTGGATGTGCATTGCATTGAATTGTGTTCCTTCTCTGCTAGCCGGTGTTGTTCCTTCTCGGTAGCCGACGTTTCCTACGATGTGATCATTGACACCGATGAAGAGCTATACTATCTTCAGAAGTGCCAGGCAAGCAAACTCCATTGAGCATTCCGATACAATCCCACTCTCTCGCTCTTGCTCTCTTTTACTTCATTAGGACAACAATGATTCAACTGTTACATGTTGCGGTAGTTGAACCCATTCCTCTGCATGACTTGTCTTTGGCACAGTAAAGTTGAAACCCACTAGCATGAGTAGGAGTTGTTTGAGCCATGATGTGCCTACTCATTCATGATTGCTTCTTATGCCTGCTATGCTTAGAGTTGTGTCAGGTCTGATTCATCTGGGATGGATTGGAATGGTGGTGAACATGTCCTACCATTGAGAGCCAAGTGTACATGTGAACACGATTTGGTAAAGGTAGCGATGAGAGGCCATGTAGGAGTACATGGTGGGCTGTCCCATTGAAACCGTCCTCAAGAACCGAGTTCTGTGTTTGTGATCCAAGACAGTTACTACCACACATTGGAAAGCTTAAGTGCCCATCTCGACTTATTAATCGCCTTGATCTCTGTCCAGGAGTTGCAACTAGTTTCTGGTGTTTGTAGGATATGTCTTCAAGGTCGTGCATAGCGCTGACCCTAGGGGTGGGCTATGATGTTGTAGATACACCATGACACGGTGTACCGAGGCACCCGTTTGGTGGGCTTGGGAACCCTGCACACATTGTTTAGTGGAAACCTTGGCCGGACTTCCTTGCGGATGGAACTCAAATAGGCGATAAACCTGGACTAGAGTCTTGTGTGGTTAGTCAGGTCGTGGCCGACACCCTCGCTGGGCTTCAGCTTGAAGGTTGCCGAGTACATGTCGTGTAAATGACGATAAGTGGTGAGAGCGTGTGTGAAGAAGTACACCCCTGTAGGGTTAATGATCTATTCGGATAGCCGCGCCCTCGGATATGGACTACTTGGAAAGCTTATATGGTTCATAGACAAGTTGCAGTGGATACTCTAAAATGCGCAAGATACGTGTGAGTGCTATGGATGGCCTTCTCGTAGGGAGACGGGAGCGGATCCATAGTGGTGTATTGATATGGTGAATATGTGGACTCGTGTGCGATCTCTCACCTCAAAGAAAATACTGTTGGAGATATGCCCTAGAGGCAATCATGTATGATGATATTTCCTATGTGTTTATGAATAAAGATAGTCCTTGTACATTATCAATGATGTGTATCAGCAAGTACGTGACTTGTTTGTGGGACTATGCATTGTATGGTGACTATCCTAAAAGTTCCCTAGTCGCAAGGGCTGTGTGGATGCGCAACCGACTAGACTAGCATATGACACGGTGGATGGCTTAGTCTCACTAGCCATAGAGCACTGGATGCTAACCGGATAATATGGACTCAGAAGGATCTGGTCAGATTCGATAGTCGGATCCGAGTCGAGATAAGGTTCGAGTCGGACAAACCCGACTATGATACGCAACGATATGTCATCTATGAGTCTCTAGTACAACATACATTCTATGTCCTAAGACCTGAGCTGGCGCATGTACTCGAGATGGTGACAGACCTTCTTTGGGCCGATCAAACGCTACTCTGTGACTGGGTAGTTACAAAGCTAGGTTTCGGGCTTGTCCAGACCCATGTTGCAAGACATGGTCGAGCAATATGGGATTTGCCCCTCCGATCAAGAGATATATACTCTGGGCTCCTTGTGTGATCCGACCAAGATAAGCATGGCCATGCGACAAGGATTATGAGATAATCTATTTTGTGGTCGGTATCACTGGAACGAGAAAGAAGTCGGGCTAGCACAAGGATAACAGGCTCGCCTTGAGCCCGACAACATATATCGTGTGGCAAAGGGAACAGAAGTGTGATGTACAGGTTCGCCTAACTAGCTTCATCGGACACTTGGAGTCGGCACGCTTTGCTAGAGGCTGCTACCGACTAGCCGAGTCGGATGTGATCTGACTCACGACCAAGTGAAAGATACGTCACGCGCTTAAGGGGAGGAACCTGTGAGGTCGGATTTGACTCCACGAGTCAGGTGTGATCCTACTCGGACTCGGATCCAGACCAAACAGACTTTGGGCTTTAGGATCCGTGTGAGGCCCAAGTGTTGAGCCCACGATGGATGCCTATACAAAGTGGAGGTGCGACGCACTCATTTGGTTGATTGCTTCGGCGCTGTCACTAGGTTTTGCATGTGTTGCAAATAGCCACCTCCACTCGCCGCCGGCTGTGTGATCGGACCAAGCAGTCCGTCACTCGGTGTTCCTCCTGCACGCGCGGATACCGTTAGAGGCGGTGCGCTTGCAGCACTTCGCGAACCTGTATGTGGGACTTGATGACCGTCTGTTTGAGGGAGATCAGATGAGGAGGAGACGACTGAGGGAGTCCTGGACTAGGTGGTCCTCGGGCTGTCAGTCTATTTCTTATGGCCCGAACAGGTGGGCCGCTATATGACTACCACAGGGCCGAGCTATAAGGCGACTCCGTATCTAGACCGGAAACCCTCAAAGTCTTGGTGTGTCCTCCAAGTCAAGATAGAAGATTCAGCATGCTTATTTCCCTTGTTGTAACCGACCATGTGTAACCCTAGTACCCCTGGTGCCTATATAAACCATAGGGTTTAGTCTGTAGAGGCTAGAACAACAACCATCATCCTATTAGCCTAGGTTTTAGTTCATCTGATCTCGTGGTAGATCGACTATGTAACCATCCTATACACTTCAATATAATCAAGTAGGACATAGAGTTTTACCTCTTAGAGAGGGCCCGAACCTTGGTAAACATTGTGTCATTCGTCCCCTTTTCCCCATTGATCCAAGATCCACAGCTTGGGACCCCCTACCTGAGATCCACCGGTTTTGACACCGACATTGGTGCTTTCATTCAGAGTTCCGCTATTGGATCACCAAAGGATCGATGTCTCTCCTAGTCATCGGAGATGGTACCAACATGTGACGACCCCGGCTTAATCATGCACTAATCATACACGCAAATGCGCACGATCAAGCCTAAGGACTCACTTGAAGATATCACAACACAACTCTAAAACATAAAATAAAGTCATACAAGCTTAATATTACAAGCCAGGGCCTCGAGGGCTCGAATACAAGCTCGATGGCATACAAGCGTCAGCGGAAGCATTAGATATCTGAGTACAGATATATTACAGAGAGAGAGATAAGCCTTCACAGAGGCGGGGTAAAAATAAAAACTACGATCGAAAGGCGTAGGCCTCCTGCCCTGGACCCTCCGATCCTACTCCTGGTCGTCGAACGGCTCCTCGTAGTAGTAGTACTCGCCAGGCGGATAGTAGTACTGGTCGTCGGCTGGGGCTTCTGGCTCAGGGGCTCCGTCGTCTGGTGGCATCAAATGGAAAATGGGGGAAAAAGAAAATAAAGCAAACGTGAGTACTCATCCGAAGTACTCAGCAAGCAAGGATCTACACTACATATGCATCATTGTCAAAGGAATGGCTGTATATGTGGACTGGGCTGCAGAAATGCCAGAGTAGAGGGGGAAAGCCTAGTCCTATCGAAGACTAGCATCTTCAACAATCTTCGACAGTCTTGCAGCATCAGGAGAGAGCAGATGAACATAATGTAAAGTAGTAGTAGTAATATCATCAACCTCGACCTTAGATCCTTTCTCGACTCAATGCGAGAAAGCAATCCCAGAGCCGTACTATCCAATTCTCATCACATGTTCTAGTTGTACCGATCGGGATACAACTCCGAGTGTCCGTTACCGTAGGACAGGCTATCGATAGAAGTTTCTTCCCTGCAGGGGTGCACCAACTTACCCACCACGCTCACTTAACTCTGGCCGGACACACTTTTCTGGGTCATGCCCGGCCTCGGCCAAGCAACACGCCGCAACCCGACCAAATACTTAACAGAGAGGTCAGCACGCCGGACTAACCTATGCCCCCAGGGGTCTTGGGCCATCGCCCCGGGAACTCCTGCGCGTTGCGCGGGCGGCCGGAAGCAGACCTAGCAACCCCTTAATACAAGCGCGGTTGCGTAACCAGTCCAATCCAGCGCGCGCCGCTCAGTCGCTGACGTCCATTAAGCTTCGGCTGAAGTATACGACGCAGAACGCCCATACTATGCCCACGTGATGGTTAGTGCTATCGGGCCAGAGGCCCCTCGGATCAAATATCCAAACCGTAGTGGATTAGGAGCGCGCGGAAACGAGCAGAGACTCACGATCGATGTGACCCCGTCGCCCCGTCTCGAGGACTTGCGGCAAGGGCTAAGAATGCCCGGCCACGCCTCGTAGTTATCTCGCGGGCACCATCCAGGTCAACCCGACTCCACATCACTTCGCAGTAAGCTCGCGCGGGTACCCCTCAGGGCCGACCCGTCTTTAGTATCGTGGTTCATAGTCAAGTCATAATATCCAAGGTAACTGTGTGTCGGACACCGAAGGGAACCATGAGGAATCACCCTCGATGGAGTTCCCGCTCAATGTTATCATCAAGGTGAACGAAGGAGGAATCACCCTCGAGGTCCACACTTGAGAGGTTGCGCGACGATGTCGTTATCGGGGGTGGTGTAGGAGGAATCACCCTCGCTTACCACGACCGAGTAACTAACCTACAAGGTTAACATCAGAAGTGCTAACGAGGTATCACCCTCGGCACTCGACGGTAACCCAGCAGTGTCGGCAACTAAGGGGTAGTGATGTGCGGTGCCAGGGTCTGGTCCTCAATCCCGATGATCGGGTCTTCTGATATCCAGCAGGGCAGTCGGGATCAAGTGGAGGTCTCTGTCGTGTCTCTACCCAGCCTATAATAATCAGTCTAGGATAACCAGTAAGGTAACAAAGCAGGGTACAATAATCAGGCTATGCAGCAGATATAGGAAAACAGTAGCAGTAGCAGTTCTAATGCAAGCATAAGAGAGAAGAGAGTAGGCGATATAGGCATGCTCAAAATGGGGGTGCTTGCCTGTTTGCTCGGGGGCAAGGGCAAGGTCTTCAGTAGTATCGTCGGGGATGTAGTCGTACTCCTGTGCGGCGTCTGCCTCGGGAGCTACGTCAACGTCGGGGTCTACCGAGAGAGAAGAGGGGGAAGAAACAGGTAAACATAATGCAAATAGATGCAATACGGTGCGTGTGATGCTATGATGCAGTGCAGGGTTGCCTAATTATGCATCTAAGTCATTTTAGTTATTTTTAGAATTATTCTGGGATTTAATTACCGGAGTGTGTGCACTATTCATCTGCCGGATACGGGTCCGGAGTTACGAGTTCTTCTACGTAGGGGGTTCCGATGGAGAAACAGACGGCACGATCAGACTCGGCTCGTCGTTCTGAGCAACTTTCATATATAAAGTTTTTCGATCTGGCTTACGGTTTATTTTCTATTGATTTTCTAAAGTTTAATCTATTTTCTGAAATTCCTGGAATTAAATTAATTCAAAAATGCACAGTGCAGGAAAAGGCTAGGTGCACCCGGTGCAGTGCACCAAAGGTGCTCCAGTGAGGCTGACCGGTGGGTCCAGTCAACTGCTGACTCAGCAGTTGACTGGTCCACGGTTGACTAGTCAAAGGGCCCAGGGGACCCACACGTCAGTGTCTTATTAGTTTAACAGGGTTTAAATTAATCTAATATAGTTTAATTAGGGTGCGGGCCCAGGCTGTCAGCGGTACAGTTAGTAGTGGGTTAATTAGCACTAATCGCAACTGCTACACTGCTATGGCCCACATGTCAGTGACAGCTAGTGAAGTGGTTAGTGACTAAACGGCCTGACGCGCGGGGCCCACCGGAGTTTTGAACTCCGGCGTGCGCCGGCGACCAGCAGAACGGCGGCGTGGCGCGGGACCTCGCCGGATATGGCGCACAGGGGGCGGATCGAGCCGCGGTTGGGCTCGTTCGGACGAGCACGGAACCGCTCGTGCGACGAAGCGAACGGCGGCAGCTGGGGGTGACCTAAACGACGGCGGGACAACAATGGCGTCGGCGAGCTCGCCGGAGCTCGGACGCGATGAGGCAGCGGCCTACGGCGATGGAACCGAAGGGGAAGAAGGGGAAAACGGCGAGGCTCACAGGGAGAGGGCCGATGGCGAGCTCGGGACGGGTCGGGGAGGTCCGGTGGCACGGATCGGTGGCGAGGCGGTCCGGTGATCGACGGGGAAGAAGATGATGCAGACGGCTTTGATGTGGCCCCCCAGTCTCGATCCGGTGCTGTAGTTGACGAAGAAGAGCGCGGCCGTTCTCCTGGGCAAGCTCCGGTAGCAGGAGGCGGCTTCGGAGCGCGAGATCGACGGCGTGCGGCGGCGGCAGCTTTCGGTGGCTACCAGGGAACGAAGAGGCCGAGGCGAGGGGGGTGAATGGCCGTCCTAGGGTTCGGCCTGGGGTCGAGCTGGTTCTTATCCTCCTCGCAGCGGCAGCAGCGCCGGGGATGGCCGGCGCGTGGCGATGCGGCGACGTGTCGGCGCGTGCGGTCGACAGCGCGGGAGGAGGAGGACGACCTCCTAGCGGGCTGGGCCGCTTACAGTGCAGAGCAGGCTTAATGCACAGTAGTAGTTTAGGCCTTTTCTATTTTCTATTTTTTTTCCTTTTTCAGCTAACCTTTTCTGTTTGGAATTAGTTAGGTCTCTTCTGCATTTTTGTAAAATGTGAGAGCTGTCCCAAATATGGCAATGCAATATTATCTCTCACCAAAAAGTGGTTTGGGCAGAATTGAAGTTTGTTTGAATTTGATATGATTTTAAATATATCAAATATTCTGTTTTTGGGGCTGTTTCAAATAGTTTGAGCCAATTATCTAGCTCCAAATTTTTTGATGATGGTTTTATAAATGTTCCTGGATTATTTGTCATCCAATGAACATTTTCCCAACAGTTTTTGATCAACTTTATATTGCACTTATGAATTTAAGTTGATTTAAAAATGTAGTTGATTTGCTTTAGTTAACCTCTATGATTAAGCACTGCAAATGATATGACTTGACAAGATTAGCAGTTGACCATAAAGGCTATTACACAGGGGTGTTACAAGTTCTCCTCCTCTAAAAGAAATTCTCGTCCCGAGAATTTAGGAGGTAGAAGGAAAGAGGTCGGGATATTCTTCCCGAAGATGATCCTCGCGTTCCCAAGTGGCTTCATCTTCAGTATGATTTGACCATTGTACCTTCAGGAACTTGGTTGTCTTCTGACGAGTTCGACGTTCAGCTTCGTCGAGGATGCGGATCGGATGCTCCTTATAAGATAAGTCATCTTGGAGTTGAAGCATTTCGTGATCCACTGCACGGTGCGGAGATTCCTTGAAGCACTTATGGAGTTGCGACACGTGGAAGACATCATGAATATGGGAGAATTGCGGTGGCAACTCCAATTTATATGCCACCTGTCCCCGTCTAGCCACGATGCGGAAAGGACCAATATAGCGAGGAGCTAGCTTGCCCTTGATTCCGAAACGACGGGTGCCCTTCATTGGAGTGACACGAAGATAGGCTTGATCACCAGGTTGATAGATCACACCCCATCGCTTGCGATCATAATTACTCTTCTGACGGTCTTGAGCTGCTTTGAGATTCTCCCGTACAATTCGGACTTGTTCTTCGGCATGCTGAATAATGTCCGGTCCAACAAGAGGTCGTTCCCCAGTTTCTGACCAATTCAGAGGGGTTCGACATTTACGTCCATAAAGAACCTCAAATGCGGCCATTTTTAAGCTGGCTTGATAACTGTTGTTATAAGAGAACTCGGCATACGGGAGAGATTCCTCCCATTTCTTACCGAAGGATATAACACAGGCTCGTAGCATGTCTTCAAGCACTTGATTAACGCGCTCAACTTGGCCTTGAGATTGGGGATGATAAGCTGAACTCCAGGTAATATGAGTTCCCATTGCTTTCTGGAAACTTTCCCAGAAATGGCCAGTGAAAATGCTGCCACGGTCTGAACTGATTTCCTTGGGAATACCATGGAGTGAAACAATTCTGGAGATATATAGCTCTGCTAACTGACTAGCAGTAATAGTCTCCTTAACTGGCAGAAAGTGTGCAACCTTGGAGAGTTGGTCGACGATGACAAGAATGGCATCGTGACCCTTCTGAGACTTGGGAAGACCAGTAATGAAGTCCATTTGCACTTTATCCCACTTCCATAGAGGAATAGGGAGCGGTTGCAGAATTCCAGCAGGTTTCTGATGTTCTGCCTTCACGCGACGACAAACGTCACACTCGGCAACATAACGAGCAATATCCTGCTTCATCCTAGACCACCAGTACCTTTGACGAAGATCTCGATACATTTTGGTACTACCCGGATGGATAGACAGCGGTGTATCATGGGCCTCCTTCATGACTTTGTCAGTCATCAGCTCGAAGCGAGGTACTACGATGCGGTCTTTGAAATATAATGTACCATCTTCAGCAACTGAGAAATCCCGATACTTAGCAAGGTGAAGCTCCTTCTTCATCAAGTCAATTTCAGCATCTTTGGCTTGCGCTTCTTTAACAGCCTTCAGAAGGTCTGGCTGTACCACAAGGTTATTAAGAGAACCCTGGGGAAGAATTCGCAGATTCAGCTGAGTCAGTTCTGCGTGAAGACGAGGTTGAGCTTGCCTAACCATGAGGTTGTTGCAATATGACTTGCGACTCAGGGCATCGGCCATTACATTAGCTTTGCCCGGGGTATAAGAAATACCGCAGTCATAATCCGCAATAGCTTCTAACCATCGTTGTTGTCGGAGATTAAGATCCGGTTGAGTGAATAAGTATTTCAGACTTTGGTGATCGGTATAAATTTCACACCGATTACCCAGAAGGTAGTGTCGCCATAACTTCAATGCATACATCACTGCTGCAAGTTCAAGATCATGCACTGGATAATTCTCTTCATGTGGACGCAATTGACCTGAAGCATATGCAATTACTCTCCGCTCTTGCATTAGGACGCAGCCTAATCCCTGACGAGAGGCGTCGCAATATATGACAAAGTCCTTGCGAGAATCAGGAGGAGCAAGCACTGGAGCAGAAGTGAGCTTGTCCTTGAGGGTTTGGAAACTTTCCTGACACTTGTCTGTCCACTCAAACTTAACGCCTTTGTGGAGCAGATTAGTCAGGGGCTTGGCGATCTTGGAGAAGTTCTCGACGAATCGGCGACAATAGCTGGCTAGACCGAGAAAGCTTCGGACCTGCTTGGCATTCTTCGGAGGAGTCCAGTCAAGGATAGCCTGAACACGCTCCGGGTTAACGGCAATACCGTCCTTGGAAATCACATGTCCAAGGTAGGTCACTTCAGGAAGCCAGAATTCGCATTTAGAGAACTTGGCATATAATTGGTGCTCTCGAAGTCTCTCCAGAACTAGTCGAAGGTGCTCAGCATGTTCTTCTTTGCTCTTCGAATAAACCAGAATATCATCCAGATATACCACGACGAATTTGTCGAGGTAATCCATGAATATGTAATTCATTAGGCGGGAGAATGTAGCTGGAGCGTTTGTTAAACCAAACGACATGACTGTGTACTCGTAAGAGCCATAACGAGTAACGAATGCAGTCTTCGGAATATCCTCTTCGCGAACACGGATCTGGTGATAACCCAACCTCAAGTCGAGTTTAGAAAACACCGAAGATCGATCAACTTGCAGGATCCTACTCTCCGTGTGCACTCTAATGCAGAATACGGTCTTATCGAATGACAACTCGGAGTATAATACAACTCGGAGAGAAAGGTTAAACAAAACAATGGAAAGAAAAATGATTATCAGACTAATCAGATCAACGACAGGGAAATCGCACTGAATCCAGCTCTCCGGGTGGATAGAATTAACGAGATCCTAAATGTCGGTGTTAGTAAATTTTATTAAACCCGAATAGATGAGAGATTAGAATCCCAGAGTAAAGACGAGGAATAAAAGATCCTAATACCACCCAGTTGGCGACGTGGGCCCGTAAGCCACACAGCCAAGTTAGTAAAACAATTTTTGACCACTAGACTCAACTTCGGCCAAGGAATTGGGAAGGGGGATTCCTAGAGGCAGTCGGCTCTGATACCAACCTGTGACGACCCCGGCTTAATCGTGCACTAATCATACACGCAAATGCGCACGATCAAGCCTAAGGACTCACTTGAAGATATCACAACACAACTCTAAAACTTAAAATAAAGTCATACAAGCTTAATATTACAAGCCAGGGCCTCGAGGGCTCGAATACAAGCTCGATGACATACAAGCGTCAGCGGAAGCATTAGATATCTGAGTACAGATATATTACAGAGAGAGAGATAAGCCTTCACAGAGGCGGGGTAAAAATAAAACTACGATCGAAAGGCGTAGGCCTCCTGCCCTGGACCCTCCGATCCTACTCCTGGTCGTCGAACGGCTCCTCGTAGTAGTAGTACTCGCCAGGCGGATAGTAGTACTGGTCGTCGGCTGGGGCTTCTGGCTCAGGGGCTCCGTCGTCTGGTGGCATCAAATGGAAAATGGGGGAAAAAGAAAATAAAGCAAACGTGAGTACTCATCCGAAGTACTCAGCAAGCAAGGATCTACACTACATATGCATCATTGTCAAAGGAATGGCTGTATATGTGGACTGGGCTGCAGAAATGCCAGAGTAGAGGGGGAAAGCCTAGTCCTATCGAAGACTAGCATCTTCAACAATCTTCGACAGTCTTGCAGCATCAGGAGAGAGCAGATGAACATAATGTAAAGTAGTAGTAGTAATATCATCAACCTCGACCTTAGATCCTTTCTCAACTCCCTGCGAGAAAGCAATCCCAGAGCCGTACTATCCAATTCTCATCACATGTTCTAGTTGTACCGATCGGGATACAACTCCGAGTGTCCGTTACCGTAGGACAGGCTATCGATAGAAGTTTCTTCCCTGCAGGGGTGCACCAACTTACCCACCACGCTCACTTAACTCTGGCCGGACACACTTTTCTGGGTCATGCCCAGCCTCGGCCAAGCAACACGCCGCAACCCGACCAAATACTTAACAGAGAGGTCAGCACGCCGGACTAACCTATGCCCCCAGGGGTCTTGGGCCATCGCGCCGGGAACTCCTGCGCGTTGCGTGGGCGGCCGGAAGCAGACCTAGCAACCCCTTAATACAAGCGCGGTTGCGTAACCAGTCCAATCCAGCGCGCGCCGCTCAGTCGCTGACGTCCATTAAGCTTCGGCTGAAGTATACGACGCAGAACGCCCATACTATGCCCACGTGATGGTTAGTGCTATCGGGCCAGAGGCCCCTCGGATCAAATATCCAAACCGTAGTGGATTAGGAGCGCGCGGAAATGAGCAGAGACTCACGATCGATGTGACCCCGTCGCCCCGTCTCGAGGACTTGCGGCAAGGGCTAAGAATGCCCGGCCACGCCTCGTAGTTATCTCGCGGGCACCATCCAGGTCAACCCGACTCCACATCACTTCGCAATAAGCTCGCGCGGGTACCCCTCAGGGCCGACCCGTCTTTAGTATCGTGGTTCATAGTCAAGTCATAATATCCAAGGTAACTGTGTGTCGGACACCGAAGGGAACCATGAGGAATCACCCTCGATGGAGTTCCCGCTCGATGTTATCATCAAGGTGAACGAAGGAGGAATCACCCTCGAGGTCCACACTTGAGAGGTTGCGCGACGATGTCGTTATCGGGGGTGGTGTAGGAGGAATCACCCTCGCTTACCACGACCGAGTAACTAACCTACAAGGTTAACATCAGAAGTACTAACGAGGTATCACCCTCGGCACTCGACGGTAACCCAGCAGTGTCGGCAACTAAGGGGTAGTGATGTGCGGTGCCAGGGTCTGGTCCTCAATCCCGATGATCGGGTCTTCTGATAACCAGCAGGGCAGTCGGGATCAAGTGGAGGTCTCTGTCGTGTCTCTACCCAGCCTATAATAATCAGTCTAGGATAACCAGTAAGGTAACAAAGCAGGGTACAATAATCAGGCTATGCAGCAGATATAGGAAAACAGTAGCAGTAGCAGTTCTAATGCAAGCATAAGAGAGAAGAGAGTAGGCGATATAGGCATGCTCAAAATGGGGGTGCTTGCCTGTTTGCTCGGGGGCAAGGGCAAGGTCTTCAGTAGTATCGTCGGGGATGTAGTCGTACTCCTGTGCGGCGTCTGCCTCGGGAGCTACGTCAACGTCGGGGTCTACCGAGAGAGAAGAGGGGGAAGAAACAGGTAAACATAATGCAAATAGATGCAATACGGTGCGTGTGATGCTATGATGCAGTGCAGGGTTGCCTAATTATGCATCTAAGTCATTTTAGTTATTTTTAGAATTATTCTGGGATTTAATTACCGGAGTGTGTGCACTATTCATCTGCCGGATACGGGTCCGGAGTTACGAGTTCTTCTACGTAGGGGGTTCCGATGGAGAAACAGACGGCACGATCAGACTCGGCTCGTCGTTCTGAGCAACTTTCATATATAAAGTTTTTCGATCTGGCTTACGGTTTATTTTCTATTGATTTTCTAAAGTTTAATCTATTTTCTGAAATTCCTGGAATTAAATTAATTCAAAAATGCACAGTGCAGGAAAAGGCTAGGTGCACCCGGTGCAGTGCACCAAAGGTGCTCCAGTGAGGCTGACCGGTGGGTCCAGTCAACTGCTGACTCAGCAGTTGACTGGTCCACGGTTGACTAGTCAAAGGGCCCAGGGGACCCACACGTCAGTGTCTTATTAGTTTAACAGGGTTTAAATTAATCTAATATAGTTTAATTAGGGTGCGGGCCCAGGCTGTCAGCGGTACAGTTAGTAGTGGGTTAATTAGCACTAATCGCAACTGCTACAGTGCTATGGCCCACATGTCAGTGACAGCTAGTGAAGTGGTTAGTGACTAAACGGCCTGACGCGCGGGGCCCACCGGAGTTTTGAACTCCGGCGTGCGCCGGCGACCAGCAGAACGGCGGCGTGGCGCGGGACCTCGCCGGATATGGCGCACAGGGGGCGGATCGAGCCGCGGTTGGGCTCGTTCGGACGAGCACGGAACCGCGCGTGCGACGAAGCGAACGGCGGCAGCTGGGGGTGACCTAAACGACGGCGGGACAACAATGGCGTTGGCGAGCTCGCCGGAGCTCGGACGCGATGAGGCAGCGGCCTACGGCGATGGAACCGAAGGGGAAGAAGGGGAAAACGGCGAGGCTCACAGGGAGAGGGCCGATGGCGAGCTCGGGACGGGTCAGGGAGGTCCGGTGGCACGGATCGGTGGCGAGGCGGTCCGGCGATCGACGGGGAAGAAGATGATGCAGACGGCTTTGATGCGGCCCCCCAGTCTCGATCCGGTGCTGTAGTTGACGAAGAAGAGCGCGGCCGTTCTCCTGGGCAAGCTCCGGTAGCAGGAGGCGGCTTCGGAGCGCGAGATCGACGGCGTGCGGCGGCGGCAGCTTTCGGTGGCTACCAGGGAACGAAGAGGCCGAGGCGAGGGGGGTGAATGGCCGTCCTAGGGTTCGGCCTGGGGTCGAGCTGGTTCTTATCCTCCTCGCAGCGGCAGCAGCGCCGGGGATGGCCGGCGCGTGGCGATGCGGCGACGTGTCGGCGCGTGCGGTCGACAGCGCGGGAGGAGGAGGACGACCTCCTAGCGGGCTGGGCCGCTTACAGTGCAGAGCAGGCTTAATGCACAGTAGTAGTTTAGGCCTTTTCTATTTTCTATTTTTTTTCCTTTTTCAGCTAACCTTTTCTGTTTGGAATTAGTTAGGTCTCTTCTGCATTTTTGTAAAATGTGAGAGCTGTCCCAAATATGGCAATGCAATATTATCTCTCACCAAAAAGTGGTTTGGGCAGAATTGAAGTTTGTTTGAATTTGATATGATTTTAAATATATCAAATACTCTGTTTTTGGGGCTGTTTCAAATAGTTTGAGCCAATTATCTAGCTCCAAATTTTTTGATGATGGTTTTATAAATGTTCCTGGATTATTTGTCATCCAATGAACATTTTCCCAACAGTTTTTGATCAACTTTATATTGCACTTATGAATTTAAGTTGATTTAAAAATGTAGTTGATTTGCTTTAGTTAATCTCTATGATTAAGCACTGCAAATGATATGACTTGACAAGATTAGCAGTTGACCATAAAGGCTATTACACAGGGGTGTTACACAACACCGGGGACATCTTCGTCCCTGATGTACTTTTCGCGTTTGGCAGCGTCGTTCTGCACGCCAACTCGACTGGTCATCTCGACCAGGTCGACAATTCCACCCCTGAGCACCAGATTAGGTTTGGTAACTTAGAGTACGTCACTAACACTCGGGGTGATCTGATCTTCACTGGCTTCTCAACCTCATCTGAGACGCCCACAGACCCCAAGGCACAAACTTTGGGGCCTCTTCCCGATCCGACCCCTGGATCGGCTCTCACCTCGCAACTGGCTTCAAGCCTGGACGCGACCACCATGTCCGAAGACCGGGAGTCACCCTCGGCCAGACTCCTTCTCCTTGTCGCGGATCTGGCTTTGAGCCTCGACGCAGGTTCGATGTCCGAAGACCGGGAAACACCCTCGGCTGGACTCACCCTCCTCACCGCGGATCCGGCTTTGAGCCTTAGCGCAAGTTCGGCACCCGAAGACCAGGAGTTTCCCACGCAAGCTTCCCGCCCGACTCGGTGAAATCCCCCAAAATCCCAATGCTTACTAATGTTGCTTGAACTACGTCGGTATTTCCCCAAAGAGGAAGGGATGATGCAGCACAGCTACGGTAGGTATTTCCCTCAGTTATGAAACCAAGGTATCAATCTAGTAGGAGAACCAAGCAACACTATGTAAACGGTACCTGCACACAAATAACAAATACTTCCAACCCGACGATTAGGAGGGGTTGTTAATCCCTCAATGGGTAACGGTGCCAGAAATTGTCAAGTTGACGGGATAAAAATTATGATAGATAGGATAAATAGATCTCGAATAAACGTGAAATAAAAGAAGTAACAAAAAAGTGCAGCAAGGTATTTTTGGGTTTTGGAATAATAGATCTGAAAATAAAAGTAGCAAATAATAGATCGGAAAGCAAATATGATGAAGAGTGGACCCGGGGGCCGTAGATTTCACTAGTGGCTTCTCTCGAGAAAAATAGCATACGGTGGGTAAACAAATTACTGTTGGGCAATTGATAGAACTTCAAATAATCATGATGATATCCAGGCAATGATCATTATATAGGCATCACGTCCAAGATTAGTAGACCGACTCCTGCCTGCATGTACTACTATTACTCCACACATCGACCGCTATCCAGCATGCATCTAGTGTATTAAGTTCATGGAGAAACGGAGTAATGCAATAAGAACGATGACATGATCTAGACAAGATCTATTCATGTAGCAATAGACCCCATCTTGTTATCCTTAATAGCAATGATACACACGTGTCATGTCCCCTTCTGTCACTGGGATTGAGCACCGTAAGATCGAACCCATCACAAAGCACCTCTTCCCATGGCAAGAAAAATCGATCTAGTCGGCCTAACTAAACCAAAGATTCGAAGAAGAAATACGAGGCTATAAGTAATCATGCATAGAAGAGATCGAAGAAACTCAAATAAATTTCATGGATAAAAATAGATCTGATCATAAACTCAAAGTTCATCGGATCCCAACAAACACACCGTAAAAAGAGTTACATCAAATAGATCTCCAAGAGACCATTGTATTGAGAATCACAAGAGAGATAGGAAGCCATCGAGCTACTAACTACAGACCCAAAGGTCTACAATGAACTACTCACGCATCATCAGAGAGGCACCAATGAGGATGATGAAACCTTCCGTGATAGTGTCTAGATTGGATATGGTGTTTCTGGAACTTGCGGCGGCTGGAATTGTATTTCGTCGACTCCCCTAGGGTTTTTGGAATATTGGGGTATTTACAGAGCAAAGAGGCAGTGCGGGAGGCCACCGAGGTGGGCACAACCCACTAGGGCGCTCCTGAGCCCCCAGGTGGGTTGTGCCCCCCTCGGGGCACCCCTCTGGTACTTCTTCGGCCCAAGTTGTTCCTTCTAGTCCATAAAAAATCTCCAAAAAGTTTCGCTGCGTTTGGATTCCGTTTGGTATTGATTTTCTGTGAAGTAAAAAACAAGGAAAAAATAGGAACTGGCACTGGGCACTATGTCAATAGGTTAGTCCCAAAAAATGATATAAAGTTGCTATAAAATGATTGTAAAACATCCAAGAATGATAATATAACAGCATGGAACAAGCAAAAATTATAGATACGTTGGAGACGTATCAGCATCCCCAAGCTTAATTCCTACTCCTCCTCGATTAGGTAAATGATAAAAAACAGAATTTTTGATGTGGAATGCTGCCTAACATGTTCAGCACATTTTCTTTTCTTGTTGCATGGACATTTGGACTTTTATATGATTCAAAGCAATAGTCTAGTTTTGACATGAAGATTTCAATACTCAAGCATATCAACAAGCAACCATGTCTTTCAAAATATCAACACTAAAGCAAGTTATCCCTAGCCCATTATGCTCAATCATTGATCCATTCATGAAACACACTTGCATATTAGCTATACCCAATGCACAAGTATGATCATAGTGCCCCTTAGTTGGTGCTTTATAAGAGAAGATGGAGACTCAAATAAAATAAAAATAACATAAAGTAAATAGAAAGGCCCTTCGCAGAGGGAAGTAGGGATTTGTAGAGGTGCTAGAGCTCAAAGCGAAAAAGATACAGATAAAACATTTTGGGTGGCATGCTTTTCCTGTCAACGAAAACGATCGAGTAGTTCCCAATAATTTCCATGCTAGATATATCATAGGCGGTTCCCAAACAGAAAATAAAGTTTATTCCTTTTTCCACCATACTTTCACATTCCACGGCTAGCCGTATCCATGGCTACCGTCCATACCAACACTTTCCAAGAAATTTATTATTTGACAACATAAAGTAAATTCATTTTTCATTTCGGGACTAGGCATCCCTAATACCTTTGCCGTACTCTCGTGCAATGACAAGTGAATAAACACTCATCTTGAGAATAACATATCTAGCATGGAAAAATATCAGCCACCCTCTACCGTTTCCTGAGCGGTACGAGCACACAAAAAGGAAATTTATTTTGAAAATTAGAGATGGCACATACAAATTTGCTTAGAACGGCACGGAAATACCGCATATAGGTAGGTATAGTGGACTCATATGGCAAAACTGGGTTTAAGGATTTTGGATGCATAAGTAGTATTCCTACTTAGTACAAGTGAAGGCTAGCAAAAATATTGAGAAGCATCCAACCAAGAAATGAAAAATCTCATAAGCGGGCATTAAGCATAACTAACACCGAATAATGCACCACAAGTAGGATGTAATTTCATTGCATAACTATTGACTTTCGTGCTTGCATAGGGAATCACAAACATTAATACCAATATTCTTACTCATGCATAATTACTCATCAACATGACTCACATATTATATCATCATATCGCAAAACTATTACAAAGAATCAACTTTATTTTGTCCAATGATCTTCATGAAAGTTTTTATTATATCCCTCTTGAATATCTATCTCTTTGGGACTAATTTCACACGTTGCTTTTGATAGCTCAAACAAATCTAAGTGAAGAACATGAGCATAAAATTTTCTTTTCTCAAAATAATATAAGTGAAGCATGAGAGAATTTCTTCAAAATTACTAACTCTCAAATAAATCTAAGTGAAGCATGAGAGCATTTCTTCAAAAATATTAAAGCACACCATACTCAAAAAGATATAAGTGAAGCACTAGAGCAATTCCATAGCTCAAAAAAATTTAAGTGAAGCACGTAGAGCAATTCTAACAAATCATAGCATAATTTTGGCTCTCCCAAATAGGTGTGTTCAGCAAGGATAGATGACATAAATTAAAAAGCAAAACAAGCAAAGTCTCATATAACACAAGACGCTCCAAGCAAAACTCATGATATGTTACGAATAAAAATATAGCTCCAAGTAAAATACCGATGGTCATTAGAAGAAAGAGGGGATGCCACTCGGGGGCATCCCCAAGCTTAGTTGCTTGTTTGTCTTTGGATAATGGCTTGGGGTTCCATGGGGCATCCCCAAGCTTAGGCTCTTCTTACTCCTTATTCCTTCATCCATTGTGATCTCACCCAAAACTTGAAAACTTCAATCACACAAAACACAACAAAACCTTCGTGAGATCCATTAGTATAAGAAAACCAATCTTTACTTTAAGTACTATAGAAAACCCATTTAAATTTTGTTATTACATTATATATACTGTATTCTAACTTTAACATGGCTTATACCCCCCGATACAAACCACAGATTCATCAAAATAAGCACACAATGCAAAGAAAACAGAATCTGTCAAAAGCAGAACAGTCTGTAAAGATGCAAATTGTTCTCATATTTATGTAACTCCAAAAATTGTGAAACATTAGGAAAGCAGAGGAAATTTGTAAATCAATCTCGTGTAAAAAATTCAGAATTTTTCGTGGCTTCTGTGATTTTTCAAAATTATTTTACTGGATGCAAAAGTTTCTGTTTTTCAACAAGATCAAATCAACTATCACCAAAGCTATCCCAAAGGCTTTACATGGCACAAACACTAATTAAAACATAAAAAACACAATCATAACAGAGGCATAATTTTACAAACACTCAAGAATAGAAAGAAAAGGCAAAAATAAATTTTATTCATTGGGTTGCCTCCCAACAAGCGCTATCGTTTTACACCCCTAGCTAGGCATAAAGCATAGATTCAAGTATTGTCATCTTTATTTTCCAACTCCTCAATCAAACACTTAGAATTCTTCAAAGATTTAGCATACAAATTTTCAATAACAATATTCCTAGGAACGAGATTGAAAAATTCATTCTTGCAAAAAGGGTTTCTCGCAACTTCAACAAAGTCGGGGTGAATACTAATCATCTTAAGATCTTCTTTGTTATTATTAGAAGTTGCACCCTTGTTCTTAGTGATTTGAGTAATCTTGCCAATTTTAACAGGAGTTTTTTTGATAGTTTTAGCGGAAGAAAAGGCCATGCTTAGATTACTAAAAATTTCTTCCAACTTATCAATTCTAGCGGGGCTCTCCTCTATTCTCTCGTTGAATGCGGGTTCTTTTTCTTTTAATACTTTAAGAGCATCTCCGGTTTTTGACCCAATTTTATTAGCAAGATTGTGCATCTTCTTATCTAATTTTTCAATAATTTCTTAACTGAGCATTTTCTTTTCAATAGCATCTAGCCTTTCCATAACATGCTCAAGAGTTAAAGTTGTTTCATTAATCATAAGAGGTGGTGAACCTACTAGATTTCCCATAGCATTAAAAGCATCTAGAGAAGGACACATCAAGAAATTTCCACCGGTAATCATATCAAGGATGAATCTATACCAAGTAGTGATGCCCACATAAAAACACCGAAAAAGAACAACGGTAGATTGCTGACGAATAGATCTATTATGAGCATTGCAAATCCTATACCAGGCATCTTTTAAGTTCTCCCCTCCCCTTTGTTTGAAATTAAGAACCTCATTCTCGGGAGTGCATGCAATATAGGAAGAATTATCCATAATGACAAAGAGTGACAAATAAGATTGCACACAAAAACAGATCTCACGAGAAAACGGCGAACGAAAAAGAGGGCGAATAAAACGGCAAATTTTGTGAAGTGGGGGAGATGAAAAAAAGAGGAAAATGGAAAATAATGTAAATTGAAAGGAGTATGAGATTTGTGATTAGGAACCTGATAGATGTTAATGATGTCTCCCTGGCAACGGCGCCAGAAATTCCTTTTGATGTCGCTTGAACTATGTCGGTATTTCCCCAAAGAGGAAGGGATGATGCAGCACAGCTACGGTAGGTATTTCCCTCAGTTATGAAACCAAGGTATCAATCCAGTAGGAGAACCAAGAAACACTATGTAAACGATACCTGCACACAAATAACAAATACTTGCAACCCGACGATTAGGAGGGTTGTCAATCCCTCAACGGGTAACGGTACCAGAAATTGCTGGGAAACGTTGCATGGAAAACAAAAAAAATTCTACGCACACACAATGATCTATCTATGGAGATGCATAGCAATGAGGGGGAGAGTGTGTCTACGTACCCTCGTAGACCATAAGCGGAAGCGTTTCACAACACGGCTGATGTAGTCGAACTTTCTTCGTGCTCCAATCGATCTAGTACTGAACGTACGACACCTCCGCGTTCTGCACACGTTCAGCCCGGTGATGTCCTCCGCCTTCTTGATCCAGCAAGACGGCGAGGTAGTAGATGAGTTCCGTAAGCACGATGGCGTGGTGACAGTGATGGTGAAGTGATCTCCGCAGGGCTTCGCCTAAGCACTACGAAAATATGACCGGGGGTGTAAACGGTGGAGGGGGGCGCCGCACATAGCTAACAATTGATCTATCTTGTGCTAGGCGCCCCCTCCCACATATATATAGGTCGGAGGGAGGGAGGAGCAGCCAAGGGGGCGCCCAAGTAGGAGGAATCCTACTTGGGGTCTCTCCCAAGGTGGCCCCCCCTGCCATGTATAGCAGCGGGGGAAAGGCATGGGAGGGTGCCCCCCCCCCCTTTTCCTTTCTCCCATGAGAGGGAAAGGCAGGAGGGGCTAGCCCTCCCCCTTTTCCTTCCCTAGGGCTGTTCGGCTAGGGAAAGGGGCGCACCAGCACCCTATGGGCTGGTCTGTCCCTCCCTCGGCCCATTAAGCCCATATACATGCCGGGGGTGCCCGGAACCCCTTCCGGTGACCCGATTTCTTCCCGGTACGTCCCGAAACACTTCCAGTGTCCTAATACCATCGTCCTATATATCAATCTTTACCTCTTGACCGTTTCGAGACTCCTCGTCATGTCCATGATCTCATCCGGGACTCCGAACAACATTCGGTCACCAAATCATATAACTCATATAACACTATATCGTCAACGAATGTTAAGCGTGCGGACCCTACGGGTTCGAGAACTATGTAGACATGACCGACACACCTCTCCGGTCAATAACCAATAGCGGAACCTGGATGCCCATATTGGCTCCTACATATTCTACGAAGATCTTTATCTGTCGAACCGTTTTGATAACATACGTAATTCCCTTTGTCCATCTGTATGTTACTTACTCGAGATTCAATCCTCGGTATCTTCATACCTAGTTCAATCTCATTACCAGCAAGTCTCTTTACTCATTCCGTAATACATCACCTCATGACTAACTCCTTAGTCATTTTCTTGTAAGTTTATGATGTGTATTACCGAGAGGGCCCAGAGATACCTCTCCGAAACTCGGAGTGACAAATCCTAATCTTGATCTATGCCAACTCAACAAACACCTTCGGAGATACCTGTAGAGCATCTTTATGATCATCCAGTTATGTTGTGACGTTTGATAGCACACAAGGTATTCCTCCGGTATCCGGGAGGTTCATAATCTCATAGTCGAAGAAATATGTATCTGACATGAAGAAAGCAATAGCAATAAACTGAACGATCATTATGCTAAGCTAACGGGTGGGTCTTGTCCATCACATCATTCTCCTAATGATGTGATCCCGTTATCAAATTACAACACATGTCTATGGTTAGGAAACCTTAACCATCTTTGATCAATGAGCTAGTCTAGTAGAGGCATACTAGGGACACGGTATTTGTTTATGTATTCACACATGTATTTAAGTTTCCGATCAATACAATTCTAGCATGAATAATAAACCTTTATCATGAATAAGGAAATATAAAATAACAACTTTTTATTGCCTCTAGGGCATATTTCCTTCAGTCTCCCACTTGCACTAGAGTCAATAATCTAGTTCACATCACCATGTGATTTAACACCCATAGTTCACATCGCCATGTGACCAACACCCAAAGAGTTTACTAGTCAATAATCTAGTTCACATCGCCATGTGATTAACACCCAAAGAGTACTAAGGTGTGATCATGTTTTGCTTGTGAGAGAAGTTTAGTCAACGGGTCTGTCACATTCAGACCCGCATGTATTTTTTAAATTTCTATGTCTACAAAGCTCTGCATGGAGCTACTCTAGCTAATTGCTCCCACTTTCAATATGTATCCAGATTGATACTCACAGTCATCCGAATCAGTGTCAAAGTTTGCATCGACGTAACTCTTTACGACGAACTCTTTATCACCTCCGTAATCGAGAAAATATTTCCTTAGTTCTCTAAGGATAATTTTAACCGCTGTCCAGTGATCTACTCCTGGATCACTATTATACCCCCTTGCCAAACTCATGGCAAGGTACACAACAGGTTTGGTACACAGCATGGCCTACTTTATAGAACCTATGGCTGAGGCATAGGGAATGACTTTCATTCTCTCTCTATCTTCTGCCATGGTCGGGCTTTGAGTCTTACTCAACTTCACACCTTGCAACATAGGCAAGAACCCTTTCTTTGACTGACCCATTATGAACTTCTTCAAAACTTTGCCAAGGTATGTGCTTTTTGAAAGTCCTATTAAGTGCCTTGATCTGTCCCTATAGATCTTGATGCCCAATACGTAAGTAGCTTCACCGAGGTCTTTCTTTAAAATTCTTATTCAAGTATCCTTTTATGCTATCCAGAAATTTTATATCATTTCCAATCAACAATATGTCATCCACATATAATATCAGAAATGCTACAGAGCTCCCACTCACTTTCTTGTAAATACAGGCTTCACCGTAAGTCTGTATAAAACCATATGCTTTGATCACCTCATCAAAGCGTATATTCCAACTATGAGATGCTTGCACCAGTCCATAGATGGATCACTAGAGCTTGCACAGTTTGTTAGCACCTTTAGGATCGACAAAACCTTCTGGTTGCATCATATACAACTCTTCTTTAAGAAATCCATTAGGAACGCAGTTTTGACGTCCATTTGCCAGATTTCATAATCATAAAATGCGGCAATTGCTAACATGATTCGGAAAAACTTAAGCATCGCTACGGGTGAGAAAGTCTCATCGTAGTCAACCCCTTGAACTTGTCGAAAACCTTTTGCGACAAGTCGAGCTTTGTAGATAGTAGCATTATCATCAGCGTCCGTCTTCCTCTTGAAGATCCATTTATTTTCAATGGCCTTCCGATCATCGGGCAAGTCCACCAAAGTCCAATCTTTGTTCTCATACATGGATCCTATCTCAGATTTCATGGCCTCAAGCCATCTATCTGAATCTGGGCTCATCATAGCTTCTTCATAGTTCATAGGTTTGTCATGGTCTAGTAACATGACTTCTAGGACAGGATTACCGTACCACTCTGGTGCGGAACGTGCTCTATTCGACCTACGAGGTCCGATAGTAACTTGATCTAAAGTTTCATGATCATCATCATTAACTTCCTCTCTAGTTGGTGTAGGCATCACATGAACGGATTTCGCTGATGTGCTACTTTCCAAATTGAGAGAAGGTACAATTACCTCATCAAGTTCTACTTTCCTCCCACTCACTTCTTTCGAGAGAAACTCCTTCTCTAGAAAGGTTCCATTCTTGGCAACAAAGATCTTGCCTTCGGATCCGTGGTAGAAGGTGTACCCAATTGTTTCCTTAGGGTATCCTATGAAGACACACTTCTCCGATTTGGGTTCGAGCTTATCAGGCAGAAGCCTTTTGACATAAGTGTCGCAACCCCAAACTTTAAGAAACGACAGCTTAGGTTTCTTGCCAAACCACAATTCATACGGTGTCGTTAAACGGATTTAGACGGTGCCCTATTTTAACATGAATGCGGCTGTCTCTAATGCATAACCCCGAAACGATAGTGGTAAATTGGTAAGAGACATCATAGATCGCACCATATCTAATAAAGTGCGGTTAAGACATTCGGACACACCTTTATGCTGTGGTGTTCCAGGTGGCGTGAGTTGTGAAACAATTCCACATTGTTTTAAATGAAGGCCAAACTCGTAACTCAAGTATTCGCCTCCGCGATCAGATTGTAGAAACTTTATTTTCTTGTTACGACGATTTTCCACTTCACTCTGAAATTCTTTGAACTTTTCAATTGTTTCAGACTTATGTTTCATCAAGTAGATATACCTATACCTACTCAAATCATCTGTGAAGGTCAGAAAATAACGATACCCGCCGCATGCCTCAACACTCATCGGACCGCATACATCGGTATGTATTATTTCCAATAAGTTATTAGCTCGCTCCATTGTTCCGGACAACGGAGTTTTAGTCATCTTGTCCATGAGGCATGGTTCGCAAGTATCAAATGATTCATAATCAAGTGATTCCAAAAGTCCATCTACATGGAGTTTCTTCATGCGCTTTACACCAATATGACCTAAACGGCAGTGTTACTAGTATGTTGCACTATCATTATCAACTTTGCATCTTTTGGCATCAATATTATGAATATGTGTATCACTACGATCGAGATTCAATAAACCTTTCACATTGGGTGTATGACCATAGAAGGTTTTATTCATGTAAACAGAATAACAATTATTCTCTGACTTAAATGAATAAACGTATTGCAATAAACATGATCTAATCATGTTCATGCTTAACGCAAACATCAAATAACATTTATTTAGGTTCAACACTAATCCCGGGAGTGTGCGATGGTGATCATATCAACCTTGGAATCATTTCCAACACATATCGTCACCTCGCTTTTAACTAGTCTCTGCAACTCCTGTTTCGAGTTACTAATCTTAGCAACTGAAACGGTATCAAATACCCAGGGGTTACTACGAATACTAGTAAAATACACATCAATAACATGTATATCAAATATACCTTTGTTCACTTTGCCATCCTTCTTATCCGCCAAGTTTTTTTTGAGGTAGTTCCGCTTCTAGTGACTATTTCCTTTGCAGTAGACGCACTCAGTTTCAGGCTTGGGTCTAGCTTTGGGCTTCTTCCCGGGAGTGGCAACTTGCTTGTCATTCTTCTTGAAGTTCCCTTTCTTTCCCTTGCCCTTTTTCTTGATACTAGTGGTCTTGTTAACCATCAACACTTGATGTTCTTTCTTGATTTCTACCTTCACCGATTTCAGCATCGCGAAGAGCTCGGGAATCATTTTTGTCATCCCTTGCATATTATAGTTCATCACAAAGTTCTAGTAGCTTGGTGATAGTGACTAGAGAACTTTGTCAATCACTATCTTATCTGGAAGATTAACTCCCACTTGATTCAAGCGATTGTAGTACCCAGACATTTTGAGTACATGTTCACTGGCTGAGCTATTCTCTTCCATATTGTAGGCAAAGTACTTGTCAGAGGTCTCATACCTCTCGACACGGGCATGAGTCTGAAATACCAATTTCACCTCTTGGAACATCTCATATGCTCCGTGGCGTTCAAAACGTTTTTGACGTCCCGGTTCTAAGCCGTAAAGCATGGCGCACCAAAATATTAAGTAGTCATCATATCGAGCTTTGCCAAACGTTCATAACGTCTACATCTGCTCCTGCAATAGGTCTGTCACCTAGCGGTGCATCAAGGACATAATTCTTCTGTGCAGCAATGAGGGTAATCCTCAGATCACGGACCCAGTCCGCATCATTGCTACTATCATCTTTCAACTTATTTTTCTATAGGAACATATCAAAAAATAAGGGAGCTATATCGTGAGCTATTGATCTACAACATAGATTTGCAAATACTATCAGGACTAAGTTCATGATAAATCAAGTTCAATTAATCAAATTACTAATGAACTCCCACTTAAATCAACATCCCTCAAGTTGTCTAAGTGATACATTATCCATATCAACTAACCCATATCTGACCATCACGTGAGATGGGGTAGTCATCAATGGTGAACATCTCTATGTTGATCATATCTACTATATGACTCACGTTCGACCTTTCGGTCTCCAGTGTTCTGAGACCATGTCTGTACATCCTAGGCTCATCAAGTTTAACCCAAGTATTCTGCATGCGCAAAACTGTCTTACACCCGTTGTATGTGAACGTAGAGTCTATTACACCCGATCATCATGTGGTGTCTCGAAACAACGAACTGTAGCAACGGTGCATACTCAGAGAGAACACTTTTACCTTGAAATTTAGTGAAGGGATCATCTTATAATGCTACCGCCGTACTAAGCAAAATAAGATGCATAAAGGATAAACATCACATGCAATCAAAATATGTGACATGATATAGCCATCATCATCTTGTGCTTTTGATCTCCATCTCCAAAGCATTGTCATGATCTCCATCGTCACCGGCTTGATACCTTGATCTCCATCGTTGTGTCGTGGTCGTCTCGCCAACTATTGCTTCTACAACTATCGCTAACGCATAGTGATAAAGTAAAGCAATTACATGGCGTTTGCATTTCATACAATAAAGAGACAACCATAAGGCTCCTGCCGGTTGCCGATAACTTACAAAACATGATCATCTCATACAATAACGTATATCACATCATGTCTTGACCATATCACATCACAACATGCCCTGCAAAAACAAGTTAGACGTCCTCTACATTGTTGTTGCAAGTTTTACGTGGATGCTATGGGCTTCTAGCAAGAACCATTCTAACCTACGGCAAAAACCACAATGGTGATTCATCAAGTTTGCTGTCTTAACCTTCTTCAAGGACCGATCGCAGTCAAATTTGATTCAACTAAAGTAGGAGAAATAGACACCCGCCAGCCACCTTTATGCAAAACTAGTTGCATGTCTGTCGGTGGAACCGGTCTCATGTGCGTGGACATGTAAGGTTGGTCCGGGCCGCTTCATCCCACAATACCGCCAAATCAAAATAAGACATTGGTGGTAAGCAGTATGACTATCACCGCCCACAACTCTTTGTGTTCTACTCGTTCATATCATCTATGAATAGACCTGGCTTGGATGCCACTGCTGGGAAACGTTGCATGGAAGACAAAAAAAATTCTACGCACACGCAATGATCTATCTATGGAGATGCATAGCAATGAGGGGGAGAGTATGTCTACGTACCCTCGTAGACCGTAAGCGGAAGTGTTTCACAACGCGGTTGATGTAGTCGAACTTTCTTCGCGCTCTAACCGATCTAGTACCGAACGTACGGCACCTCCGAGTTCTGCACACATTCAGCCCGGTGACGTCCTCCGCCTTCTCGATCCAGCAAGACGGCAAGGTAGTAGATGAGTTCCGTCAGCACGATGGCGTGGTGACAGTGATGGTGAAGTGATCTCCGCAGGGCTTCGCCTAAGCACTACGAAAATATGACCGGGGGTGTAAACGGTGGAGGGGGGCGCCGCACATGGCTAACAATTGATCTATCTTGTGCTAGGCGCCCCCCTCCCACATATATATAGGTGCGAGGGAGGGGGGAGCAGCCAAGGTGGCGCCCAACTAGGAGGAATCCTACTTGGGGTCTCTCCCAAGGTGGCGCCCCCCTGCCATGTATAGGAGCGGGGGAAAGGCAGGGGAGGGTGGCGCCCCCCCCCCCCTTTTCCTGTCTCCCATGAGAGGGAAAGGCAGGAGGGGCTAGCCCTCCCCCTTTTCCTTCCCTAGGGCTGTTCGGCTAGGGAAAGGGGCGCACCAGCCCCTTGTGGGCTGGTCTGTCCTTCCCTTGGCCCTTTAAGCCCATATACATGCCAGGGGTGCCCGGAACCCCTTCCAGTGACCCGATTTCTTCCCGGTACGTCCCGAAACACTTCCGGTGTGCTAATACCATCGTCCTATATATCAATCTTTACATATCGACCATTTCGAGACTCCTCGTCATGTCTGTGATCTGATTCGGGACTCCGAACAACATTCGGTCACCATATCATATAACTCATATAACACTATATCGTCAACGAACGTTAAGCGTGCGGACCCTACGGGTTCGAGAACTATGTAGACATGACCGAGACACCTCTCCGGTCAATAACCAATAGTGGAACCTGGATGCCCATATTGGCTCCTACATATTCTAGGAAGATCTTTATCGGTCGAACCGTTATGACTACATACGTAATTCCCTTTGTCCATCGGTATATTACTTGCCTGCGATTCGATCGCCGGGATCTTCATACCTAGTTCAATCTCGTTACCGGCAATTCTCTTTACTCGTTCCGTAATACATCACCTCATGACTAACTCCTTAGTCATTTGCTTGCAAGCTTATGATGTGTATTACCTAGAGGGCCCAGAGATACCTCTCCGAAACTCGGAGTGACAAATCCTAATCTTGATCTATGCCAACTCAACAAACACCTTCGGAGATACCTGTAGAGCATCTTTATGATCACCCAGTTACGTTGTGAAGTTTGATAGCACACAAGGTATTCCTCCAGTATCTAGGAGTTGCATAATCTCATAGTCGAAGGAATATGTATTTGACATGAAGAAAGCAATAGCAATAAACTGAACGACCATAATGTTAAGCTAACGGGTGGGTCTTGTCCATCACATCATTCTCCTAATGATGTGATCCCATTATCAAATGACAACACATGTCTATGGTTAGGAAACCTTAACCATCTTTGATCAACGAGCTAGTCTAGTAGAGGCATACTAGGGACACGGTATTTGTTTATGTATTCACACATGTATTTAAGTTTCCGATCAATACAATTCTAGCATGAATAATAAACCCGGGGGGCATAGTAGATCGGAAAGTAAAAGATTGCAAAATAGTAGATCGGAAACTAATATGATGGAAAATAGTAGATCGGAAACTTATATGATGGAAAATAGTAGATCGGAAACTTATATGATGGAAAATAGACCCGGGGGGCATAGGTTTCACTAGAGGCTTCTCTCATGATAGCAAATAATATGGTGGGTGAACAAATTACTGTCGAGCAATTGATAGAAAAGCGCAAAGTTATGACGATATCTAAGGCAATGATTATGAAATATAGGCATCATGTCCATGTCAAGTAGACCAAAACGATTTTGCATCTACTACTATTACTCCACACATCGACCGACTCCTGCCTGCATCTAGAGTATTAAGTTCATGAAGAACAGAGTAACGCATTAAGTAAGATGACATGATGTAGAGGAATAAACTCAAGCAATATGATGTAAACCCCATCTTTTTATCCTCGATGGCAACAATACAATACGTGCCTTGCTGCCCCTACTGTCACTTGGAAAGGACACCGCAAGATTGAACCCAAAGCTAAGCACTTCTCCAATTGCAAGAAAAACCAATCTAGTTGGCCAAACCAAACCGATAATTCGAAGAGAATTACAAAGATACCAAATCATGCATAAAAGAATTCAGAGAAGATTCAAATAATATTCATAGATAAGCTGATCATAAATCCACAATTCATCAGATCTCGACAAACACACCGCAAAAGAATATTACATCGGATAGATCTCCAAGAACGTCGAGGAGAATGTGGTATTGAGAATCAAAGTGTGACGCCCCCGGCTCAATCGTGCACTAATCATACACGCAAATGCACACGATCAAGCCTAAGGACTCACGGGAAGATATCACAACACAACTCTAACACAAATAAACGGAGATCCACAATATTACAGACCAGGGATCACGAGGATCCGAATACATAAGTCAGTCATACAAATAATATCTTAGTACAGACATAGTTAGACAAGGTTTGCCTTAAGAAGGCTAGCATAAACAACGACTCTAGATCGAAAGGCGAAGGCCTCCTGCCTGGGAGCCTCCGATCCTACTCCTGGTCGGCTGGCTCGATCCAGTAGTAAGTACCGTCTGGACCCATCTGATAGTAAGCTCCTGCAGTGGCATCTGGCTCCTGGGCTCCATCGTCTGTTGTATCATCAAGTAGGGGAATATAGGGAAAAAGAGGAAGCAAAGCAACCGTGAGTACTCATCCGAAATACTCAGCAAGCAAGGATCTACACTACATATGCAACATTATCAAAGGGGAAAGGCTGTATATGTGGACTGGGCTGCAGAAATGCCAGAATAGAGAGAAGGCCTAGTCCTATCGAAGACTAGCATCTTCAAACATCTTGACGAAGCCACCATCTTGCAGCAATAGAAGAGAGTAGAATAGCATTTTATTAAGCAAACATGTTCAAGTAAAGCCTAGAGATCCTTCCTCGATTCCCTGCGAGAAAGCGATCCCGAAGCTTCAATTAATTAAACAAGTATCCAGTTCAAGTAATAGATCGGAATACCAAACTGAGCGTCCTTTACCGTAGGACCGGCTATCGATAGATTATTCTTCCCTGCAGGGGTGCACTACTGTTACCCAACACGCTCGATCACCTCTGGCCGGACACACTTGCTGGGTAATGCCCGGCCTCGGGAGATCAACACAAAGCAGTGCCCTACCTAGGCTCAGCAGAGAGGTCAGCACGCCAGACTAACCTATGCACCTAGAGGTCTTGGGCCATCACCCTAGGCACCCAGCGCTTTGAGAGACTGGCCGGGGAGCAGGCGCGACACTGAACTCGTCAGTGAAGTATCCAGCCCAACCCCAACAATCAGCCCGCACGGTGAACCGTGACGTCTGAAGAGCTTTCGGGAGAAATGTACGACGTAGAGGGCCCCATAAACCATTATCCCGCGTGGTGGTAGTGCGTATAGGGCACGTCGACCCACTCAGATCAAATACCCAAATCCGATAGGCTGATTTAGTAACACACGGAGACGATCAGAGTTTCTGAAGCGCCGCCACAATATCACACTCGAGTGCCCTTCCGGCACACCCGACATCATAGATCCCCTGCGGATACCCATCAGGGTCGACCCACCTGTAACAAAGGTCAAAGTAACTGTGTGGTCGTAACATCAAGGGGCAAGCCCCGAGGAATCACCCTTGATGGATTCCACTCGATGAAATCATTAGGGTGAACGTATGAGGCGTCACCCTCGAGGTTCACACTGAGGGGTTGCACGACAGAGTCGTATCGGAAGTGGAGAAGGAGGAATCACCCTCGATGACCACGACCGAACAACTACACTACAGAGTATTCATCAGGAGTGTGTTACGAGGTATTACCCTCGGCACTCGATAGTAACTATGCTGAGTCATACAACTAAGGGGGGGTGAGGTGATGTGTCGGTCTCTGGTCGTCGATCACGTTGATCGAGTAGTCGATGATGAAGCAGAGGCAACAAGGGTAAAGTGATGGGGGTCTCTGATGGTTCATTACCAACCTATACTAAGCAGTTTAACATACGCAGGTAAGGTAACAATAAACAGGTTACAAAAGCAGGCTATGCATCAGAATAGGAACAAACAGTAACAGTAGCAAAATCTAATGCAAGCAGGAGAAATTGAATGGGCGATATCGGGATGCTCAAAGGGGGGGGGGGGCTTGCCTGGTTGCTCTGGCAAGAAGGAGGGGTCGTCAACGGGCTGCTCGTCTGGAGCGTAGTCGTACTCAGCTGCAACGGCGTCGGTCTCGGTGTCTATCGAGGGAGAAGGAGGGGGAAGAAACAATAAATTCACGGCTAAAATGCAAACAATATGTATGACATGCCTAAATGCTATGCAGAGGTGTTCTACTGCCTAACTAAATGATTTAGTTAATTTAGGAATTTATTTGGATTTATTTAATTAAAGTTGAGCACTATTCATTTATCAAAATCGGTCCAAAAGTAACATGTTCAGATAGCTAGGGGCATCTGACAGATGAACGGACCACGTATTCGGATTCATCTCGAAATTCTGAGCAACTTTCATATATAAATTATTTTCATCTGAGTTACGGTTTATTTTATATGATTTTATAAAGATTTAATCATTTTCTGGAATTTAATTATTTAATTAAATTTGAATTATCCAGAATAGTAAATGATGATGTCAGCATGACCTAGGTGTCATGTTAGCAGGTCAAACCCAGCTGACCAGAGTCAAACCTGACAGGTGGGTCCAGTGGGACATGACCCACATGTCAGTGACAGAGCTAACTAAACAGAGTTAGTTTAATCTAATTAACCTAATTAGCAGGTGGGGCCTACTATCAGTGAGAGATTAGTATACTAATTAACTAATTAACAGTTTGTTTATTTATTTAAATTCGTTTATTAGAGTGGGGCCCGCATGTCATTGACACAGGGCCAGCCCAGTCAGCTGATTAGTTAATTAGTATACTAATCTCTCACTGACAGTAGGCCCCACCTGCTAATTAGGTTAATTAGATTAAACTAACTCTGTTTAGTTAGCTCTGTCACTGACATGTGGGTCCCACTGGACCCACCTGTCAGGTTTGACTCTGGTCAGCTGGGTTTGACCTGCTGATGTCACACCTAGGTCATGCTGACGACATCATTTACTATTCTGGATAATTCGAATTTAATTAAATAATTAAATTCCAAAAAATGATTAAATCTTTATAAAATCATATAAAATAAACCATAACTCAGATGAAAATAATTTATATATGAAAGTTGCTCAGAATTTCGAGACGAATCCGAATACATGGTCTGTTCATCTGTCAGATGCCCCTAGCTATCTGAACAAGGAACTTTTGGACCGATTTCGGTAAATGAATAGTGCTCAACTTTAATTAAATAAATCCAAATAAATTCCTAAATTAACTAAATCATTTAGATAGGCAGTACATCACCTCTACATAGCATTTAGGCATGTCATACATATTGTTTGCATTTTAGCCGTGAATTTATTGTTTCTTCCCCCTCCTTCTCCCTCAATAGACGTCGAGACCGACGCCGTTGCAGCTGAGTACGACTACGCTCCAGACGAGCAGCCCGTTAACGACCCCTCGTTCTTGCCAGAGCAACCAGGCAAGACCCCCCCCCCCCTTGAGCATCCCGATATCACACATTCAATTTCTCCTGCTTGCATTAGATTTTGCTACTATTACTGTTTGTTCCTATTCTGATGCATAGCCTGCTTTTGTAACCTATTTATTGTTACCTTACCTGCCTATGTTAAACTGCTTAGTATAGGTTGGTAATGAACCATCAGAGACCCCCATCACTTTACCCTTGTTGCCTCTGCTTCATCATCGACTACTCGATCAACATGATCGACGACTAGAGACCGACACATCACGTCACCCCCCTTAGTTGTACGACTCTGCATAGTTACTATCAAGTGCCGAGGGTGATACCTCGTAACACACTCTTGATGAATACTCTGTAGTGTAGCTGTTCGGTCGTGGTCATCGAGGGTGATTCCTCCTTCTCCACTTCCGATACGACTCTATCGTGCAACCCCTCAGTGTGAACCTCGAGGGTGATGCCTCATACGTTCACCCTGATGATTTCATCAAGTGGAATTCACCGAGGGTGATACCTCGGGGCTTCCCCCTTGATGTTATGACCACACGGTTACTTTGACCTTTGTTACAGGTGGGTCGACCCTGATGGGTACCCGCAGGGGATCTATGATGTCGGGTGTGCCGGAAGGGCACTCGAGTGTGATATTGTGGTGGAGCTGCAGAAACTCTGATCGTCTCCGCGTGTTACTAAATCAGCCTATCGGATTTGGGTATTTGATCTGAGTGGGTCGACGTGCCCTATACGCACTACCACCACACGGGATAACGGTTTATGGGGCCCTCTACGTCGTACGTTTCTCCCGAAAGCTCTTCAGACGTCATGGTTCACCGTGCGGGCTGATTGTTGGGGTTGGGCTGGATACTTCACTGACAAGTTCAGTGTCGCGTCTGCTCCCCGGCCAGTCTCGCAACGCGCAGGGTGTCCAGGGCGATGGCCCAAGACCTCTGGATGCATAGGTTAGTCCGCGCGTGCTGACCTCTCTGCTGAGCCTAGGTAGAGCGCTGCTTCGTGTTGATCTCCCGAGGCCGGGCATTACCCAGCAAGTGTGTCCGGCCAGAGGTGATCGAGCGTGTTGGGTAACAGTAGTGCACCCCTATAGGGAAGAATAATCTATCGATAGCCGGTCCTATGGTAAAGGACGCTCAGTTTGCTATTCCGATCTATTACTTGAACTGGATACTTGTTTAATTAATTGAAGCTTCGGGATGGCTTTCTCGCAGGGAGTCGAGGAAGGATCTCTAGGCTTTACTTGAACATGTTTGCTTAATAAAATGCTATTCTACTCTCTTTTATTGCTGCAAGATGGTGGCTTCGTGAAGATGTTTGAAGATGCTAGTCTTCGATAAGACTAGGCCTTCTCTCTATTCTGGCATTTCTGCAGCTCAGTCCACATATACAGCCTTTCCCCTTTGATAATATTGCATATGTAGTGTAGATCCTTGCTTGCTGAGTACTTCGGATGAGTACTCACGGTTGCTTTGCTTCCTCTTTTTCGCTATATTCCCCTACTTGATGATACAACAAACGATGGAGCCCAGGAGCCAGATGCTACTGCAAGAGCTTACTATCAGATGGGTCCAGATGGTACTTACTACTGGATCGAGCCAGCCGACCAGGAGTAGGATCGAAGGCTCCCAGGCAGGAGGCCTTCGCCTTTCGATCTAGAGTCGTTGTTTGTGCTAGCCTTCTTAAGGCAAACCTTGTCTAACTATGTCTGTACTCAAATATTATTTGTATGACTGACTTATGTATTCGGATCCTCGTGATCCCTGGTCTGTAATATTGTGGATCTCCGTTTATTTGTGTTAGAGTTGTGTTGTGATATCTTCCCGTGAGTCCTTAGGCTTGATCGTGTGCATTTGCATGTATGATTAGTGCATGATTGAGCCGGGGGCGTCACACAAAGAGAGAGAAGGAGCCATCTAGCTACTAGCTATGGACCCGTAGGTCTGAGGTAAACTACTCACGTTTCATCGGAAGGGCAATAGAGTTGATGTATAAGCCCTCCGTGATCGAATACCCCTCCGGCAAGGTGCCAGAGAAGGTCCCTAGATGGGATCTCACGGGTATAGAAGGTTTCGGCGGTGGAAAAGTGTTTTCATGGAGGCCTCTGAGGGTTTTGGAATATATGTGAATATATAGGACGAAGAAGTAGGTCGGTGGAGCCACGTGTGGCCCACAAGGTAGCGGGCACGCCCTCCACCTTGTCGCCGCCTCGTGGCTCTTCTAACTTGAACTCCAAGTCTCCGGGGTGTCTTCTGGTCCAAGAAAAATCATCGCGAAAGTTTTATTCCGTTTGGACTCCATTTGGTATTCCTTTTTCTGCGAAACTCAAAAACAAGGAAAAAAACAGAAACTGGCACTGGGCTCTAGGTTAATAGGTTAGTCCCAAAAATAATATAAAATAGCATAATAATGCATATAAAACATCCAAAACAGATAATATAATAGCATGCAACAATAAAAAATTATAGATACGTTGGAGACGTATCAAGCATCCCCAAGCTTAATTCCTGCTCGTCCTCGAGTAGGTAAATGATAAAAACAAAAATTTTGATGTGGAATGCTACCTAACATATTTATCCATGTAATTTTATTTATTGTGGCATGAATGTTCAGATCCATAAGATTCAAAACAAAAGTTTAACATTGACATAAAAACAATAATACTTCAAGCATACTAACATGGCAATTATGTCTTCTCAAAATAACATGGCCAAAGAAAGCTTATCCCTACAAAATCATATAGTCTGGCTATGCTCCATCTTCATCACACAAAATATTCAAATCATGCACAACCCCGATGACAAGCCAAGCAATTGTTTCATACTTTTAGTGTTCTCAAACCTTTTCAACTTTCACGCAATACATGAGCGTGAGCCATGGACATAGCATTATAGGTGGAATAGAATATGGTGGTTGTGGAGAAGACAAAAAAGAAGGAGATAGTCTCACATCAACTAGGCGTATTAACGGGCTATGGAGATGCCCATCAATAGATATCAATGTGAGTGAGTAGGGATTGCCATGCAACGGATGCACTAGAACTATAAGTGTATGAAAGCTCAAAAGAAAACTAAGTGGGTGTGCATCCAACTTGCTTGCTCATGAAGACCTAGGGAAATTTGAGGAAGCCCATCGTTGGAATATACAAGCTAAGTTCTATAATGAAAATTTCCCACTAGTATATGAAAGTGACAAAATAGGAGACTCTCTATCATGAAGATCATGCTGCTACTTTGAAGCACAAGTGTGAAAAAAGGATAGTAGCATTGCCCCTTCTCTCTTTTTCTCTCATTTTTTTGTTTGGCTTCTTTGGCCTCTTTTTTTCGTCTGGAGTCTCATCCCGACTTGTGGGGGGAATCATAGTCTCCATCATCCTTTCCTCACATGGGACAATGCTCTAATAATGAAGATCATCACACTTTTATTTACTTACAACTCAAGAATTACAACTCGATACTTAGAACAAAATATGACTCTATATGAATGCCTCCGGCGGTGTACCGGGATGTGCAATGAATCAAGAGTGACATGTATGAAAGAATTATGAACGGTGGCTTTGCCACAAATATGATGTCAACTACATGATCATGCAAAGAAATATAACAATGATGAAGCGGGTCATAATAAAATGGAACAGTGGAAAGTTGCATGGCAATATATCTCGGAATGGCTATGGAAATGCCATAATAGGTAGGTATGGTGGCTGTTTTGAGGAAGGTATATGGTGGGTGTATGGTACCGGCGAAAGTTGCGCGGCACTAGAGAGGCTAGCAATGGTGGAAGGGTGAGAGTGCGTATAATCCATGGACTCAACATTAGTCATAAAGAACTCACATACTTATTGCAAAAATCTATTAGTCATCGAAACAAAGTACTACGTGCATGCTCCTAGGGGGGATAGATTTATAGGAAAATACCATCGCTCGTCCCCGACCGCCACTCATAAGGAAGACAATCAATAAATAAATCATGCTCCGACTTCATCACATAACGATTCACCATACGTGCATGCTACGGGAATCACAAACTTTGACACAAGTATTTCTACAATCCACAATTACTCACTAGCATGACTCTAATATCACCATCTTTATATCTCAAAACAATCATAAGGAATCAAACTTCTCATAGTATTCAATGCACTTTATATGAAAGTTTTTATTATATCCCTCTTGGATGTCTATCATATTAGTACTAAATTCATAACCAAAGCAAATTACCATGCTATTTAGAAAGACTCTCAAAATAATATAAGTGAAGCATGAGAGTTCAATAATTTCTATAAAATAAAGCCACCGCCATACCCTAAAAAGATATAAGTGAAGCACTAGAGCAAAATTGCCTAGCTCAAAAGATATAAGTGAAGCACATAGAGTATTCTAATAAATCACGATTCAAGTGTGTCCCTCTCAAAAGGTGTGTACAGCAAGGATGATTGTGGAAATCTAAAAAGTAAAGACTCATATAATACAAGACGCTCCAAGCAAAACACATATCATGTGGTGAATAAAAATATAGCCTCAAGTAAAGTTACTGATAGACGAAGACGAAAGAGGGGATGCCTTCCGGGGCATCCCAAGCTTAGGCTCTTGGTTGTCCTTGAATATTACCTTGGGGTGCCTTGGGCATCCCCAAGCTTAGGCTCTTGCCACTCCTTATTCCATAGTCCATCAAATCCTTACCCAAAACTTGAAAACTTCACAACACAAAACTCAACAGAAAATCTCATAAGCTCCGTTAGTATAAGAAAATAAATCACCACTTTTGGTACTGTTGTGAACTCATTATTTATTTATATTGATATAATATATACTTTATTCCAACTTTTCCATGGTTCATACCCCCCGATACTACCCATAGATTCATCAAAATAAGCAAACAACACAAAGAAAATAGAATCTATCAAAAACAGAACAGTCTGCAAAGATCCGAATTGTTATAATACTTATTTAACTCCAAACCTTCTGAAACATTAGGACAACATAGAAAATTTGTATATGAAAGTCGTGTAAAAAATTCAGGGTTTTTCAATGCCCCAGTGAATTATTAAAATTCTGTGACTGGATGCAAAAGTTTCTGTTTTTCAGCAAGATCAAGTCAACTATCACCGTAAGCCATCCTAAAGGTCTTACTTGGCACAAACACTAATTAAAACACCAAAAAACATTTCACCAGAGGTTAGATGAAAAATTTATTGAAAAATAGCAAGGAAAATTATTGGGTTGTCTCCCAACAAGCGATTTTCTTTAAAGCCTTTTAGCTAGGCATTGATAATTTCAATGGTGCTCACATAAAAGAGAAGAATTGAAGCACAAAGAGAGCATCATAAAACACGTGACAAACACATCTAAGTCTAATGTACTTCCTATGCATAGGCATTTATAAGCAAACAAATTATCAATGCAAGCAAAAACTAGCATATGCAAAGAAGAAGAAAGAGACAATAGCAATCTCAACATAACGAGAGGTAATTTAGTAACATGAAAATTTCTACAACCATATTTTCCTCTCTCATAATAATTACAAATAGGATCATAATAGAATTCAACAATATAACTATCACATAAAATATTCTCAACATGATCCACATGCATGCAAAGTTGACACTCTTCCAAAATAGTGGGATTATCATCAAATAAAGTCACGACCTCTCCAAACCCACTTTTATCAAAAATTTCATAAGACTTATCAATCTCCAAAGTAGTGGGATCATTATTTCCTAAAGTTGACACTCTTCCAAACCCACTTTCAATATTATTGCAAACATATTCATCATGAGGCTTAAATAAATTTTCAAGATCATAAGAAAAATCACCCCAATCATGATCATTGCAACAAGTAGTGGACATAGCAAAATTAGCATCCCCAAGCTTAGGGTTTTGCATATTATTAGCACAATTGACATTAATAGAATTAATGCTAACATCATTGCAATCATGCTTTTCATCCAAGGAGCTATCATGAATCACTTCATAAATTTCTTCTTTTAACACTTCATCACAATTTTCAGATTCACGAATTTCAAGCAAAACTTCATAAAGATAATCTAGTGCACTCAACTCACTAGCAATTGGTTCATCATAATTGGATCTATTAAAAAGATTAGCAAGTGGATGAGGATCCATAAACCTTTTGTTTCTGATTTGGAATAAAATACACAATTATGCCAAGCAAATGAGCAAACAAACCAAGTAAGACATAAGGGCAAAGGGAAAGATGAACGAAAGAAGGGCGAATAAAAAGGAAAATCTTTTCGAAAATCATTTTAGAAGTGGGGGAGAGGAAAACGAGAGGCAAATGGTGAATAATGTAATGCAAGAGATGAGAGTTTATGATGGGTACTTGGTATGTCTTGACTTGGCGTAGATCTCCCCGGCAACGGCGCCAGAAATTCTTCCTGCTACTTCTTGAGCTTGCGTTGGTTTTTTCTTGAAGAGGAAAGGGTGATGCAGCAAAGTAGAGATAAGTATTTCCCTCAGTTAGAGAACCAAGGTATCAATCCAGTAGGAGACAACGCACAAATCACCTAATACCTGCACAAACAATCAAACACTTGCACCCAACGTGATAAAGGGGTTGTCAATCCCTTCACGGTCACTTGCAAAAGTGAGATCTAATAGAGATAGATAAAACTGAACAAAAGATAAAGTAAATATTTTTGGGTTTTTTTGGTTTATAGATCGGAAAGTAAAAGATTGCAAAATAGTAGATCGGAAACTAATATGATGGAAAATAGTAGATCGGAAACTTATATGATGGAAAATAGTAGATCGGAAACTTATATGATGGAAAATAGACCTGGGGGGCATAGGTTTCACTTGAGACTTCTCTCAAGATAGCAAATAATACGGTGGGTGAACAAATTACTGTCGAGCTATCGATAGAAAAAGCGCAAAGTTATGACGATATCTAAGGCAATGATTATGAAATATAGGCATCACGTCCGTGTCAAGTAGACCGAAACGATTCTGCATCTACTACTATTACTCCACACATCAACTGACTCCTGCCTGCATCTAGAGTATTAAGTTCATGAAGAACAGAGTAACGCATTAAGTAAGATGACATGATTAGAGGAATAAACTCAAGCAATATGATGTAAACCCCATCTTTTTATCCTCGATGGCAACAATACAATACGTGCCTTGCTGCACCTACTGTCACTTGGAAAGGACACCGCAAGATTGAACCCAAAGCTAAGCACTTCTCCCATTGCAAGAAAAACCAATCTAGTTGGCCAAACCAAACCGATAATTCGAAGAGAATTACAAAGAAATCAAATCATGCATATAAGAATTCAGAGAAGATTCAAATAATATTCATAGATAAGCTGATCATAAATCCACAATTCATCGGATCTCGACAAACGCACCGCAAAAGAAGATTACATCGGATAGATCTCCAAGAATGTCGAGGAGAATGTGGTATTGAGAATCAAAGAGAGAGAAAAAGCCATCTAGCTACTAGCTATGGACCCGTAGGTCTGAGGTAAACTACTCACGCTTCATCGGAAGGGCAATAGAGTTGATGTAGAAGCCCTCCATGATCGAATCCCCCTCCGGCAGGGTGCCGGAAAAGGTCCCTAGATGGGATCTCATGGGTACAGAAGGTTGCGGCAGTGGAAAAGTGTTTTCGTGGATGCCTCTGAGGGTTTTGGAATATATGTGAATATACAGGACGAAGAAGTAAGTTGGTGGAGTCACGTGGGGCCCACAAGGCAGGGGGCGCGCCCTACCCCCTGGGCGTGCCCTCCCCCCTTGTCGCCTCCTCGTGGCTCTTCTGACTTGAACTCCAAGTCTCCGGGGTCTCATCTGGTCCAAGAAAAATCATCGTGAAAGTTTTATTCCATTTGGACTCCATTTGGTATTTCTTTTCTGCGGAACTCAAAAACAAGGAAAAAACAGAAACTGGCACTCGGCTCTAGGTTAATAGGTTAGTCCCAAAAATAATATAAAATAGCATAATAATGCATATAAAACATCCAAAACAGATAATATAATAGCATGGAACAATCAAAAATTATAGATACGTTGGAGACGTATCAGATACATACGTGTCATGTCCCCTTCTTTCACTAGGATTGAGCACCATAAGATCGAACCCATCACAAAGCACCTCTTCGCATGGCAAGAAAAATCGATCTAGTCGGCCTAACTAAACCAAGGATTCGAAGAAGAAATACGAGGCTATAAGTAATCATGCAAATAAGAGATCGAAGAAACTCAAATAACTTTCATGGATAAAAATAGATCTGATCATAAACTCAAAGTTCACTGGATCCCAACAAACACACAGCAAAAAGAGTTACATCAAATAGATCTCCAAGAGACCATTGTATTGAGAATCACAAGAGAGAGAGGAAGCCATCTAGCTACTAACTACGGACCCGAAGGTCTACAATGAACTACTCACGCATCATCGGAGAGGCACCATTGAGGATGATGAACCCCTCCGTGATGGTGTCTAGATTGAATCTGGTGTTTCTGGAACTTGCGGCGGCTGGAATTGTGTTTCATCGACTCCCCTACGGTTTTTGGAATATTGGGGTATTTATAGAGCAAAGAGGCGGTGCGGGAGCCCACCAAGGTGGGCACAACCCACCAGGGCGCGCTTGGGCCCCCAGGCACGCCCAGGTGGGTTGTGCCCCCCTCGGGGCACCCCTCTGGTACTTCTTCAACCCAAGTTGTTCCTTCTGGTCCATAACAAATCTCCAAAAAGTATCGCTGCATTTGGACTCCGTTTGGTATTGATTTTCTGCGAAGTAAAAAACAAGGAAAAAACAGGAACTGGCACTGGGCACTATGTCAATAGGTTAGTCCCAAAAAATGATATAAAGTTGCTATAAAATGATTGTAAAACATCCAAGAATGATAATATAACAGCATGGAACAAGCAAAAATTATAGATACATTGGAGATGTATCACTTACCGGCCTACTATATAAACCCTCACGGTCGGCGAGTCATGCGTCGCATTTTGCCCTCCCTTCATGTAGCTTATCTCATCTGCTTCTCCCATAATCTCCAATGGCACCGGTCCGTCATCGTTGCTCAGCCACTCCGCCATCATTAGAGGACAGCTCCAGCTGGGAGGTTACACCGCGGCGGCGGCGCAGTCCCCGGCGTAGTGTAGTGCGCATGGCATCCCTATTGGGTGTGCGCGGAACACCCACCACACGCTCCATCGCTGCTGCCCGTCGGCAGCTGTTGCCAGCCGCTGTTGCCGCCACCCCACCGTCTGCCACCATGTCCACCACACCACCATTGAAAGCCAGGGCCATCGCCCGCTTTGCCGCCGTGGCCCGAAGGCGGGAGATGGCCGTCGTGGCTGCCACCCCACTGTCGGCCATCATGGCCATCACCCGCTCCGCCATCGTGGCCCAAAGGCGGGAGGTGGTGGTTGTTGCCACCACCCAATCATCGGCTATCGTGGCCGCCAGCCCACTGTCGACCACTGGGGTCATGAGCCGCTCCGCCACTACTGCCCGAAGGCGGGAGGCAGAGGTGGAGGCCCGCACGTGCGTCAGCGACCTTGCGCGCTACATCGAGTTCCTGCGGGAGGAGGAGGAGCGCCTCGTCGAGCACACAAAGAGCCTTACCACTGTTGTGGCTGCAGCATACGCCGCCGCAGAGGCAAGCAATCAGGAGATCTATGAGGAGTCCAGTCGCTTCGAGAGGGGTCGTCTGGAGCGGCAGAGGGCATTCGAGGTGAGTGTCATTGAAGGTGCAGCAGCGGCAGGCACCGTATTGCAGTTGTCCAGCTCGTTGGTAGGCTCCTCCTCCTCTGCCTCTTACTGAGCGTGCTCGGCAGAGGAGAGGCTGCTGGAAGTAGTACAAAGCCCCTCCGTAGTAGTACTAGTATTTAGGGGCTATTTTGTTCAGTTCATCTGACTATAGATGTGGTTGAACTGTACAACGTACTTAAAATTAGCTAGTATATATAGTTGAACTAGCTATTTCAGTACGTGGTTGGCAACAATTGGGGAAAAGTTTGGTCAGTTCAGCTGTTGAGTTGAACTGTTTGTATAAAGAATGACTGCTTAATCTATGAAAGAAATCTTTGCTTAATTACTGAATTTTAGTTGCAAAAATTAGATAGTGCTAGTGATTTTTAGCTGCATATTTTGACAAATGCTAGGGTTACAAGGTTGACAAAGGGCAATGTTATTAGATCAACAAATGTCAATCATTCCAGTTTGACAAATGGCAATATACCCAATAGTTTAGATGCAAATCTGTCAAATTGGCTGTACGTGGTTGCACACGGATCATCTGAAAAAATCGTTTGCGTTGAAGGGATGTACAAATCCTGCATGCCAGATTTTCTCTTGGCTTAGCGGCAAAGTCTCACTTTGCATACCGTATTCAATCTGAACCGTTTGCGTTGAATAGATGCACAAATCCTGCGCGGCGAATTTTCCCTTGGCTTACTGGGAAAGACCAAAGCTCTCACTTTGCATACAGGTGTTCTATCTAAAACGTTTGCGATGAAGAGCTGCACAAATCCTGCTCGGCGCATTTTCCTTTGGCTTACTGGGGAAGCTGTCAGTTTGCATATGGGTGTTCTATCAAAAACGTTGGCGATCAAGAGCTGCACAAATGCTCCTCGGCACATTTTCCCTTGGCTTCCTGGGGAAGCTGTCGGTTTGCATACGGGTGTTCTATCTAAAACGTTTGCACGCCTCTCAGTCAGCCTGCGCTCGCACGCCTCCCGTTCAGTCAAGCAGTTGTTCGCACGGCACCTCCTAGCCATTAAAAGAGTGATGCGTGGCGTCACGTGAATGGTTAACAGAACGCACATGATTTAAATTATACAAAACATTTGAGATGTAAAAGTGGCAGCTATTTGTTTCAAAATGTCTTTGTTGGCAGTTATTCGAGTGCGCCTTCTCTCAAAATGGACACAAAAAATACCACAGCATGTCGGGTGCCATTCCATGATAGCATGCCAAGTTTCATGAATTTCAGACAAGTTTTGGATTTACTAGAATTTAAAAACAAAGTATATCAACGTTTTGCCGGTAATCAATAGTGCCCTAGTGTTTGAAATTCATGGGACCTAAGCATGCACCCAAGGACACACATTTGATATGTCAACCCATTTTTCTGCACTGCAGCGTGTGCATGTAGTTCAAATTTGAATTATGCACATAAATGCCTAGAAAACTCAGTTAATGTATAAAAATGTCCAAACGAACCCCGAAATTGCAAATTTTAACACGACACTCCTGTGGCTCTAGGTTGCCACTAGCAAAAAATTTGAAAACAGGAAGAGGCAACGAATATCGATTCATCCACCAAGGAGGCACATTCCCTACCGGAACCATGAGGCTTGTTGTCAGAAGCTCTGGTATGTGAGAAGCTTATACCCAAACCTGCCCCAAATGGGACAAAATTTTTACCACACCATGTTGATGCCGTTCCATGATAGCATGCCAAGTTTCATGAATTTCAGACGAGTTTTGGATTTACTAGAATTTAAAAACCATGTATCTCAATGTTTGCGGCCGAGCGATGGTGGCAAGGTGTTTGACATTCATTCCCATTTCTTGCATGGGACCTAAGCATGCAACCAAGGACACACATTTGATTTTTTAACCAATTTATATGCACTGGAGCATGTGCATGTAGTTCAAATTTGAATTATGCACATAAAAGCATAGAAAACTCAGTTAATGTATAAAAATGTCCAAACGAACCCCAAAAAATTCCAAAATTTAACACAACACTCATGTTGTTCTATGTTGACACTAGAAAAAAAATTGAAATCAAGAAGAGGCAATGGATATCATTTCGTCCAGAAAGGTGAAACGTTCCATACCGTAACCATGAGGCTTGTTGTGAGAAGCTCTGGTTTGTGAGAAGCTTATACCACAACCTGCCCCAAATGGGACAATATTTTTACCATGGCATGTTGATGTCGTTCCATGATAGCATGTCAAGTTTCATAAATTTCAGACGCGTTTTTGATTTACTAGAATTTAAAAACCATGTATCTCAATGTTAGCGGCCGAGCGACGGTGGCAAGGCGTTTGACATTCATTCCGATTTCTTGCATGGGACCTAAGCATGCAAACAAGGACACATATTTGAATTTTGAACCCATTTATATGCACTGGAGCATGTGCATGTAGTTCAAATTTGAATTATGCACAAAAATGCATAGAAAACTCAGTTAATGTATAAAAATGTCCAAGCGAACCACGAAAAATCCCAAAAGATGACACAACACTCCTGTTGTTCTATGTTGACACTAGAAAAAAATTGAAAGCAAGAAGAGGCAACGGATATCGTTTCGTCCACAAAGGTGGCACGTTCCCTACTGAAATCATCAGGCTTGTTGTGAGAAGCTCTGGTTTGTGAGAAGCTTCTACCACAACCTGCCCCAAATGGGACAATATTTTTACCATGGCATGTTGATGCCGTTCCATGATAGCATGTCAAGTTCCATAAATTTCAGACACGTTTTCCATTTACTAGAATTTAAAAACCATGTATCTCAATGTTAGCGGCCGAGCGACGATGGCAAGGTGTTTGACATTCATTCCCATTTCTTGCATGGGACCTAAGCATGCAACCAAGGACACACATTTGAATTTTGAACCCATTTATATGCACTGGAGCATGTGCATGTAGTTCAAATTTGAATTATGCACATAAATGCATAGAAAACTCAGTTAATGTATAAAAATGTCCAAACGAACCATGAAAAATCCCAAAAATGACACAACACTCCTGTTGTTCTATGTTGACACTAGAAAAATTTTGAAAGCAAGAAGAGGCAACGGATATCGTTTCGTCCACAAAGGTGACACGTTTCCCTATCGGAACCATGAGGCTTCTTGTGAGAAGCTCTGGTTTGTGAGAAGCTTATACCATAACCTACCCCAAATGGGACAATATTTTTTACCCCAGCATGTTGATGCCATTCCATGATAGCATGCCAAGGTTCATGAATTTCAGACGAGTTTTGGATTTACTAGAATTACAAAAGCAAGTACCTCAATGTTTGCCGGAGAGCCACGGTGCCGTGGTGTTTGAAATTCATCCCCATTTCTTGCATGGGACATAAGCATCAACCCATGGACACATATATGATTTTACAACCCATTTTGGTGCACCAGAGCATGTGCGTGTAGTTTAATTTTGAATTGTGCACCTGAAATGCCTAGAAAACCAAGTTAATGTATAAAAATGTCCAAACGAACCCTGAATAATTCCAATTTTTTTTACGACACACCTACAGTTGCATGTTCACTGCAGATAAAAATTCCAGCAATTCAAACACCCTCCTTTTCCACTGTGACTCCATCATGTAATTCAAATCAAGACAAAAAATCAAGTAGATCGCACATAGTTTATTATCACCAACCGTGTGAGATGCAACACAAAATATCATGGAGCACCGTCGGAGTATAGTACGCATATGGCTTACACGAGAAGGTGCGTCGGCTACAGTCCACAGTCGGCGTGTCAAGCACACTAGCTCGCTCCCCAAATATCATTTCACTGTTCAATCATCGCCGGTGAAAGATGGGGACGTGGACCCGCTTCATGAGGGCAACTTTGGCGGCCCACTCTGGCGAGAGCGCGGCCGCAGCCGCCATGCGCGTGCTAACAAGCTCCGTGAGCGCGGCCGCAATCTTCGACCGGGCGGCCAAGGCAGCCCAAACGGCTGCTGTTGCTTCTCAGGTGGCGGCAACAACATCTGCCTCGGGGATAGCAACTGGCGAGAGCGACACAACAACTGTCCGTTCCGCAGCGGCGGCCTTAGCACTGGTGGAGGCCGCCCACGACCATGTCGAGGCCGCCCACGCCCAGCTCCTGGCGGTCACCGCACAAATTGAATAAAGCTTCTCCGACAACGGTCAGCAACCCACGGCCGAAGAGTTGGCAATCGCCGAGAGCGTTCGAGCAGCCACCCATTCCTACGCGGCATACCTTGCCATGATGGAGCCCTTCCAAGCCCATATCGCGGCCGCCCAGGCCCAGCTTGTGGTGTCCTTTTCCAAATAGATGGCGGACGTGGATGACGAGATGCTTGCCCAGTATGGTGCGATGGATGCCATGGAGCCCCTTCCCCAGTGATCGTCGGGCACGAGCTGGACATGGATGAAGCGGCGGAGATCGACGAGCACCAGCCGGAGTAGTACTCTCTGTTTTGTTTAATTAAGAGTGTCAGTATTTCATTTGTTAGAATAATGTTTAGGTCAGCTAGCTCTATTTAATTGCTGAACTTGCTCAATTAAGAAGTGTGGGTGTGATGTAGTCTCCTTTGTGTACCCAAATTATGCAATGACATGGAGGACCACTGTAACCAGAGAAATTTGGACCAAAATTTGCATGTTCAAACTCATCACGCATGGGGTAAGCTATATGAATCGTTTGTGATGTTCACATATCATACACAGTGCTGAATAAGGGACCATGTCTGATGACACTTTGCGCGCCAGTTTTTTCGTTGCACCGATCCAAATTTTTTGGCTTCCACGAAAATATCTACCTCCCCGCCCCCCCTACCAAAAGCCACATTTCCCCTGTTTCCGCCTTCCTTTCCAAGTTGAAACCTTCACTCCTTGCTTGCAGCGCTGCCTCCTCGCCGGCGACCCTCCTTCACGCTTCTCAGCCTCATCAATCCAGGCAGGTAATCCACACCCGACCCCCATCCTCCTTCTCCTTCCACATCCCACATACCCCGACCGCCGGCGCGGTACCTTCCACCCAAATCACCGACCCCTCCCCCGAATAAGCGCCTCCCTAAGCCATGGTGCACGCAGTATAGCCAGGAGCTCAAGGAGCATTTGGCAGCGGAGAAGCAAATCGCGGCCGCACGTGCGGATGAGGTCGCGATGGCTACCATTCGTGCCGACCCCCAGATCTTGGAGGAGTACCTCGCCATCGAGGCCACCGTCGATGCCTCGTGCGCCGACGCCACGACGCGGTTGGCTGCTTTAAACGACAGTTCATGGCATTTTCTCGAGGCCACCGTCCGTGCCTTCGACAAAGACTACGAGGTGTTTTCTCAGCGTGCCCATGCTTACCTCAACTCGAGAGCCAGCAGGTTGGTACCTGGAGCGGCTTAGGCAACTCACCACTACAATGAGGGCACCCATGATGTGGAGGCCTCGCCCTCTTCCATGTCCAAGGAGCCAATCATCATCAATATCTCCGACGATGAGGAGTAGCTTGTCTTATTAGCTCACTATAAGGACCTATGTTCAGTTTGCTAGCTACGCCGGTTAAGCATGCTTGGTTTACCCATTGCATATGCTGCTCCTGCCTTTCCTTAACAAATTCTAGTGAATTGTCCTATCTACTTTTACCATGCAATCTTTTGCTCTAGTGTATATGTTCTATATGTCGTGCAATGTGGTGCTCACTTATTAACTGTTTGGTTAATTAGTTGTCGTGTTCAGTTAACTGTTTGGTTCAATTATGCAAATGTGATGTTCAATTCTTCAGGGTGCAATTTTGTATTGTCTTCCATGTGATCGAATTTATCTTTACAAAATACATGAGAAACAAATACAATTGCTATATTTCCAAGTTGTCAAGCATGCTTGGTTTGGTTAACTGTCTGATCTTCTAGTATGTTATATATTGTGCAATGTGGTGCTCAGTTAACGTTTGATTCATTTGCTGTGGTGTTTAGTTAACTGTTTGGTTCAATTCTGCAATGCGATGTTCAATTGTTGTGGGTGCATTTTGTTATTGTATACCATGTGAGAAATAAATCGAAATTGGTTGTACTAAATACATGAGAAACAAATACAATTGCTATATTTTCAAGTTGTTAAGCATGCTTGGTTTGGTTAACTTTCTGATCTTCTATTAGGAGTATGTTATATTGTGTAATGTGGTGCTCAGTTAATGTTTGGTTCATTTGTTGTGGTGTTTAGTTAACTGCTTGGTTCAATTCTGCAATGTGATGTCCAATTGTCATGGGTAGAATTTTGTATTGTTGTGCATGTGAGGAACAAATCGAATTTGGCTGCACTTAATACATGAAAAACATATACAATTGCTATATTTCCTAGTTCTTAATCATGCTTGGTTTGGATAAATGGGTTTTCCATGTGGCTCGAATTAATCTGATGAATCTGCAATGTGCTTATTTTTCATCAACATATTTTACTGATAGCATGCGAACCCTCACTTAACCTGATCACTAACTACCTTATATGTGTTACAGGGAAACAATGGGAAGCACTGAGGTTTACAATCGAGGGTTGCACATGCATGGTCCTTTGTCTAATAGCACATTATTGTGCAATTGCAGGAACCATTCTAATATTTAGGTTTTTAACAATTTGGTCTTGCACATGTAGGTCCTGCTGTCAGAGGTTTTGACCCACTGTTTGACCCTTTTTGCATATGGGGAAATGAGTTGTCCATGAATATCAGTCAAGTCAAGAAACTCAGAAAGATTGTTAGGATCAAGAAATTAGCGACAAAAAACAACAAGATCTTTGTCTGCACAGTGAAGAAGACACCAGTTCACTACAGGATGGTACTAACTATTATACCTTGGCTTTTTTATTCCTTTGCCCCATTTCCAATCTAGAGAAGATATTTATGCATATCATTGTTTTCAGGCCTTTCCAAAGCAGTTCACTGATGATTACCTCTCAACCCACCTGTATGGTCAGGAGGCGAGGAAGGTATTCATACAACACCCACGGTTCAATATTGAAGTGTTCCATAAGAGGATGAAGGATGGACGGTCAATCATCCATAGGCACTGGCCTAAAGTTGCAAAGACCTTCAACTGTTTTCCAGATGAGATTCATCTGTCTATGTACCATCTATGATGCTAATTTCGAAAGGTTATAGATGTTGCATGTGAAACTTGTTGCTGGTGCAGTTGTGTAATGGGGTACCTGAGTGCTGAAGCTATATGATGTTGTACTTTAATGTATTTCAATTATGAAATCTTGCTTCCTTAATACGAAAATGAAATATATTTTGTGCTTAATATCAAATGTCAATTAGATTAATAAATGGATTATTGATAATAGGACAATTAGCCTGCTAAAGGCCAATTAGCCCACTAATTGGGTTTTTTCTATTGCAAATGGTTATTGAGAAAACACCGTGGGTGATGACATCAGGCAACGCCCATAGTTTCTAGGAATAAACCGTGTTGGATCATGAACAATCACACATGACTTCCTCTTGAAAACTATTTGAGTTATGCCACCATGCGCAAACGTTTACCACATAAAAAGTGTGTGTGATGAACAGCCTATGCCACACAGTTTCTTCTACGCACCGTGTGTGGTGCATTCAATAACGCAAATGATAAAATTGTTAATATCGTCTGAAATTGCAATGCTATCACAAACGATTTAATGGGAAAATTGTGTGTGATGTACCTGCGAATGGAAATGCTTTCCTTGGAGTGACTATGTGGGATGTATATACGAACGGAAACGTACTTCTTGGATTAACAGTGTGGGATGTATATACTAACGGAAACATATTCCTTGGATTGACTATGTGGAATGTACATACGAACGAAAAGGTTTAGCCAGGACTGACTGTGTGGGATGTACTTACGACCAGAAACGATTTGGCCTGTATAATTGTATTTTTTAGCACAATTGTACGTATAATCGTATTTGATCGCTCGCCCGTCGCACACGACCTCATTTTGCCGAGCGTGTGTGCCAGGAGGGCCTATCCCCGACGGTTTCTGGGTCGTGTGGGAAGGACCCCCCTATCGCACGCACTCACTAGGCAACAGTTCAAACTGCCGTCGTGGAAAGGGGTTAAAAACCGTTTGTATAGCACCTTGCTGTACCAGTGCTAGTTGAGAGGAAGCAGTGAGGTGCAAAATTAGGCCCTCCATTAGTAAGCTCTCATCGGTAATTGATTGTGCAGTACTATTTTGGGATAATCTATGTGCTTTGTTTATTGATATTTTCTCAACATGGTGATGGGGAGATTTACAACAACAACAACAACAACAACAACAACAGCAGCAGCAGCAACAGCAACAGCAGCAGCAGCAGCAGCAGCGGCGGCATCAATAGCAACAGCAATAGCAGAGACCAGCAAACAACAAACACCAAACCACCACCACCACCACCCACAACAAAACAACAACAACAAACAACAACACACAAAAACAACAACAAAAAAAACAACAACAACAACAAAACAACAACAAACAACAACAACAACAAACAACAAACAACAAACAACACAAAAACAAAACAACAACAAACAACAACAAACAACAACAACAACAACAACAACAACCAACAAACAAAAACAACAACAAACAACCAACAGGAGCAACGCAAGCGCAACAACAGCAACAGCAACAACAACACCAACAGCAACAACAACAACAACAACAACAACAACAACAACAACAACAACAACAACAACAACAAGCAACAACAACAACGACAACAACAACAACAACAACAACGACAACAACAACAACAAAAACAACAAAGCGTTTAGTCCCAAACAAGTTGGGGTAGGCTAGAGGTGAAACCCATAAGATCTCGCGACCAACTCATGGTTCGGGCACATGGATAGCAAGCTTCCACGCACCTCTGTCCATAGCTAGTTCTTTGTTGATACTCCAATCCTTCAGATCTCTCTTTACGGTCTCCTCCCATGTCAAATTCGGTCTACCCCGACCTCTCTTGACATTCTCCGCACGCTTCAGCCATCCGCTATGCACAGGAGCTTCTGGAGGCCTACGCTGAATATGCCCAAACCATCTCAAACAATGTTGAACAAGCTTCTTTTCAATTGGTGCTACCCCAACTCTATCGTGTATATCATAATTCCAGACTCGATCCTTCCTCGTGTGGCCACACATCCATCTCAACATACGCATCTCCGCCACACCTAACTGTTGAACATGTCACCTTTTCGTCGGCCAACACTCAACGCCATACAACATTGTGGGTCGAACCGCCGTCCTGTAGAAGTTGCCTTTTAGCTTTTGTGGCACTCTCTTGTCATAGGAATGCTAGGAGCTTGGCGCCACTTCATCCATCCGGCTTTGATTCGATGGTTCACATATTCATCAATACACCCATCTTTCTGCAGCATCAACCCCAAATATCAAAAGGTGTCCTTCTAAGGCACCACATGCCCATCAAGGCTAACCTCCTCTTCATCGTGCTTAGTAGGACTGAAACCGCACATCATGTACTCAGTTTTAGTTCTACTAAGCCTAAACCCTTTCGATTCCAAGGTTTGTCTCCATAACTCTAACTTCCTATTTACCCCTGTCCGACTATCATCAACTAGCACCACATCATCTGCAAAGAGCATATACCATGGGATATCTCCTTGTATATCCCTTGTGACCTCATCCACCACCAAGGCAAAAAGATAAGGGCTCAATGCTGACCCCTGATGCAGTCCTATCTTAATCGGGAAGTCATCAGTGTCGGCATCGCTTGTTCGAACACTTGTCACAACATTATCGTACATGTCCTTGATGAGGGTAATGTACTTCATTGGGAATTTGTGTTTCTCCAAGGCCCACCACATGACATTTCGCGGTATCTTATCATAGGCCTTCTCCAAGTCAATGAACACCATATGCAAGTCCTTCTTTTACTCCCTGTATCTCTCCATAAGTTGTCCTACCAAGAAAATGGCTTCCATGGTCGACCTCCCACGCATGAAACCAAACTAATTTTTGGTCATGCTTGTCATTCTTCTTAAGCGGTGCTAAATGACTCTCTCCCATAGCTTCATTGTATGGCTCATCAGCTTAATTCCACGGTAATTACTACAACTCTGAACATCCCCCTTGTTCTTGAAGATTGGTACTAATATACTCCGTCTCCATTCTTCTGGCATCTTGTTTGCCCAAAAAATGAGGTTGAAAAGCTTGGTTAGCCATACTATCGCTATGTCCCCGAGGCCTTTCCACACCTCAATGGGGATACAATAAGGGCACATCGCCTTGCCTCCTTTCATCCTTTTTAAAGCCTCCTTGATCTCAAACTCCTAGATTCGCCGCACAAAACGCATGATGGTCTCATCAAAGAGTTGTCAAGTTCAATGGTAGAACTCTCATTCTCCCCATTAAACATCTTGTCGAAGTACTCCCGCCATCTATGCTTAATCTCCTCGTCCTTCACTAGGAGTTGGTCTGCTCCGTCCTTGATGCATTTGACTTGGCCAACATCCCTCATCTTCCTCTCGCGGATCTTGGCCATCTTATAGATGTCCCTTTTGCCTTCCTTCATGACTAGCCGTTGGTAGAGGTCCTCATATGCCCAACCCCTTGCTTCACTAATAGCTCACTTTGCGGCGTTCATCGCCATCTTGTACTTCTTTATGTTGTCTGCACTCCTATCCAGGTATAGGCGTCTGAAACAATCTTTCTTCTCCTTAATCTCCTTCTGGACATCATCATTCCACATCCAGGTACCCTTAGCTTCGCTTCTCCTTCCCCTGGACACTCCAAACTCCTCCGAGGCCACCTTACGAATGCAAGTCGCCATCTTCATCCACACATTGTCCAGATCCCCTCCTTCCTCCCAAGGGCCCTCCTTAATGACCCTCTCCTTGAACGCTTGAGCTACCTCCCCCTTGAGCTTCCACCACTTTGTTCTAGCGACTTTGCCATGCTTATCCCGCTGGACATGGATCCGAAAGCGAAAGTCAGCAACCACCAGCTTATGCTGAGGGACAACACTCTCTCTAGGTATCACCTTACAATCTAGGAACGCATGTCTATCTTCTCTTCTTGAGAGGATGAAATCAATCTGGCTAGAGTGTTGTCCACTACTAGAAGTCACCAAATGTGATTCTCTCTTTTTAGAGAGGGTGTTAGCTACAATCATGTCGTAGGCTAGAGCAAAGCTCAAGACATCTTCTCCTTCTTGATTCCTAATGCCATAGCCAAAGCCCCCATGCACCCCTTCAAAACCTGTGCTAGATGTACCCACGTGGCCATTGAGGTCTCCTCCTATGAAGAGCTTCTAGCCAATCAGTGCACTCCTAACCATGTCCTCTAGGCCTTCCCAGAACTCCCTCTTGGTGTTCTCATTGTGGCCTACCTGCGAGGAATACACGCTGATAACATTGAGAACTAAGTCCCCAACTACCAGCTTGACCAGGATAATCCAGTCCCCATGTCTCTTGACGTCTACCACTCCATCCTTGAAGCTCTTGTTGATCAAGATGCCTACGCCATTTCTGTTTGTAGCCGTCCCCGTGTACCATAGCTTGAAGCCGGTATCCTCCACCTCCTTCGCCTTCTGACCCCTCCATTTGGTTTCTTGGACGCAAAGGATATCAACACTTCTCCTCACCGCTGCATCAACTAGCTCCCGAAGCTTCCTTGTCAGAGACCCTACATTCCAGTTACCTAAGCGAATCCTCCTAGGCTCTACTAGCTTCCTTACCCTTCGCACTCGTCGAGTCAAATTCAAAGACCCTTGCTCATTTTTCACTATATCCAGGCGCCGATGTAGCACGCCACTAAGGATGCGATGACTCGATCCTCGCTCACTTGACACCGTATCCAGATCAAGATACGGTGCGCCACCGGGGGGTGATGGCCCGACCCTTTCCCATTTGACACCACACCCGGGTTCTGATGTGGCGCGTCGTTGAGAGGGTTACGCCCCAACGAAAAACTTTTGGGTTATTTGAATAATAATCCAACTTTGGAGAAAACTAAATGCACAATTAATTTTGTAAACATGGCTAAAACACATATCTTGTTAATAAAGATGCATGGTTCTTTGAGAGACACTTTCCAGAGCTTATTCATCATATGGTTACAAAATGGTTTTTTCACCATTATTCTCTCGAATGATTCTGAGAGATTTTGCATAATGATACAGAAAAATTGTGTTGTTATGACACATTAATGAGCTACCTAGCATGACCGTGTCATACAAATTTAGATTGGAATGTTGTAAATTTACGCCAAAGTTAGAGATACGCACAATTAAGGCAAAAGGTTGCAATTTTCTCATCCTGGCCAATCCGCCGCTATAAATTGACGCCTCTTGACTTGCTTTCAACTCACAAAACCAGTGACTTCCCTTTCCTTTGCTAGTTTTACCCTTCGGCTGACAATGGCTCACAAGAAGGTGGCACTCCAGTACATCCACAATAGGTCAACCCGGCATGTTACCTTCAAGAAGCGTCGCAATAGCCTGATGAAGAAGGCAGGTGAGTTGGGCACCATGTGCAATACCAAGGCTTGTGTGCTGGTGTATGGCAAGGGTGCCTCGGCGCCGGATGTCTTCACATCCCACGCCAACGCGGTAGCAATCCTGAGTCGGTACAAGGACATGCCGGACCTTGTGCAATTCAAGAATACTGTGAGCCAGGAGGAATTCGTCATCGAGCAGATTACTAAGCTCCAAGAAGAGGACAATAGGTTTCGACGTGAGCGTGAGGACCACGAGATCCGGATCCTCCTGCACAAGGCCATGCTTGGTGGTAGCCTCGACGTCCATGAGCTTACCCTTGTTGGCCCTAAGTTGGAGGTGATCCTCAATAACCTTGGTGAGCGCATCACAAAAATCAGTCGAAACCCACTGGTCTTCCAACCACAAGCGCCATACGTCACCAACAGCATCGACATGGGGCCTCCGGTGATTTATCAAGCGCTTCAGCAGTAGCAAGTGGGTTAGCTTGACACCAAGTCCAAGGGGACCTCAGCACCTTGGTCTACAATGACTAAGTAATGGAGGCCACAACAGTGCCTGCAACAGCTCCAACACCCGCTTCTCCAATGATGATATGATGTAGTTTTTTGACAATCTAAGGTTTGGGTTGTAGTGGGGTGCCAACTCTGGAGCATCTTCTTAGAGTCCTTTTGCTCCCATGTAGCGAGGGAGAAGATCTCCCGTCATCTCATTTTATTTACTTTTGTCATGGTTAAGATGCAGGAATTGCATCATTAAGTAGTCTCGGTCTTGCTCTTTGAGCGAAGGCATTTTTTTCTAGTCATTGAAATTGTTATTCTAGATCTCTTCTTTCATGGTTTGTTCTTTGTTTTATGTTGTTTATTTTTTAATAACGGATAAGTTTCAATGTCTCTTTGAGTCAACATGTTTTATGAGACATACTTGCATAATTATGTATATTACGACAGTTTATTAGCCATGATATTTACTTGATTACTGCTATCAATAAAGAATTAAAGAGCCTAGGCGCTTTAGTCATGTGTTGGGAAGTACTTCTAGGCCCTATTTTTCTCTTTTTTGGTTGGAAGATTTTGAACATGTAAATGTCCTAGAGTAGAGTGATGGTTGTCACACGCACTAATCCACTAGTTGGAGCGTCAAACATCTTAGCCCAACTTTGGACAAAGTAGATATTACAACACATACATGCATACTACAAGGTTTAGCAAGGATCTTATGGCAATGCTTATAAACAACATCATAGTGAGGAACGAAATAACTTATCAGACTACACCGGAAGACTTTAACTAGGGTACCAAGCGGTTTTGGCTGGACTCTGTTCCAAAGGAATTTGGCTAGGCCACTATTCTCTAGCGGACTTGTTGGTGCAATCGAGTGCCCCGAGAGTTTTGGAGATTGTTGAATAGAAGCAGTGAGGGACTAATGTGTTTTCTAGCGTGCATAGAGAGATATGGCCCTAGAGTTCAGAGCATATTTCTATAAACTTGGAAGATTTTTTGTCTGCAAAGAAGAGAAGAATGTTAAGGCAATCATGGAGATTGCCATCGAAGAGATTGTGTGTTGGAGTCGACCCCCCAAAATACTTCTGATTCAAAGCAATTGCTACGTGTGACATCCGAGAGAAAATGACTGTAGCAGAGAAGAATGAAGCTGAAGTGAAGATGTAGCTCATTTATTTCATAGTTTCATTTTCTTCCATTGAGTCATAGGACCACTATAATATTAAGAGGGGATCACTGTTTCGAGACTTATATCTTTACGATGCTTGACCAAAAAATATTCCAGGTGTGTTGAGATAAATCTCTTCGTGCGAAAAGTAATTATGTGCCAGCCGAAGGCAAAGTTCTTCTAGGCTGGGAGAGAATTGCTCTATTAGAGGAGTCAACCTTACTTTTTCTTCAAGTAATTTTCTATTATAGCTAGCCCCCACATGCCATTACGCTCGGCTGCTCAGTTGATTTTCCAGAGAAGTTTGTTTGAGCACCCCTCTAAGAAAGATTTGAGTGAAACTTAGTTAGTGTTTGAGCATCACAGAGATCTAAGTTGAGAGCTTTGAACCTATTACTCTTGAGAGCTGCTAACTCTCTAGACGATTAGGTGTCTAGCTGAGTGACCAAGAGTAATTGTGGTTTCCAAAGACAAAGTCTGTCAAGACTATGGAGATAGCCTGAGTATCTACCGAGAGTGAATTGACACAAGTAGAAAAACTTGGTCAAGGAGAATAGGATGGAGAGAGTTTTTCTCCTATGTTCAATCACAAGTCCCTCCAGTCAGACGTAGTTCTTTTGCAGAAGAGTGGACTGGTCGAAAAAATCCTTTGTCATCATCGACCACCACCAATTTCATCTCACCCTTTGCATTACTTTCAGTAATGTTTTCTGTTGTCAATTTTCCATTTGTGCCCTGGTAGTTATCTTTCAGGAGAAATGTCTTCTCTTCCATCATATTTCTGTCCTATAGGTGTTTTCTTTTGTAGAACTTCATGATTTACGTTGTGTTGTCTTGAGAACATTCAAGTATTGAAAGAAATTTTATATCTCGCGTTCATCCCCCCTCTCTGGTAGATTACTGTCGATCCTACAATTGGTATCAGAGCAAGGTACTCCCTATCTCTACTTTTTAAGGTATAACAACCTTGGAGTTGAGCATGTCTTCCATAGTGAACTTCAAGTATACTGAGAAGATTCCCATCTTTGATGGGATGGTTTACCCTTTTTGGAAAGAAAGGATGAGGATTCGTATCAAGGCCATCGATGATGATATGTGGCACATTGTGTAGAATGGATACATGATTGAGACTCCTGGTTATCTCAAAACATATGATAAGAGGCTTATGCAACTGGATGCTCAGGTAAATGATGTTATCTGCAATCATCTTCCCAGAGCGCAATTCATTCGCTATAGAAGACTTGAATCGGCGAAAGAAGTCTTGGACATATTACAAAAAAGCAATGCAGGTGAATCAACTTAGAAAGAAACACGAGTTAATATTCCTCATGCCTGGTTCAACCGCTTCAAAAGGCTCAGGAATGAAAATTATTAGGCAACCTTTAACCACCTCAGTGACATCACTAATGAGCTATAAGGCCTTGGCACTGAAGATATCGCAGACCATCAGATAGTGAAGAAGTTGCTTCGGTCCCTAGACAATTCTTTTGACATACCGGTTCTGATGATCAAAGTAAGGCCTTGCTACAAGTATTGACCCTGCTGATGTTATGGAGAGGCTGAACACCCATGAAGAATAAAAAGAAGGAAAGAGATAATTCTATGGTTTAAGCTACCAAAAAAATCACAGACTCAAAGTTGTGGTTGAATCCTCTTCAGAAGTTGATGACAATGCTGATGAAGATTTCGATGACCCTGACAGTATCAGCAAAGATCTTGCAGTGATAACAAAGCAATTTCGATGCTTCCAGAAAAAGAATTAGTTCCAAAACAAAAGCTCAAGCAATAACTCAAACTCTTCATCAAGCTCAAAATCTTGTAGAGACAACACATGCTTCAAGTGTAAGAAGCCTGGGCATTTCATCTTTGATTGTCCAATGTGGGAAATTGAAGCTGGATCTAGCAAGTTCAACATGGGCAGTAGCAAGAGTTTCCAGAGAAAGAACAAGAGCTATGATTTCGATGATGAGAAGAAAAATAAGTTCTCCCAGAAGAAGGATAGTTCCTCCTCCAAGTTGACCTCAAGATCTGCTTCAAGAACTCCTTCCAATTCTCACTCCAACTGGAAGAAAAGCTCACACAAGGCGAAAGCATATATTGGGAAGCAAATGGACTCAGAGGAAGAAGTCTCTTAGTCAGAAGAAGTTGATCAATCCGAAGAAGAATATAATTCTGGCATGGCGGGCGTCGCATGTGCTTCCACATCTGCGTTGAAATTCTTCAACAAGAATTCAAGTGATGATGAATATCCTGCGTATGGATTCACGGCAAAAGCTCCGAAAAGAGGTACCTCCCAAGAAATAGAAAGCTTACGTCAATGATGAATTTTCTTATGGTGATGATCACCAAGCAAAGCTCATAAAAATTGGTAAGCAACAACAATACTCTCTTGGGAAAATTGAGAAAACTTTTAGCGAGTCCGAAGAGTTGCTGGTAGAAGAGATGTCACTACAAAAAAACATTTCTGTGATGATACGTGTTTGCCACAGTAGGTTACCTTTTCTGTCATGCATGTACATCAATGACGATTTTATGACAGAGTCAAGATAGTCATACATGTGCTGACGTAGAAGTGTTCGATGACAATTCTCAAATTATCATCACAGAAGTGTCCACTTCCATAACAATAAATGGTGTGTCATGGAAGTGTTTTCGTCAAGGGTAACCGACATGTGTCATCCACCGTAATGAGTCACCGTTAAGCTACCAGGGCCGATTTTGTTGGGGAACGTTGCATGGAAAACAAAAAATTTGTACGCACACACAAGATCTATCCATGGAGATGCATAGCTACGAGAGGGGGAGAGCATCTACATACCCTTGTAGATCGCTAAGAGGAAGCATTTATCATGCGGTTGATGTAGTCGTACTCTTCACGATCCAACCGATCTAGTGCCGAACGGACAACACCTCTGAGTTTAGCACACGTGCGGCTCGATGATGTCTCCTCCTTCTTGATCCAGAAAGTGGGAGAGGAGAAGTATATGGGATCACAACCAACACGACAGCGTGGTGGTGATGGTGGTGGTGGAGCACTGATAGCGCTTCGCTAAGCGTCGCCGGGACGAGGCGGTGGAACTACGGAGTAACGGGAGAGAGAGGGGCACCAAGGGCTTGGTGTATCCTCTTGGGGCACCCCCTCCCCTCTATATATTGGTGCAGGGGCGTGGGAAACTGCCCCTCCAAGCCCTAGGACGCAGCTAAGGGGAGAGGACTTGGACTCCAAGTCCAATCCTATTCCTACTAGGACTCCTTCCTTTTTTGCCTTCCCTAGCCACATGGGCTTTTGAGGACTTGGTGCGCCTAGCCCAATAAGGCCAGGGCACCTCCCCGCAGCCCATGCTATCCCTTGGGTTTTGGTCAACCCACTTGTGGACTTCCGTACCCCTCCGGAATCCTCCGGAACCTTCTGGAAGCTTCCCGGTACAATACCGAAAAAACTGCACCTTTTTTCGAAACCCAAAATATGACTTCCCATATACAAATCTTTACCTCTCGACCATTCTGAGACTCTTCATGATGTCCAGGATCTCATCCGGGACTCTGAACAACATTTGGTTACCACTCATCAAATATCCCAATAATACTCTAGCGTCAACGAACGTTAAGAGTGCGACCCTACGGGTTCGGGAATTTATGTAGTCTTGACCGAGACACCTCTCTGGTCAATAACCAATAGCGGGACCTGGATGCCCATATTGATTCCTACATATTCCACGAAGATCTTTTATCGGTTGAACCTTTATGACAACATACATAATTCCCTTTGTCCGTCGGTATGTTACTTGCCCGAGATTCGATCGTCGGTATCTCTATACCTAATTCAATCTCGTTACCGGCAAGTCTCTTTACTCGTTCCGTAATACATCATCTTGCAAATGACTCCTTACTCACTTTGCTTGCAAGCTTCTTGTGATGTGTATTACCGAGAGGGCCCAGAGATACCTCTCCGATACACGGAGTGAAAAATCCCAATCTCGATTCACACCAACTCAACAGACACCTTCAGAGATACCTGTAGTGCATCTTTATGATCACCCAGTTACGTTGTGATGTTTGATAGCACACAAGATATTCCTCCGGTATCCGAGAGTTGCATGATCTCATGGTCGAAGGAACATGTATTTGACATTAAGAAATCAGTAGCAATAAACTGAACGATCATATGCTATGCTAACGGTTGGGTCTTGTCCATCACATCCTTCTCCTAATGATGTGATCCCGTTATCAAATGACAACTCATGTCTATGGTTAGGAAACCTTAACCATCTTTGATCAACAAGCTAGTCTAGTAGAGGCTCACTAGGGACACGGTATTTGTTTATGTATCCACACATGTATTTAAGTTTCCGGTCAATACAATTCTATCATGAATAATAAACCTTTATCATGAATAAGGAAATATAATAGTAACCATTTTATTATTGCCTCTAGGTCATATTTCTATCAGTCTCCCACTTGCACTAGAGTCAATAATCTAGTTCACATCGCCATGTGATTAACACTCAAAGAGTTCACTAGAGTCAATAATCTAGTTCACATCGCCATGTGATTAATACCCAAAGAGTTCTAAGGTGTGATCATGTTTTGCTTTGTGAGAGAGGTTTTTAGTCAATGGGTCCACAACATTCAGATCAGTGTGTACTTTGCAAATATCTATGTCTACAATGCTCTGCATAGAGCTACTCTAGCTAATTTCTCCCACGTTCAATATGTATCCAGATTGAGACTAAGAGTCATCCGGATCAGTTTCAAAGCTTGCATTGACGTAACCCTTTACGACGAACTCTTTATCACCTCCATAACCGAGAAATATTTTCTTAGTCCTCTTTAGGTACCTAAGGATAATTTTGACTGCTATCCAGTGATCCACTCCTGGATCACTATTGTACCCCCTTGCCAGACTCATGGCAAGGCACACAACAGGTCTGGTACATAGCATGGCATACTTTATAGAACCTATGGCTGAGGCATAGGGAATGACTTTCATTCTCTCTCTATCTTTTGCCGTGGTCGGGCTTTGAGCCTTACTCAACTTCACACCTTGAATACAGGCAAGAACCCTTTCTTTGGCTTATCCATTTTGAAATCCTTCAAAACTTTGTCAATGTATGTGCTTTGTGAAAGTCCTATTAAGCGTCTTGATCTATCTCTATAGATTTTGATGCCCAATATGTAAGTAGCTTCACCGAGGTCTTTCATTGAAAAATTCTTATTCAAGTATCCTTTTATGCTATCCAGAAATTCTATATCATTTCCAATCAGCAATATGCCATCCACATATAATATCAGAAATGCTACAGAGCTCTCACTCACTTTCTTGTAAATATAGGCTTGCACCAGTCCATATATTCCAACTCCGAGATGCTTGCACCAGTGCATAGATGGATCGCTGGAGCTTGCACACTTTGTTAGCACCTTTAGGATCGACAAAAACTTCCGGTTGCATCATATACAACTCTTCCTCAAGAAACTCGTTAAGGAATGCAAGTTTTTGACATCCATTTGCCAGATTTCATAATCATAAAATGCGGCAATTACTAACATGATTCGGACAGACTTAAGCATCGCTACGGGTGAGAAAATCTCATCGTAGTCAACCCCTTGAACTTGTCAAAAATCTTTTGCAACAAGTCGAGCTTTGTAGACAGTGATATTACCGTCAGCGTTCGTCTTCCTCTTAAAGATCCATTTATTCTTTATGGCTTGCCGATCATCGGGCAAATCCACCAAAGTCCACACTTTGTTCTCATACATGGATCCTATCTTAGATTTCATGGCCTCAAGCCATTTTTCGGAATCTGGGCTCATCGTAGTTTCTTCATAGTTCATAGGTTCGCTATTGTCCAACAACAAGACTTCCAGGACAGGATTGCCGTACCACTCTGGTGCGGAACGTGTTCTGGTCGACCTATGAGGTTCAGTAGTAACTTGATCTAAAGTTTCATGATCATCATCATTTGCTTCCTCTCTGGTTGGTGTAGGCATCACGGGAACGGCTTACTCTGATGTACTACTTTCCAATTTGAGAGAAGGTACAACTACCTCATCAAGTTCTACTTTCCTCCCACTCACTTCTTTCGAGAGAAACTCCTTCTCTAGAAAGGACCCATTCTTAGCAACAAAAATTTTGCCTTCGGATCTATGGTAGAAGGTATACGCAATAGTTTCTTTCGGGTATCCTACGAAGACGCACTTATCCGCTTTGGGTTCGAGCTTATCAAGCTGAAGCCTTTTGACATAAGCGTCGCATCCCCAAACTTTTAAGAAACGACAGCTTAGGTTTCTTGCCAAACCACAGTTCATACTGTGTCATCTCAACGGATTTAGATGGTGCCCTATTTAATGTGAATGCGGCTGTCTCTAATGCATAACCCCAAAACGATAGTGGCAAATCAGTAAGAGACATCATAGAACTCGCCATATCTAATAAGTACGGTTATGATGTTCGGACACACCATTACGCTATGGTGTTCCAAGTGGCGTGAGTTGTGAAACTATTCCACATTGTTTTAAATGAAGGCCAAACTCATAACTCAAATATTCACCTGCACGATCAGATCGTAGAAACTTTATTTTCTTGTTACGATGATTCTCCACTTCACTCTGGAATTCATTGAACTTTTCAAACGTTTCAGACTTGTGATTCATCAAATAGATATACCCATACCTACTCAAATCATCTGTGAAGGTGAGAAAATAACGATACCCGCCGCGTGCTTCAACACTCATCAGACTGCATACATCAGTATGTATTATTTCCAATAAGTCATTAGCTCGCTCCATTGTTCTAGAGAATGGAGTTTTAGTCATCTTACCAATGAGGCATGGTTCTCAAGTATCAAGTGATTCCAAAAGTCCATCCGCATGGAGTTTCTTCATGCGCTTTACACCAATATGAACTAAACGGCAGTGCCACAAGTATGTTGCACTATCATTATCAACTTTGCATCTTTTGGCATCAATATTATGAATATGTGTATCACTACGATCGAGATTCAATAAACCATTCATATTGGGTGTATGACCATAGAAGGTTTTATTCATGTAAGTAGAACAACAATTATTCTCTGACTTAAATGAATAACCATTGCAATAAACATGATCTAATCATATTCATGCTCAACGCAAACACCAAATAACATTTATTTAGGTTCAACACTAATCTCGAAGGTAGAGGGAGTGTGCGATGGTGATCGTATCAACCTTGGAATCACTTCCAACACACATCGTCACCTCGCCCTTAACTAGTCTTTGTTTATTCTGCAACTCCTGTTTGGAGTTACTAATCCTAGCAACTGAACCGGTATCAAAATACCCAGGGGCTACTATGAACACTAGTAAGGTACACATCAATAACATGTATATCAAATATACCTTTGTTCACTTTGCCATCCTTCTTATCCGCCAAGTATTTGGGGTAGTTCCGCTTCCAGTGACCATTTTCTTTGCAGTTGGAGCACTCAACTTCAGTCTTGGGTCCAACTTTGGGCTTCTTCACGGGAGCGGCAACTTGCTTGCCATTCTTCTTGAAGTTCCCTTTCTTTCCCTTGCCCTTTTTCTTGAAACTAGTGGTCTTGTTAACCATCAACACTTGATGCTCTTTCTTGATTTCTACCTCTACCGATTTCAGTATTGCGAAGAGCTCGGGAATCGTTTTCGTCACCCCTTGCATATTATAGTTCATCACGAAGCTCTAGTAGCTTGGTGATAGTGACTGGAGAATTCTGTCAATCGCTATATTATCTGGAAGATTAACTCCCACTTGATTCAAGTGATTGTGGTACCCAGACATTCTGAGCACTTGCTCACTGGCTGAGCTATTCTCCTCCATCTTGTAGGCAAAGTATTTGTCAGAGGTCTCATACCTCTCAACACGGGTGTCAGTGTCAAAACCGGCAGACCTCGGGGTAGGGGGTCCCGAGTTGTGTATCTAGGGTCGATGGGTAACAAGGGACGACGAACACAGTGTTTACCTAGGTTCGAGCCCTCTCGAAGAGGTAAAACCCTATGTCCTGCTTGATTGTATTGAATGTATAACGTGGTTTACAGAGTAGATCTACCTCAAGATCAGCATGAGCTAAACCCTAAGGCTATGAGGTGATGAATGTAGCTCTAACCCTAATGACTACAACCCTCGTTTTATATAGACACCGATAGGGTTAGGGTTACCGGAGATAGATTACAACAAGAGGAAAAGAGATCTCGTCCATCCTTGACTTGGAGGGCACACCAAGGATTCATAGATCTCCGGTCACCATACGGCTCCACCAATCCGGCCCATGTACAATGGGCCATCACCCCGAGGACCCCTTAGTCCATGACTCCCTCAGTAGCCCCCGAACTTGCCTCCAACGCCAAGACTTGTATCCAGGATCCACTCGTCCGACCTATATTCGGCTTGCAAGGCGAGTTCCTCCATGTTCGGAACCAGGTGATGTCCAGAATCTGAAACGGTAGTTTTACTTAACACCGAAGGCAATAAAAACATCGCTCAAGCGCAAATAGTGCATTTATCTGACAAATTTTTCTCTCAACGAAGAGTCACTTCCGGACATAACACCAAGCAGTTACTATTTCTCGAAGCATGGCTCGAGGCTGACGCCACGTTTGACATGTCCCCTCAAGGTGAAGATCGTGTCTCGTTTTTCGGGGGATATGGTTAATGATTTCGATTCCCCTCCCCGCTCATAACGTTGCGGAGATATTGGAAAGTGGAGGTGCCAACGGCGTGGAAAAAGGAATCCCTGTCCTACCCACAGTCTATAAAGGGGTGCTACTACAGTCTGCATCCCACGCCCTCTTCCACCTTTCGCTCACGCAGACCTTCAGAGCTCCAGCGCCCTTTCTCCCTGCTTCCACAGCGAATCCCACTTCACCTCCTTAGACCATGGCTGGATCTGGCGCCCATGGGAAGTGGGAGGCCTCCTCCATCATCGACAGGGACATTCTGAAGCTGAAGGAGGCCGGCTACTTGTCGGCCAATGTCGCCCATCGGCCACCCGAAGAGGGCCAGATGATCCCTACGCTCGAGCCGGGCGAAAGGGTAGTTTTTCTCCCACATTTCCTTAGGGGGCTCGGATTTCCCCTGCATCCCTTTGTGCTGGGGCTGATGTTCTTCTACGGGCTGGATTTTCATGATCTAGCCCCGAACTCCCTCCTCCATATCTCGACCTTCATCATCGTCTGTGAAGCACTCCTCCGGGTCCAGCTGCACTTCGGTTCATGGCTGAAGGTGTACAATGTCAAGCCCAAGGTGGTCGGCGGCGAGCATGCGGACTGTGGAGGGGCCATGATTAGTAACTTGACACGGGTCCAGTGGCCGGACGGCCACTTCATCGACACCGTTCGGATGTGGCAGAAGGAGTGGTTTTATATCACCAAGCCGAGGGAGGCCGCCTGGGGAGCGGCCCCGGCATTCAGGTTCGGAACCCCTACCAGATTGGCCTCTTGGACCACCAAGAGCCCGGACTAGGGGTGTGTTGCCGATACAAAAGTGTTGCAGAAGTGCGTCGACAGCATAACAGAGACTGGCATGAAGCTGGTCGACATGGTCCGGATCATGCTCCACCGCCAGCTCCTCCCTTACCAGGAGAGGGCCAAGCCTATGTGGGAGCACGAGCCCGAGGATCCGGCCACCGTGTGACACCTCTACGGCACGACTCCTGACAAGATATGGGGCCAACTATTCCAGCCCCAGAAGGAGTGGCCAGTCGAGGGGAAGGACATCGGCCTCGATGCCGCGAACCCCCCAAGGGAGGTGAGCGGCATTTTTCTTTGAGGAGTGTTCGGATATTCACACCACGTTTGATTCGGTATAACCCTGATATGTGGATTTTGCAGGGCTGGCTTGCCAAGGCCAAGAAGATTTGCGGCCTGGCGCCTCTGCCGGAAGGGCCCCGATCAAAGCAGCTGGAAAAGCTGCTGGTCGTGGTGCCTTATAAGGCGCCCGCCAAGAAGGGCAAGAAGAAAGAAGCGCTGGAGGCCAGGGAGGGCCTCCACCACAGGGTTCGTCCGGGCAATCGGTCCGGAGACGCTGCGGCCTCATCTGTGCAGGATGGGGGCGAGGATGAGGACGAGGAGGAGAGTGCCTTCTCGCACTCCAAGAAGAGGGCGGCGTTCGAGGACGTCGAGGAGGTCCAACCTTCTCCGGCCCCGAAGAGATGATGCCGGCCCAAGCTGGTTCTGTCCGACAGTTCGGACTCCGACAAGGATTCCGAAGTGTCCGAGAAGGTTCCGGAGAATGAACCCAGGGTCAAGCCCCTGGCCAGCAGGTAAGGCGTTGGCATTTTTAGCTATCTCGTTTTCAATAATTTGCTTTAGTTGAAGGTTAACCCCTCCGAGTTGCCGTCCCCCACATGAATGCCCCACCGAGCAGACTTCGGAGGGGACGTCTCCGCCCGCTGAACTGGCGGACAGTGGGTCTATGGCGCACTCTGCGCCTCCTCTGATCCCCGAAGAGGTTGAGGAGGTGCGGTCCCAAAGGACTCCTCCTCCCCCGAACACAGAGGGGGAGGCGGACGCTGTAATGACTGAGGTTAAAGCCTTGGTCATCGAAGACCAGGAGGGAGCGTCCCTCCTAGCTGACGAGGGAAAAGAGTCCAGACCATCAGGACCCCATCCGTCGACCGCTCCCGAGCCCCCAAGGCCTTCGACGGCACATGCTCCTCCCAGTGGGGGGGGGGGGGCGGGGGCGGGGAGCCAACTTCAGCGCCAAACACCTCTACACGGGTGGCGGCTGGCTGGCCAGACATGCTGGAGGAGCTGGTGAACAACTCTGTCATCATTGATGGCAATGTTGGGGATATTGCTTATCGGGAACTTATCGGTCGACCCATGATAAGGGGTAATCGGCCAGTTTATCGGCATATCGGCCAATTTATCGCCATATCAGCTAATTTATTGGCCCATTTATCTTATCGGTCAGACAACGGTAAGCGATAAATCGGCCGATTTATCGGAATATCGGAAGATATCTTGAACAGTGATTGATGGGCACCGCACTCTAATGAGTGCGGTCATGCAGAGTGTTCGTTCCGTCCAATCCGGACTAAACGACGATGTCCAAGGCCTTCTAATAGGCTTTGAGGTAAGTCAAGTAATGCTTTTTCCTCATAATGTGGTTGTAATTGTTAGTTTGGGTAGGCCGTATACATAGCAGCCCCCGAGACTCTTCCAGGACCTCAGAGAGACCTACAGAGGATCAAATTCGGTAGGCCGAATAATAATGTCGACATTTCTTTTGCTGACGCAGGCATCTTTTGTGGCCGCGACTGCTAATGCCGCGACGTTAGAGGAGATGGATCGGAAGCTCAAGCTATCCGATAAAGAGCTTGAACTTGTCAACAAACGGCTTGACGAGGCACAAGGTAAGCCTTGTGAGAAGATGTGTAATTGCTTGACACCGAATATTGTCGATCCGGACTATGTGCTAATCCCTTATCTTGATGATCCTGTAGCTGCTGCCGCTGAGGTCGAGGGTTTGAAGGAGGCCTTGAAGAAAGCCGAGACCAAGGCTGCCGCGAAGAAGACGGCCGCTGAGAAGGCGGTGGCCGAGCTTGAGAAGGCCAAGCTTGCTGCTGATCAGCACGAGGCTCGAGTGACCGAAGTCCAAGTGGAGCTACAGGATGCCACCAAGAAGCTGGAGGCCCTTGAGAAGGGGCAGGAGGAGCAATCCTCCCAGCTATCCAAGGCGGAGAAGGAGCTACAAGAGGCGAGGAGTGACGCGTGAGGTGTCCGGGAGGAGCTCCGTCAAGCTGCGCAAATTGCAAATGGTAAGAAATACTTACTACAGAGTGTGTTCGGAGGCAACAGGTTCACCCTGCTAACGCGGGTCTGGCGCTCCGCAGGCGTCTTCACCGAAATTTCGAAGAATGCGGTGGCTGCGGTGAGGCATTATGCCACCCTCGAGGAGGACTCCACGCAACGGCTCTTCTGGTCACAGTTTCCGGACTCCGAGCGCCCCCCCCTTCTAAGCGATCAAATGAAGCAGCTGATGGAGATGCATCGGATGTTGGAGCTGGCCATGAAGGACCTCTGTGTCAGCCTGTGGCCGGCCGAGCCCATTCCGGACACCTACTTCAGCCTTGTGCAGAAGCTGCGGGAGGCGCCGCTCCTGATTGACGCCGTAAAGCGGTCAGCGTGCCTTGAGGGGGCAAGGCTCGCGTTTGTGAAGACCATGGTGCATTGTCCGAGGATTAATCCAATGGAGATGGCCACTGGTCCTCCGCCCAAGGGGAAGGAGCATCGCCGCCCCGAACAGTACTTCACGCAGGTGATAACCGGAGCGCGGGCGCTAGAGGGCCAGTGTTTGAAAGATGTAATGTTTGAGTAGTTGTATTAAGTTTGTATCAATTGGGACTTATGCTTTAATATGCGCCCGACGGACTTATTTGATATTGTAATGATTAAATTTTGACTCCTGTGTGGCTGTATGTTTAATCTGAAAGCTACCAGTCATCGGCTTCAGCCCCCAAGTGAATATCACGCGGGGTGTTTCGTCTCCGCACTGTTACCCTTAGCCAACGTCTTGGTGCCCGGAGGCGGTAGTGCAGGAGCGAAACCAGGCGATCAGACTATTCGGTTTTATTGCTTTCACTTAGCCTTAGGAGCTTGACGGTGGGGACTAGGGACTAGCCCCCGGTGTATTGTGATGTACTTGGGGATCAAAACCTACCCCTTCCGATCACATGGTTTGTGTTAAGACGATCCCTTCATGTGACACGGCGAAATCGCTAATGATTTTTAGAGTCAAACCTCATCATCGGATTGCGGACCCATTCGCACTTACTATGATGGTCAGTTTTCGGCTTTTTCCTCCTGAGGTACTTGACCGGGCAAACCAGAAGTACAATCGCAGGGGTTCTCCCTTTGCCCTCTTAGCTGAACATGTGGAACATAAGAGGCAAGCACAGGAGCCGGGCAACCCAACTATTGACCCAAGACATAGTTCGGAACAGATGCATATAGTGCAATATCCGAGATGCCGGACACCTAACAGAAAGTGGTGCCGGACTTGGAGATATTGAGCTGATATATAAATCGAACTCTTGACTGTTTAATATTTTCATGCCGAGCTGTTCGAAGAGCGAGGAGAGAATCGGAAAGGGGATAGACAAGTCGTAGAATGCGGATATCTGAACACCATAAAGGATATTTTTATTACTTCTCTTAAGCTTGGGATGTCTATCCGTACAATTCGAACTGCAAAGGAAGTACTTGTAAGAGAAAATAGAAAGAAAGTTTTACAGAGTAAAGGTTGATGCAGGGCCTTGATGCTTGAGTTGAAGCCTACACTGTGCCCTGCTGCACGTCTGCGCCTTTGCTTCTGATAGGTGGGGTATCGGGGGGATGACCCCCGGGTATGCCCAAGACGGCGAAACGATGCTTCAAAACATTGCTAGGGGAGTGCCCCCTGGCTGGCTGGAACTTGGCTGGCTGGAATCTGGCTGGGTTGAGCCTGGCCGGGTTGACCATCCGGGTTGACCATCCGGGTTGACCGTTCGGGTTGAGCCATCTGGGTTGAGCCCATCCGGGTTGATCCCATCCGGGTTGAGCCCGTCCGGGTTGAGCCATCTGGGTTGAGCCCGTCCGCGTTGAGCCCATCCGGGTTGAGCCCATCTGAGTTGAGCCGTCCGGGTTGAGCCCGTCCGGCTGGAATCTAGCCAAGTCAACTAAGACGTCCCGTCGGACCTGCGCAGACGTGACGGCCATGCTCTACAGTGGAGCACTGTAGATGAGCGCTGGCACTGTAGATGAGCAGCCAGCACTGTTCCTGCATCATGTGACACTTCAACAGTGTAGTTAGGCCTTATGGGCCACCCCTTGTCCCCTGGGCACCCCTTTATAAGGTGACCCAGGGAGCCCATTTTCCCCAAGGGACACTCCCTCTCACTCTCTTGTTTACATACTCACACATGAGGCAGAGAAGAGGAGCGCTCTCAGCCTCCTTCTTCCTCCTCTAGATACAGCTCCAGGAGCAACTCTGTACTGCTACACATACACTGCATATATCATCAGACATGCAGGAGTAGGGCTGTTACCTCCCAGCGAGGGCCCCGAACCTGGGTAAACCACCGCGTGCTGCTTGCCCAATCCCGTCCCTTGATCTCCACTACAGCCTTGCCCTCACCTCAAGCCACCCCGTGGCATCTGCCGTGAGCTCACTTACCCGTGGCATCTTCCGTGAGTTCACTTACCCGTGCGGCGCGTCGCGCCGACTCTGGTGTCGGCCGTCTCCGGGCTCCCGGCGAAGGTCGCCGCCTCCTCCGAGACGGCCTGTGGAGCGGCCCCCACCTGCATCGCGGTTCCGTCATATGGGTGCCGGATGGCGTTCAGCAGCACCTCCCTCATCGCGTCGGGGCGGAGAAAAAGTTGAGAAATAGCAAAAAACGGAGACCAAGGACTCACCACCGGTGCCGTGTTCCCGTGGCTGTAGGGCACCTTCCCGAACTGCCAATCCTCCTTCAGCCCGGCCTTCGAAATATCGTTGACCCGGCCACCGATTTGCTTCAGCGTCAACCACCGGGATGACATCCGATTGGGGTCTTGGAGGCCAGTCATCTGGCCGATGGTATGCATCCGGCGCTGCAGCGGCAGCACCCGGCGTGCGATGAAAGCGGCGATAAGATCTGTCCCGGCGAGCCCCTCCCGCGTCGCCATCTCCATCACCCGGCTGGCCAAGTTCAGCACCTCCTGCGTTGGGTTCTTGGGGCAGTAGGACCAGTTGGTCTTGGCTTGCGGCGTCACGTCGGCGAAGGGCGGCAGGTTGATGCGATCCGCGCCGAGATTGCGGACGTAGAAGAAGGAGTTCTGCCATTTCTTGGCAGAGTCCTCCAGCAGCATCTTGGAGCACCCTCAACGCGTCCGCGTTGAGATGACGGTGGCCCCGCAGGCGTACACGACGCCGGCCTCCGGCCCCTGCTGCTTTAGGAAGAAGAAGCGGACCCAGAGATCGACGGTGGGCTCGACGCGCAGATACCCCTCGCACAGGGTGACGAATCCCGAAAGCTGCAGCACCGCATTTGCGCCCAGATGATGCGGCTGACGCTTGAAGAACTCCAGGAACACACGGAAGAAGTCGCTCGCGGGGAAACTGAACCCGCGCTTGAAGTGGGTGAAGAAGACCACGCACTCGGTCCCCTCAGGCCGCGGCTCCTGCTCGCCGTCCGGCAGGCGCACGGCCACCTCTGTCTTCGGCGGCAGCCACCGCGTGTCGCGCAAGTACTGGACGTCTGCCGCGGGGATGGTGGATCCCATCCACAAGCCCGATGGCAGCGCCATCGGTGGTGCGGGGCACGTGGGTGAAGGCAAGAAGAGGGAGCGGCGGCGAAGATTCGCTCGAGAGCAACGGAGCGTCGTGGCGCGGCAGTCGCAGAGGCAAGAGCAAGAGAGGAAGAAGAAGATGGGGGGCGCGCGCGTGAATGTTTTCCGCCGCCCCCTCCCCCCAATTTATAAGCCACGCTCCAAATGTAGGGAAGTGGGAACGGTTGCACCCACCCCTCCCACTTCCCCGCAATAAATGTGCATGATCCACGCGCACTTTAACTACATCGAGAAGGCAACCACCCGCGGGCGCCGCAATAAATCCGCGCGCGTGGGCCAAGGGCGCGAAGTGGCGGGCCCCAGCCCGCTGTCATGTCTCATCACGCGTGTGGCCTGTCAGGCCTCTTTGGCTCCTGAGCACCACGTGGCGCCCGCGCAAGGACCAAGAGATCGTGTCCCTTCCCCTTCAAGATTCGGCGGACTCCTCAGTTTCTCGTCTATGTCGGGATGCCGCGATCCGGCTTCCAGAAGCCGGCACACAGTGGATGTTGCCGGACCCGGCGGTCGCAAGCTTCATCAACATCAGTCACCTTCTTAGGGGATGAAACTGCGAAGGCCCCCCTGCTTGAAGCCGGCGAGCCTTCACAGCTTCAGGGACTACTGTCGGGGGATGGACCCCGGGCAGGCAACGGAACCCGGATCCTTTTCAAAAATATTGGGGCCGGCATCGCCCCTCCATCCGGCTCATACCTGGCCGGGCCATTCAACCCGGCCAAGCCCGTCAACCCGGCCAAGCCATTCAACCCGGCCAAGTCCTTCAATCCGGCCAGGCCCGCCAGCGCACGCCAGCCGAACCCAGCAATCCGAGGCTTCTCCAACAAGCTAGCGCCCCCGTCGCGTCTTCCTCAACCCGGCCACGGGTCAGCTCCCGTCCCATCCAAGGTGTACGATGCAACAAGTCCCCGTAGAGGGGACGAGCGTGGCTACAGTGCCCCACCAACTATTCTGACTGGCAATAGCGCGGCAATAGTGCCCCACCAACTCTTCTGACTGGTAGGAGCGTGGCAATAGTGCCCCACCTGCTCCGCTGACCAAGGCCGGCATGGCAGCAGTGCACCCCTCGTCCTGCTGATGCAAATGGATGGCAATCAGGCGGTGCGCCACTGTAGCTGAGCCGGCCCAACCACTCCGTGACGCACGACAAGACGGAGAACAGTGCCCTCTGGGTCACGAGACCCGCGCCCGGAGGACCCGGCGAATCCTGGCACCCGGCGGGTCCCAGCTCTGGCTTCCCAGGCGCTGACATCTCAGCCCCATGGCCTTGTATCTTTACCATTGTAACCCTGGGGGGGTTGACCTATAAAACCCCCCAAGAGCCCTCCATGTACGGGGCTGGGCACATACGATCTAGCGATCAGGCCATCAGTAGAACACACACATACACCAGGAGAAGGAGCGGCCTAAGCCCTAGCCTGTCTTCCTTCCTCCTCCGAACAGCTCTAGGAGTGACTCTGTACTAATACATATAAACCACTCTCGGCAGGACTAGGGGTGGTATCTCTCCGGAGAGCCCCGAACTTGGGTATGTCTTGCATCCCGCGCTCGCTCATACCGACCTCGCTTCTGGAGCCCACTGGTGCCCTCGAGCCTATCCCTCTCTTTAGCCATCCCATGGCATCTGCCGTGCACCCACCACGACATGGGGGTTGGGACCTTCGATGAGACCTTGATGGGAGAGGACCCTGCCGATGGAGGGTATCCGGAATTGGTCCCCAAGTCGTCCGAAGACGAGGTGATTCCGAAGTTCGGTTTAACCGAACATGTACCGCGGATTAATGTATGCCTCATGGCTGCCCATGGTATTTTGAGTGCGAAGTTGTGCTGACGAGGCACGTGGAGCATGAAGAATGTGGGCGTGCCGTGGGGCGCGTATCCCTATTTGTGGCCATGCGGGTTCCCATGACGGGGAACGGGTTCGAACCCGTTTACTATTGTCGCCGGCTTTCACGGCGGGTCGGCACCCGGGCCTATATGGGCCGGTGTGGTCTTCGGCTGCTAGGGCCGCAGTGTGCTCTTTGGTTCAAAGTGAGTGTTCTGTGTTGCCGTTGATAGTTATGACGCCCGAGGGACCAGGCATTTTCAACTTGAGTTACGCATAATGCGGAACGGCGTTGAATTTGGCTGTTCGGCCGAGGAGGGCATGATATCCACTGCGAAAAGGTACAATATCAAAGATCAAGTCCTCGCTTCGGAAGTTATCCGGAGATCCAAACACTACTTCAAGCGTCACGGTGCCCGTGCAGCGGGCCTCCACTCCCGGAATGACCCCCTTAAAGGTGGTGTTACTGGGTTTAATCCTTGATGGGTCGATCCCCATTTTCCTCACTGTGTCTTCATATATCAGACTGAGGCTGCTACCTCCGTGCATTAGGACTCTAGTGAGGTGGAATCCATCGATGATGGGGTCTAGCACTAAGGCTGCAGACCCTCCATGGCGTATGCTGGTGGGATGGTCCCTGCGATCGAACGTGATCGGGCGAGCTGACCATGGGTTGAACTTCGGCGCTACTGGCTCGATGGAGTATACGTCTCGTAGTGCTTGTTTCCTCTCCTTCGGTATATGGGTTGCATAAATCATGTTCACCATCCTGACCTCAGAAGGGAAGGGTTTCTGGCCTCCACTATTCGGCCTGCAGGGCTCGTCATCGCCCTCGCTTCATGGGCTTTTGCCTGAGTCTTTGGCTGTGAGTTTGCCGGCCTGTTTGATCACCCAACAATTTTGGTTGGAGTGGTTGGCGGGCTTCTTTGTTGTGCCGTGGATCTGACAAGGCCTGTCCAGAATTGTGTCTAGTCTGGATGGGCCGTTGTTGCCTTTAGGGGCTTTCTTTCGGGGTCCAGACTTTTGGTTTTGGAATCCGGCATTTATTGTCGTATCCTCGTCCTCGCCGTCATTGTGGCGACGTTTATTCTTGCTGCGTTAGGGCTTTCCATTTCTGTCCCGAACCTCGGAGGTACCGGGTGTGTCTGGGTTGGTGTTCTTGCGAGCAAGCCAACTGTCCTCGCCCGCGCAAAAGCGGGTCATGAGGGAAGTAAGGGCTGCCATAGTTCTTGGTTTGTCCTGGCCGAGCTGTCGGACGAGCCATTCGTCCTTGACACTATGCTTGAAGGAAGCCAAGGCTTCGGCATCCGGACAGTCGACTATCTGGTTTTTCTTGGTCAGGAATCAGTTCCAAAATTGTCGGGTAGACTCTCCGGGTTGTTGTGTGATGCAATTTAGGTCGTCAGTGTCCGGAGGCCGGACATAGGTGCCCTGAAAGTTTGCTCGAAAAGCGTCCTCGAGCTTTTCCCAGCAGCCTATAGAGTCTTCGAGAAGGTTGTTCAACTAGTGTCGAGCTAGACCTTTAAGCTTTAGCGGCAGATATTTAATGGCGTGGAGGTCATCTCCTCGCGCCATGTGTATGTGTAGGAGGAAATCCTCTATCCATACGGCTGGAACTGTGGTTCTGTCATATGATTCGATGTTCACGGGCTTGAAGCCTTCCGGGAATTGGTGTTGCATCACCCTCTCTGTAAAACACAGGGGGTGTGCGGCGCCGCGAATTCGGGCTACATCGCGTCGGAGGTCCTCGGCCCTCCGAGCCTGCTGTTGCTCCCGGATTCTATCGTTTCGGTTTAGACGATCGTAGTATCCTTCCCGGTAAGCGGGCGGGTCCTCTCTGGGTCCGTAGATGGACCTGGTACGGCCTCCACAAGCGTCTAGGTCATGGCGGAGGTCATACTCGTAAGTGGGCCGCACTTGATCCTTGCCGTGATGGCGAGGTGGGGCGGCTTGGTGTTCAGCCTCGTCAGCTTCCCTGTCCCGCCCTCTAGGGGGGCGGTCCGGCTGTTCGGCATTTGTATATGTTGGGCGTGTTGGATCTACGGCCTCGTTGTCAAACTCAGGCAATAGCCTTCGCTTGGGATAACTCTTGGTTGGCTGTTCGCGGCCAAACTCCTCTTCGGCAGCTAGGACTTTAGTCCATCGGTCGTTGAGGGTGTCCTGTCCAGCTTTGATTTTGCATTTTTGTTTCTTTAGGCTGCGGGCGGTGGCTAGAAGCCTCCGCTTGAACCGTTCCTACTCCAGAGGGTCTTCGGGGACGATGAAATCGTCCTCTCCAAGACTGGCCTCCTCTTCAGAGAGTGGGAGGTAGTTGCTATCCTCGGAGTCGTCGGGGTTTTATGAATTGGGCAGGTCCTCCTGCCCTGCGGGTCATCTTGATGATGTTCGAAGGCTGCGTCTCCGGCGAGGTCATCCATATTATTTACGGTGCCGTTCTCCACAGAGTCCATGTTGCTCGCATGGCTTCGACGTGGCTTTGATCGACGGCGCTGTTTTCGGCGTTTTGGCGGCTCATCTCTGGGCTTGCCTCTGTCCTGATTGGGAGTGCCGTCGCCATCTCTGGGGGTGTCCACCATGTAAATGTCATAGGTGGAAGTGGCCAACCAGCAGCCGGGGATGGGGGGCAACATCGGCATTGGCCGTGGCTCCGTCCCCCTCATCAATGTATTCGGTATTCTCTGAATTATAGTCTAGCATATCGGTTAAATCATCGATAGTGGCTACCAAGTGGGTGGTGGGTGGGACGCAAAATTCCCTATAGTACACCTCGACGGGTTGATGACCGTGAGTGGGGGAGACGTCCTCCTAGATAGTCATTTTCTGAATTTGGTCCAACGCCTCATTTATCATAGCGAGGGTCGCTGTCGTGGACTTAACACGGCAGATGCCCTAGCAAAAGGACTTAGGTGTGGAGCCATCGCAACTAGGTTACCTTGAAGGGGTTGAACGGGACAAAGGACATAGAGAGTTTACCCAGGTTCAGCTCCTCTCAATGAGATAAAAGCCTACGTCCGGCTTTCAGTTGTATTGCTGGAGTTTCGATTACAAGGGAGCGAATACGCTTGACCTAGCTCTCAATTGATTGTTTCTTGAGTTAACCCGCCGCCGGGTCACCCCTTTATATACACAGGTTGATGCCCGGTGGCTTACAGAGTCCCGGCCGGCTCATACACAACGTGTCTGGCTCGGTGACTAACTAAGCTTGCCTTACAATACAAGTTAATCATATGGCGGTTCATCCTCTTGGGCCTCAAGTCGCCTCTGGGTCTTAGGCCTTCAATAGGCTTGCTTCATGACCCGCCATCTTCATCTTTAAGTCACCAGTGGTATGACCCGGCCCCTCCTGGGTGGGTCATACCCAATAGTTATATCCCCAACATTAGGCCCCAGGTTGATTTGAACTTGTTCACATCAATCTTCAGTACTTGACTTAGCATAATCTTCCATCATCAACTTTATGAACTTTTCTGTAACCCGCCCTGACGCCAGTTCACAGAACCACGGTAACCCGCCATGACATCAGGTGCATTAATTACACGCAAACCCAGAATATCTCAACAAATCTTTATCTTTAATGGACCTCCCGAAAATCGAGGCGTCTTTGTAGCCACATAATCATTTTTTCAGCCTCCTCGATTCCCGCACATGCCATTTATCCACCTCCTTATAAATAGGGACATGGGGTCCTCCTTTTCACTTTTACCCCTGCCTCTGCCTTTTCTTCTCCTTCCTCACGACAGCCGACGCCTCCGGAGCTCTGCCGCCATCGGCCTTCGTCAACCGCCTTGACTCCGGCCGCTGCATCACCCTGAACGGACCAGAGCACTGCGGCACACCTCCGCTGTCCAACAGCATCAGTAAGTACTCCTCCTCCCCCATAGCAGATCTCCATTAGGGTTTGCCCAGTTCATCGAAGTTCTTCTTTGTTCTTCTTTAGATCAAATAGTTTTGATCTGAATATGATACCAAACTTGTGCGGTAGCAGTTTAGCACTCGTTTTCAATACCAGAATACATCCCCTCTATTAAAGATCTCATCTGAGCACATGAACTTTCTGCTGCCGTCACCTTAGGTTTAGAATTTATTTCATTTTCTGAACTACTGCAGATCCAAAATTATAGCGCCAATCTGTGAAATATGTTTGCTCCATTACTTAGCAAATCCTCCTTATAAATCTGAAGTGTAGCAACTGTCCGGGCGGCTTAACTGATAAACCGTGACCCGCCATATATCATTAGTCCCCTTTTAAGCCGCCAATATATTTATCTTTATAACTCAGTGTTATCTTCCGGCTTAACATGTTGGCTCTTTGTAGCACTTACTTTTGAATCAATGACCGGCTTATCAGCATAATCTCAAACCGGCAATATTTTCTTCTTAGATCTTTCTTCGCAAAAATGACCAAGACTGTCACTTCATGCAACTGGGTCGTCTCCCGGGTTACCGAGGAAATGTTGAATGAGTATGTCCAAACGGGCGTCTTAGCCAACAAAGATGTCATCCATTGGAGGGTCCCAGGCACAGAAACCCCTCCTAAACCCAAAGAAGGTGAAGTAATTGTCTTTACTGATCATCTGCTCTGGGGTTTTACCCCTCCCAGCTCAAAATTCTTCCGCGATGTGCTGCACTTTTTCAAGCTCCATCCTCAAGATATCGGGCCCAATTCCGTTTCAAACATCTGCAATTTTCAAGTGTTTTGCGAAGTATACCTTCAACAGGAGCCCACTGTAGAGTTGTTCAGAGAATTCTATTACTTAAACTGGCAGACTGAGTTCACAGATGGGCCCAGCCTAGAGTTAGGTGGCATTTCAATTCAGAGGCAGAAAGAAGCCACCTTCCTAGCCGCCAAGCTGCCCAGTCATCCTAAGGACTGGAACCAAACTTGGTTTTATTGTCAAGATACCTCTCCAGAAGGGGAAAACCCTCTGCCGGGTTACCGTGAGAGCCGGCTTAGCAATAGGCACCCCCTCCCCGATCGAATTAGCACAGCAGAGCGGGCCAAATATATGCCCGTCTTTTCAAAGATTAGAGCCTTAATGGCCAATGGTTTGACCGGAATCGACCTGGTTCGATGCTGGGTCGCCTGGAGAATTATGCCATTAAGTCGCCGCTCCGGTTTGATGTGCGAGTACACCTGCGAATTAAAAGATCCGCAACGCCACTGCCAGATACAGCTGACTGATGATGATATCAATGAAATGACCAAGTCTCTTCTAAATGAAAGTTTGGAAGATTGCAGCAAAACTGGACTGAATCCCTTCTGCACTCTTAACAAGCCGCCAGCTGTAAGCTTTAAACAATTTATGGTTTAATCATTCGTTCACTTAAAACTGCCTTAGTCATTTTAACTTCCGCAGGCCGATTCTCCTTTCTGGAACAAGAAGTTGCAAGATAAGCTGGCCAAGAAGACCCGGACAAAGCATAAGGCTCCTAAAAAGCCTGCCAAGAAGAAGACCACCCCCTCCGAGTTATTTAACTTGGATGATGACGAGTCGGAGGTAAAACTTGATTCCCTTGGCTCATTTTTTGTACATCTTATTGACAATGATCACTATCAGGATGACGCGGAAGGCAGCCACACAGATGGTGAAGAGGTAACTATCCTTTCCTCCGACTCAGAACCTCTGCCAAGACAGAAAATTCGTAAAGCAAGACAGAAAGTAAGGTTTTCTCACCCTTTAGCTTACTTGGATCCCAACTTTATTTTGAAGAAGCAGCAACATGAAGCTCGCCGCACAACCCTGAACAGTGGTGGCGGGATTCTTTCTTCCGGCTTACCAAACACGCCGGCTCCTCGCCAGCGTCGTCCAGAGGTTTCACATATTTCTGACTTAGCTTACCCCAAGGCGGGTCTTTTTCGCCAACCTCTTGACCCATCTAATTCAAACTATCAGGGGACCTCTCATTCTTCCTCTAGCGACTCAACTGGGACTCTAGTTCCCTTGTTCAAAATTGTTCCTGGGTAAGAAACACTTAAGCCTGTTTGCCTTAATACCTTACTCCATTCATAGACTAATCTCATCATGAGTTGTTATTGTCAGTGCCATGGCCAAGCCCAGCAAAAAGCTTAAAGTTAACAAGCCGGCTGAAGATCCCAAGGCTATTGACCCGGAGAAGCAGACCGTGTCTAAATCCATGCATCAAACTTCAGAAACGGCTATGGATGACCCGCCACCAGAAGAGCCCCCTGTCACCATGGATACCATGGATGTTGATCCAGAAAATGCTAAGCCGCCTAGCCCCGCTCAGCCGGCTCAAGAGACTGAAGATGTCATAGTCACTGGGACGGCTTATGCAGCACCAGGTAACCCCACCGTCTTGTCCAAGCACAGCGCAAAAGAGGAATTCTCAGCTGCTGACAAAGGCAAGTGGAAACTGGATCTAGAAGATTATGCTCAATTCAATACCCAGGAGCTTCACGCGGGCTACCTGAACCGCCTCTACACCAGCCGTGACCTTGAAGCCAGCTTGGTTAAATTAATGAAAGAGTGTTTTGAGGTAAACACTATCATCTTTTCCATATATCTCTGCCAGCCGCCAAGTCTACTAGATATGATAGAATTGAATATATTGTATACTTCAGATAGCCTCTTTAATCTTTCATTACTATCATACCGTCTTGGAGTTGCAAAATCAAAACGAGTAGCCCTCAAGGGCCGGCTTAAGCTGCATAGCTAAAACCGGGACTTCAAATTGTAGTTCTCAACTTCGCATATGTAGCCCCCAAGGGCCGGCTTAAACTGACAAGTTAAGCCGGGACTTCAAATTGTAGTACTCAGTTTCGCATGTAGCCCCCAAGGGCCGGCTTATTCAGCATCGATAAGCCAGGACTTATCACCATAATTGTGAATAAAATCCAAGTATGTAGCCCCCATGAGTCGGCTATAGTTATAACAGTGTAGCCGGGTGATCATATAATTGTCTTCAAGAAAAGAGCAATGTGTATTAGCCCCCAAGTGCCAAGTAAAATACTTGTATTATGCTTGGGACTTAAAATAAGATGATCATCAGAACGTCATACTGCCTGCCTTTTTATGTGACAGGCTGAATTGAACATGAAGGAATCTCAAGTCAGTGATCTGAGGCAAAACATTCAGACCCAACAATCTGAGACTTCCAAGGCCAAATCAGAACTGAAGACCGCTTTGGAAAATATTGAAAAACTGAGAAAGGACTTCAATGCTGAGAGAAACGGCTGGGAAACCGAGAAGGCAGCTCTACAAAAAAGAGCAGAAGATGCTGAGGCTGCCCTTAAGCCGGTTACTGACGAGTTATCCGGCTTAAAACATCAAATCAATAGCATGACAGCCGCCATCTTTGGTAAGCGATAATATATTTCAATCTTTCATCATCCATGCCTTGAATAATCATTCAGCCGGTTTATCAATCTCTTTGGCAACGCAGGCTCCAGAATCTCCCACTTTGGCTCAGACATGCGCGTGAAGCTGAAAGCTGCCTACACTCTTATAGAGCAATTATACACTGGCGCTCAAAGAGCTATCTCTGCCTCCACCCATAAGAAGCAACCGCCTTCCCTCATCAAGGAAATGTTGGAGAAGCTATTTGTGCTTCCACAAAGAGTTGAAGAATTGAAACGATCAGCCGCCAGAGCCGGTGCCATCACGGCCTTGAGCCGGGCACAGGCATGGCAAGCAGAGCTTGACCCGGCAGAACTAGGCACCGGCTGCCCGAGTTTAAAATAAGATGGGTCTCCCTTCAGTGCCGAGGACTTCACAAAAATAGTAAGGGAGATGCGTCCCTTTGCAAGCAAATTGGCCCAAGAGACTGATCTCTCCAAATATCATCCGGTTTATGATGCTGAAAATGCCAAAGTGAAGGCGCCGGTGTATGAGGCCGTGGACCTTATCCCGCCAACGCGTAAGCACACCTTCGCTCCTGACATTGACCCGTCAACCCTTATAGATGATGAAGCTGTTTTCAAAGCTTTGACTGGGATCGATTGGTCATCGCCTAACTTCCAGATGACAGAGGAGGAAGAAGAATCGGCGCAGGATGACCCGGAAGCCTCAACCCACCAAGACCAAACCAACTGATGCAAGAGCCGGTTTACCATCCACATCATTGGATGTTGTGTGCATCAAAAACACTTAATTCTTTTGGGCCGTCCAATGCCTTGTAATAGGTAGTTGAAAATAATGATCTGCCATGCCATCGTGCATGTTTATGTATAATACTTTTGAGCCGCCGATCCGATGTTGAAGATCTGCCACTTATGCTCATAATATCGTCAATCATGCAGATCATGTTTATCATATTGCCTGCACACAAACAGATAACATGTGCCCTGGCGGTTTACCCCAGGGTGGGTCATAATACCCCATAGAAAATCCACTGGTGACTGTATAGTCCATAACCAGGGCGGGATTATACAAACCTCATATACTCATAACAAGTAAATATCATACCTGTGATATTTGTTCATACTGACGGCTTACCACGCCATATGCAGTAAGGGTAATAGCCCAGCACCCTGTTCCATTTATTCATACCGCCGGCTTACAACGCCGTACGCAGCAAGGGTAACATCCCAAGGACTTAGAGCGCAGAACTCCAAGCGTATAATCAAAACACACTGGTGACTTATCGTCCAAAGCCAGGCCGGGTTATCAAAACTCCGGATATACTCAAACATGAGTTATAAGGATCAAGGCTACATGGCCTGAATCAATTTCAAACCATATATCAATATGGTACAAAAGATGAACCCAAAAAATGTTCAAAACAAAGATAAATCAGATAAAACAAGGCCTTCATAGGCTGCCAAGCCTCAATATCAAGTGCTATTCAAGGGCCACACAGCCACTGAGTTAATCCTTCATTCAAATCTGTAAATCGGGCCTCACATGACCAATCACCGTTTTAACTTTGACAAGTTCAGCGTCTTTATAACATTGACTATCAAGAGTATGGCGAGTCATTCCAGGATTACTTGGTCGGAGTGGCAGGTATACAAAGTCAGGATAACCCAGATTTTTGGTGAATACACCTAGCGTCCAAGCCTATTACATGGGATAACAAAGCTCTGTTTCATTAAACAAGAAGCCCCCAAGTAATCTTTCAATCCAGGCGTATAAGCCGGAGAAATAGGGTAGTCACAGCTATACTCAATGAGCAGGAAGCCCCCAAGTGATCTTATGAATTGACAATAAAGACTCAGATTCTTAGAAATGAAACGACAAAGGCCCTGAATTATCAGGGATGCTGGATTTATTATACTAATCATAATATATACATTGGTAGAAATATGTACATCACAAGAGCCGGTGGCTCAGGTGTAATAGGGCCGAAGATGAGCAATGTTCCACGGCCGGCGGGTCTCCTCCTCCGACGTGCGTGAGTCCTTGTGGTCTCGAACATCGATAAGGTAGTATGACCCGTTGTTCAGATTTTTGCTGACCACAAAGGGCCCTTCCCAAGGTGGGGATAACTTGTGCATGTCAGTTTGATCCTGGATGAGCCAGAGCACCAAGTCACCTTCTTGAAGTTCCGGGTTTCAACCCGGCGGCTATGATAACGACGCAGGTCTTGCTGGTAAATCGTTGAACGAGCCGCCGCAAGGTCACGTTCCTCGTCCAGAAGGTCAAGAGCATCCTGACGTGCTTTTTCATTATCAGCTTCAACATAAGCCACTACATGGGGCGAGTCGTGACGGATGTCACTAGGGAGAACCGCCTCTGCTCCGTAAACCATGAAGAAAGGCGTGTAACCCGTAGATCTGTTGGGGGTAGTATTGATACTCCATAGCACTGAAGGCAACTCCTCAACCCAACAACCCGGCGTCCTCTGCAAAGGGACCATAAGCTGGGGTTTTATTCCTCTCAAGGTTTCTTGATTGGCTCTTTCAGCTTGACCATTGGACTGGGGGTGGGCCACAGATGAAACGTCAAGACAAATATGCTCTTGTTGACAAAATTCTTTCATAGCACCCTTAGACAGATTAGTACCATTATCAGTGATGATACTATGAGGGTATCCAAAATGAAAGATCACCTTTTTGATGAATTGAACCACCGTCGCTGCATCACACTTGCTGACCGTCTCAGCCTCAACCCACTTTGTAAACTTGTCAACTGCCACCAGGAGGTGAGTCTTTTTATCCTTGGATCTTTTAAAAGGTCCCACCATGTCCAACCCCCAGACTGCAAACGGCCAAGTAATTGGAATCATCCTCAATTCTTGAGCCGGCACGTGAGCTCATCTTGAAATTTTTTGACAACCATCGCACTTGCTAACCAAATCCTCTGCATCAGCATGAGCCGTCAGCCAATAGAACCCATGACGAAAAGCCTTAGCCACGAGAGACTTAGAGCCGACATGATGGCCACAATCTCCTTCATGAATCTCTCGTAGAATCTCACGGCCCTCCTCAGGAGAAACACAATGCTAAAACACCCCTGTAACACTGCATCGGTGCAACTCACCATTGACAATAGTCATTGAATTAGACCGCTGGGTTATCTGCCTGGCCAAAGTTTCGTCTTCAGGTAACTCGCCCCGGGTCATATAAGCCAAATATGGAACTGTCCAATCAGGAATAACATGAAGAGCCGCCACCAACTGTGCCTTCGGGTCAGGAATAGCAAGATCTTCCTCCGTAGGCAATTTAACCGAAGGATTATGCAAGATATCAAGGAAGATATTAGGTGGTACCGGCTTATGCTGGGACCCTAGCCGGCTTAAAGCATCAGCAGCCTCATTTTTCCTGTGATCAACATGCTCCACTTGATAACCCTTGAAATGACCAGCAATAGCATCAACCTCTCGGTGATAAGCCGCCATGAGTGGGTCCTTGGAATCCCAAGTGCCTGAAACTTGCTGAGCCACCAAGTCTGAGTCGCCAAAACACCTCACCCGGCTTAGATTCATCTCTTTCGCCATCCGAAGACCATGGAGCAAGGCTTCATACTCAGCTGCATTGTTAGTACAAGGGAACATCAACCTTAGAACATAACAAAATTTATCACCTCGTGGGGAAGTCAAAATAACTCCAGCCCCCGAGCCTTCCAACTGCCTGGATCCATCAAATTGAATAGTCCAAGATGTGCTATCCGACTTTTCTTCAGGCATCTGCAACTCTATCCAGTCATTAATGAAATCCACAAGTGCTTGAGACTTGATAGCTGTCCGAGGCACATACTTCAAACCATGGGGTCCAAGCTCAATGGCCCACTTGGCTACCCGACCTGTGGCTTCTCTGTTTTGAATAATATCTCCCAAGGGAGCAGAACTGACCACAGTGATGGGATGACCAAGGAAATACTGCTTCAACTTACGACTAGCCATGAACACGCCATAGACTAGCTTCTGCCAATGTGCGTATCTCTGCTTGGATTCAATGAGTACCTCGCTGACATAATAGACCAGCCGCTGAACCGGATATTCCTTGCCTGATTCCTTTCTTTCCACAACAATTGACACACTGACGGCTCGGCTATTAGAAGCTACATATAACAATAAGGGCTCCTTATCAATAGGAGCTGCAAGGATTGGCGGCTCAGCTAACTGCTTTTTCAATGCCTCAAATGCCTGATTAGCAGCATCACTCCAGACAAAATGATCTGTTTTCTTCATCATCTGATACAGAGGGATAGCCTTTTCGCCCAAACGGCTTATAAACCGGCTTAAAGCCGCAATACGACCCGCTAGACGCTGGACGTCATTAATACACGCCGGCTTAGCCAAAGAAGTGATAGCCTTGATTTTCTCCGGGTTAGCCTCAATGCCTCTTTCAGAAACCAAAAAACCCAAGAGCTTACCTACTGGCACACCAAAGACACACTTAGTCAGGTTAAGCATCATCTTGTAGACCCGGAGATTGTCAAAGGTCTCCTTCAAATCATATATCAAAGTCTCTTTCTTCCTGGATTTCACAACAATATCATCCACATAAGCATGAACATTGCGTCCAATCTGGTCATGGAGGCAATTTTGAACACACCGCTGATAAGTCGCCTGGGCACTCTTGAGCCCAAAAGGCATAGACACATAGCAGAAGGCTCCAAAGGGAGTGATGAAAAATGTCTTCTCCTGGTCCTTAACCGCCATCTTGATCTGATGATAACCAGAATAAGCATCCAGAAAGCTCAAACGCTCACAACCCACCGTAGCATCGATGATCTGATCAATACGAGGGAGAGCAAAAGGGTCAGCCGGACAGGCCTTGTTAAGGTCTGTGTAATCCACACACATATGCCAAGTGCCATTCTTCTTGAGCACTAGCACCGGGTTAGCCAACCACTCGGGATGAAAAACTTCAACAATAAACCCAGCCGCCAAGAACCGGGCCACCTCTTCACCAATGGCCATGTGCCTCTCTTCATTAAAACGATGAAGGAATTCCTTGACCGTTTTAAACTTTGGATCAACATTGAGAGTGTGCTTAGCGAGTTCCCTCGGTACACCTGGCATGTTTGAAGGTTTCCATGCAAAGATGTCCCGGTTCTCATGGATGAACTCGATGAGCACGCCTTCCTATTTCGGATCCATATTAGCACTGATACTGAACTGCTTGGACGAGTTGCCAGGAACAAAGTCAACCAGCTTAGTGTCATCTGCCAACTTAAACTTCAATAAGGGATCATGCTCCGTGGTTGGCTTTTTCAAGGGGGTCATATCTGCCAGGTCAACATTGTCTTTGTAGAACTTTAGTTCCTCTGTTGCACAAACAGACTCAGCATAAGCAGCATCGCCCTCTTCACACTCCAAAGCTATCTTCCTGTCACCGTGCACCGTGATGGTGCCCTTGCGACCCGGCATTTTAAGATGCAAATAAACATAACAAGGCCGTGCCATAAACTTAGCATAAGCCGGCCGCCCAAACAAGGCATGATAAGGGCTCTTGATCTTGACCACTTCGAAAGTTAACTTTTCAGCCCTGTAATCGTGATCATTGCCAAAAGCTATCTCCAAAGTTATCTTACCCACCGGATACGCCGACTTACCAGGCACCACCCCATGAAAGACAGTAGAAGACATCTTAAGATCTTTGTCAGTTAAATTCATACGGCGAAAAGTATCATAGTAAAGGATATTGATACTACTGCCTCCATCCATAAGCACTTTAGTAAAATTGTACCCTCCAACCTGAGGCGCAACCACCAAAGCCAATTGACCCGGATTGTCGACTCGGGGTGGGTGATCCTCACGACTCCACACATTAGGCTGTTCAGACCATCGCAAGTAGCGAGGAACTGCCGGCTCAACCGCGTTCACTGCTTGCTTATGAAGTTTTTGGTCTCGCTTGCATAAGCTCATGGTGAACACATGATATTGACCACTATTCAACTGCTTTGGATTACTTTGATAACCAGACTGTTGCTGCTGATTCCCTTGACCAGATTGCTGATTAAAACCACCTTGATTGCCCTGGCCCTGAAAGCCGGAGCTTGAGCCGCCATGCCCAAAACCAGGTCCGTGAGAGCCGGATCCTGACCCGCCATGCGGGCCATGGTTGTTCTGGAAAAAACTGGAATTTCTATATTTCCTCATGATGAAGCAATCTTTCCATAGATGGCTGGCCGGCTTATCCTGCGTACCATGCTTTGGGCAAGGCTGGTTCATCATCGCCTCAATGTTGAACTTTGGCCCACCAAACCGGGGCACTGATGACTTCCCCTTGCGATGCTGATTATTATTCTGCGTATTGGTGTTCGCCACAAAATCTGAATCGCCATCCAACTGCTTGCGCTTACCATTGTTACCTTGACCCGCCAGACTATGCTGCTGTCCCTTTGCATTGCCATTCTTCTTCCCCTTCCCAACTTTCTCCTCATCGGACTTGGGGTCCTTAGTGCTATCAGAATCAGCATATTTGACGAGAGCCGCCATGAGCTCTCCCATATCATTGCAGTGGCGCTTAAGCCGCCCCAGCTTCTGCTTAAGGGGGAGGAAACGGCAATTCTTTTCCAACATCAGGACGGCCGAACCGGCGTTGATACTGTCCGACGAGTGAATAATAGTTGATATCCGGTGCACCCAATTGGTGGTTGACTCGCCCTCACCCTGGACGCAAGAATCTAAATCAAGAATCGACATAGGCTGCTTGCACGTGTCTTTGAAATTTTGGATAAAATGCGTCTTCAACTCAGCCCATGACCTGATGGAGTTAGGAGGCAATCCTTTCAGCCAAGTGCGCGCCGGTCCATCCAACATCATAGTGAAGTACTTAGCACACGCAGCATCACTAACATCCAACATCTCCATGGCCATCTCATAACTCTCAATCCAAGCCTCTGGGGGCTGATCCGCCGTGTAATTAGGCACCTTGCGAGGGCCCTTAAAATCCTTGGGCAGGTACTCATTACGTAAAGCCGGCACTAAGCATGGCACACCAAGGGTTCTAGAGGTCACTCCTGCCTCCACGGACGCCGATGGGTAAACTGGAGATTGTTGATGAGCTGTCAACTGAGCCGCCAGCTCAGCCTCCCGACGTGCCCTGCCCTAATCTACCAAAGTCTGAGCATCGTTACCAGCACGCGGCAGGTCATGCCTACGAGGCTGGTTATGGTGCCGCTCACTGCTTGAAACTGCTGGTGAGTCAATATGCCTGCTATAACTCGGGCTTGGCCGCGGGGTTGAATGAATCCGTTCCCGACTATATGAACAAGCCACCTGCTGTGCCACCGCTGTCTGAAGAAGCTCTCCAGCTCTCCGTATCTCCATCGCGGTTGGTGACTCGCCTTCAACAGGGAGAGCCTCCAATCACGTAGCTGCCGCAATCATATTGCCCAAGGGGTTAGAATAATGACCCGGCGATGTTGGGACATGCCGAGGTGGGGTCAAATTCAAACGGGGCGGGTCTGCAGCACGTGGTTGAACTGTCGCTCCAGTTCCGATTGCCTCAACAACCCAGTTCACCATGGGCGGGTTACTAGTTCCAGCCCTAGGTGTGTTCAAAAGATTCCTTGCATCGTACTCCGGAGGTAGACAACTCTGGTGCCTCCTTCGCAGAACGGCGTTAGATGCATTCTGATCCAGGCTTAACGGGAAATTCTCTGCTTGAATCCGTTGCGACGCAGCATCCAGGGCGGCTTGTTCTGTTGCCATCCTAGTATTTTCAGCATTAAACTCCTCCTTGGCTTGAGCTATCTCATCTCGTAGCTTCGTGACATCCATCTTATGCTGTGCTTGATTCTCCGGTGTTACCTGTGCAGCTAATAAGGTCGCCAAAGCCTCCAAGAGCTTAGATAAAACATGAGCCGGCGGGCGCGCAGAGTTACTCGTCCCGGCCATTGCCGCGGCCGTTGAACTGGAAGTCATGGCTGCAGCAGTTGATGAATTGAGCACCGGTTGAGTGCCGGCCATGAAGATCACGACTCTGTTCGGCGGCTCATTGGGGTCCAGAATACTGTCACCATCGGAATAGCCCCCAAGCCGGCCGTCTTGTAACTGATACATTGAATCGGTCTCGCCGGTTGAGGACTCATCACCAGAGTAGATGGACATCTCTCCACCGGATACAGTTCCTTCCTCAAGATGCGCCCCTTGGATGCAACCAACAAAGGCGTGCTTTATGGTGGGTTGAAACTTGGCGGGTCTTGCACGCTGAGCCGTCTCGACGATGTCAGTGCAGGTGTCTGGCTCAGGCTCCGACTCACCGATCTTGCCAATGAAGACATGGATTCCACCGAAGGGGACCCGGTACCCATACTCGATTGAGCCGGCCTCGGGGCCCCAGCCTGCATTGTCAATGTAGAGCTTGCCGCGACGACTCTTGGTTATCTGGCCCACAGCGTATCCCTTGATCCCTGCGAAGTTGCCCTTCAAGAACTCGAAACCACCGTGCGCTGGCCCCACGGTGGGTGCCAACTGTCATGGACTTAACATGGCAGATGCCCTAGCAAAAGGACTTAGGTGTGGAGCCATCGCAACTAGGTTAGCTTGAAGGGGTTGAACGGGATAAAGGACACAGAGAGTTTACCCAGGTTGGGCCCCTCTCAATGAGGTAAAAGCCTATGTCCTGCTTTCAGTTGTATTGCCGGAGTTTCGATTACAAGGGAGTGAATACGCTTGACCTAGCTCTCGATTGATTGTTTCTTGAGTTAACCCGCCGTCGGGTCACCCCTTTATATACACTGGTTGATGCCCGGTGGCTTACAGAGTCCCGGCCGGCTCATACACAATGTGTCTGGCTCGGTGACTAACTAAGCTTGCCTTACAATACAAGTTAATCATATGGCGGTTCATCCTCTTGGGCCTCAAGTCGACTCTGGGTCTTGGGCCTTCAACAGGCTTGCTTCATGACCCGCCATCTTCATCTTTAAGTCGCCAGTGGTATGACCCTGCCCCTCCTGGGCGGGTCATACCCAATAGTTATATCCCCAACAGTCGCCGAACTCGAGGGCTCTGGGCCAGATTCCGTTGTAACGGGGGCAGTCACTGCCCTAGCCAGTCCTTGATTTCTAGAGGCCGAGCTAAGCTCAGGGTGTGGAACCGGATCCTTGATCGGGTCCGAACAGTCATCGGAAGTCAAGGATGGATTTTGGTCCCTGCGTGTTGATTCCACGCCGGGGCTTGAGATCGAGTTGCTTCGGGCCAGGGGTAATTCCTGGCCATCGGCCGCCACTTCTTCGTGGGAGCTCAAGGCTGGGTGAGCATTGTGGAGGAATGGTTTGGCTGAGATTGACTCTTGGCTTCTGCCTCCAGATCCTACCTCGAAGGTCGGGGATAAGTCCTCCGCCAACATGATGGGTTCGGGCGAAGGTGGAGTCTGGCCGCCGCTCGAAGCGGAGCTCTCCTAGTTCGAAGCTGCTAGGGCTGATCCATAGATCGGATCAGAGGGAGACTCTGGGGCGGGCACAACAAGGCCTGCGTGGGTGCAGGAAGGGGTAGTGAGTCCGGCAAAGACCAGATCGCCCCGTGAGTCTGCCACATATTCCAGGTTGCTGAATCGAATTTGGTGTTCGGGGGCAAAGTTATCGATCTGATCCAAATGACCAGTCGGGTCGGTGTGCAGCACGATGCTGCCGAACACGAAGAGTTGACCGGGGATGAAGAAGTCCCTGGATCCGGCACCTTCTCCTATGATCAGGCGAGCCATCGATCCTTTGAGCGACCCCACAGCGGAACTCTCAATGAAAGCACCATTTATGGTGTCAAAACCGGCAGACCTCGGGGTAGGGGGTCCCAAGCTGTGGATCTAGGGTCAATGGGTAACAAGGGACGACGAACACAGTGTTTACCCAGGTTCGGGCCCTCTCGAAGAGGTAAAACCTTATGTCCTACTTGATTGTATTGAATGTATAACATGGTTTACAGAGTAGATCTACCTCGAGATCAGCATGAGCTAAACCCTAAGGCTATGAGGTGATGAATGTAGCTTTGACCCTAATGACTACAACCCTCGGTTTATATAGACACCAATAGGGTTAGGGTTACCGGAGATAGATTACAACAAGAGGGAAAGAGATCTCGTCCATCCTTGAATTGGAGGGTACACCACGGCTTCATAAATCTCCGGTCACCATACGTCTCCACCAATCCGGCCCATGTACAATGGGCCGTCGCCCCGAGGACCCCTTAGTCCATGACTCCCTCAACGGGCATGAGCCTGAAATACCAATTTCAGCTCTTGGAACATCTCACATGTTCCACGGCGTTCAAAACATCTTTGGAGCCCCGATTCTAGGCCGTAAAGCATGGCGCACTAAACTATCAAGTAGTCATCATATTGAGCTTGCCAAATGTTCATAACGTTTGCATCAGCTCCTGTAATAGGTCTGTCACCTAGCGGTGCATCAAGGACATAATTCTTCTATGCAGCAATGAGGATAATCCTCATATCACGGACCCAGTCCGCTTTATTGCTACCATCATCTTTCAACTTAGTTTTCTCTAGGAACATATCAAAAATAGGGGAGCTATATCGCGAGCTATTGATCTACAACATAGATATGCAAAACTATTAAGACAAAGTTCATGATAAATTAAGTTCAATTAATCAAATCTCCCACTTAAATAAACATCCCTCAAGTTATCTAAGTGATACATGATCCAAATAAACTAACCCATGTCCGATCATCACGTGAGATGGGGTAGTCATCAATGGTGAACATCTCTATGTTGATGATATCTACTATATGACTCATGTTCGACCTTTCGGTCTCCAGTGTTCTGAGACCATGTCTGTACATGCTAGGCTCGTCAAGTTTAACCCAAGTATTATGCATGTGCAAAACTGTCTTACACCCGTTGTATGTGAACGTAGAGTCTATCACACCAGATCATCACGAGGTGCTTCGAAACAACAAACTTTGGCAATGGTGCATACTCGGCGAGAACACCTTTATCTTGAAATTTAGTGAAGGGGTCATCTTATAATGCTACCGCCGTTCTGAGCAAAATAAGATGCATAAAGGATAAACATCACATGCAATCAAAATATGTGACATGATATGGCCATCATCATCTTGTGCTTTTGATCTCCATCTCCAAAGGATCGTCATGATCTCCATCGTCACCGGCTCGACACCTTGATCTCCATCGTTGTGTCGGGGTCGTCTCACCAACTATTGCTTCTACAACTATTGCTAACGCATAGCGCTAAAGTAAAGCAATTACATGGCGCTTGCATTTCATACAATAATTAAGAGACAACCCTAAGGCTCCTGCCGGTTGTTGATATTACAAAACATGATCATCTCATACATCAACATATATCACATCATATCTTGACCATATCACATCACAACATGCCCTGCAAAAACAAGTTAGACGTCCTCTACTTTGTTGTTGCAAGTTTTACGTGGCTGCTACGGACTTCTAGCAAGAACCGCTCTTAACTACGCAAAAAGCACAACGGTGATTTATCAAGTTTGCTGTTTTAACCTTCTTCAAGGACCGGCCGTAGTCAAATTCGATTCAACTAAAGTAGGAGAAACAGACACCCACCAGCCACCTTTATGCAAAACAAGTTGCATGTCAGTCGGTGGAACCGGTCTCATGTGCGTGGACATGTAAGGTTGGTCCGGGCCGCTTCATCCCACAATACCGCCGAATCAAAATAAGATGTTGGTGGTAAGCAGTATGACTATCACCGCCCACAACTCTTTGTGTTCTACTTGTGCATATCATCTACGCATAGACCTGGCTCTGATGCCACTGTTGGGGAACGTTGCATGGAAAACAAAAAATTTCTACGCACACACAAGATCTATCCATGGAGATGCATAGCTATGAGAGGGGAGAGCATCTACATACCCTTGTAGATCGCTAAACGGAAGTGTTTATCACGCGGTTGATGGAGTCGTACTCTTCACGATCCGATCACGATCCAACCGATCTAGTGCCGAACGGGCGGCACCTCCGAGTTTAGCACACGTGCGGCTTGATGACGTCTCCTCCTTCTTGATCCATCAAGCGGGAGAGGAGAAGTAGATGGTATCACAACCAACACAATGGTGTGGTGGTGATGGTGGTGGTGGAGCACCGACAGTGCTTCGCTAAGAGTCGCCGGGACGAGGCGGTGGAACTACGGAGTAATGGGAGAGAGAGGGGCGCCAAGGGCTTGGTGTATCCTCTTGAGGCACCCCCTCCCCTCTATATATAGGTGGAGGGGCGTGGGAAACTGCCCCTCCAAGCCCTAGGGCGCAGCTAAGGGGGAGAGGACTTGGACTCCAAGTCCAATCCTATTCCTACTAGGACTCCTTCCTTTTTTGCCTTCCCTAGCCACATGGGCTTTTGAGGACTTGGTACGCCTAGCCCAATAAGGCCAGGGCACCTCCCTGCAGCCCATGCTAGCCCTTGGGTTGTGGTGAACCCACTTGTGGACTTTTGGACCCCTCTGGAATCCTCCGGAACCTTCTGGAAGCTTCTCGGTACAATACCGAAAAAACTGCACCTTTTTTCGGAACCCAAAATATAACTTCCCGTATATAATTCTTTACCTCTCGACCATTCTGAGACTCCTCGTGATGTCCAGGATCTCATCCGGGACTCCGAACAACATTTGGTTACCACTCATCAAATATCCCAATACTACTCTAGCGTCAACGAACGTTAAGCGTGCGACCCTACGGGTTCGGGAATTTATGTAGTCATGACCAAGACACCTCTCTGGTCAATAACCAATAGCCGGACCTGGATGCCCATATTGATTCCTACATATTCCATGAAGATATTTTATCGGTTGAACCTTTATGACAACATACGTAATTCCCTTTGTCTGTCGGTATGTTACTTGCCCGAGATTCGATCATCGGTATCTCTATACCTAGTTCAATCTTGTTACCGGCAAGTCTCTTTACTTGTTCCATAATATATCATCTTGCAACTAACTCCTTAGTCACTTTGCTTGCAAGCTTCTTGTGATGTGTATTACCGAGAGGGCCCAGAGATACCTCTCCAATACACGGAGTGACAAATCCCAATCTCGATTCACACCAACTCAACAGACACCTTCAGAGATACTTGTAGAGCATCTTTATAATCACCCAGTTATGTTGTGATGTTTGATAGCACACAAGATATTCCTCCGGTATCTGGGAGTTGCATGATCTCATGGTCGAAGGAACATGTACTTGACATTAAGAAAGCAGTAGCAATAAACTGAACGATCATATGCTATGCTAACGGTTGGGTCTTGTCCATCACATCCTTCTCCTAATGATGTGATCCCGTTATCAAATGACAACTCATGTCTATGGTTAGGAATCCTTAACCATCTTTGATCAACGAGCTAGTCTAGTAGAGGCTCACTAGGGACACGGTATTTGTTTATGTATCCACACATGTATTTAAGTTTCCGCTCAATACAATTCTAGCATGAATAATAGACCTTTATCATGATTAAGGAAATATAATAATAACCATTTTATTATTGCCTCTAGGGCATATTTCTATCAGGTTTTGGATCTGATAACCCGTTAATAGCCACGACCAATGGTGATTTTGCATGTGTAAAACTCTCATTGGCCAAAGGAACCACGTGACAGCTCAGCGTTGCGATAGATGTCATCCATTCAATGGACGAGAGGCGCCTATGATACGTCGACACGTGGCACGACCCAAGAGTGGCCCATTTAGGTTAAAAAGGCTGACCCGTTTGACTTGGTCAAAAGTTTGCAGGTTGGCCCATGGAAATTTGTTAATGGCATGTTCGCATATAGCCCATTTACGGCCCAGGAACTTACGACCCGTTGTGGCCTTTCCGAATTCGGCCCAGTAGCATCATGTGGGTCGTCCAATATGATTCCATCCCATTGTCACTTTTGGCCCATGTATGGCCCGTGACTTCTTTCGGTCCATATGAGGCCGTTTGTATCTCTGGGCCCTTTAACGGCCTGTGGTGATTCTGGCCAATAATGAATAGTAAATTGCTTTGGACCCAATAACGGCCCATGATTTAGTTGGGTCGTTTCCAGCCAGTGTTAACTTTTGACCTTCTAAGGGCCCATAAATTCTTGGGCTCATTTTTGGCCCACGATTACTTACGGTCCGTTAGTGGCATGTTCCGCTAATGGGCCAAATTCAGCCTATGGTTACAATCGGTCTGTTTGTGGCCCGTTAACTCATTGGTCCATTTTCATCTCGTCTGTCATGTATTCTGGCCCATTAATGACCCATTATGCCTGTCGATAGAATTAAGCATGTGATGTCTTCCGACATGTTAACGGCCCTATTATGGTATGGGCCCATAAACTGACGGTTGATATTTTGGCTCGTTTATGACCCATATTGCAGTCCGGTTTTGGCCCACAAATAGTATGGCCCATGTGTGGCCCATGGATCCTATGGCCCGTAGGAGGCCCATGGATCCTATGGCCCGTAGAGGGCCCGTGGCCCATGGTTATTGCGGCCACTAGCAAACCGAAGAAAAAGAACTGCAGTCACTAAAAGCAAACAAATAAACAAGACTATCAGTAAATAAATAAGAAAGCAGCTAATGTTAGGCTATTACAGTTATTACACAGATTATATTCATTGGGCATCAACGTTCACCACCAGTGCAAATATAGGGAACAACAAAGCAGCATATTACATACACTAGGCGTCTAAGCCCACCAGTGCAAATAAATGTGGCAGCAAAAAAAGTGCAGAACTGAAACAACTTCAGAAGAGCTCAAGAAATGTTATCCTGGGTATCCACCATGCTGGCAATATGCTTAGCAAGCTGATTAGTTTTCTCTTATTTGGCACTAAAATCCTCCAACGCTTGTTGTTGCACCAACAAGTATGCATTTGAATTCTCCAGGGACTTCCTCAGTCCTTCGGCTTCTTGTGGCATCATAGCTGATCGATGATTTTCAGCTTGTAGTTGAGACTCAAGAAGCCGGACTGACTCACACAGCGAGTTCGAAGAGCTTGTGCCAGCGGTAGTGGCCAGTAACTCAAACACTACATCAAGACAGGATATTGGGGTTGTCTCACTGTCTTCAAGATAGTTTTCCTTATCTATTTTATCAGCTTGGTTGGAGACCAGCAGGGTTGTCTCACTATCTTCAACCTTATCTGCATTACTTCCTTTACCATTGCATAATGGGGTACTATTCTCCAATAATCTGACAGCATTCTAAAAGAAGAAACAAGCAGACACATAACAGCTTTAGCATGTAGTATATGAAACTCATTTTGGTAAACTAGTTCAGTAGTAAGGTGGACAGTATTAAACTAACATGTCTTCTATATGCAAAGTAGTACATAATAAAAGCATCAAACAAACATATATCTATGTACATAGCATTGAAAGAATATAAGTGTGCAAAACTACACAGCACCACATGATTTTATATGGGTACCACGGGTATACGTGTACAACTAACAACACTGTTGGCTTTGTTTTGATGCTAGTAATGTGCATGATATGAGAAGACAACTGTCTATACAATTGAAACTAAAATCAACATAGAGCAATTTAGAAGAGCAAACCAGTTAAAGAAACATGTTCAAAACATACCTATTGTGCCATTGGAGTTTCGATTGGATCCTTCAATTTAAAATTTAGTTGGTATGAGTAAATATAGTGATACAAGAGCAAAGTTGTATGCACCATAGATATGGAATCTTACCGGAGAACAGTTGTTCTTCAGGTTTAAGCCCTTGTTCTACAAGAATAGAGTACGGTAAGATGCATGCATATAGTACTTCAAAATGAAATATGATCTTATAGACCCTACCAGATTCTTGGGTCTGGACCAGTACAGAACAAGCCATTCCCAGTCATTGTCCCATAAATGCGTCTCCGGAGAAAGTAAGGGAATTTGATGAGTTTCCTTGCTAGTGAAGTATGTTTTCTTCAGGTAATGTCGATACTGTCGCACATCATCCTTGAAGATAGCACAGGTTTTAGCACCGGTTACCTCATCCCGAGTTTCCAAATTAGGCATTCTCTATAGAGAAAAATGGGAACATTTGCTCTGTTGTAACCAGCACGGAGGTAGAAAGTATGGGACAAAGCAAAGTAATTGCCATGAATAAAATTACTTACACATATCTCGTGGAGGAACACCTACAACTGGTTTTTTCCTTCATCTTTAGTATAATATTTCCATGATGGGAAGATACACACATAGGATTTAATAACATCATACGCGATAGACGTTAAACTACGGATGATTGGTTTGCTTTGTCCACAGGAATAGGTGTAATAACTGGTGGAGTTGGGGTTCTCCATGGTAGTCCTCGCGCTTTGGGCACCGGAGCTGCCTTACTAACTGCTCTTGTTTGGGAGCTCTGTGGTGGAGATGGTGTTGTGTCAACTGGAACTGGGTTACTATCTGTTGGGGTTGGGGTTGATACGTCCATTTTGCATCATGCTTTTATATTGATATTTATTGCATTATGGGCTGTTGTTACACATTATATCACAATACTTATGCCTTTTTCTCTTATTTTACAAGCTTTACATGAAGAGGGAGAATGCCGGCAACTGGAATTCTGGGCTGGAAAAGGAGCAAATATTATAGACCTATTCTGCACAGCTCCAAAAGTCCTGAAACTTCACGGAGAGTCATTTTGGAATTAATAAAAAATATTGGGCAAATAAAGCACCAGAGGGGGCCACCAGCCATCCACAAGGGTGGAGGGCGCGCCCTACACCCTGGGCGCGCCCCCTGCCTTGTGGGCCCCCTGTCAGGCCTCCGGTGCCCATCTTCTGCTATATGGTGTGTTTTGACCTGGAAAAAATCAAGAAGGAAGCTTTCGGGACGAAGCGCCACCATCTCGAGGCGGAACCAATCTAGGGCTCTGGCAGAGCTGTTCTGCCGGGGAAACTTCCCTCCGGTAGGGGGAAATCAAAGCCATCGCCATCGCCAACGATCCTCTCATCGAGAGGGGTCAATCTCCATCAACATCTTCACCAGCACCATCTCCTCTCAAACCCTAGTTCATCTCTCGTATCTGATCTTTGTCTCAAAACCTCAGATTGGTACCTGTGGGTTGCTAGTAGTATTGATTACTCCTTGTAGTTGATGCTAGTTGGTTTATTCGGTGGAAGATCATATGTTCAGATCCTTAATGATAATTAATACTCCTCTGATTATGAACATGAATATGCTTTGTGAGTAGTTACGTTTGTTCCTGAGGACATGGGAGAAGTCTTGTTATAAGTAATCATGTGAAGTTGGTATTCGTTTGATATTTTGATGAGATGTATGTTGTCTTTCCTCTAGTGGTGTTATGTGAACGTCGACTACATGGAACTTCACCATGATTTGGGCCTAGGGGAAGGCATTGGGAAGTAATAAGTAGATGATGGGTTGCTAGAGTGACAGAAGCTTAAACCCTAGTTTATGCGTTGCTTCGTAAGGGGCTTATTTGGATCCATATGTTTCATGTTATGGTTAGATTTATCTTAATTCTTATTTCGTAGTTGCGGATGCTTGCAAGAGGGGTTAATCATAAGTGGGAGGCTTGTCCAAAGAAGGGCAGCACCCAAGCACCGGTCCACCCACATATCAAATTATCAAAGTAACGAATGCAAATCATATGAGCATGATGAAAACTAACTTGACAACAATTCCCATGTGTCCTCGGGAGCGCTTTGCTTTATATAAGAGTTCGTCCAGGCTTGTCCTTTGCTACAAAAATGATTGGGCCACCTTGCTATACCTTAGTTACTTTTGCTACTTGTTACTCGTTACGAATTATCTTATCATACAACTATCTGTTACTGATAATTTCAGTGCTTGCAGAGAATACCTTGCTGAAAACCAGTTGTTATTTCCTTCTGCTCCTCGTTGGGTTTGACACTCTTACTTATCAAAAGGACTATGATAGATCCCCTATACTTGTGGGTCATCAAGACTCTTTTCTGGCACCGTTCCCGGGGAGTGAAGCGCCTTTGGTAAGTGGAATTTGGTAAGGAAACATTTATATAGTGTGCTGAAATTTACTGTCACTTGTCACTATGGAAAATAATCCTTTGAGGGGCTTGTTCGGGGTATCTTCACCTTGACTGGAAGAGCAAAGAGGTGCTCCTCAACCTACTGCACCTACTGAAAATATTTATTATGAAATTCCTTCGGGTATGATAGAGAAACTGCTAGCTAATCCTTATGCAGGAGACGGAACATTACATCCTGATATGCACCTAATCTATGTGGATGAAGTTTGTGGATTATTTAAGCTTGCAGGTTTGCCCGAGGATGATGTCAAGAAGAAGGTCTTCCCTTTATCTTTGAAGGGAAAGCCATTGACATGGTGTGGCGCCCCCGGCTCGATCGTACACTAATCATGCACGCAAACGTGTACGATCAAGATCAGGGACTCACGGGAAGATATCACAACACAACTCTAAAACATAATTAAGTCATACAAGCATCATAATACAAGCCAGGGGCCACGAGGGCTCGAATACAAATGCTCGATCATAGACGAGTCAGCGGAAGCAACAATATCTGAGTACAGACATAAGTTAAACAAGGTGCCATAAGATGGCTAGCACAAACAGGGATACAACAGATCGAACAGGCGCAGGGCCTCCTGCCTGGGATCCTCCTAACTACTCCTGGTCGTCGGCGCCCTGGACGTAGTAGTAGGCTCCGCCCTGGTGGTAGTAGTCGTCGAAGGTGGCGTCTGGCTCCTGGGCTCCAGCATCTGGTTGCGACAACCAGCAAGAAGGGAAAGGGGGAAAGGAGGGGGAAAGCAACCGTGAGTACTCATCCAAAGTACTCGCAAGCAAGGATCTATACTACATATGCATGGTATATGTGTAAAGAGGCAATATCGGTGGACTGAACTGCAGAATGCCAGAATAAGAGGGGGATAGCTAGTCCTGTCGAAGACTACGCTTCGGGCAGCCTCCATCTTGAAGCAATAGAAGAGATTAGTTGGAAGTTAACCAAGCAACAACGTATAGCATAATCCTACCCGTCGATCCTCTCGTCGCCACCATGCGAGAGAGCGACCACCGGGTTATATCTGTCACTTGTAAGGGTGTGTTTTATTAAGTAACCATTTCTAGTTGTCATGAGGTCGGAATACAACTCCGGGTCGTCCTTTTACCGAGGGACACGGCTATTCGAATAGATAAACTTCCCTGCAGGGGTGCACCACATATTCCCCAACACGCTCGATCCCCTTTGGCCGGACACACTTTCCTGGGTCATGCCCGGCCTCGGAAGATCCACACGTCGCAGCCCCACCTAGGCTCAACAGAGAGGTCAGCACGCCGGACTAATCCTAGGCACTCTGGGGTCTGGGCCCATCACCCAGTGCGCTCCTGCACGTTGCGTACGCGGCCGCGAGCAGACCTAGCAACCCACACGATCACGGCGGTTACGTTATCGCGGTCCAACACGGTGCGCGCCGCTCAGTTGCTGACGTCAAAAAGGCTTCAGCTGATACCACGACGCCGGGATACCCATAACTACTCCCACGTAGTTGGTTAGTGCGTATAGGCCAGTGGCCAGACTCAGATCAAATATCCAATCTCGTTAAACGTGTTATTATGAAGTAAACGCGAACGCCGACCAGGGCCTGGCCCACCTGTCTCCTAGGTGGTCTCAACCTGCCCTGTCCCCCCCCCGCTCCCGCCACCAAGATCCACACAAAGGGCCGTTGGGACAAAGGTCCTTTCAGCCCCCAATCCGTGAATCACTCGCGGGTACTCTTCGAGCCGACCCGACTTAGTCACCATATGTATAGTATGTATATATTATAGTATAAACCGTGATCACCTCCCGAGTGATCACGGCCCGATAGTATAGCAAGGCAGACTGACAAGAATGCAGGGCCAATGATGATAAACTAGCATCCTATACTAAGTTTTTAGGATTGCAGGTAAGGTATCAACAGATGTAGCAACAATGACAGGCTATGCAGCAGAATAGGATTAACCGAAAGCATTAACAGGCTACACTACTCTAATGCAAGCAGTATAGAGAAGAATAGGCGATATCTGGTGATCAAGGGGGGGGGGGGCTTGCCTGGTTGCTCTGGCAAGTAGGGGTCGTCACAACGTAGTCGTCGGGGCACCAGCAGCTTGCTCGGTCTCCGTAGTCTACCGAAGAGAAGAGGGGGAAGAAACAGTAAACACACGGCAATATGCAACAGGGATGCATGACATGTCTAAACGCAGGGCCAGGTGATATACAGCCTAACTAAGCGATTTTTAATTTTTAGGAATTTATTCGGATTTATTTAATTAGGGTTGGACACTATCATTTATCGAAATCGGTCTAATTGTTCAACGTTCTCATAGTTCGGGCATCTGACGGAATACAGAGGATGTATTCGGTTCGTATCGTCGTTCTGAGCAAGTTTCATGTATAAATATTTTCATCGGAGTTACGGTTTTAAAAGATATGATTTTCTAAAAGTTTTTTATTAATTTCTGCTGAATTTTAATTATTATTTAATTCAACATTATCCGAAACAGTGATTGATGACGTCAGCATGACATCATGCTGACGTCAGCAGTTAATTAAGTTAATTACTAATTACTGTTTATTAACACTAATTAGTTAATTAATTAACCTAATCAGGATATTAACTAATTAATTAATTAATTAATTTAATTATTTATTTTTATTTCTTTTATTTTTATTACATTTCTTTTAATTCGTTTTTAGGGGCTGGCCCCATCTGTCATAGGGCCGGGGCGGACATGTCCGGGCCGTGTCTGTTGGGCTACCTCACACTGTCCGGGCCACGCGCGCGCTTGCACCAGAGCGAGCCAAGGCCGAGCCGTCTGCGGCGAGGCCAGCCGGCTGGCTGGGCGCAGGGGAGGCACAGCGACGCGGGCAGCGTCAGCCGGGCGCGTTGCGTCTTCTACCCAGCGATCGGCCTACACCACGCGCGTATGCACTTCCCCCCACTGAGGCACGGGTGGTCTGCCGGCCGGCGGGATCGTGCGCGCGGAGGGCGGGAGCAGAGAGGGGGGGGAGAGGCCCAGGCCTCACCGTGATCCGTAGGGACGGGGCAGCGGGGGTTCGGGGTGGTCGACGGGACGACGGCGATGGGAGGCAGCCGCGGGGACAAAGCGGCGACGTAGACGAGGCAGACCGGCGAGGGAGCGCTCCGGGGCGTGGCGTCGTGCGGCGAGGGCGAAGCGGCGCGGTCGGGCGCGTCGGGGCGACGCGACGTCGAGGGAGCAGGCCGGCGAGGGAGAGCGGGCTCCGGGCGGCGGCGTCCAACGGCGACGGCGAGGCGGCGCGGTCGTCCCAAAGCACCGAGCGACGGGTCTTCCCGCGATCCCGATCCCGATCTGGATCGGGAGGTGGGGCTGACGAGGGGAGGCGGCGACGGGGCGGCGTCGGCGAGGCCGGGCACCTCGCTGGCCTGCGCCCGATCTGGATCGGGGGGGGGGAGTGAGCGATGGGGGGTGGGAGCGGCTAGGGTTCGGGTCTCCTGGGGGAGGCCATATAGAGAGGGGGCGCATGTGGGCCGGCCGGCTGGGCTTTCGGCCCAGTTGGCCGGGGGGGGGGTGTTGCTCTTTTTTTTTTCTTTCTGTTTCTTTTTCCTTTTCTTTATTCTCTTTTCTCCACTGTCAATGTTTAGGCCCCAAATGGTTTTTGTAAAAAGTGTGACCTATTTCATAAATACCATGCATTATTCCTTAACCACCTAAAATTAGTTTGGACAAAACATAATTCCATATTTATTTCAGATTTAATAAATGGTTTAAATATATCTTTATCCACTGTTTGAGGTTGTTCGGTACACTTATCCAATTCCAATGATGTTGGTTTCAATTTTATTAGATAGCCTCTGGAATATTTGCTACTATACTGACATTTTATTTCTATGTTGGACAACTTTTATATTCCACTTTCATTTAAATTTGAATTTGGCTTAGGAGTTGAAATGCAATATGATGCTAATGATGATGATGCACTATTAATCATGATGACATGGCCTCATCAAAAGGGTGATCACTGTAGCTTAATACAGGGGGTGTTACAATCTCCTCCACTACAAATCTCGTCCCAAACAGAATTTAGGAGTTAAAAAGACACAAGCGGGGAAATATTCATCGCGAAGACGATCCTCGCGTTTCCCAAGTGGCTTCAATCCCTCAGAATGGTTTGACCACTGAACCTTGAGGAACTTGATACCTTCTGGCGTGTGCGACGCTCGGCTTGATCGAGAAATGCGGCCCGGATGCTCTTTATAAGAGGGTCTTGTTGCAGTTCAAGCAATTCGTGATCTACTCCGCGATAGGGTCTTTGAAGCAGCGGCGGAGTTTTGTGATACGTGGAACACATCGTGAACCTGAGAAAGGTTCGGTGGAAGTTCCAACTGATATGGCCCACTCTACCACGCCTTTCAAAGAACATGAAAGGCCATATAGCGAGGAGCTAGCTTGCCCTTGATCCCGAATCGGTGTGTACCTTTCATCGGTGTGACTCGAAGATAAGCCTTTTTCGCCAGGTTGATAGACCGTATCTTTGTGTTTGCGGTCATACTGACTCTTTTGACGTGACTGAGCAGTCTTCAAATGCTCGCGGACAACGCGAACTTGATCTTCGGCAGTTGGATAATATCCGGGACCGAAGAGTGGACGTTCCCCCCAGTTTCTGACCAATTTAGAGGGGTTCGGCACTTTCTCTCTCGTCCGTACAACACTTTCGAGGGGGCCATCTTCAGACTGGCTTGATAGCTGTTATTGTAAGAGAATTCGGCATATGGGAGAGATTCTTCCCATTTCCTTCCGAAGATATGACACAAGCTCGAAGCATGTCTTCGAGAACTTGGTTGACTCGTTCAACTTGTCCTTGAGACTGAGGGTGAAAATCGGTGCTGAAGGACTATGAGTTCCCATAGCTTCTTGGAAACTTGCCCAGAATCTTGAAGTGAATAAGCTGCCACGGTCCTGACTGATAACCAGTGGAATACCGTGAAGTGAAACAATTCTGGACATGTAGAGAGTTGCGAGCCTGACTAGCAGTGATCGTCTCTTTGACGGCTAGAAAATGTGCACTTTGGAAAGTCAGTCAATGACGACACGAATAGCATCATTACCTTTCTGTGATTTGGGAATCCAGTGATAAAGTCCCATTTCAACATGGTCCCATTTCCATTCAGGTAACAGCAATTGGTTGCAGAGTTCCGGCGGGCCTTTGATGTTCTTGCCTTTGACGCGACGGCAAACATCACATTCAGCAACATAGCGAGCAAGTCTTGCTTCATGTTTGACCCACCAGACCTTTGACGGCATGTCTTGTCACATCTTGGTACTGCCGGGATTAATGACAACGGTGTCGTGAGCTTCTTGCATGACTGACCTCCTGAGTCATACCCAGGTTACCTTTAGAGGGACCCACTAGACGACTTTTAAAGAACAAGGTGCCAGTATCATCAATGTGAAGAACGAAGGCCCCTTCCTTCACGCGAGAAAAGCGCTTAATCTTGTGGGCTTGAGAGTCATAACCCTGTCAGCGTCTTGATGCTGTCACGAGATCTGGTTTAGCAACCAGGGTATTAATGAACCCTGGGAAACAACGTGGAGGTTCATTTTGTAGGAACCTTCAGGAGGGGGAGCGAGTGCTCCAGGAGTAACAATGTGGAGATTCAGCTTTCTTGATTCTTCATAATGCGAAGGTTGAACTTCGTGAACTGGAGGTGACTGCAATAAGACTTGCGGCTCAAGGCAATCGGCCATTACATTAGCCTTGCCAGGGGTATAAGAAATACCCAAGTTAAAATCCCTAACGGTCTCCATCCATCTCTGTTGACGTAGGTTCAGGTCTGGCTGAGTGAACAGATACTTCAGACTTTGATGATCGTGTAGATCTCGCAACATTACCGAGAAGGTAATGTCCCGCCACTGTTTTAGTGCATGGATGACGGCAGCAAGCTCGAGTCATGTACTGGGTATTCTCTTTCGTGCGGATGCAATTGACGCGAAGCATAAGCAATTACTCTGCGGTCTTGCATTAGGACACCCGCCTAATCCTTGACGGGATCACACAATAGATGACAAAATCCCCTCGGGGAATCAGGAGGGGCAAGCCCTGGGGCAGAAGTCAGCTTGTCTTTGAGCGTCTGGAAACTTTCCCCTGCACTTTTTCCGTCCATCGAACTTGACCGCCTTATGAAGCAGGTTAGTAGGGGCTTGGCGATCTTGGAAGTTTCGATACAAATCGACGGCAATAGCTGGCAGAGTCCGAGAAACTTCGAACTTGCTTGACGTTCTTTGGAGGAGCCCAATCAAGAATACCCTGAACTCGCTCGGGGTTGATGGCAACTACCATCCTTGGGACGACATGCCCAAGGTATGTTACTTCGGGAAGCCAGAATTTCACACTCTTGGAAACTTAGCATATAGTTTGATGCTCTCGAAGTTTTTCCAGACAGTCGAAGATGTTTCAGCATGTTCCTCTTTTTGTTCTTGGAGTAATACTGGAATATCATCCAGGTAACCACGACGAGCTTGTCAAGGTATTCCTGAATACATAATTCATCAGGCGGGAAATGTGGCGGGAGCATTGGTTAAGCCGAATGACATGACAGTGTACTCGTATGAGCCATATCGAGTAACGAAGGCGGTCTTTGGGATATCCTCTTCACGAACACGGATCTGGTGGTAACCCAACCTTAAGTCGAGTTTAGAGAACACTGATGAACCCGCCAGTTGATCATACAGATCGTTTATCCGAGGAAGGGGATATTTGTTCTGGATAGTTGCTTGGTTAATAGGACGGTAATCTTGGACCAATCGGTTTGATCCATCCTTCTTCCTGACAAAGAGAGAAGGTGCTCCCCTCGTAGACGTACGACAGCGGAGTAGGTGGCATCATGGACTGCCATCTCAATCGTCACGCCTAATCCGTGAAAAAGGTGTAGCTCGGTGTCTGAGTTGTTCTGCTGATCATAAATCCGAACTTCAGCATAGTACTGTTCCTGGTTGAACTCGCGGTAAACCTCATAAACCAAGTACTCCGGATACCAACGGTAGCCAAGTCTGGTCATGAGAGCGATCAGGACAGCTGGAAACCCAGGGGTATTACGAGCCCAAGTGCGAAGCACAAGCTGTGTCGTAGGACGCGGTGGAAACAAACGGTCCATCTGAAACAGAGGAAATTCAGATTTGTCAAATGACAATGAGAAGTTTAACACAACTCGGAGAGAAAGGTTAGACAAAACAATGGAAAGGAAAATGATTATCAGACTAATCAGATCAACGGCAGGGAAATCGCACAGATATCCAGCTCTCCGGGTAGACAGAATTTACGAGATCCTAAGTGTCGGCGTTAGTAAACTTCATTTAACCCGAGTAGAAGAGAGGTCAGAGCCCCAGAGTATAGACGAGGAATAAAAGATCCTAATACCACCCAGTTGGCAATGTGGGCCCGTAAGCCACACAGCCAAGTTAGTAAAACGGTTTTCTTTGTCTAGACTCAACTTCGGCCAAGGAATTGGAAAGGGGGATTCCTACAGGCAGTCGGCTCTGATACCAACTTGTGGCGCCCCCGGCTCGATCGTACACTAATCATGCACGCAAACGTGTACGATCAAGATCAGGGACTCACGGGAAGATATCACAACACAACTCTAAAACATAATTAAGTCATACAAGCATCATAATACAAGCCAGGGGCCACGAGGGCTCGAATACAAATGCTCGATCATAGACGAGTCAGCGGAAGCAACAATATCTGAGTACAGACATAAGTTAAACAAGGTGCCATAAGATGGCTAGCACAAACAGGGATACAACAGATCGAACAGGCGCAGGGCCTCCTGCCTGGGATCCTCCTAACTACTCCTGGTCGTCGGCGCCCTGGACGTAGTAGTAGGCTCCGCCCTGGTGGTAGTAGTCGTCGAAGGTGGCGTCTGGCTCCTGGGCTCCAGCATCTGGTTGCGACAACCAGCAAGAAGGGAAAGGGGGAAAGGAGGGGGAAAGCAACCGTGAGTACTCATCCAAAGTACTCGCAAGCAAGGATCTATACTACATATGCATGGTATATGTGTAAAGAGGCAATATCGGTGGACTGAATTGCAGAATGCCAGAATAAGAGGGGGATAGCTAGTCCTGTCGAAGACTACGCTTCGGGCAGCCTCCATCTTGAAGCAATAGAAGAGATTAGTTGGAAGTTAACCAAGCAACAACGTATAGCATAATCCTACCCGTCGATCCTCTCGTCGCCACCATGCGAGAGAGCGACCACCGGGTTATATCTGTCACTTGTAAGGGTGTGTTTTATTAAGTAACCATTTCTAGTTGTCATGAGGTCGGAATACAACTCCGGGTCGTCCTTTTACCGAGGGACACGGCTATTCGAATAGATAAACTTCCCTGCAGGGGTGCACCACATATTCCCCAACACGCTCGATCCCCTTTGGCCGGACACACTTTCCTGGGTCATGCCCGGCCTCGGAAGATCCACACGTCGCAGCCCCACCTAGGCTCAACAGAGAGGTCAGCACGCCGGACTAATCCTAGGCACTCTGGGGTCTGGGCCCATCACCCAGTGCGCTCCTGCACGTTGCGTACGCGGCCGCGAGCAGACCTAGCAACCCACACGATCACGGCGGTTACGTTATCGCGGTCCAACACGGTGCGCGCCGCTCAGTTGCTGACGTCAAAAAGGCTTCAGCTGATACCACGACGCCGGGATACCCATAACTACTCCCACGTAGTTGGTTAGTGCGTATAGGCCAGTGGCCAGACTCAGATCAAATATCCAATCTCGTTAAACGTGTTATTATGAAGTAAACGCGAACGCCGACCAGGGCCTGGCCCACCTGTCTCCTAGGTGGTCTCAACCTGCCCTGTCGCTCCGCCACAAAGATCCACACAAAGGGCCGTTGGGACAAAGGTCCTTTCAGCCCCCAATCCGTGAATCACTCGCGGGTACTCTTCGAGCCGACCCGACTTTAGTCACCATCTGTATAGTATGTATATATGTATAGTATAACCCGTGATCACCTCCCGAGTGATCACGGCCCGATAGTATAGCAAGGCAGACTGACAAGAATGCAGGGCCAATGATGATAAACTAGCATCCTATACTAAGTATTTAGGATTGCAGGTAAGGTATCAACAGATGTAGCAACAATGACAGGCTATGCAGCAGAATAGGATTAACCGAAAGCAGTAACAGGCTACACTACTCTAATGCAAGCAGTATAGAGAAGAATAGGCGATATCTGGTGATCAAGGGGGGGGGGGGCTTGCCTGGTTGCTCTGGCAAGTAGGGGTCGTCAACAACGTAGTCGGTCGGGGCACCAGCAGCTGCGTCGGTCTCGTAGTCTACCGAAGAGAAGAGGGGGAAGAAACAGTAAACACACGGCAATAATGCAACAGGGATGCATGACATGTCTAAACGCAGGGCCAGGGTGATATACAGCCTAACTAAGCGATTTAGTTAATTTAGGAATTTATTCGGATTTATTTAATTAAGGTTGGACACTATTCATTTATCGAAATCGGTCTAATTGTTCAACGTTCTCATAGCTGCGGGCGTCTGACGGAGATACCGAGGGCGTATCCGGGTTCGTATCGTCGTTCTGAGCAAGTTTCATGTATAAAATATTTTCATCGGAGTTACGGTTTAAAAGATATGATTTTCTAAAGTTTTTATTAATTTCTGAAATTTTAATTAATTATTTAATTCAACATTATCCGAAACAGTGCTGCGATGATGTCAGCATGACATCATGCTGATGTCAGCAGGCGCCCTGACAGGGTGGGTCCCACCTGTCATAGACTGTTAAATTAATTAGGGTTAACTAATTATATTACTGTTTAATTAACACTAATTAGTTAATTAAATTAACCTAATCAGGATTAATTAACTAATTAATTAATTATTTTTATTATTTTTATTTTTATTTCCTTTTTATTAAAACGTTCTGGGGCTGGGCCCCACATGTCAATGGGCCAGGGGGACTTAACGGGCGCTGGGTACGGGTAACGGGCGGGCGAACCCGCTCGAACGGGCACGGGCGATGGGGCGCGCCAGGGCGCCATCGCCGGTCGCGGGAGATGGCCGCGAGGGTGCGCGGCCGGCGGCCACGGCGCGGCTGGAGCCGCGGGGGGGGGAGGACCGGTGGCCGGAGGCGGCGTAGAGGGGCGAGGTGGGACTGGCGGCAGAGGTAGGCGAGGGTGAGGCGCAGGCAGCGCGCGGGGTAGTGAGTAGGGGCCGGCGAGGCAGAGAGGCCTCAGCGGGGCGAGGCGCTGGGCGCGGTGACCGCTGGGCGACGGGCACGGCCGGACGGCGCGGCGCATGGCCAGGGCACGGCCCGACCGCGGTGAGCGCGGGGCCGGAGCGCGCGAGGCGTGGTCACGGCCGGAGCGGAGCAACGGTGGGCGCGGCGGGAGCGCGGCAGGCGAGCGAGAGAGGAGGACCGGGGGCCTCACCGAGGGAGCGTAGGGACGGGGCAGTGGAGCGCGAGGAGGAAGACGGGGACGACGGCGGAGAGGAGAAGCAGGCCGGCGGGGGAGCGCTCCGGCGACGGCGTCCAACGGCAATGGCAACGGGGCGGCGTCGGGCGGCAGGGTCGGGGCGTCGCGGCGACCTCCACCTCTCGATCCCGATCCAATCGGGGGAGAGGGGGGGATATATCGGGAGAGGGGGGAAGTGGGGGGGGGTGGCTGGTTAGGGTTTCCCCCCCCCATGGGGATAAGGCAGGGGATGGGGCTGGGCCGGCCAGTTGGGCCAGGTGGGTCGGCCAGCTGGGCCGCCTGGCCCAGTTGGCCAGGGGGGCCTTTTCTTTTCTTTTGTTTTTCTGTTTCTTTTCCCTTTTCTTTATTCTCTTTTCTCTACTGTTAAATGTTTAGGCCCCAAATGGTTTTTGTAAAAAGTGTGACCTATTTCATAAATACCAGTGCATTATTCCTTAACACCTAAAATTAGTTTGGACAAAACATAATTCCATATTTATTTCAGATTTAATAAATGGTTATTAAATATTATCTTTATCCACTGTTTGAGGTTGTTCGAGTCACTTATCCAATTCCAATGATGTTGGTTTCAATTTTAGTATAGCCTCTGGAATATTTGCTACTTATCTGACATTTTAGTTTCTATGTTGGACAATTTTTATATTCCACTTTCATTTAAATTTGAATTTGGCTTAGGAGTTGAAATGCAATATGATGCTAATGATGATTATGCACTATTAATCATGATGACATGGCCTCATCAAAAGGGTGATCACTGTAGCTTAATACAGGGGGTGTTACACATGGTATAGGCTATGTGATGATATTGGATCCTGGAACTACAACCATTGAAATTGGAATTTCATCAGAAGTTTTATCCTATGCATCTGGTTCATCGTGATCGGAACTATATATATAATTTTTGGCCTCATGAAGGAGAAAGTATTGCTCAAGCTTGGGGGAGGCTTAAGTCAATGTTATATTCATGCCCCAATCATGAGCTCTCAAGAGAAATTATTATTTAGAATTTTTATGCTCGGCTTTATCGTAATGATCAATCCATGCTCGATACTTCTTGTACTGGTTCTATTATGAAGAAGGATATTGAATTCAAATGGGATTTATTGGAAAGAATTAAACGCAACTCTGAAGATTGGGAACTCGATGAAGGTAAGGAGTCAGGTATAAACCTTAAGTTTGATTGTATTAAATCTTTCATGGATACCGATGCTTTTTGTGATTTTAGCACTAAATATGGACTTGACTCAGAGATAGTAGCTTCTTTCTGTGAATCTTTTGCTACTCATGTTGATCTCCCTAAGGAGAAGTGGTTTAAATATAATCCTCCCATTGAAGTGAAAGTAGTAGAACCTATTAAAGTTGAAGAAGAAATGATTACTTATAATGTTGATCCTATTGTTCCTACTGCTTATATTGAGAAACCACCTTTTCCTGTTAGAATAAAGGATCATGCTAAAGCTTCAACTGTGGTTCGTAAGAGTTATACTAGAACACCTACACCCTCTGAGCAAATTAAAGTTGAACCTAGTATTGTTTTGGTTAAAGATCTCTTGGTTGATAATATTGATGGGCATGTTATTTATTTCTGTGATGAAGCTGCTAGGATTGCTAAACCCGATATTAAAGATAAACACAGACCCATTGTTGGCATGCCTGTTGTTTCTGTTAAAATAGGAGATCACTGTTATCATGGCTTATGTGATGTGGGTGCTAGTGTGAGTGCAATTCCTTATACCTTATACCAAGAAATTATGAATGATATTGCACCTGCTGAGATAGAAGATATTGATGTTACTATTAAGCTTGCCAATAGAGATACTATATCACCAATTGGGATTGTTAGAGATGTTGAAGTCTTGTGTGGGAAAATAAAATACCCTACTGATTTTCTTGTTCTTGGTTCCCCACAAGATGATTTTTGTCCCATTATATTTGGTAGACCTTTCTTGAACATTGTTAATGCTAAGATAGACTGTGAAAAGGATATTGTTACTGTCGGCTTTGGGGATGTGTCTCATGATTTTAATTTCTCTAAGTTTCGTAGACAACCCCATGATAAAGAATTGCCTAGTAAGGATGAAATTATTGGTCTTGCTTCTATTGCCGTGCCTCCTACTGATCCTTTAGAACAATATTCGCTAGACCATGAAAATGATATGTTTATGAATGAAAGAAGGGAAATAGATGAAATATTCTTTAATCAAGGGCCTATTTTGAAACACAATTTGCCTGTTGAAATCCTTGGGGATCCTCCTCCACCCAAGGGTGATCCCGTGTTTGAGTTTAAACAATTACCTGATACTCTAAAATATGCTTATCTCGATGGAAAGAAGATATATCATGTTATTATAAGTGCTAACCTTTTAGAGCATGAAGAAAAGAAATTATTGAAAACTCTGAGGAAGCACCGTGCAGCTATTGGATATACTCTTGATGATCTTAAGGGCATTAGTCCCACTATATGTCAGCACAAAATTAATATGGAGCCTGATGCTGAACCAGTTGTTGATCTCCAACGAAGGCTGAATCGTAAGATGAAGGAAGTGGTAAGAAATGAAATACTAAAGCTTCTGGAGGCAGGTATAATTTATCCTATTGCTGATAGTAGATGGGTAAGTCTTGTTCATTGTGTCCCTAAGAAGGGAGGTATTACTGTTGTTCCTAATGATAAGAATGAATTGATTCCACAAAGAATTGTTACAGTTATAGAATGGTAATTGATTTCCGTAAATTAAACAAAGCTACTAGAAAAGATCATTACCCTCTACCTTTTATTGATCAAATGCTAGAAAGATTATCCAAACATACACATTTTTGTTTTCTAGATGGTTACTCTGGTTTTTCTCAAATACCTGTGTTAAAACAGGACCAAGAAAAGACCACTTTTACTTGCCCTTTTGGTACTTTTGCTTATAGACATATGCCTTTTGGTTTATGTAATGCACCTACTACCTTTCAAAGATGTATGACTGCTATATTCTCTGACTTTTGTGAAAAGATTGTTGAGGTTTTCATGGATGATTTCTCCGTTTACGGAACTTCTTTTGATGATTGCTTAAGCAACCTTGATCGAGTTCGGCAGAGATGTGAAGAAACTAATCTAGTTTTGAATTGGGAGAAGTGCCACTTTATGGTTAATGAAGGTATTGTCTTGGGGCATAAAATTTCTGAAAGAGGTATTGAAGTTGATAAAGCTAAAGTAGATGCTATTGAAAAGACGTCGTGTCCTAAAGATATCAAAGGTATAAGAAGTTTACTTGGTCATGCTGGTTTCAATAGGAGGTTTATTAAAGACTTCTCTAAAATTTCTAGGCCTCTCACTAATCTCTTGCAAAAAGTTGTTCCTTTTGTTTTTAATGATGATTGTGTAGAAGCATTTGAAATACTTAAGAAAGCCTTGATTTCTGCACCTATTGTTCAACCACCTGATTGGAATTTACCCTTTGAAATTATGTGTGATGCTAGTGATTATGCTGTTGGTGATGTTCTAGGACAAAGAGTTGATAAGAAATTGAATGTTATTCATTATGCTAGTAAAACTCTAGACAATGCCCAGAGAAATTATGCTACTACTAAAAAAGAATTTCTAGCAGTTGTATTTGCCTGTGATAAGTTCAGATCTTATATTGTTGATTCCAAAGTAACGGTTCACACTGATCATGCTGCTATTAAATATCTTATGGAAAAGAAAGATGCTAAACCTAGACTTATTAGATGGGTTCTCTTGTTACAAGAATTTGATTTGCATATTATTGATAGAAAGGGAGCTGAGAACCCCGTAGCAGACAACTTGTCTAGGTTAGAAAATGTTCTTGATGACCCACTGTCTATTGATGATAGTTTTCCTGATGAGCAATTAGCTGTCATAAATGCTTCTCGTAATACTCCATGGTATGCTGATTATGCTAATTACATTGTTGCTAAATTTATACCACCTAGTTTCACATACCAGCAAAAGAAAAAGTTTTTCTATGATTTAAGACATTACTTTTGGGATGACCCACACCTTTATAAAGAAGGAGTAGATGGTGTTATTAGACGTTGTGTACCTGAGCATGAACATGAACAGATCCTACGCAAGTGCCACTCCGAAGCTTACGGAGGACACCATGCTGGAGATAGAACTGCACACAAGATATTGCAATCCGGTTTTTATTGGCCTACTCTCTTCAAGGATGCCCATAAGTTTGTCTTGTCTTGTGATGAATGCCAGAGAATTGGTAATATTAGTAGACGTCAGGAAATGCCTATGAATTATTCACTTGTTATTGAACCATTTGATGTTTGGGGCTTTGATTATATGGGACCTTTTCCTTCCTCTAATGGGTATACACATATTTTAGTTGTTGTCGATTACGTTACTAAGTGGGTAGAAGCTATTCCAACTAGTAGTGCTGATCATAACACTTCTATTAAGATGCTTATAGGAGTTATTTTTTCCGAGGTTTGGAGTCCCTAGATATTTAATGACTGATGGTGGTTCACATTTTATTCATGGTGCTTTCCGTAAAATGCTTGCTAAATATGATGTTACCATAGAATTGCATCTCCATATCACTCTCAGTCTAGTGGTCAAGTAGAATTGAGCAATAGAGAGATTAAATTGATTTTGCAAAAGACTGTTAATAGGTCTAGAAAGAATTGGTCTAAGAAACTTGATGATGCATTATGGGCTTATAGAACTGCTTATAAAAACCCTATGGGTATGTCTCCGTATAAAATGGTTTATGGAAAAGCATGTCACTTACCTCTTGAACTAGAACATAAAGCTTATTGGGCTATTAAAGAGCTCAACTATGATTTCAAACTTGCCGGTGAGAAGAGGTTATTTGACATTAGCTCGCTTGATGAATGGAGAACCCAAGCCTATGAGAATGCCAAGTTGTTTAAAGAAAAAGTTAAAAGATGGCATGACAAGAGGATACAAAAGCGTGAGTTTAATGTAGGTGATCATGTTTGTCTATACAACTCTCGTTTAAGATTCTTTGCAGGAAAGCTTCTCTCTAAATGGGAAGGTCCTTACATTATCGAGGAGGTCTATCGTTCTGGTGCCATCAAGATCAATAACGCCGAAGGCACAAATCCGAAGGTGGTAAACAGTCAAAGAATCAAACATTATATTTCAGGTACTCCCATAAATGTTGAAACCAATATAATTAATACTATAACACCGGAGGAGTACATAAGGGATACTTTCCAGAATGTTTCAGGCTCCGAAAAGGAATAGGTATGTGGTACGGTAAGTAAACCGACTCCAAAACTGTTCTAATAGCAATCTTTCTCCATTTTGGAATATTTAAAAAATTAAGAAAATTAAAAGTAGTCCGAAAGAGACACGAGGAGACCACAAGGGTGGAGGGCGCGCCCTACCCCCCTGGGCACACCCCCTACCTTGTGGCCACCTCGTGTGCCCTCCGGACTCCGTTTTCTTGCACAATACTTCTTTTGGTCAGTAAAAATTCATTATATAATCTCCCGAAGGTTTTGACCACCGTACCATGATAAAATCCTCTGTTCTTGTTTGGAGCTATTTTCTGTCAGATTTTTCAAGGCCAGGCATCATGTCGTCTCCCTCCTCCAGCAATGGTGGCGACGATGCTTGGCTAATGAAGATAGAGATGAAGAGAGAAGAACTTGGGGAAACCAACAAGGGTGACAAGATTAAGAAGGTCGCAGGAGATCAAGTTCCGGCAGCAGAAGAAGAAGAAGACATCCTTCAACCATACTACAATCATCTTACCCCTACTAAAATTGAAGCTTTTAAGATCATTGAAATAGTTCGTGTGCAAAATAAATATCTCACTCGCGAAAATATTCTATTGCAAGAGCATATCATCACCCTCCAGAGCATCATTCATAGATTGGAGTATCTCCTGCGCTCGAAGTGTGGCACTATTTCATCAACAACTCCATCATCACCACCTCCGAAGAAAGATACATAAATACATGGGTATGGGCACTCCCCTTGGCAACTGCCAAGCTTGGGGGAGGTGCCCCGGTATCGTATCACCATCACACCTTTACTTTTATCATTTTTCTTAGTTCAATCCTTTTGGTTATATTTTGATCTAGTAGAATAAAAATTTTAGTATGATCTAGCTTTGAGTTTTGTTTCGAGATCTATCTATGTAATCAAGTCCATGAGCTATATATAATAAAGAGTAGTTTTGAGTTAAGGGCTTTGCTTTCTTTCCATGATCTTGAGGGAATAATATAAGAGAAAGAATAAAAACATCATATATTGATCTTATGGAGAGTAATGACTTCACATATAAAGAGTATGATGAATAAAAGTTGTTGAGAGTTGACAAACATAGTTTTGGTCATTGTTGCAATTAATAGGAAGTAATAAAGAAAGAGAGATTTTACATATAAAAATACTATCTTGGACATCTTTTGTAATTGTGAGCACTCATTAAAATATGTCATGCTAAAAAAGTTGATGTTGGACAAGGAAGACAACATAATGGGTTATGTTTTCTTATATCCGAATAGAAGTTATATTGTCATGGATCCTCCAACATGTTGAGCTTGCTTTTCCCTCTTATGCTAGCCAAATTCTTTGCACCAAGTAGAGATACTACTTGTGCATCCAAACATCCCTTAACCCAGTTTTGCCATGAGAGTCCACCATACCTACCTATGGATTGAGTAAGATCCTTTGAGTAAGTTGTCATCGGTGCAAGCAATAAAAATTGCTCTCTAAATATGTATGATCTATTAGTGTGAAGAAATAAGCTTTATACGAACATGTGATATGGAAGAAATAAAAGCGACGGACTGCATAATAAAGTTCTTTATCACAAGCGGCAATATAAAGTGACGTTCTTTTGCATTAAGATTTTGTGCATCCAACCATAAAAGCGCATGACAACCTCTGCTTCCCTCTGCGAAGGGCCTATCTTTTACTTTTATCCTCTACCCTTATACAAGAGTCGTGGTGATCTTCACCTTTCCTTTTGACACTTTTTCTTTTGGCAAGCATTATGTGTTGGAGAGATCCAGATATATATATATCCACCCAGATGTAGGTTATCATAAAGTATTATTGTTGACATTACCCTTGAGGTAAAAGGTTGGGAGGCAAAACTATAAGCCCCTATCTTTCTCTGTGTCCGATTGAAGCTTTGAACTCATAAGTATTGCATAAGGGTTAGCAATTGTGAAAGACTAAATGATAGTTGAGTATGTGGACTTGCTGAAAAGCTCTTGAATTGACTCTTTCCGATGTTATGATAAATTGCAATTGCTTCAATGACTGAGATCATAGTTTGTTAGTTTTCAATGAAGTTTCTGATTTATACTCTACCTTGTGAATGAATTGTTACTCTAGCATAAGAAATTATATGACAATATATGTTGCTGTCCTAAAGAAGATCATGATGCCCTCATGTCCGTATTTTATTTTATCGACACCCCTATCTCTAAACAAGTGGACATATTTTTTGATTTCGGCTTTCGCTTGAGGACAAGCGAGATATAAGCTTGGGGGAGTTGATACGTCCATTTTGCATCATGCTTTTATATCAATATTTATTTCATTATGGGCTGTTGTTACACATTATATCACAATACTTATGCCTTTTTTCTCTTATTTTACAAGGTTTACATGAAAAAGGAGAATGCCGGCAGCTGAAATTCTGGGCTGGAAAAGGAGCAAATATTAGAGACCTATTCTGCACAGCTCCAAAAGTCCTGAAACTTCACGGAGAGTCATTTTGGAATTAATAAAAAATATTGGGCAAAGAAAGCACCAGAGGGGGCCACCAGCCATCCACAAGGGTGGAGGGCGCGCCCTACCCCCTGGGCGCGCCCCCCTGCCTTGTGGGCCCCCTGTCAGGCCTCCGGTGCCCATCTTCTGCTATATGGTGTGTTTTCACCTGGAAAAAATCAAGAAGGAAGCTTTCGGGATGAAGAGCCGCCATCTCGAGGCGGAACTTGGGCAGAACCAATCTAGGGCTCCGAAGGAGCTGTTCTGCCGGGGAAACTTCCCTCCGGTAGGGGGAAATCGAAGCCATCGTCATCACCAACGATCCTCTCATCGAGAGGGGGTCAATCTCCATCAACATCTTCACCAGCACCATCTCCTATCAAACCCTAGTTCATCTCTCATATCCGATCTTTGTCTCAAAACCTCAGATTGGTACCTGTGGGTTGCTAGTAGTGTTGATTACTCCTTGTAGTTGATGCTAGTTGGTTTATTCGGTGGAAGATCTTATGTTTAGATCCTTAATGATAACTAATATTCCTCTGATTATGAACATGAATATGCTTTGTGAGTAGTTACGTTTGTTCCTGAGGACATGGGAGAAGTCTTGTTATAAGTAATCATGTGAAGTTGGTATTCGTTCGATATTTTGATGAGATGTATGTTGTCTTTCCTCTAGTGGTGTCATGTGAATGTCGACTACATGACACTTCACCATGATTTGGGCCTAGGGGAAGGCATTGGAAAGTAATAAGTAGATGATGGGTTGCTAGAGTGATAGAAGCTTAAACCCTAGTTTATACGTTGCTTCGTAAGGGGCTGATTTGGATCCATATGTTTCATGCTATGGTTAGATTTATCTTAATTCTTCTTTCGTAGTTGCGAATGCTTGCGAGAGGGGTTAATCATAAGTGGGAGGCTTGTCCAAGGAAGGGTAGCACCCAAGCACCGGTCCACCCACATATCAAATTATCAAAGTAACGAACGCAAATCATATGAGCATGATGAAAACTAACTTGACAACAATTCCCATGTGTCCTCGGGAGCACTTTGCTTTATATAAGAGTTCATCCAGGCTTGTCCTTTGCTACAAAAAGGATTGGGCCACCTTGCTGCACCTTAGTTACTTTTGCTACTTGTTACTCATTACGAATTATCTTATCATACAACTATCTGTTACCGATAATTTCAGTGCTTACAGAGAATACCTTGCGGAAAATTGCTTGTCATTTCCTTCTGCTCCTCGTTTGGTTCGACACTCTTACTTATCGAAAGGACTACGATAGATCCCCTATACTTGTGGGTCATCAGGGGTTAAATTGGGTGAAGCTGGTTCTCTGTCCATCGGAGTAGGGGTACAATCTGCGAGAGTCTGGGTTATGTGTGGTAGGGTTGGTTCTTGTGCAAGTACAACCGGGGACCTATCTCCATCGACAGGTAGCACTATTTTTTAAGACCGTGCTTTTACCCCCCTAGATACTGCCATCACCCCCTCTAATTCAAATGGATGATTAACAAGAAAAGTAATTGAATGTGCGTACATTGTATGATAGACACATGCAATACATAGTGAGGAAAAAGGAGGGCATGAAATAGTTCACTTATATGTTGTTTAACTAAATAGGATAGCAAGACATAATGTAACATATATGATGTCTATCTAAATAGGATCGCATGATATAATTTCACATATATGATGGCTAACTAAATAGGATGGCATGAGATAATTATATGATTTCTTTAGTAAATAGGTTGGCATGACATAATTCACATACATGTTATCTAAGTAAACAGGATGGCATGATATAATTCACATATATGATTTATATACTAAGCAGATGGCATTCGCATATATGATGTCTAAACTAAGCAGATGGCGTTGAATATTGTGTATATGATGTATAAACTATGCAATGCAAGACACCATGTCTATGATACGAGCAGTATAACCCTGCCAAGTTAGAGCGTACACCTGGAGGAATAGGACTGGTCATCTATCTCTGAATCCTCCTCTGAGCAGCTATCTATAACCAACAACATATCTGCTTCGATGGGTAGCACTGTCTACTCCGAAGACCTTGTTTTCACTCCAGATTTTTCCATCACCCACTCAAATGGCTGATTCACAGGAAGAGTAGTTGAATGTACAAACATTGTCGACAAATGGAAATGTAATGAAAAAAGGAATGACATGATATAATTCACATATATGATGCCTGGCTAAATAGGATGGCACTGGCTAAATGGGATGGCATTGCATATTCACATATATTATGCCTGGCTAAAAAGGATGGCATTGCATAATTTACATATATGATATAGAAACTAAACAGATGGCATTACAAAACATGTCTAAACTAAGCAGATGAAATATATGATGTCGAAAGTAAGCAAAGCAAGGCGCCACATGCATGATATGACCAACATCATCATGGCAAGTTAGAGCAAACACCTCAGGGGGTAAATAGGAGTGGTCAGTTCCATCTGAATCCACCTCCGAACAGCTATTTTCCTCTGGACTACAATCTGGAGGGGGGTTCTGTCATTGCACCCACCATGGAGCAACGTCTGCATGACATTGTATTGCTGCACATCACTCTTCTTTTTTCTCTACATGTTCAGCATGACTGTGTACAATAACTGACATACATAGGAAAAAAACTATAGTGAGATTATGTAAGGAATGCATGCAGAAATCTAGAGTGATGGTAACAACCAGTGGGTAGATCCAAAAATAATGATAGCAGGCAGATGATAGCTTTAGTTTTAATAAAAAGATAGATGATGGTTGCTTTACTGTTTGTTTCCCACCCAAGATGAACCACATAGTAGATAGCCTAGATGAACTAGATAGTAGACAGAGATACTATTCATTGCTTCGTTGATATGTGCCCCCACAAGCATTTTAAAACTCAAGTTCGAACATTAAATTGGACCTGACTTGGAGTCTAAGAGGTGAACAGGATGATAAAGTAGCAGGTAATATTAAGCAATGCATAACATAAGCAGACACAAAAGAGTGCGACCTCTCTTGCGGACCCGTGTAGTCCTCAGTTTCATCTGCTGAGTCGATGATGGTGAAGCAGTTGTGGTGGCTGCCAGCGATGGGGAAGGAGATCTAAGGCGGCGAAAGACGGCCAGGAGTCGTGATGTCTAGTGTGGTGGATGCTTCTGTCGATGGAGCAGCTCAGGTGAGGTGGACGACAATGCGGCAAGAGCAGGACAAAACCACACAAAGTTTTCTACGACACATATATGTAACTGAAGTAATTCTGTAATGGCTTCTTTGGCTTGCAGGATTCTAAACATGCAGGGATAGGAAAAACACAGGAATAGGATAGGAATGCATGTGGAAAACAGAGCATTTGTAAACATAGGATTTCTATCAACTTGGGTGTCTAGTTCACTGTAATTGGAAGAACACATGAATGCAAAGAAACATGGTAAAGTCAAACCACAAGAAAATGTGTACAGTTAGAATGTTATTATGGCACTAATGCACTTAGTCTTGTTTTCATACTAGGATTTTGAAAAGGAGGTGCAGGTGGATGCCAAAATTCCTATGTTTTTCCTTTGAAATAGACACGAAAGGAAAAATCCTTCAGTTTTTTTTTTGCTCCATTCCTTTGAACCAAATGCATGAATAATTGAATAGTAGTAGTACCATAGGACAATTTCCTATTCCTATGTTTCTCCTTCACTTTTTACTTTGAACCAAAATAACCCTAAGGGATCAACATGAATGTAGAGTAAAAAGTGATGTGGCAAGTGTACAGCCTCTTCGGCATAGCCGAGTCGACCTCAGCATCATTGGGTTGGTTGCTGAGGATGTTGCGGCTGATGTGGCCATCGGAGGCGGGGAAGAAGATTTTAGGTGTCTAGAGATGGCGCCGAGGGTACTGCTCTGCTGTGATGGATGGTTCCATCATTGGAGCAGCTCTGGTGAGGTGTACGATGGTGAGGCTAAAGCAGGACAAGACAGACAACGTTAACCTAAAGTGGGATTTTAATAGCATCTCCAATAGATGATGTAAAATACATCAGCCGCGCCATGGCTTTTACTGTCATATCTGAACTGAACTGTTGAAACTAAACACACTAGTAGCAGAGAAGAAGTGCACTAGTAGTTTTGGCCATTCAAGCACTAGTGGCAGATAAGCAGTGATCTAAATTGATAGCCACTCCAGCAGGGAACATACTAATAGAGAGCAGGCGGAGCAGCTGGTCGTGCAGCAGCAGCAGCGCCTAGAGCAGCAGCTCGGGTAACTGCAACAACTCATGCAGTAGCAGGAGCACGAGAGAGAGCCGGAGTTGCTTCTCGTGTAGTAGTAGCCCGAGCGAGAGCCGGAGTAGCAGCGCGAGTGAGAGTCGGAGCAGCAGCAACATCAACTCTTGTTGGTGTGGACACCGCTGCAGAGGGAGCCACACCATGGGGGAGAGCTGCCATGGAGGAAGTGGTCGGTGATGCCATCATCGAAGGAGCCCCAGCATGGCGGCTCGGGATCAAGCATCGAAGCCCAGTGATGTCGAATCAAGGAGAAGATGCGGTGCGATAAGTGTAGAACCTCTTTGGTGGCGCCGAGTAGGCCTCGACTTCATCTGAGGAGCCGGTGAGGGTGTTGCGGTTCCTATGGGGCAGGTGAAAATGGCACTATGGGATGGAGGTGACGCGATAGACGAGGCGATCATCGCAGCTCCTTGTAGATGGGGCACAAGGTGGCTGAACCGGCAGGACAGTGAGATTGATGATGGATCCTCATCCGATACGGTGGATGAGGGATGTCGAGCTGTTGTGGTGGATGACGTCGTCGGGGAAGAGGCTCCGTCTAGGTGGCGGTGGGGTGGCAGACGGATGAGGGTGAGGTTTCATGCCTGGTGGAGCGAGGTTTTGGCGGCCTTGGTTTTTGAATGGGGAAAAGGAGGGTATGGGAGAGGGAACCATGAGTTAGAGACGTGCTTGTCCTTGATAACCCACAAGTATAGGGGATCGCAATAGTTTTCGAGGGTAGAGTATTCAACCCAAATTTGTAGATTCGACACAAGGGGAGCCAAAGAATACTTGTAAGTATTAGCAGCTGAGTTGTCAATTCAACCACACCTGGAGATTAATTATCTGCAGCAATATGATCAGTAGCACAGTAATATGATAGTTTTGATAGAAGTGATGATAGTAGCAGTAACGGTAACAGTGATAGCAATGATTTTGTAGCAATTGCAACAGTAACAGTAGCAATAGTAAATTAGCAAGGACAATATGTGGAAAATTCGTAGGCATTGGATTGGTGAATTCGTTGGATGATATTCATCATATAACGGTCATAACCTAGGGCGATACGGCACTATCTCCAGTTCATAGATATAATGTAGGCATGTATTCAGTAAATAGTCATATGTGCTTATGGAAAGAACTTGCATCACATCTTTTGTCCTACCCTCCCGTGGCAGTGGGGTCCATAAGGAAACTAAGGGATATTAAGGCCTCCTTTTATTAGCGAACCGGAACAAAGCATTAGCACATAGTGAATACATGAACTCCTCAAACTACGGTCATCACCGGAAAGTATCCCGATTACTGTCACATCGGGGTTTATGGATCATAACATGTAATAGGTGAATATGACTTGCAAGATCGGATCTAGAACATAGATATAATGGTGAAAACATAAATGATTCAGACCTGAAATCATGGCACACGGGCCCAAAGTGACAAGCATTAAGCATGGCAAAGTCATAACAACATCAATCTCAGAACATAATGGATACTGGGGATCAAGCCCTAACAAAACTAACTCGATTACATGATGAATCTCATCCAACTCCTCACCGACCAGCGAGCCTACGAAGGAATTACTCACTCCCGGTGGGGAGCATCATGGAATTGGCGATGGAGAAGGGTTGCTGATGACGAAGATCGAAGATCCCCCTCTCCGGAGGCCCAAACGGACTCCAGATCTGGCCTCCCGATAAAGAACAGGAGGCGGTGGCGGCTCCGTATCATGAAACGCAATAATTGATTCTCCCTCATTTTTTTCTCCAAAAATAGGATTTATAGTGTCAGAGTCAGGGTCAGCGGGCCACCAGGTGGGCACAACCCAACTGGGCGCGCCTGGAGGGGGGCGCCCTGGTGGGTAGTGCTTACCCAGGGGGGGCCCTCCGGTGGTTCTTGGCTCTAGTATTTTTCTTTTATTCCACAAAAATTCTCCAAAAAGTTTCATTCCATTCCGAGAACTTTTATTTCTGCACAAAAACAACACCATGGTAGTTCTACTGAAAACAGCATCAGTCCGGGTTAGTTTCATTCAAATCATGCAAATTAGAGTCCAAAACAAGAGCAAAAGCGTTAGGAAAAGTAGATACGACGGAGACGTATCAACTCCCCCAAGCTTAAACCTTTGCTTATCCTCAAGCAATTCAGTTGATAAACTGAAAGTGAAAAAGAAAAACTTTTACGAACTCTTTTGTTCTTGTTTACATAAATAAGCTTAAGTCGCACCCAGGTTTTCAGCAAAGATTATAACTAACCATGTCAACAATAACTCTTAGAAATTATATTAACTCATATCAATGGCATAAGTAACTAGCGAGCAATAATAAAATATCTCAAATGACAACACTTTGTCAAAACAATTGTGATATAATATGACAACAGTGGTATCTCGCTAGCCCTTTCTGAGACCGCAAAACATAAATGCAAAGCACCTCCAAAGTTCAAGCAGCGACTAAACATTGTAATTCATGGTAGAAAAGATCCAGTCATGATGCAGCCAACATTAGCTATACACAATGCATGAGGATGACAATAGTGCTCTCAGATCTGGCGCTTATTTGAGAAGGTGATGACACAATATAAAATTAAATAGATAGTCCCTTCGCAGAGGGAAGTAGTGATTTGCAGTGGTGCCAGAGCTCAGATTTTTAAAATAGAGATAAATGAAATTTTGAGAAATGCACCCTTCCTGTTTACGTCACGACCAAAAGTTATCAATATCTTCCATGCTAAACACATTAGTAGCAGTTCCCAAGCGATAAAAGTAAAGGTTTACTCCCCCTCCACCAACAAACACATTCCACGGCTAGCCGAATCCATGGGTACCGTTCATACCAACATCATTCCTGGGGGAGTTTTATTTAATTATTTGCAATTTTTGATTTCGGGACTAGGAATCCCTATTACCGCCCCTCTCGTGCAAGGACGAGTGAATAAACACTCATCATGAGAATAAACCGCTTAGCATGGAAGATACTGACTACCCCTTGTTACTCTATGACCAATCCAGGCACACCTAAACGGATGTTTATTTGAAGTTTTTAGAGGTGGCACATGCAAATTTACTTAGAACGGCAGGGTAATAATGCATGTAGGTAGATACGGTGGACTCATCTGGGATAACTTGGGTTTTAGGATTTTGATGCACAAGCAGTATTCCCGCTTAATACAGGTGAAGGCTAGCAAATAGGTTGAGAAGCGGCCGGCTAGAGAGCAAAAACGGTCATGAACATGCATTATGGATAAGTAACATTGGATAGTAGCATGAGTAGGATATGAACACCATGAACATAAATATCATAGAGGCTATGTTGGTTTTGATTCAACTACATGCATGAACATGTGTCAAGTCAAGCCACTTGAAACATTCAGAGGAGGATACCATATCATCATACCACATCACAATCATTTTAATGCATGTTGAAATCCAAGATAAATCATTATCCACTCCTTAAGCATGGCATGAGAAACTATAATATCTAATTGTCATTGAAAACATGTTTGATCATATTATGCTGAATCATGGATACTAGGTTAAACATATTTACAAAAACAGAACAAGTTGAGTTCATACCCGTTTCTCTCTGCCACAGCCAGTTCATCATATATCGTCATTATTGCCTTTCACTTACACGACCGAATGATATGAAAATAATAATAGTGCAAGAGTATGATACTTCTCCATCGTATCTACTTTTCCAAACTCTTTTGCCCTTGTTTTGGACTCTAATTTGCATGATTTGAATGGAACTAACCCGAACTGACGCTATCTTCAGCAGAATTGCCATGGTGTTATTTTTGTGCAGAAATAAAAGTTCTCGGAATGACCTGAAACTTCATGGAGAATATTTTTGGAATAAATAAAAAATATTGGCGAAAGAATCAACCGAGGGGGACCCACCGCCTGTCCACAAGGGTGGGGGGCGCGCCCTACCCCCTAGGCGCGCACCCTGGCTTGTGGGTCCCACGAAGCTCCACCGACCTCAACTCCAACTCCATATATTCACGTTCGGGGAGAAAAAAATCAGAGAGAAGGATTCATCACGTTTTACGATACGGAGCCGCCGCCACCTCCTATTCTTCCTCGGGAGGGCACATCTGGAGTCCGTTCAGGGCTCCGGAGAGGGGAAATCGTCGCCGTCGTCATCATCAACCTTCCTCCATCACCATTTTCATGATGCTCACCGCCGTGCGTGAGTAATTCCATCGTAGGCTTGCTAGACGGTGATGGGTTGGATGAGATTTATCATGTAATCGAGTTAGTTTTGTTAGGGTTTGATCCCTAGTATCCACTATGTTCTAAGATTGATGTTGATATGACTTTGCTATGCCTAATGCTTGTCACTTGGGCCTGAGTGCCATGATTTAAGATCTGAACCTATTATGTTTTCATGAATATATGTGTGTTCTTGATCCTATCTTGCAAGTTATAGTCACCTACTACGTGTTATGATGCAGCAACCCTGGAGTGACAATAGTCGGGACACTTCCCGGTGATGACCGTAGTTTGAGGAGTTAATGTATTCACTAAGTGCTAATGCTTTGGTCTGGTTCTCTATTAAAAGGAGGCCTTAATATCCCTTAGTTTCCATTAGGACCCCGCTGCCACAGGAGGGTAGGACAAAAGATGTCATGCAAGTTCTTTTCCATAAGCACGTATGACTATATTCGGAATACATGCCTACATTATATTGATGAATTGGAGCTAGTTCTGTGTCACCCTAGGTTATAACTGTTGCATGATGAATGCCATCCGACATAATTATCCATCATTGATCCATTGCCTGCGAGCTTTTCACATATTGATCTTTGCTTCGTTACTTTTCCGTTGCCATTGTTACGATTGCTACAAAACTGCTACTGTTACTTTTGTCACTGTTACTGTTACTTCCATACTACTTTGCTACTAAATACTTTGCTGCAGATATTAAGTCCTTCAGGTGTGGTTGAATTGACAACTCAGCTGCTAATACTTGAGAATATTCTTTGGCTCCCCTTGTGTCGAATCAATAAATTTGGGTTGAATACTCTACCCTCGAAAACGGTTGTGATCCCCTATACTTTGGGGTTATCAAGACCTTTTTTTGGCGCTGTTGCCGGGGAGCATAGCTCTATTCTCTGAGTCACTTGGGATTTATATCTGTTGATCACTATGAGGAATTTGAAAGATACTAGAACCAAGATTTTTCCCTCAACTACAAGGGGAGGTAAGGAACTGCCATCTAGCTCCGCACTTGATTCACCTTCTGTTTTGAGTAAACTTGCGACACCTACACCTGCTATTGATTCTGATATGTCGCATGTTATTGATGATGCCACTTCTACTATGCATGATGCTTATGATGATAATACTTCTTTGCTTGATAATATTGTGCCACTAGGTGAATTTCTTGATGAACAACTTGCTAGGGCTAGAGAGAATGAAATTACTGAAACTGATGATATTATTGAAACTGAAGATTATGATTCTCCCCCTAGATATGAATTACCTATTGTACCTAAGGGTTATATTATGAATGAAGAAACTGCTAGAGACTTTCTTGCTTGTAATGATAGAGATGACCTTAAGAAATTGCTAGCTAAGCTGAAAGAAAAGTCTTTGAAGGCTAGAATGCAATATGATCCTAAGTTTGCTACTTCACCTATCTTTGTTACTGATAAGGATTATGAATTCTCTATCGATCCTGAGTTAATTACTTTGGTTGAATCTGGTCCTTTCTATGGTTATGAATCTAAAACTGTTCTGGCACATCTTACTAAATTGAATGATATAGCCACCCTATTTGTTCATGAGGAAAAAAATTGCTACTATTATATTCTTAAATTGTTTCCTTTCTCGTTAAAGGGTGATGCTAAGTTATGGTTTAATTTTCTTGCTCCTGGTAGTGTGCGTAGTCCCCTGGATATGATTTATTACTTCTCTCAAAAATATTTCCCTGCTCATAAGAAACAAGCTGCCCTACAGGAAATATTTAACTTTGTGCAATCTGAAGAAGAGAGTCTCCCACAAGCTTGGGGGAGGCTTCTCCAATTACTTAATGCTTTGCCTGATCATCCTCTCAAGAAAAATGAAATACTTGATATCTTTTATAATGGACTAACCGATGCTTCTAGGGACCACCTAGATAGTTGTGCTGCTTGTGTTTTCAGGGAATGAACTATTGAGCAAGCTGAATTGCTATTGAATAATATATTGAGTAATGATAATGATTGGACTCTTCCCGAACCACCACCTAAGCCAACTCCGAAGAAAAGAGGTATTCTATTTCTCAGTCCTGAAGATATGCAAGAGGCAAAGAAATCTATGAAAGAAAAAGGTATTAAAGCTGAAGATGTTAAGAATTTACTGCCTATTGCAGAAATACATGGTCTTGATAACCCGACACGGGTGGTAGAGGTAAATTCTCTCTATAGATTTGATGAAGGTGATATTCCTCATAATAAGTCTGCTAGTCAATGCTTGGATGAGTTTGATAATTTTATTGTTAAACAAGAAAATTTCAATGCTTATGTTAGTAGACAATTGAAACGTAATGCTCACATGCTTGATTACTTGAGTGATTATATGAGTAGAACTGTTAATGATCTTAAGCTTATTAGTAAACATGCTTCCATGGTTACAACTCAAGTAGAACAAGTACTTAAGGCACATGATGATTTGCTTAATGAGTTGAATAGTAAGAATAATGATAATGTTGTTAGGGTTATGACTAGAGGTGGTAAGATGACTCAGGAACCTTTGTATCCTGAGGGACATCCTAAGAGAGTTGAGCAAGATTCTCAGAGAATTAATACTGATGCACCTAGTCCTAATAAAAAGAAGAAAACTGATAGGACTCTGCGTGTTTCTAGTGAACCTGTCATAGACACACCTGAGAATCCGAATGATATTTCTATTTCTGATGCAGAGACACAATCTGGTGATGAACATGAACCTAGTGATAATGTTAATGATGATATTCATGTTGATGCTCAACCTAGTAATGATAATGATGTAGAGATTGAACCTGACGTTGATCTTGATAACCCACAATCAAAGAATCAACGTTATGATAAGAGAGACTTTGTTGCTAGAAAACATGGTAGAGAAAGAGAACCATGTGTTCAGAAACCCATGCCCTTTCCTCCTAAGCCATCCAAGAAAAAGGATGATCAGTATTTTGAGTGCTTTGCTGAAATGATTAGACCTATCTTCTTGCGTATGCGTTTAACTGATATGTTTAAAATGCCCCCATATGCTAAGTATATGAAAGATATTGTTACAAATAAAAGAAAGATACCGGAAGCTGAAATTTCCACCATGCTTGCTAATTATACTTTTAAGGGTGGAATACCAAAGAAACTTGGAGATCCAGGAGTACCAACTATACCATGCTCCATTAAAAGAAACTATGTTAAAACTGCTTTATGTGATCTTGGAGCTGGTGTTAATGTTATGCCTTTCTCTTTATATCATAGACTTGAATTGAATAAGTTGACACCTACTGAAATCTCTTTGCAAATGGTTGATAAATCAACTGCTATACCCATCGGTATTTATGAGGATGTGCCTGTTGTGGTTGCAAACGCTACTATCTTAACAGACTTTGTTATTCTTGATATTCCCGAGGACAACAATATGTCGATCATCCTTGGTAGACCCTTTTTGAATACTGCAGGGGCTATTATTGATTGCAATAAAGGTAATGTCACTTTTCATGTTAATGGTAATGAGCATACAGTACACTTTCCGAAGAAACAACCTCAAGTTCATAGTATCAATTCTATTGGAAAATTTTCAACTATTACTCGGAGGTTTTGAATTTCCTCTCCCTACTGTCAAAAAGAAATATGATATTCTTATTGTTGGGGACATGCATATCCCCGTTGAGGTAACCTAGTGTTATTCAAAATTCTCCGGTTTCATGTTAGTCGAAAGAAGTTTGTTAATAAGACTTGATCAACCTTGTTAACGGATCCCTTTTGATGAGCATGAGATGGATGAATTTAGGAAGCACAACTTTCTATACTTACTTTTTACTTTCTGTTATTTTAAAGCAAAAATAGTATTTTCTGTCTGTTTTCTGAATTATCCGTGCAATAAAAAAAATGTCCCGAAAATAAAAGTTCTCCAAATGCCCTGAAAATTTAGTATGATCTTTTATAGAATATTTTAGAATTTCTGGCACTGAGAATGCACCAGGGGGCTGCACCAGTGGACCACAAGGGTGGAGGGCACGCCCTACCCCCCTGGGCGCGCCCCCTGCCTTGTGGGTCGCACGTAGGCCCCCCTCACTTATTCCAGCACCCATCCACTTCGTCTTCCTCCAGAAAAAATCATCCCGTAGCTCAAACTCGTGTTCTTGCTCATTTTGCTACCATTTTCGATCTCCTTGCTCAAAGCTCCATTTACAAAACTGTTTTGGGGGATTGTTCTTCGGTATGTGACTCCTCCAATGGTCCAATTAGATTTTGTTCTAGTGCTTTATTTATTGCAAATTTTTGCTGCTGTGGTGACCCTGTTCTTGAGCTTGTATGTCAAATTTATATGGTCCAAAGTAGTTTTGATGCATGATATAGCCTCTAGACACTTGTAGGAGTAGTTGCTATCAATCTTGTTGAGTTTGGTTCACTTTTATTTTGAGTCACTAAAAAATTCAGAAATTTTTCAGAGGAAGAAAAATGTCTAGGAAAATGTACCAAGGTGGTTCTTCGAGGAAGCAAGCACCTAGGCTCGCGATACGTGAGCCGGACCTTGAACCACCAAGGGAAGCTCAAGTGCGGCCTTGTGAATGGCCTCGGATGAATTCATGGTTCATGCAGGTTTCAAGGATGAGTTTGATGCATACGTACAAAATGCGGGCCTTGAGGACTTCATGTCAGATAAGTGCCGACAATACTACTACCTCACCGATTCCTTTGTGCGGAGGTTTGAATTTTCATCTAAGCGTAATACCCATACTGTTTTATTTGATCTTTATGATGAATCATATACCATGGACCTTGAGGATTTTAATACTGCTTGCAAAATCCCACAATGGGGCCTTCTTAGTGAGCCTCACAAAGCTATATACAATGATTTCCTTGCTAGCATCACTGTGGGAGAAACTAAAAATATCACACAAGCTACCATAGGGAGCATTCACTTTCCTGCCATACATTATTTTGCTCTCTTTATAGGTAGATGCATTAATGGTCAGCATGAGCATTGCCACCTTTGCGTTCCAGATCTTAGTGTCCTCAAGTGTGCGGTGTTAGGTGATAAGCGTTACAATTTGGGGGCCATTATTGCGAGGAGATTACATCTTAATGCTAAAGATGGAGATTTATTTGGTGGAATTTATGCAACTCGTTTAGCTAATTATCTGGGAGTACCCATAAGGGGGGATAACATAGAGTTGCCACCTGCTTTCCTTGATTATAATGCTTTGGTGCGCTATCAGTTTCTTGAGAGGAACGAACAGTCCCTCCAGTACCGAGTAATCTTTGACAGACGGCGTGCTGTCCATGTTACCCTTCCTGCTCCTGCCTTCTTTAACTTTCAGGTAAAAGGGAGATATTTTATAACCAGAGAGGAGGCAAACGAGTATGAGAGAGAGATGGAGGCCGCTCGCCTCCAAGAAGCAGCTCGCCAAGCGGTAGCTGCCGCAGCACAGTACAACCCCAACTATGATTTCGGATACAATCCGGGCCAGTCGTGGCCCTAGACCAACTTAGGCCAAAAGCCTAAGATTGGGGGAGTACGTATTTCTCACCAACATTACATTCATGTTCACACATTCATTCGAGTTGTCGGTGTTCATACTTTTTCATTGTATTATCCATGTTAGTTTACTTTCTTTTTCCCGCTTTATTCTTGTGTGTTTGAAGAAACTTTGAGAAAAACAAAACAAAAAATATTAGTTGTAGCTTATTTCCTTGCCATGTTTAGTAGTAGTATTAAAGAAAACCCAAAAAGATTTCTCGTTCTTCTTTTGCTTGTTGGGAGCTTTCCCGTGTAAATAGTTTTTCTCGTTCCTGTTTTACTTTCTTTAGAAAAGCAAAAACTCCGAAAACATTTCAGTGTGTTTCTTTGAAATTCTTTTCTTTTCTTTGGGGGTCGAGAGGAGAAGACCACGATGAAAATGTTGAGTGGATCTCATATGAATTATTGTTCATCTAACGAAGAGCCCATATTACCTTGTCTTCTCCTTTGAATAAATGTTTGCAGATTCCAGCTTAGTCCAATGCATGTGCACTATTATTATTATTCACACCATTCGGTTGTGCAAGTGAAAGGCAATAATGACGATATATGATGAAATGATTGGGATGAGGAAAAGCTGGTATGAACTTGACCTATCTTGTTTTCGTAAATATGATTAGTTCATCGTTCCTGATTCAGCCTATTATGAATGAAACATGTTTGCAATGACAATTACAGATTATAGTTACTCATGCCATGCTTAATTTGCTAGGAGTTTATAATGGTTTACCTTGCGTGCCAACATGCTTTTAAAATGGTTGTGATGTAGTATGATAGGATGGTATCCTCCTTTGAATGATTCGAGTGGCTTGACTTGGCACATGTTCACACATGTAGTTGAAAACAAGATCAACATAGCCTCCACGATATTTATGTTCATGGTGATTGATATCCTACTCATGCTTGCACTCAATGTTGGTTACTCTCAATGCATGTTTATGACAGTTGTCGCTCTCTAGTTGGTCGCTTCCCAGTCTTTTGCTAGCCTTCACTTGTACTAAGAGGGAATACTGCTTGTGCATCCACTTCCATAAACCCAAAGTTATTCCATATGAGTCCACCATACCTTCCAATATGCGGTATTTACCAGCCGTTCCAAGTAAATTTGCATGTGCCAAACTCTAAACCTTCAAATGATAATCTATTTTTTTATGCTTGAATCGCTCATGTAGTGACTGGGGGCTGTCAGTATCTTCCATGCTAGGTGGGTTATTCTCATGATGAGTGGACTCCGCTCATCATTCACGAGAAAATGGCTGGTAATCGGGATGCCCAGTCCCATGCTCAAATCAAATCAAAATAAATTAAAACAAAACTCCCCCAGGATTGTTGCTTGTATGGACGGTACCCGTTGTTTCAGACCAGCCGTGGAGTGTGCTTGTTGGTTGAGGGGGAGTAAAAAACTTTACCATTCTGTTTGGGAACCGCCTATAATGTATGTAGCATGGAAGATATCGAGATCTCTCGGTCGTTATGTTGACAATGAAAGCATACTGCTCAAAATTATATTCATCTCTGTTTCAAAAAGCTCGAGCTCTCGCACCTCTGCAAATCCTTGCTTCCCTCTGTGAAGGGCCTATCTATTTACTTTTATTGTTGAGTCATCATTCTCTTATAAAAAGCACTAGTTAGAGAGCACCACTGTCATTTGTATGCTTTGCTATTAATTGATATTGAGTATGACTGTGATTGGGTCTCTTTTACCATGAATTATAATGTCTAGTCAGTCCTTGATCTTCAGGGGTGCTCTGCATTTATGTTTTGCGGTCTCAGAAAGGGCTAGCAAGATACCATCTTGTTATATCATATCACGATTGTTTTGGAAAAGTGTTGTCATCCGAGATTTATTATTATTACTCGCTAGCTGATTGTGCCATTGATATGAGTAAACATGAGACCTAAAGGTTATTGTGAATGTGGTTAGTTCATAATCTTTGCTGAAAACTTGAATGCTTGCCTTACATATTTGCAACAACAAGATCAAACAGAGTTTGTAAAAGTTTTCTTTATCACTTTCAGTTTGTCAACTGAATTGCTTGAGGACAAGCAATGGGTTAAGCTTCGGGGAGTTGATACGTCTCCATCGTATCTACTTTTCCAAACTCTTTTGCCCTTGTTTTGGACTCTAATTTGCATGATTTGAATGGAACTAACCCGGACTGACGCTGTTTTCAGCAGAATTTCCATGGTGTTATTTTTGTGCAGAAATAAAAGTTCTCAGAATGACCTAAAACTTCACGGAGAATATTTTTGGAATAAATAAAAAATATTGGCAAAAGAATCAACCGAGGGGGACCCACCGCCTGTCCACAAGGGTGGGGGGCGCACCCTACCCCCCTGGGCGCGCCCCCTGGCTTGTGGGTCCCACGAAGCTCCACCGACCTCAACTCCAACTCCATATATTCACGTTCGGGGAGAAAAAATCAGAGAGAAGGATTCATCGCGTTTTATGATACGGAGCCACCGCCACCTCCTGTTCTTCCTCTGGAGGGCAGATCTGGAGTCCGTTCAGGGCTCCGGAGAGGGGAAATCATCGCCGTCATCATCATCAACCATCCTCCATCACCAATTTCATGATGCTCACCACCGTGCGTGAGTAATTTCATCGTAGGCTTACTGGACGGTGATGGGTTGGATGAGATTTATCATGTAATTGAGTTAGTTTTGTTAGGGTTTGATCCCTAGTATCCACTCTATTCTAAGATTGATGTTGCTATGACTTTGCTATGCCTAATGCTTGTCACTAGGGCCAGAGTGCCATGATTTCAGATCTGAACCTATTATGTTTTCATGAATATGTATGTGTTCTTGATCCTATCTTGCAAGTTATAGTCACCTACTACGTGTTATGATCCGGCAACCCCGGAGTGACAATAGTCGGGACACTTCCCGGTGATGACCGTACTTTGAGAAGTTAATGTATTCACCAAGTGCTAATGTTTTGGTCCGGTTCTCTATTAAAAGGAGGCCTTAATATCCCTTAGTTTCCATTAGGACCCCGCTGCCACGGGAGGGTAGGACAAAAGATGTCATGCAAGTTCTTTTCCATAAGCACGTATGACTATATTCGGAATACATGCCTACATTATATTGATGAATTGGAGCTAGTTCTGTGTCACCCTAGGTTATAACTGTTGCATTATGAATGCCATCCGACATAATTATCCATCATTGATCCATTGCCTACGAGCTTTTCACATATTGATCTTTGCTTTGTTACTTTTCCCTTGCCATTGTTACGACTGCTACAAAACTGCTACTGTTACTTTTGTCACCGTTACTGTTACTTCCATACTACTTTGCTCCTAAATACTTTGCTGCGGATATTAATTCTTTCAGGTGTGGTTGAATTGACAACTCAGCTGCTAATACTTGAGAATATTCTTTGGCTCCCCTTGTGTCGAATCAATAAATTTGGGTTGAATACTCTACCCTCGAAAACTGTTGCGATCCCTATACTTGTGGGTTATCAGAGTGCCGTGGACTAAGCTGGAATCTGCAAACATTTTATTCAAAAAGGAGAAAACTAGGTAATATGGGCTCTTTGTTAGATCAATATCAATGCATATGAGAGCCACTCGACATTTTCATCGTGGTCTTCTCCTTGGTATGACTCAATAAAAGGAAAAGAATTTTAGAGAAACACACTGAAATATTTTTAGAGTTTTTAGTGTTTCTTGAAGAAAGCAAATTAAAGAGAAAAACAAAAATGAGAAAAACTATTTACACGAGAGAGCTCCCAACAAGCAAAAGAAGAACAAGTAAATCTTTTTGGGTTTTCTTTTTAATACTACAACTAGCTAAACTAGAAAGAAAAACCGAAAAGAAGCAAGAAACAATTTCTTGATTTTTTTCAAAGTTTTTCAAACACACGAGAAGAAAGCGAGAAAATAAATCTAGCATGGATAATACAATGAAAAAGTGTGAACACCGACAACTAGAATAAAATGTGTGAACATGAATGTAATGTCGGTGGAAATACGTACTCCCCCAAGCTTAGGCTTTTGGCCTAGCTTGGTAATCACCACTCGTAGTAGCCATCCGGTCCCATCTCGAAGTGCTGTGGAGCGGGCACCTGAGCATCCCACTCCTGAGGCTCCTCCTCTGCCTCTGCCTGGGTGTTCCGGTAGGCAATAATGTCCTCAGGCATGATCCTATATCCTCCCCTAGCAATAGAATCAAACAAAGTAGGTGCAGGCAACGGAATAATATCACGGGTATCCACACTAAAAACCAAGTTTTAAGGAATATTATTAATAGAATCTTCAATATCAGTAAACTAGTGATCTTTCATCGCCTGATGATCTAAATAAACCTTGGATAAATGATAATCATGTTGGCAAATCTGAACGTTAAAGTGACTCGCTAAACGAGTAGCATAAATACCAACATGAATTTGCCCTTGGCTCTGTTAAGGTGCAGACGGCGTGCAATAATAGCCCCTAGGCTATAGGTGTTATCGCCGTATAGTGCACGGTGTAAGATGGCGAAGTTCGGAGCACAGAGTGCACCGACCTTCTCTCTAGCAATTAAACACTTAGCAATAAATAGAGCAAAATAGTGCACAGAAGGAAACTGCAAGATAGTAGGAGTGACACTCGACATGCCTCTCTCATATCCCACTGATAGAGTGTGATAAAAGTCCTTAAACTTTGCAGGCCTAGGCTCACTTATTTCCCCGTCGGAAGGGATCAAGCATACATCGCAAAAATCAGTGAGTAGCATCTGACGGGTTTCAGCATATAAATTAAACTGCACCTCAGGGGGGTTATTCCTAATCAAAAAATGGAAGCTTTGCACAAAGGAATTTGTGAGGAGATGGTATTGTTCACACTCAGCTGCGATGAAGTCAGTGAGACCAGCATTAGCAGCAAATTGTGCGAACTCTTGACAGATCCCGGCTCCATCCATGAAGGGGTTATGCGGCCATTCGCACGGCCGCACCTCCGCCCTTCTTCGAGTATGCAGGTCATTGTCCGATGATTCCCCAATGACACCCTTAGAGCTCTTCTTGGAGGCAAACTTCCTAAAGAAACTCATCTTATTCCTATGAACAAAATTTTGAAAATTTTAGTCCACGAAATTTTTGTCAACAAAACTTCACAAGATTGATAGCAACTACTCATAGGGATGTATAGAGGCCACATTAAGCATTCAAACTACTTAGAACTCCAAGAATTCAACATGCAAGCTCATCTACAGCAGCACCAAGAGTAGCTAATTATTCAAAATATAAACCACTAAAGCAAAAACTAATTGGAGCAATGGAGGAGTCACATACCAAGTAGCAATCCCCAAAACAGTTTCAGAAACAAAGCTTCGAGCAAAGAGATCGAAATCCGCGGGTTTGAGAGCAAGAACACGAGAGAGAGCAATGGTGATTTTTTTCTGGAGGTTGGTGATGACATGGGCTAAGGAGATAAGTGAGGAGGCCCACGTGGGGACCACAACCCACCAGGTGCATCCCCCTCTGATGTTATTTGTACTAAAAATTCAGAAATATTCAAAAAAAATCCTATTAAATTTCCAGGGCATTCTGAGAACTTTTATTTTTGGGTCATTTTTTTATTACACGGGAAATTTAGAAAACAGACAAAACATGGCATTTTATTTTATTTAACTAAGAAAAACAGAAAATAAAAGTTGGGAGCAGAAGGTTGTGCCTACTAAATTCATCAACTTCATACCTCTCAAAAATGATCCATTAATAAGGTTGATCAAGTCTTATTAACAACCACCTTCGATTAGCATGAAACCGAAGAACTTTCGTAAAACACTAAGTTACCTCAACGGTGATATGCATGTCCCCAAATATAAGCATTTCATATTTCTTTTTGACAGTAGGTAAAGGTAGTTGAAAACTTCCAATAGTGAGGGTCGGAGATTTTTCAATAACATTAATACCATTCACTTGGAATTGTTTCTTCCGAAAGTGCACCGTATGCTCATTACCATTGATATGAAAAGTGACCTTGCTTTTATTGCAATCAATAACAGCCCCTGCAGTATTCAAGAAAGCTCTACCAAGGATAATCGACATGTTGTCATCCTCGGGCATCTCAAGTATAACAAAGTCAGTTAAGATAGTAACATTTGCAACAACAACGGGCACATCCTCACAAATACCGATAGGTATGGCAGTTGATTTGTCAGCCATTTGCAAAGATATTTCAGTAGGTGTGAGTTTATTCAAATTAAGTCTTTTATATAAGGAGAAAGGCATAACACTAACACCAGCTCCTAGATCACACAAAGCAGTTTTAACATAATTTCTTTTGATGGAGCAAAGTATAGTTGGTATTCCCGGATCTCCAAGTTTTTTAGATACTCCATCCTTAAAAGAATAATTAGCAAGCATGGTGGAGATTTCAGCTTCAGGTATCTTTCTCTTATTAGTGATGATGTCTTTCATATATTTGGCATAAGGGGCCATCTTTAAAATATCAGTCAAGCGAGTTCGCAAAAAGACTGGCCTAAGCATTTTAGCAAAGCATTCAAATTCTTCATCATCCTTTTTCTTAGTTGATTTAGGTGGAAAGGACATGGGTTTTTGAACCCATGGTTCTCTTTCTCTTCCATGTTTTCTAGCAACAAAGTCTCTTTTATCATATCTTTTATTTTTAGGTTGTGGGTTATCAAGATCAACAGCCGGTTCTGTTTCAACATCATTATCTAGTTGTTTATCATTGTCTGGTTAAGTGTCTTCATGAACATCGTCATTATATTTTTATTATCACTAGGTGAATGTTCATTACCAGATTGAGTTTCAGCATCAGAAATAGAAACATCATTATTATCTTCAAGAGGTTTTTCTACTTCAGGTTCACTAGAGGTATGCAAAGTCCTATCATTTTTCTTCTTCTTTTTCTTTTTAGAAGGACTAGGTGCATCAGTGTTAATTCTTTAAGAGTCTTGTTCAATTCTTTTAGGGTGTCCCTTAGGATAAAGTGGTTCCTGAGTCACTTTACCTCCTCTGGTTGCTACTCTAACAGCGAAGTCATTTATATTATTATTCATTTCATCAAGCAATTCTCTTTGAGATTTAGCAACTTGTTCTAGTTGAGTCTGAATCATAGAAGCATGTTTTCCTACACCTCTTACATCATTATAATTCTAAATAACAAGTCACTGAAGCGAGCAATCATATTGGAGTTGTATTTCAATTGTTTCATAACATTTTCATTGAAGTGATCTTGTTTTCTAATGTAGTTATCGAACTCATAAAGGCATTGACTAGGATGTTTATTGTAAGGGATGTCACTTTCATCAAATCTCATTAAAGAGTTTACCTCTACCACCTTTGGTGGTGGTGTGTCAAGTCCATGTATTTCTTCAATAGGAGGTAAATTTTTAACATCCTCTGCTTTAATACCTTTTTCCTTCATACTTTTATTTGCCTCTTGCATATCTTCAGGACTGAGATATAAGATACCCCTCTTCAGAGTGGGCATAGGCAGTGATTCAGGAAGAGTCCAATCATCATAATTTTTCAATATATTATTCAATAAGTGCTCAGCTTGTTCAACAGTTTGTTCCCTGAAAACACAACCAGCACAACTATCTAGGAAATCCCTAGAAGCATCTGTTAGTCCATTACAGAAGATATCAAGTATTTCATTTTTCTTAAGAGGATGATCAGGCAAAGCATTAAGCAATTGGAGAAGCCTCTGCCAAGCTTGTGGGAGACTCTCTTCTTCAATTTGAAAAAAGTTAAATATTTCCTGTAAGGCAGCTTGTTTCTTATGAGCAGGAAAATATTTTTCAGAGATGTAATAAATCATATCCTGGGGACTACACACACAACCAGGAGCAAGAGTATTGTACCATGTCTTAGCATCACCCTTTAATGAGAACGGAAATAATTTGAGAATATAATAGTAGCGAATTTTATCATCATGGGCAAAAAGGGTGGCTATATCATTTAACTTAGTAAGGTGTGCCACAACAGTTTCAATTTTATAGCCATGGAAAGGATCAGATTCAACCAAAGTAATTAACTCTGGGTTGACAGAGAATTCATAATCCTTATCATCAACAAAGATAGGTGAAGTAGCAAACTTAGGATCACATTTCATTTTAGCATTCAAAGATTTTTCTTTCAGTTTGCATAATAGTTTCTTAAGATCATCTCTATCATTACAAGCAAGAAAATCTCTAGCTGTCTCCTCATCCATAACATAACCTTCAAGTATCTTAGGTAATTCATATCTAGGAGAGCTAGGCATAATACATGTTTCGGATATTCAGTTTCAAGTTCTTCATCGGTTTCATCATTCTCAATATCTTTAGCTCTAGCAATTTGTTCATCAAGAAAATCACCTAGTGGCATATTATCATCAAGCAAGGTACTAGCATCATCATGAGTAGCATTCATAGCAGAAGTAGCATCATCAATAACTTGCGACATATCAGGATTAATAGCATGTGGTGGTGTTGCAAGTCTACTCAAAATAGAAGGTGAATCAAGTGCAGAGCTAGATGGCAGTTTCTTACCTCCCCTCGTCTTAGAGGGAAAAATCTTAGTCTTGGTATCCTTCAGATTCTTCATAGTGATAAATAGATAATAATCCCAAGTGACTAAACAAATATAGCTATGCTCCCCGGCAACGGCGCCAGAAAAAGGTCTTGATAACCCACAAGTATAGGGGGTCGCAACAGTTTTGGAGGGTAGAGTATTCAACCCAAATTTATAGATTTGACACAAGGGGAGCCAAAGAATACTTGTAAGTATTAGTAGCTGAGTTGTCAATTCAACCACACCTGGAGATTAATTATCCGCAGCAATATGATCAGTAGCACAGTAATATGATAGTTTTGATAGCAGTGATGATAGTAGCAGTAATGGTAACAGTGATAGCAATGATTTTGTGGCAGTTGTAACAGTAACAGCAGCAATAGTAACTTAGCAAGAACAATATGTGGAAAATTCATAGGCATTGGATCGGTGAATTTGTTGGATGATATTCATCATATAACAGTCATAACATAGGGTGATACGGCACTAGCTCCAGTTTATAAATATAATGTCGGCATGTATTCCGTAAATAGTCATACGTGCTTATGGAAAGAACTTGCATGACATCTTTTGTCCTACCCTCCCGTGGCAGCGGGGTCCAGAAGGAAACTAAGGGATATTAAGGCCTCCTTTTAATAGAGAACCGGAACAAAGCATTAGCACATAGTGAATACATGAACTCCTCAAACTACGGCCATCACCGGAAAGTATCCCGATTACTGTCACATCGGGGTTTACGGATCATAACACGTAATAGGTGAATATGACTTGCAAGATCAGATCTAGAACATAGATATAATGGTGAAAACATAAACGGTTCAGATCTAAAATCATGGCACCCGGGCCCAAAGTGACAAGCATTAAGCATGGCAAAGTCATAACAACATCAATCTCAGGACATAATGGATACTAGGGATCAAGCCCTAACAAAACTAACTCGATTACATGATGAATCTCATCCAACTCCTCACCGACCAGCGAGCCTACGAAGGAATTACTCACTCCCAGTGGGGAGCATCATGGAATTGGCGATGAAGAAGGGTTGGTGATGACGAAGATCGAAGATCCCCCTCTCCGGAGCCCCAAACGGACTCCAGACCTGGCCTTCCGATGAAGAACAGGAGGCGGCGGCGGCTCCGTATCGTGAAACACGATAATTCTTCCTCCCTCATTTTTCTCCAAAAATAGGATTTTATAGCGTCGGAGTCAGGGTCTGCGGGGCCACCAGGTGGGCACAACCCACCTGGGCGCGCCTGGAGGGGGCGTGCCCTGGTGGGTTGTGCTCACCCAGGGGCCCCCCTCCGGTGGTTCTTGGCTCCAGTATTTTTCTTTTATTCCACAAAAATTCTCCAAAAAGTTTCATTCCATTCCGAGAACTTTTATTTCTGCACAAAAACAACACCATGGTAGTTCTGCTGGAAACAGTGTCAGTCCGGGTTAGTTTCATTCAAATCATGCAAATTAGAGTCCAAAACAAGAGCAAAAGTGTTAGGAAAAGTAGATACGACGGAGACGTATCAGTCCTAAATGTAGAGTAAGTTACAATAGTACCCCCACCAATTTGAACTAGGCGGCTCTTCCGGCTCAGGGGTAGAACGGGGATTTTGCGTGTCGAGAGTTCGCACGAGGAGGGAGTTTTCGCGCGTGTTGTATTTTCGAGATAGCAAGGCGTGGGTTGAAGAGGAGGGAGTTTTTGGAGCACGAAGAGACAAAGAGATAGCTTGAAATTTCCGGATAACAAGGCGCGGGCTGAAATTTCGGGAGAACGGGCCTAACATATATGATACCAAACCAATTCGCACTTCCCTCAATTAAAAAACAAAAAAAAATCAATTCACAGGACACAAGAAAGAGAGTCTTGTCATGTTTTATTATATGAATTACTACAAATGCCATTCAATACTTTTATTCCATGTTATGTTCAATTAAAATATTTCACTAGGTGTATAATGCATGTAACCTACTCAAATGAACATTTTAGTGTATTCCAAATGTATATACTATCGGCTGCAATATGAACAAAATTTGAATTCATTTCTCTATTTGAATAAAAATCTACAATTATGGTTGTTGTCAAGTTAAACCATCATTTGTATATTATATTCGCAACACACCACATGGTTATTGTCAAGTTAGATATGAACTACTTGTACCATATGAACTCGAATTCAAGTTTTTGAATCCACTTTACACTAATTTCAAGTAATAGTAAATTTCAAGCTCTAGCTAGATCTTCATAATCAAAACCATGTGTCATATGTATAATGTATTTATGACACAAGTATGCATGGTGCCCCGCAGATACGTCCATTTTGCATCATGTTTTCCTACTATTATTTATAATGTTTTTGGTCATTATTTCACTTTATAATGCAATTATAATGCCTTTTCTCTCTTAATTTGCAAGATCTACATGGAGAGGGAAATTATTGGCAACTGGAACTCTGGACCTAAAAGAGCTACAGCAGAGATAGCTATTTTTCTACGGAGCTCCAAATGACCTGAAACTTCACAGAGATTTTTTATTGAATATATAAAAAAATACTGGAGCAAAGAAGTACCAGAGGCAGGCCACCGGCTTCCCACAAGGCAATAGGGCGCGCCTACCCCCCCCCCCCCCCAGGGGGCGCCCTGATGCCTTGGGGGCCCACAGCTGGCCTATGGCCCCCTCCTTCTCATCATGGGAGGGGGAAATCGAAGCCATCGACATCACCAATGATCCTCTCATCGTGGGAGGACCAATCTTCATCAACATCTTCACTAGCACCATCTCATCTCAAACCCTAGTTCATCTCTTGTATTCAATCTTTGTCCCAAAACCTTAGATTGGTACCTGTGGGTTGCAAGTAGTGTTAATTACATCTTGTAGTTGATGCTAGTTTGTTTATTTGGTGGAAGATTATATGTTCAGATCCTTAAGCATATTCAATACACCTCTGATCTTGAACATGAATATGATTTGTGAGTAGTTACTTTTGTTCTTGAGGACATGGGAGAAGTCTTGTTATAAGTAATCATGTGAAGTTGGTATTTGTTTGATATTTTGATGATATGTATGTTATTCTTCCTTTAGTGGTGTCATGTGAACATTGACTACATGACACTTCACCATACTTGGGCCTAAGGGAAGGCATTGGGGATTAATAAGTAGATGATGGGTTGCGAGAGTGACAGAAGCTTAAACCCTAGTTTATGTGTTATTCTGTAAGGGCCTGATTTGGATCCATATGTTTCATGTTATGGTTAGATTTATCTTAATTCTTATTTCGTAGTTGCGGATGCTTGCGAGAGGGGGTAATCATAAGAGGGCTGCTTGTTCAAGTAAGAACAACACCCTAGCACCGGTCCACCCACATATCAAATTATCAAACTAGCGAACGTGAATCAAATAAACATGATGACCGTGACTAGATGACAATTCCGATGTGGCCCTAAGAACGCTTTGCTTATTAAAAGAGAATGTTCCGGCTTGTCCTTTGTTATGAATTACCTTGCTACAAAACTATCTGTTGCTACTACTTTCAGTACCTGCAGAGAATACCTTGCTGAAAACCGCTTATCATTTCCTTCTACTCCTCGTTGGGTTCGACACTCTTACTTTTCGAAAGGACTATGATTGATCCTCTATACTTGTGGGTCATCAAGACTCTTTTTTGGCACCATTGTTGGGGAGTGAAGCGCCTTTGGTAAGTGGAATTTGGTAAGGAAACACTTTTATTACATGGTGAAATTTACCATCACTTCTTTCTATGGAAAATAATCCTTTGAGGGGCTTGTTCGGGGTATCTTTTCCTTGACCGGAAGCAATAAGAGTTGCTCCTCAACCTACTGAATCTACTAAAAATATTTACTATGAAATTCCCTCTGGTATGTTAGAGAAACTGCTAGCTAATCCTTATGCAGGAGATGGAACAATACATCCTGATATGCACTTGATCTATATAGATGAAATTTGTGGATTGTTTAAGCTTGCAGGTTTATCCGAGAATGGAGTTAAGAAGAAAGTATTCCCTTTATCTTTGGGGGGGAAGGCATTGACATGGTATAGGCTATTGGATGATACTGGAAGATGGGACTGGAACCGGTTAAAGCTGGAATTTCACCAGAAGTTTTATCCTATGCATTTGGTTCATCGTGATCGGAATTATATATATAATTTTTGGCCTCATGGGGGGAGAAAGTATCGCTCAAGCTTGGGGGAGGCTTAAATATATGATGGAGACATGCCCCAATCATGAGCTCTCAAGAGAGATAATTATACAAAACTTTTATGTCCGGCTTTCTCATAATGATCAATCAATGCTCGATACTTCTTCTACTAGTTCTTTTATGAAGAAAACTATTCAATTCAAATGGGATCTTCTGGTAAGAATTAAATGCAGCTCTGAAGATGTCAGGTATAAATCTTGAGTTTGATTGTGTTAAATCTTTTATGGAAACATATGCTTTTCATATGTTTAGTGCCAAATATGGACTTAACTCTGAGATAGTAGCCACCTTTTGTGAATCATTCGCTGCTCATGTTGATCTCCCTAAGGAGAAATGGTTTAAGTTTCATCCACCTATTGAAGAAAGTTGTGAGGAAACTGTTATAGCTAAAGATGAAACAATCACTTATAATGCTAATCCAGTTGTGCCTACTGCTTATATTGAGAAACCTCCCTTTCCTGTTAGGATTAAGGAACATGCTAAAGCCACAGCTGTGGTTCATAAGAGTCATGTTAGAACACCTAAACCCTCTGAACAAATTAAGATGGAACCTAATATTGCAATGGTCAAAGATCTCTTGGTTGATAATATTGACGGGCATGTTATTTACTTCTGTTCTGAGGCTGCTAAAATTGCTAAACCTGCTAGAAATGAACAAGATATGTTAGATAGGAATAAGCCCGTAATTGGCATGCCTATTGTTTCTGTTAATATTGTAGATCATTTCTATCATGGTTTATGTGATATGGTTGCTAGTGTGAGTGTTATTCCGTTTTCACTATATCAAGAAATTATGAATGATATTGCACCTCTTGAGATTGAAGATATTGATGTTACTATTAAGCTTGAAAATAGAGATACTATTTCACTACTTGGGATTGTTAGAGATGTTGAAGTCTTGTGTGGTAAGATCAAATACCCTACTGATTTCTTAGTACTTTGATAACAACAAGATAATTTTTGTCCCATTATATTCAGTAGACCTTTCTTGAATATTGTTAATGCTGAAATTGATTGTGTTAAAGAAAAAGTTAGAGTTCAGTTTGGTGATGTATCTCATGAGTTTAATTTCTCCAAGTTTAGTAAACAACTACATGAAAGGAATTGTCTAGTAAAGATGAAATTATTGGTGTTGCTTCTATTGTTGTGCCTCCTACTGATCCATTAGAACAATATTTGCTAGACCATGAAAATGATATGCATATGAATGAAAGAAATGAAATAGATGAGATATTCTTTAAACAAGCACCTATCCTTAATCATAAATTGCATGTTGAAACTCTGGGAGACCCTCTCCCACCTAAGAATGATCCTGTGTTTGAATTAAATAAATGTCCGTATACACTAAAATATGCTTATCTTGATGAAAAGAAGATATATCATGTTATTATCAATGCTAACCTTTCAGAGCAAGAAGAAAAGAGATTACTTAAAACTCTGAGGAAGCACCGTGCTGTGATTGGATATACTCTTGATGATCTTAAGGGCATTAGTCCCACCTTATGCCAACAAGAGCCTGATGCTAAACCAGTTGTTGATCGTCAACGTCGTCTGAATCCTAAAATGAAGGATGTGGTAAGAACTGAAATAGTAAAGCTTCTGAAAGCAGGTATAATTTATCCTATAGCTGATAGTAGATGGGCAAGTCTCATGTTCATTGTGTCCCTAAGAAAGGAGGCATTACTGTTGTTCCTAATGATAAAAATGAACTTATCCCACAAAGAATTGTAACCGGTTATAGGACAGTCATTGATTTTAGGAAATTGGATAAAGCCACTAGAAAAGATCATTATCCTTTGTCTTTTATTGATTAAATGTTAGAAATATTATCTAAACATACACACTTTTGCTTCCTAGATGGTTATTCTGGTTTTTCTCAAATACCTGTATCACAAGAAGATCAAGAGAAAATCACCTTTACTTGTCCTTATGGAACTTATGCTTATAGACATATGCCTTTTGGTTTATATAATGCACTTGCTACCTTTCAAAGATGTATGACTGCTATATTCTCTGATTTCTGTGAAAAGATCGTTGAGGTATTCATGGATGACTATTCTGTTTACGGAACCTCTTTTGATGATTGCTTCAGCAACCTTGACCGAGTTTTGCAGAGATGTGAAGAGACTAATCTTGTCTTAAACTGGGAGAAGTGTCACTTTATGGTGAATGAAGGTATAGTCCTTGGGCATAAAATTTTTGAAAGAGGTATTGAGGTGGATAAAGCTAAAGTGGATGCAATTGAGAAAATACCATGTCCTAAAGATATTAAAGGTAGTGTTTGCATGTGATAAATTTAGCAGTTGTGTTTGCATGTGATAAATTTAGGCCTTATATTGTTGATTCTAAAGTAACCATTCACACCGATCATGCTACTATTAAACATCTTATGGAAAAGAAAGATGCTAAACCTAGGCTGATTAGGTGGGTTCTTTTATTACAAGAATTTGATTTGCATATTATTGATAGAAAAGGAGCGGAAAATCCTGTAGCAGATAACTTGTCTAGAATGGAAAATGTTCTTGATGACCCACTGCCTATTGATGATAGTTTTCCTGACAAGCAATTAGCTATTATAAATGCTTCTACTTCTGGTAATAATCCTTGGTATGTAGACTATGCTAATTCCATTGTTGCTAAAAATATACCACCATTGGTGCGACGTGCTATACAAACGGTTTTTAACCCCTTTCCACAATAGAGTTTTAAACCATTGACTTGCCTGTGTGTGCTATAGGGGGGTCCTTCCCACACGATCCAGAAACCGTTCGTGATAGGCAGCGATGATGCAGACGCGTTGCCAAATGTAATTGTATGTGATGCAAGAACATATCACACACACTATATTCTGGCACACATGTGGGACTGGTGATCAATCACCCACGTCTCTCACGAGTCAAACATTTCCAATTGTGTAGGGAAACCAAACGGTGTTTGACACTCGACCATTTGTGAAATAGTACCTAAGGCACACGGGCCATCATAGAAACTGTGCGCGATATGTGTCCCATCGCTCACGAGTATTCTATGCAATCGTCTGCCATGCATGACATCATTCCACACATTTCTTGAACAATTTACGAGTGGGATTTCATTTTGCATTGGGCACTGTTTCCTCTAAGCTCTCGTGTGCGATAATGTGCTATGACAAACAATTCATGAGCCCCTACGCGCACGTAGAAGTGATGCAAATCCTCTGCGATTTGTTGTGTATCACCGATGGTTGCACTATGAGTGATGTGTCCTTTTGGTTCTGGATCGCACATGCTCATTTAGTTGAACCGTGTGCACTTCAACGGCCAGGTTAAAGCAAAATATCACATTTGAATCGCCCTGCAAAAAGCAAATTTGCCACAATATGCAATTGAACCAATAGTGTCCACAGGAAGAACATTCATCAGAATTCGCAACAATATGCAATTGAACAAATTCTAGCTAAATTCCACTGACTTATCGACATATGCAGTACATAATCATAGTGTATGAAATATAAAGACCTCATCACATGGGACAAACGCATACTCATTGTTTGAGGAACAACCATGCTGAAATCTTCATTATCACTAGTGGGCTTGATGTAGTAATTCAGGAAGAATTTGCTGATAAACCTCCTACCAACCAGCAATTCACCAGCGGGGAGCGGTTTAGGGGTCATCGGTTCAAAGATGAGCTGCAGGATTTTTAGATCAGAATGTGCCATACGAGTGGAGTAGAAGATATTAATTAAGATCTAGACTTACTGGTACAAATTCGAGAGCATCATTACAACAATCAGTAGATTTGTAGATGGAGATCATGTGTCTGCAAACATAGCATCCACAAAGGTTGGTCCCTGCTTGTTGCTGAGGACACTGGAATTTTTGTACAGAATTAGTCATGTATTTGCCCTGTTAGGAACAACCTAACCAGTGTAAGATGTTTATTTTTTTTCTTTGGAGAGAAATAGAAAGAGGTTTATTTAGAAACTTGAACATTTGACTAGCGTAAGAAAAGGTATTTCCAAACATTTGGATACATTTTCCGAAAATAACGGATTTCGGTGTCTTACCGGAGAAATGATCTTGTGCTCCAGAGGTAGTTCACTGTTGAACCGGTTCCCTGGTTTAGTTTTGCACAATGCCAACACACTGCAAATGAAGATGAATTTTCACATACCCAATTCTTGAACCAGATATGAATGCAAATTTCAACATCATAGAATTCAATACCTATCCATGAATTTTTGAAGATGCGTCAGATCCTGAGGCTTTATTGACTTTCTGAGAGAATACAGGTAGTAAAATATGTTCTGCTTTGGAACAACGACTACCAAGATCCAGTGAATGCTACAGATTAAGAAAACCATGAACTTACGAACTATGTTGAAATCTAAAAGACGATCAATGTATGCATGGTTGTTTATTTGACTTACCCTTCATGATATGGCAAGAGAAAGAATTTTGCATGGGGCATGAAATCAAGATACTGGCAACTTTGCCAATGGCCCACTCCCATTTATCTATGGTACCACATAATAACGTGCCATTTGCTACATCGGGATCAATGAAATACGCTCTCTCCCTTGTTGTTCTGTACGCGATCAATCCCTTGAGAGGAATACAATATAGTTAGCTTTTTTCATTTACAGCCTTGTATGGATATGTTGATCAGAGTTTGTGAAGTACTTACAACATCAAGCATTTAACAAGAGTGGCAGCGAGCACATTGAAGTAGAAGAGATGAAAGTCCTCGAATTCCAAACTGGTGGAACCCTAATCGTGACGGAAATGATCTCTGTTGTAGTGGACTAGCAAAACCTCGTGGCCTTTGGACATTTCATCCTTGCAATATTTATGTAACTTGCGGTAACTGGAACTACACTTCTCGAAGTATTCGCCAACAAGAAATGGTTGGCCATGGACGTACTTGCGTGCTTCAAGTATGTCTGCTTTATTTTTAGCAAGTATCATTTCAACTTCTTGATCGGGCAAGTTGTCAGAACCAGTATTACTCTTCGATTCGAACAACTTGCTGGTAATTTGGTTTTGGGCGAGGAGTGCTTTTAGTAAGAGGCTATTGTTCTCATTCCTCCTCAATTTTGGGGGCCGCTTCCTTGCGGGTGTGGCCATGCCCGCTTTCTTCTTGGAACTTGAAGCACTTCTAGTGCAAGGTCTGGATGGTTGAAAGACAGACTGCTGAGCAGACGGTGAAGCTACGAAGGACTGCTGAGATGGCGGTGCTGCTGTGACGGACTGATGAGCTATAGGAGCAGAGGCATCGGACTGTTGACCAGGCGTTGAAGCTATGTGGGGCTTCTGTGGAGGTGGTGCCAATGCGTCGGTGTGCTGAGAAGGCTGTGCCAACGCGTTGGTTTCCTGAGCAGGCAGTGTTGACACATTGGTATGCTGATCATGTAGCTGTGAACCGACGGACTGATGACCAGGCAGTTTCGGACCTTTGGATTGCTTAGTAGGAGGTTCCAAACCATCTGTTGCTAAGCGGGGGGTTTCGAAGCATCGGACTGCTTAGCAGTTCGTTCCATCGGGTTGGTCTTCTGAGCATGCGGTGTCGCTGTTGCTCCCCATGCTGCTTTAGTGGCCGGCATACCGGTGGTGCATCTTCAGTAGTTGTAGGTCTTGCCACTGGCTGCTCAGGGGCGGACGATGACATGGCATGTACGGCACAAAGTCGGGCGGGCTGATCACAGGTTGATGCATCAGCCGTCAGATTATGAGTATTAGATTCCTCAGGGGAAGCACGCGAGAGCTGTCGTGGCAAGGAGAGAGTCACCGGTTGAAGGCCGACATTGGTTGCTCTTGGCGGGGCTTGAGGGATCTCATCCATGAAGTCTATTTCCTTTCGTGGCCACTGGATATGATTTAACAGTGTTTCTCCCAAGGTCATCTGCTCATCATAGTCCCCTAGGACATTCTTCAGGGCAAATTCACTGAATTCAGACTTTACTTTAGTCACGTAGCACTTCACACAGCCCGGCTTCAATGGCACATTGTCCAACAAGAGGCCCCCTTCCGAAAGGGGGGGCAAAACCCAGGTTGTTGCACATTTTAACGTACTTCATAATGTGTAAGCACACCCGCCAGTCTACCTGTCATTTGTTGGAACATGCGGTATGCTACGCTAGTGTCAAATAAATTTTTCCTACCATGCACCCAAGATCATGATGCTGGAAATAAATCACGGGATCGGGTTTACCACTAGACACGCAGTCACCACAGCGGAAGTAGAGCTGGTGATGGTGTAGTCGATCTCCCGATGCGTCTCCTCCTCGCGTCGTCGATCTCCCGTGAACAACGAAGACCCGTGAACGGTGATCTCCCGCGAACAGCACCTCACGGTTCCCTCGAATGGTTCGTCCAAGCACCGCAAATGTGATGCCTCCAAGGTATCCACACGTACGGGGAGCAGCGTTGGGCGGCGGACTACTAGGTCCGGTCGCGCGGCATGGGGCGTGGGTAGTTGCGGTGGCTCTGGAGGGAGGAAAGATCAACCCTAAGTGGTGCACCCACTCCCCTACATATAGACCTCCGAGATGGGCTCAGCACTTGAGGCCCACTAGGAGTCTAAACTCATTTCCACTCGAATCCAATCTGAATGGACTGCAGCGCCTTAAGTGTGCGACCCTATAGGTTCATGTACACATGGGCATGACCCGAGTTGATAGTTGGTAGTGGCTCCTAGCAGAACATGCCAACTCCCATGTGTCCGCAAAGTCGTTAGACAAACCTCGACAACATGTTATATGCAACATTCCTTTTGCCTCACGATATATGTTGTCGAGCTCAAGGCGAGTACTTGTCACCCTTGTGGTAGCTCGACCTCTCTTCTCAAAACTGTGATACAGATTCCCGGACCAGGTTAACACTTAACCCAAGTCACATGGCCATGCTTTCCGAATCTGATCACTCGAGAGGGCCCAGAAAATATCTCTCCAGATAGGAGGCACAAATCCCATCTTGGTCAGCCATGTCTCGCGACATGTCTCACGACTCACCCGAAAGCTACCTTTACAACTACCTAGTTGCGGGGTAGCGTTTGATAAACCCGAAGTGAGTCGATCCTCATCCCGAGAACATGCAAGGACCTCAAGTCTAGGACATGGCATAGACATTGTACTTGAGACTAACAGATGGAAATATCTCGCTGCGTCTCAAAGTGGGTTTGTCCGACTTGGTGATCTCCATCCCCGGGTCCATACTATCGGTTTAGCATCTCCATGCACATGACTTGTGAAACATAGTCATCAACCGAGTCGTATACTAGTCAAGGGTATGTGTCCGCATAACCTTATCAACTAGGGACCATTAGAATGACCATCATACAATACATAGTTCCACAAACAAGTCACATACTTATTGATACATATCATTGATGATGTTCAAGGACAATACAAAAGACTCATAAATACATAGGGAAATATCATCATCACATGATTGCCTCTAGGGCATATCTCCAACATCATTCCATATAGATCAGATATAGCATCATCATGCACAGATGCAGTCTCAGTGTCGCTGGGGTCAGCTGATGCACAACTACTCTTGTGTGATATTGTCACGCAATAAGCAGGACCCTCCATGCCCGCCTCCCCTCCCGTCAGCTGGCTATCTCTTAGTGTTAGAGTCTTCTGCATCATCAGTGACTCCTCAATTTCCTTTTGAACTATCGGATACATGTCCCTCCTCAACCTTTCATACAATTGATTCTACTTCATTTCACTCATCTCTTTTTTCATGGTGAGCCTCTCTTCTTTGATGAGTGTGAAAGCCCTCTTGTGCGGGACATTGACACCTATACCCCTTGCATGGCCGAGGGGCTCTTTTGTTTTCAGAGCATCATGCAGAATGTCACATGGCCCTAAGTTCCTGTAGAACCTTCCAGGGGTGGTGGAAGCCTTTAACATCACGAGATACAGTGCTCCATCATGTGATTTTTCAAAGTAATAAGAACCATCGTCATGCCTCCTTGCATGTGCCCGCAAGTAGTCTCTAGCGCGTTCGCCCATGATTTCACTAAAGGCTGGTTGCCCACCCGCAGCTACTGATTCTTTATCCTCCTGGTCCCATATCGGTTTCATGTCGTAGTATCCTGCCACACCCATACGTTGGGTGTGTGTGTGTGTTCCTATTGAAGTTTTGATTGCTTGGCACTCTTCTCAGTAAACTCTGTAGTTGCCCTTACCCTTTTGAATTCTGCCCAGTCTGCCTTTGTAATTTGGGGGTATGCGGGGATTGGGTCCTTGCCTACACTCAAGTGTTGGAAATATGCCCTAGAGGCAATAATAAAATGGTTATTATTATATTTCCTTGTTCATGATAATTGTCTATTGTTCATGCTATAATTGTATTAACCGGAAACCATAATACATGTGTAAATACATAGACCACAGCATGTCCCTAGTGAGCCTCTAGTTGGCTAGCTCGTTGATTAATAGATGGTTGTGGTTTCCTGACCATGGACATTGGATGTCGTTGATAACAGGATCACATCATTAGGAGAAAGATGTGATGGACAAGACCCAATCCTAAGCATAGCACAGGATCGGGTAGTTTGTTTGCTAGAGCTTTTCTAATGTCAAGTATCATTTCCTTAGACCATGAGATTGTGCAACTCCTGGATACCGTAGGAATGCTTTGGGTGTATCAAACGTCACAATGTAACTGGGTGACCATAAAGGTGCACTACAGGTATCTCCGAAAGTGTCTGTTGGGTTGGCACGAATCGAGACTGGGATTTGTCACTCCGTATGATGGAGAGGTATCTCTGGGCCCACTCGGTAATGCATCATCATAATGAGCTCAATGTGACTAAGGAGTTAGCCACGGGATCATGGGTTATGGAACGAGTAAAGAGACTTGCCGGTAACAAGATTGAACAAGGTATAGGGATACCGACGATCGAATCGCGGGCAAGTAACATACCGATGGACAAAGGGAATTGTATACGGGATTGATTGAATCGCCGACATCGTGGTTCATCTGATGAGATCATCGTGGAACATGTGGGAGCCAATATGGGTATCTAGATCCCGCTATTGGTTATTGGCCGGAGAGGTGTCTCGGTCATGTCTGCATGGTTCCCGAACCCGTAGGGTCTACACACTTAAGGTTCCGTGACGCTAGAGTTCTTATGGGAAATTGTATGTGGTTACCGAAAGTTGTTCGGAGTCTCGGATGAGATCCCGGATGTCACGAGGAGTTCCGGAATGGTCTAGAGGTAAAGATTTATATATGGGAAGTCCTATTTTGGCCACCAGAAAATGTTCGGGATTTTTTGGTGTTGTACCGGGAAGGTTCTAGAAGGTTCCGGAGTGGGGCCCACCTGCATGGGGGGACCTACATGAACGTGGGTAGTGGGGGCAAGGCCCCACACCCCTGGTCAAGGTGCACCAAGATCCCCCCTTAGAAGGAATAAGATCATATCCCGAAGGGATAAGATCAAGATCCCTAAAAAGGGGGGATAACAATCGGTGGGGAAGGGAAAGGATGGGATTTCTTTCCTCCCACCTTTGCCAACGCCCCAATGGACTTGGAGGGCAAGAAACCAGCCCCCTCCACCCCTATATATAGTGGGGAGGTGCATGGGAGCTGCACCCCTTGCCCCTGGCGCAGCCCTTCCCCCCTCCAACTCCTCCTCCTCCTCCGTAGTGCTTGGCGAAGCCCTGCCGTAGAACCGCAAGCTCCACCACCACGCCGTCGTGCTGCCGGAGCTCTCCCTCAACTTCTCCTCTCCCCTTGCTGGATCAAGAAGGAGGATACATCCCCGGGCAGTACGTGTGTTTAACGCGGAGGCGCCGTCCGTTCGGCGCTTGAATCGGATCTTCCGCGATTTGAATCGCCGCGAGTACGACTCCATCAACCGCGTTCTTGTAACGCTTTTGCTTAGCGATCTTCAAGCGTATGAAGATGCACTCCCTCTCACTTGTTGCTAGCATCTCCATTGATCTTGGTGACACGTAGGAATTTTTTTAATTATTACTACGTTCCCCAACAGTGGCATCATGAGCTAGGTCTATGCGTAGATTCTATGCACGAGTAGAACACAAGTAGTTGTGGGCGATGATTTGTTCAATTTGCTTACCATTACTAGTCCTATCTTGATTCAGCAGCATTGTGGGATGAAGCGGCCCGGACCGACCTTACACGTACGCTTACGTGAGACAGGTTCCACCGACTGACATGCACTTGTTGCATAAGGTGGCTAGCGGGTGTCTGTCTCTCCCACTTTAGTCGGATCGGATTCGCTGAAGAGGATCCTTATGAAGGGTAAATAGCAATTGGCATATAACCATTGTGGCTTTTGCGTAGGTAAGAAACGTTCTTGCTAGAAACCCATAGCAGCCACGTAAAACATGCAACAACAATTAGAGGACGTCTAACTTGTTTTTGCAGGGTATGCTATGTGATGTGATATGGCCAAAAGGATGTGATGAATTATATATGTGATGTATGAGATTGATCATGTTCTTGTAATAGGAATCACGACTTGCATGTTGATGAGTATGACAACTGGTAGGAGCCATAGGAGTTGTCTTAATTTATTGTATGACCTGCGTGTCAATGAAAACGCCATGTAATTACTTTACTTTATTGCTAACCGTTAGCCATAGTAGTAGAAGTAATAGTTGGCAAGACAACTTCATGAAGACACGATGATGGAGATCATGGTGTCATGCCGGTGACGATGGTGATCATGCCGCGCCTTGAAGATGGAGATCAAAAGCGCAAGATGATATTGGCCATATCATGTCACTTTATGATTTGCATGTGATGTTTATCATGTTTACATCTTATTTGCTTAGAACGACGGTAGCATAAATAAGATGATCCCTCACTAAAAAAAATTCAAGAAATGTGTTCCCCTAAGTGTGCACCGTTGCGAAGGTTCGTTGTTTCGAAGCACCACGTGATGATCGGGTGTGATAGATTCTAACGTTCGCATACAACGGGTGTAAGACAGATTTACACATGTGAAACACTTAGGTTGACTTGACGAGCCTAGCATGTACAGACATGGCCTCGGAACACGAGAGACCGAAAGGTCGAACATGAGTCGTATAGTAGATGCGATCAACATGGAGATGTTCACCGTTGATGACTAGTCCGTCTCACATGATGATCGGACACGGCCTAGTCGATTCGGATCATGTATCACTTACATGACTAGAGGGATGTCTATCTGAGTGGGAGTTCATTAAATAATTTGATCAGATGAACTTAATTATCATGAACTTGGTCTAAAATTGTCTTTACAACCTACCTTGTAGATCCAATGGCCCACGCTAATGTTGCCCTCAACTTCAACGTGTTCCTAGAGAAAACCAAGCTGAAAGACGATGGTAGCAACTATACGGACTGGGTCCATAACTTGAGGATCATCCTCATAGCTGCCAAGAAAACATATGTCCTTGAAGCACCGCTAGGTGACGCACCCATTTTCCCAGCAACTCAAGACGTTATGAACGCCTGGCAGTCGCGTAGTGATGATTACTCCCTGGTTCAGTGCGGCATGCTTTACAGCTTAGAACTGGGGCTCCAAAAGCGTTTTGAGCAACACAGAGCATATGAGATGTTCCAAGAGCTGAAAATCGTTTTCTAAGCTCATGCCTGGGTTGAGAGATATGAAGTCTCCGACAAGTTCTACAGTTGTAAGATGGAGGAAAACAGCTCTGTCAGCGAGCATATACTCAAAATGTCTGGGTTGCACAACCGCTTGTCTCAGCTGGGAGTTAATCTTCCAGATGACTTGGTCATTGATAGGATCCTCTAGTCGCTTCCACCTAGCTACAAGAGCTTTGTGATGAACTACAATATGCAAGGGATGGAGAAGTCCATTCCTGAGTTATATTCAATGCTGAAATCAGCGGAGGTGGAGATCAAAAAGGAACATCAAGTGTTGATGGTGAATAAGACCACTAGTTTCAAGAAAGGCAAGGGTAAGAAGAACTTCAAGAAGGACGGCAAGGGAGTTGCCACGCCCGGTAAGTCAGTTGCCGGGAAGAAGCCAAAGAATGGACCCAAGCCTGAGACTGAGTGCTTTTATTGCAAGGGAAATGGTCACTGGAAGCGGAACTGCCCCAAGTACTTAGCGGATAAGAAGGCCGGCAACGCCAAAGGTAAATATGATATACATGTTATTGATGTGTCCTTACCAGCGCTCGTCCCGCTGGTCAATGGTTTATTTTTATTGAATCTCGAACGTGATGTTACACATATTCATAGTGTGAATGCCAAAAGATGTAAGGTTGATAATGATAGTCCCACATACTTGTGGCACTGCCGCCTTGGTCACATTGGTGTCAAACGCATGAAGAAACTCCATGCAGATGGACTTTTGGAGTCTCTTGATTATGAATCATTTGACACGTGCGAACCATGCCTCATGGGAAAAATGACCAAGACTCCGTTCTCCGGAACAATGGAGCGAGCAACCAACTTGTTGGAAATAATACATACTGATGTTTGTGGTCCAATGAGCGTTGAGGCTCGTGGTGGCTATCGTTATGTTCTCACCCTCACTGATGACTTAAGTAGATATGGGTATGTCTACTTAATGAAACACAAGTCTGAGACCTTTGAAAAGTTCAAGAAATTTCAGAGCGAGGTAGAGAATCAACGTGACAGGAAAATAAAGTTCTTACGATCAGATCATGGAGGAGAATACTTGAGTCACAAGTTTGGCACGCACTTAAGGAAATGTGGAATTGTTTCACAACTCACGCCGCCTGGAACACCTCAGCGTAATGGTGTGTCCAAACGTCGTAATCGCACTCTATTGGATATGGTGCGATCTATGATGTCTCTTACCGATCTACCGCTATCATTTTGGGGTTATGCTTTAGAGACTGCCGCATTCACTTTAAATAGGGCACCATCTAAATCCGTTGAGACGACACCGTATGAATTATGGTTTGGGAAGAAACCTAAGCTGTCGTTTCTGAAAGTTTGGGGATGCGATGCTTATGTCAAGAAACTTCAACCTGAAAAGCTCGAACCCAAATCGGAAAAATGCGTCTTCATAGGATACCCTAAGGAAACTATTGGGTATACCTTCTACCTCACATCCGAAGGCAAGATCTTTGTTGCCAAGAATGGATCCTTTTCGGAGAAAGAGTTTCTCTCGAAAGAAGTAAGTGGGAGGAAAGTAGAACTTGACGAGGTACCCCCTCTTGAACCGGAGAGTAGCGCAGCTCAGGAAGATGTTTCTGTGGTACCTGCACCGACTAGAGAGGAAGTTAATGATGATGATCATGAAACTTTGGGTCAAGTTGCTACTGAACTTCGTAGGTCCACGAGGACACGTTCCGCACCAGAGTGGTACGGCAACCCTGTCCTGGAAATCATGTTGTTAGACAACGGTGAACCTTCGAACTATGAAGAAGCGATGGCGGGCCCGGATTCCAACAAATGGCTTGAAGCCATGAAATCCGAGATAGGATCCATGTATGAAAACAAAGTATGGACTTTGACGGACTTGCCCGATGATCGGCAAGCCATAGAGAATAAGTGGATCTTTAAGAAGAAGACTGACGCGAATGGTAATGTGACCGTCTATAAGGCTCGGCTTGTCGCTAAGGGTTATCGACAAGTTCAAGGGGTTGACTACGATGAGACCTTCTCACCCGTAGCGAAGCTGAAGTCCATCCGAATCATGTTAGCAATTGCTGCATTCTATGATTATGAGATCTGGCAAATGGACGTCAAAACGGCATTCCTTAATGGTTTCCTTAAGGAAGAATTGTATATGATGCAGCCAGAAGGTTTTGTCGATCCTAAGAATGCTGACAAAGTATGCAAGCTCCAGCGCTCCATCTATGGGCTGGTGCAAGCATCTCAGAGTTGGAACATTTGCTTTGGGTTTATACGGACTTATGGAGAAGCCTGTATTTACAAGAAAGTGAGTGGGAGCTCTGTAGCATTTCTCATATTATATGTGGATGACATACTGTTGATGGGAAATGATATAGAACTTTTGGAAAGCATAAAGGCCTACTTGAATAAGTGTTTTTCAATGAAGGACCTTGGAGAAGCTGCTTACATATTAGGCATCAAGATCTATAGAGATAGATCGAGACGCCTCATTGGTCTTTCACAAAGCACATACCTTGACAAGATATTGAAGAAGTTCAATATGGATCAGTCCAAGAAGGGGTTCTTGCTTGTATTGCAAGGTATGAGATTGAGCGCAGCTCAACGCCCGACCTCGGCAGAAGAAAGAGAAAAGATGAGTGTCATCCCCTATGCCTCAGCCATAGGCTCTATTATGTATGCCATGCAGTGTACCAGACCTGATGTGAACCTTGCCATAAGTTTGGTAGGGAGGTACCAAAGTGATCCCGGAATGGACCACTGGACAGCGGTCAAGAATATCCTGAAGTACCTGAAAAGGACTAAGGATATGTTTCTCGTTTATGGAGGTGCCTAAGAGCTCGTCGTAAAGGGTTACGTCGATGCTAGCTTTGACACAGATCTGGATGACTCCAAGTCACAAACCGGATACGTGTACATTTTGAATGGTGGGGCAGTCAGCTGGTGCAGTTGCAAGCAAAGCGTCGTGGCGGAATCTACATGTGAAGCGGAGTACATAGCTGCTTCGGAAGCAGCTCAAAAAGGAGTCTGGATGAAGGAGTTTATCACCGACCTAGGAGTGATTCCCAATGCGTCAGGCCCGATGACTCTCTTCTGTGACAACACTGGAGCTATTGCCATTGCCAAGGAGCCCAGGTTTCACAGGAAGACCAAGCACATCAAGCGCCGCTTCAACTCCATTCGTGAATATATTCAAGATGGAGACATAGATATTTGTAAAGTACATACGGATCTGAATGTCGTAGATCCGTTGACTAAACCTCTTCCACGAGCAAAACATGATCAGCACCAGAACTCTATGGGTGTTCGATTCATCACAATGTAACAAGATTATTGACTCTAGTGCAAGTGGGAGACTGTTGGAAATATGCCCTAGAGGCAATAATAAAATTGTTATTATTATATTTCCCTGTTCATGATAATTGTCTATTGTTCATGCTATAATTGTATTAACTGGAAACCGTAATACATGTGTGAATACATAGACCACAGCATGTCCCTAGTGAGCCTCTAGTTGACTAGCTCATTGATCAATAGATGGTTGTGGTTTCCTGACCATGGACATTGGATGTCATTGATAACGGGATCACATCATTAGGAGAATGATGTGATGGACAAGACCCAATCCTAAGCATAGCACAAGATCGTGTAGTTCGTTTGCTAGAGCTTTTCTAATGTCAAGTATCATTTCCTTAGACCATGAGATTGTGCAACTCCCGGATACCGTAGGAATTCTTTGGGTGTATCAAACGTCACAACGTAATTGGGTGACCATAAAGGTGCACTACAGGTATCTCCGAAAGTGTCTGTTGGGTTGGCACGAATCGAGACTGGGATTTGTCACTCCGTATGACGGAGAGGTATCTCTGGGCCCACTCGGTAATGCATCATCATAATGAGCTCAATGTGACTAAGGAGTTAGCCACGGGATCATGCGTTACGGAATGAGTAAAGAGACTTGCCGGTAACGAGATTGAACAAGGTATAGGGATACCGACGATTAAATCTCGGGCAAGTAACATATCGATGGACAAAGGGAATTGTATACGGGATTGATTGAATCCCCGACATCGTGGTTCATCCGATGAGATCATTGTGGAACATGTGGGAGCCAATATGGGTATCCAGATCCCGCTATTGGTTATTGGCCGGAGAGGTGTCTCGGTCATGTCTGCATGGTTCCCGAACCCATAGGGTCTACACACTTAAGGTTCCATGACGCTAGAGTTGTTATGGGAAATTGTATGTGGTTACCAAAAGTTGTTCGGAGTCCCGGATGAGATCCCAAACGTCACGAGGAGTTCCGGAATGGTCTGGAGGTAAAGATTTATATATGGGAAGTCCTATTTTGGCCACCGGAAAATGTTCGAGGTTTTTTCGGTGTTGTACCGGGAAGGTTCTAGAAGGTTTCGGAGTGGGGCCCACCTGCATGGGGGGACCCACATGAATGTGGGTAGTGGGAGCAAGGCCCCACACCCCTGGTCAAGGCGCACCAAGATCCCCCCTTAGAAGGAATAAGATCATATCCCGAAGGGATAAGATCAAGATCCCTAAAAAGGGGGGATAACAATCGGTGGGGAAGCGAAAGGATGGGATTTCTTTCCTCCCACCTTTGCCAATGCCCCAATGGACTTGGAGGGCAAGAAACCAGCCCCCTCCACCCCTATATATAGTGGGGAGATGCATGAGAGCTGCACCCCTTGCCCCTGGCGCAGCCCTTCCCCCCTCCAACTCCTCCTCCTCCTCCGTAGTGCTTGGCGAAGCCCTGCCGGAGAACCGCAAGCTCCACCACCACGCCGTCGTGCTGCTGGAGCTCTCCCTCAACTTCTCCTCTCCCCTTGCTGGAACAAGAAGGAGGAGACGTCCCTGGGCTGTACGTGTGTTGAACACGGAGGCGCCGTCCGTTCGGAGCTTGAATCAGATCTTCCGTGATTTGAATCGCCGCGAGTACGACTCCATCAACCGCGTTCTTGTAACGCTTCCGCTTAGCGATCTTCAAGGGTATGAAGATGCGCTCCCTCTCACTTGTTGCTAGCATCTCCTAGATTGATCTTGGGGACACGTAGGAAAATTTTGAATTATTACTACGTTCCCCAACATCAAGTACTTCTTGTACAACACGTGCTTCTAGTTTCTCCCAGCATCCCTGGCCTTCTTCAGTGTAGCATGTTTCACCTGCATTCTCCACTGCTCTGGAACGTTGAAGCGATCCATGATCTCCCGGACTATCTTGTACCGCGTTTCTATGCCAGCCTTCCAAAATCCCGACAGATTAATGTTGAGACTGGCCCTGCCAACAAATCCACACACACTCCTGAACCTCGTTCGTGCTTTATCTGGTTTAGTTGGATCCAAAGACTTTAAATCAATGTCGGTTACATCATATACACCTTTAGGATGGTGTGTGGGCTTTCTTGGAGCGTTCTTCTGTGTCCTGACTGGAAGGGTGAATGCGGCAGCTCTATCCCGTTCGAGATTACTTGATCCCAGATCATTTGATGATGACCTAGGGTTGTCGGACTCAGATGAAGATACATCGCGTGAAGCATGAGTGTTGTCGCTGCTACTCGGCATCTACAGAGAACACATGCAAAATTCAGAAATGGGGGATAAGCATAAAGCTAACAACTTGGTAGCAAGATGTCTAAACATGGCATGTAATAATTTGGAAAATGTACGGCTAATTTGTTCATTTTGTGTGACTATGGCGCCCGTGATCTGTAAATCGACAATAACTAATTAGAACAAATACATCTTATATGTACTTGTTAGGAAGGTAGATAATGAACATATATACGCTCTCCATTATTTTATAGCCAATTTGGGAACAAACTAAACCAAATAGGAAAAGGGATCACGATGAAATAGACCTCAGCGCGATGGAGACCAGTAACTGATAGGGTTTTATGCAATTACTGCATAGGGCATTAACTTGCACACAAGGACACAAATATGATTTTCCAACCCATGATGGTCTGTTGTTGCATGTACATGCATGTAGTTCAAATTTGAATTACGGCATTATATGGCTAGAAACTCACTTAATGTCTTAAAAAGGTCAAATGAACCCTGGAAATTTCCAAAATTTAACATGACAATTGTATTAGTGCATGTTAATAGTACAAAAAATCTCAGGGCCATAGGAGGAAGCAAGTGTCGGTTCGTGATCAAACATGCATTGTTCCCACTCGGAACCACGTGTCTTCTCGTGAGATGCTCCGATTTTTTAGAGGTGTGTGTCAAAACTTTCGTCAAATAGGCCATTTTTTTTACAATGGCATCTTGGTACCATGTCATGACATCAAGCAAGGTTTCATGTATTTCTGATCATTTTTTATTTTTTTAAATTTAAAAACCATTGTACTTAGTGTTTCTTTCCAAGCCGTGACACCAATATGTTTGAAAATTTCTTCCAATTTACTGCGCAGGGCATTAACTTGCACACAAGGACACAAATATGATTTTTCAACCCATGATGGTTTGCTGTTGCATGTACATGTAGTTCAAATTTGAATTACGGTCATTATATGGCTAGAAACTCACTTGATGTCTTAAAAAGGTTAAATGAACCCTAAAAATTTCCAAATTTTAACATGATAGTTGTATTAGTGCATGTTAACCGTACTTAAAAATTCATACAATTTTCATCACCATCTGTTGCCACTGTACTCCAAATTAGTCTTTCGCAGCTAATAAAAAATGAATTGCATCGCACATAGTTGGTTATAGGAACCGTTTGCGATGAAAATTCGTGGGTCTTTTTATGTCTTCCTCCATAAGCTTCGCCGGATTCGTCTGCTCAAGCGCCGTTCACCCCCGAATCCTCAAGTCCCTGATACCCATTCCCCAATCCCTTCTTGCAAAGAATGACACCATGGAGACGCTTCGTGAGGGCCCGTACGGTCATCGGGTCTGCCCCGAGCGGCTCCGCCTCCGCCGAGAGCGCGGCCGCATCCGCATTGAGGGCAGCCGCATCCACCGAGAGGGCGTATGCGGCAGCTGATAGGGTAGCTACAGCAGCCGAGGCAGCTGCAGCAGCTGCTGCGACGTCGGCTGCAAACACCGAGAGCGCTCGAGAAGCCGCCCGTGCCGCGGAGGTCGACCTGGCCCAGGTCGAGGCCATCCACGCCCAGATCAAGGACGCCCACGCCAAGATATTCCAGGCCTCCTCGGAATCCAGCATGCACCCCATGTCCGAAAAGGCGGCGAAGATGCTTGCCGATGATGCGGCGGCGGAGGCCATGAAGCCCCTACTTCCTCATGAGATCGTCGAGCGGGAGCTGGAGATGCAGGAGGTGGCGGAGATCCAGGAGCGCCGAGAGGAGGAGTCACTCATGGCTAAGGAGGAGGTAGAGAAGCGCATGTCCATCGAGGATTCGGCGGTAGAGTACCAACGCGAGCTCTGGCGCCGCCACTACTACGAGTACTACAACCTTGAGGGCAGCACCGAGGACGAGGACGACGACGTGGTCGACTTTATCCTGGGGGACGCAGAGTCCAACAATGGTGGCATGTCGCCAGGACAAGTCATCGACATCTCATCTTACACCGGTGAGGCATAGGGCGGCGCGTCCACGGATTTGTAAAAATTATGCATACTTAGCCTTTCTTTACAACGCGGGTCTTTTGTTAGAGCAATGTTGAGGTCAACTAGCTCTGTTTAATTACTAAAATTGCTCGATTCAGTAAGTGTGATATATGTGATGTAGGCTCTTTTGTGTTCAAATTAGCAAGTGATGTTAAATTATGCAATGACTGTGACACCCCCGGCTTAATCATGCACTAATCATATACGCAAATGCACATGATCAAGCCTAAGGACTCACGGGAAGATATCACAACACAACTCTAAAACATAAATAAAGTCATACAAGCTTTATATTACAAGCCAGGGGTCTCAAGGGCTCGAATGCATAAGCTCGCATACAAGCGTCAGCGGAAGCATCAGATATCTGAGTACAGATATAAAAGAAAACACAGATAGGCCCTTAAAAGGCGGGGCAAAAGAAAACACTACGATCGAAAGGCGCAGGCCTCCTACCTGGGACCCTCCGAACCTACTCCTTGTCGTCGGCCAACTCGTAGAAGTATCCACCCTCGGGGTAGTAGTAGTAGTAGCGATCGTCGGCGGGGGCAGCTGTATCCGGGGCTCCGTCATCTGGTTGCACCAAAAGGATATGGGGAAAAAGAGAAAGCAAAGCAACCGTGAGTACTCATCCGAAGTACTCAGCAAGCAAAGATCTACACTACATATGCAACATTATCAAAGGGAGGCTGTATATGTGGACTGGGCTGCAGAAATGCCAGAATAGAGAGAAGGCCTAGTCCTATCGAAGACTAGCATCTTCAGCGGTCTTGCAGCATTAGAAGAGTGTAGTAATCTAGTACAGCATAAGGTAGTAGTATCATTAAGTCTCAACCTCACCCAGAGATCCTTTCTCGACTCCCTACGAGAAAGCAATCTCAGAGCCATAATATCAAAGTATCAACCTCGGCCAGAGATCCTTTCTCGACTCCCTGCGAGAAAGCAATCCCAGAGCCATAATATCCATATCTCATCTCATCAATATGTTCTAGTTGTATCGATCGGGATACAACTCCAAGCGTCCGTTACCGAGGATCCGGCTATGCATAGATTAGTTCTTCCCTGCAGGGGTGCACCAACTTACCCACCACGCTCGCTTAACTCCGATCGGACACACTTTTCTGGGTCATGCCTGGCCTCGGCCAAATGACACACCGCAGCCCTACCTAGAGCTCAGCAGAGAGGTCCCCGCCGGTCTACATCCTAAGCACTCAGGGGTCTTGGGCCGTCGCCCTGTGCACTCCGGGTCGTTGCGAGCAGGGTGGATACCAGCGCCAACCGCACGATCCGACCTGGCCACAATGCTGAACTGGACGTCTGACAAAGCTTTTGGCTGATGCATACGATGCAGAGTGCCCATAACTTTTCCCACGTGATGGTTAGTGCTATCGGGCCAAAGGCCCACTCAGATCACATATCCAAATCGTAGTGTATTGGTAGTGCGGTAACGAGCAGAGACTCACGATCGATGTGACCCCGTTGCCCCATCTCGAGGACTTGCGGCAAGGGCCGAGAATGCCCGGCCACGCCTCGTATTCATCACTCGGGCACCATCCAGGTCAACCCGTCTTCACGTCACACGCGGGTACCCCTCAGGGTCGACCCGCCTTTCCAAGTATCAGTAGTACAGTCCAAGTGTCTGTGTGTCCATAACATCGGGGGAATCCAAGGTATCACCCTCGTTGGATTCCTACTCGATGTATCCGTCAAGGTGAACTTGGAGGAATCACCCTCGATGGGTTCACACTTGAGGTGTTGCACGACAGTGTCGTTATCGGAAGTGGTGAAGGAGGAATCACCCTCGAGGACCACAACCGATGGACTAACCTACAAGGTTAACATCAGAAGTGCAGGCGAGGTATCACCTTCTGCACTCGATAGTAACCCAGTAGTGTCGTACAACTAAGGGGGTGATGTGCGGTGCCGGGGCCTGGTCTTCGATCCCGTAGATCGGATCTTCTGATAATCTAGCGGGGCAGTTGGGACAAGTGAGGGTCACTGGTGGGTCTCTAGCCAACCTATACTAAGCAGTTTGAAATAGGCAAGTAAGGTAACAATAAGCAGATTACAAAAGCAGGCTATGCATCAGAATAGGAGCAATCAATTACAGTAGCAAAATCTAATGCAAGCATGAGGAAATAGAATGGGTAATATCGGGATGATCAAAAGGGGGGGCTTGTGACGGTGTCCTGGACTAGGGGGTACTCATCACGTCGTCTCCCGACCAGTGCGTCGGGCCGAAGACCCCCATGGCGGTTCACTAATGGGCCCGTTCGGACAGCCGATGACATATATGAGGATGATTCTACAAGACTTGGTGATCAAGACAAGGACTGCTCTCCACCGACGTATTCGACTAGGACTCTTGTTATCCTAGGCCTCTGGTATATTATATAAGCTGAGGCCAGGCTAGTCGATAGATTATCATGACATTACTCATCATACCCCTAGGGTTTAGACCACAATATATGATCTCGAGGTAGATCAACTCTGTACCTTGATACTTCATCAATATAAACAAGAGCAGGACGTAGGGTTTTACCTCCATCAAGAGGGCCCGAACCTGGGTAAAACACCGTGTTCATCATCCTGTTACCATTGATCCGAGAATCCACAGCTCAGGACCCCCTATCCCGAGATCTGCCGGTTTTGACACCGACAATGGTGCTTTCATTGAGAGTTCCGCTGTGTGATCGGCAATGGATCAATGGCTCGCTTGCAGATCAACGGCGACGTCGGCATATTCGTCGCCGGCTCGACTGGTCACCTTGGCTCGACCGAGGACTGCGCTCCACCTCAGATCATCATGATCGGACGAGGGCCTTCATCAACATCAACTCCGATCTCTATCAAGATCGTGGAGGAATCATCCATATAGCTCGGGGGCTCAACTTCAACATTGTCCTCGGGTGACCGAGCTGTTTTTCTATACAGCGGATTTGTATTCGCCGTCGCCGCTTCCTCGGGTCTCAATTTGACGATTGTTTTGGTGGAATAGTGCGTAATTGTGTATATAACAACCCTGTAAAATTTCGTCGCGTTCCGATGGAGGAATCTCCGGCGATCTACGATATACCGGAGCTCTGTCAAATCTGGACGGGAATCTCGACGAGTTTAGGGCGAGGAGTCCAGAACCCAGCTCGGACATTATTTGGAAGATCCAACCGTTGATCCGTTGCGGAATTACCATATCAATCACCCCTCAAAATTTCAGCTCGATCCGACTGTTCAAACTCCGGGAAATCTCCAATGAGCGCATAGATTTTTTGATCTGTTTTCTGCGCGAATACGAATCCGACCCGAGTTCATCTTTCTTCATGAACAGGATATTGGACAACCTTTTCAGAGGAATCTCTTTCTAGAATATTGTGTTTTGTTTCCGAACACATGCTCACAAATTTTTCTCCTTTTCGGAGGTAACCTTCACCGTTGCGCCGGTGTCAAACCAGCCCGACAACGTTGCTGCACGGCTGCCGACCTGCGCCAGATGGGTCGTCGCTTCATCGAGCCAAACTCAACCTCTTCGGACCATTATCTCAGCAAGCCGAACAAGAGTCCGGCATTGTAAAGGGTAAATTATCACCAACATTGTCGCCCCACGAATTATACGGAGCGAGCACACCGGCATCGCTACATGGTCACTTCATCAAGCGGGCATCGACCGCGTCACAAGATCCGGCCCGCGACGGCATCGCCGCACTATTGCTTCTTCAAGCCTGGATGTGACCTCTGCGTCTGAAGATCGGGAGTCAATTCCGGCCGGACTCGCCTCTCTTATCTCGTATCCAGCTTCAATCCTAGACGCGACTTCGGCGTCCGAACATCAGGAGTCAACCCTGGTCGGACTCGCCCCTCGCACCATAGTACCGGAGGACGATTCCGAAGAAATCCCAAATAATAATCCGGCTGACCAAGCCGATGTCCACCACGCCGACCTGCTTTGACACCTCGGTCGGCATGGGGCTGCAAACGTCATACTACCGACCTGCCACGTCACCTCGGCTAGACCGGGGGCTTCGCCATCTCTTCATCAACCTACTCCGGTGACTTCGGCGTCACCAGCTGACCAGCTTCGTCACGTTAGCTGGACCGGGGGCTTCGCCTCGCCACATCGACCGTGCGGCATCACCACCTCATCAAGCCGAACTCCTCACTCGGTTACCTCGGGCTTGGGGGCTGGGACCTTGGCTAGGCTGCGGACTACGTCTTTGTCCCGCCACGAGCTCGGACCTCGTCAACAATATCGAGCACATTAACCAGCTAAGTCGCCTCCATGCTCAGTTTTTTTCTTTAAAATTTTTAATTTTATTTTATTTCTTGTTCGGTTCAACCAAACATTATATTTGTGTTAAACAAAAAAGTTGTTCGTTTAAACATTGATTGTTAAACATTTCTTTTTTCCGCCGAGCTCTTCGTCACCTCGGTCATGAGGGTTTTTGTCACCTCGGCTGGACCAGGGGCTTCGGCTCGCCACATCGATCGTGCGGCATCGCCACTTAATCGAGCCGAGCTCTTCGCTCGGGCACCTCGGGACCGGCTTGGGGGCTGGGACCTCGACCCGCCGCAAGCTCGGCCCACATCATCAACGCCGAATACATTAACCAGTTAACTGGGGGCTCTTAAATTTATACGAGCCATTTTATAATGAATGTTTTTTCTTCTCAGTCATTGCAAAGTCTTTTTCTACCACTCCTTTTTCGACCCGAGTGTGTGGTCAATAGCCGGATAGCCTGGCTTCTCTCTAAAAACCGCTTGAGTTTAGTTCGCTAAACTGGCCTTGGAGAAGCACTCCGCCTTCGGGATAAGGAGGTTGAAGCCGAAGGCTGACCTACTTGAAGTTTAGAGATCGGATGTGTCATGTTAAAGCACGACAGAAGCACAAATTTTTTAAGACCAATTTCGGATTGGCACACAAAACTTCTTTTTAGTTCGGATGTAAAGTTTTTACTAAAGTTTTTTGGTTTTCCATGCTTATGGCACTTTTAACCTATTTGTGTGTCTCACAATAAGACGCCGGACACATTTAAAGCTTTGGCAATATCAACGGGGGGCTGCGACTAGAGCCGAACCCACCAAAAGCCAAGGCACTCCGAGGAGTCCTCGGCAAAACGTTCTCGGATATTGCTTTATATGCACCAGTTTCGAATTGTGTCTTCGGTCAATAGTTGGGTTGCCCGGCTCCTGTGCTTGCCTCCTACGTTCCGCTTTGTTCGGCTAGGAGTGCAAAGGGAGAACCACTGCGATTGTACTTCTGGTTTAACTGGTCAAGTACCTCAGTGGAGAAAGTCGAAAACTGACTGTCACAATGAGCGTAAACTGGTCGGCGATCCGATGACCGTATTAAACAATGGGCCTTTCATAAGATTGGCCGAAGTGTTACTGGTTTGACCCCGGCTGACGCTGAACACTAACCGGGGGCCAGTAACTAGCCCCGAACTTCAAACTCCTATGACTAAGTGAAAGTTATAAAGCCTGCATATCTGATTGCCTCGTTTTCGATAACACAACCGCCTCCGGGCACCAAGACGTCGGCTAAGGGTTGTATTGTTAGTACAGAAACACCCTGTGTAGCATCTACAAAGGGGTGGAAGCCGACGATAGGCCACTTTCAGGTTATAAACAGTCTCAATGGAGAATTTGCCTTCCATAATTATCATAATAAAGCCATAAATATGCATCAATTTGACTTAAGATTTTGGCCAAGCTGGGTTGCCTGGCTCCTGTGCTTACCCCTACGTTCCCGATTGTTCGGCTAGGCGGTAAAGGGAGCACCTCTGTGATTGTTACTACCGGGTCATCCGGATTAGTACCTCAGACTGGGTGAAGCCGAAAGCTAGCCATCTTAAAGGATATAATTGGTCGGCAACGATGGAAGCAAAAATTCTGGTTCATCATGGACCACAGAGTTCGGGAACTCTCCCCTAACTAAATCCTCAATATTTTCCTCCTGCATTGATCGGAGATGAGGTTTCATGATCATGGTCAGCATGAGAACCCAAAGAAAGGAACCGATAGCGGAACTATTTTCATTGGAAGATGTTTCTTACATAGTAATATAACATATCTCTCCGCATACCTTTGTTTATAAAACCGTATGGCCGGATTGCCTCGTTTGCCATAAATCTTTGCCCTCATAAAGGCTTTATAAAGTGGGACAAACACTCCTCGGCTACTGACTGAGGAGGTTGAAGCCGATGGTCGGTCAACAAAGTTTTGTACAATGCGGATCCGAGCTTTAATGATGTAAAGTACTTAGGTACATAGAATCATTACACATAAATTGCGAGCAAAAGTGAAATAATTGTAGCCAATCTTTCAAAGAGTCAAGGGCACAATCTCGCTGAGACAACTGAGCAGCTGACATAACGCTCTCATAATTCCCTATTGGCATTGATTTCCTATCTATTAAGCCCCTTGAGGCCGACCTTGGTGAGATCATCTTTCGTTAGCTCTAAGCTCCTTTAAGAGATCTTTATTCTCTTTCCGAGAAGTTCGTGTTAAACACAACAAAATTTTCTGTCAAACGGATATCGATCCTTAATTCAGCCACTCCATGCCCACATTAAGGCTCGGGGGCTACTGGGCTTCGCGCTTATCATTTACAAATATTAAAGGGGCACATCGATCCCCTGATCTGGTGTTGCCACCCGACCAGTGGCTCGGGGGCTACTGCATTGCCTATTCAATGCATAAAATTCGAAGTGCTAAGTGTTCGGCTTGACCAAGCTATGGGCAAACGCGTCTTCGGACAACAGTAGGTACCATCTAGACCTATCCGGCATCAAGCTAATATATTACGGCAACTTCTCAAGACCCTCTCTCAAGGGCCCATCTGCCGTTCACTATTTCTCTCTAATATATTACACCACGTTTCTATTCCTAAGTATGCTGCAGAGCTAGGAGTTGATCCTCAATGCGATTTTGTGAATCGACCTGAGTCTCAGGGGCTACTGGGATCAGCGGTTTTATGTTTTCCTTCAGGTGCATCTCGGATTTTTGGCCGACACACACTGAGGGCTACTGGCTATATGTCTCGGCAGAGAATAAATTGCACAAATCAGAATTAAATTCACAAAAATCAGCCCACAGCCAAGGTGGTGCACCACCGCGGGAGCAGTCCGGCATAAAGCTCGGATGCAAAGTGGCTAGCTCCATAGAGGGCATCTCAGGCATTTAGCTCCGTTTAACCCTTTTAACTTTTTCAAGACCGAGGTAATCTATGACATCTCGGATACAGTCTGGCATTGGTGCCCGGCTGCGAGATGACAACTCTGATGTAGTCCAGCGTTGGTGCTCGGCTGTGAGAGGCCACCTCGGAAGCAGTCCGGCATAAAAGCTCGGCCGCGAGTGGCTGGCTCTATAGAGAACTTTTTTGGCATTAAGCTCGGATAACCTCCTTCAAACTTTTTTAGAGATGAGGTACTTTATGCCTTCTCGGATGCAGTCCCGCACTGGAGTTTGGATACATACCGGCGTTGGAGCTCGGCTGCTAAGATATACCTCAGATGCAATCCGGCGTTGGAGTTCGGATGCAAGAGGGTACCGCCGCACGGGAAAAATTTCGAACCCAAGGTGTGGCGTAAAAATAACAAGGCATTGATAAAGGCCGTGAACAACTTAAAAGGCTCCTCGGATACCCGATGTATGAACTCTTCGGATATACCTCGGTGATCCTCAAGATCAGAGATGGGAAGATTTGTTGAACCAGTTTTCAAGACCGACGACCGAAGATGAAGAACAGTTCGGAAGAACCGAGGAGCGTCCCCAACTTGAAGACCGGTTCAGGGGGCTACTGACGGCGTCCTGGACTAGGGGGTACTCATCACGTCGTCTCCCGACTAGTGGGTCGGGCCGAAGACCCCCATGGCGGTTCACTAATGGGCCAGTTCGGACAGCCGATGACATATATGAGGATGATTCTACAAGACTTGGTGATCAAGACAAGGACTCCTCTCCACTGACGTATTCAACTAGGACTCTTGTTATCCTAGGCCTCTGGTATATTATATAAGCCGAGGCCAGGCTAGTCGATAGATTATCATGACATTACTCATCATACCCCTAGGGTTTAGACCACAATATATGATCTCGAGGTAGATCAACTCTGTACCTTGATACTTCATCAATATAAACAAGAGCAGGACGTAGGGTTTTACCTCCATCAAGAGGGCCCGAACCTAGGTAAAACACCATGTTCATCATCCTGTTACCATTGATCCGAGAATCCACAGCTCGGGACCCCCTACCCCGAGATCTGCCGGTTTTGACACCGACAGCTTGCCTGGTTGCTCGGCGGCAAAGGCAGGATCGTCAGAGGCGTAGTCGATCTCAGGGGCATCAGCAGCGGTCTCGAGGTCTACCAAAGAAGAAGAGAGGGAAGAAACAATAAATATAAAGCAAACAAGTGTAACACAGATGCAAGACATGACAAAAGCAGTGCCAGTGGTGACCTAACGCGGTACTAGGCGATACTGGCGAAGGAGGAAAACATCCGGGAAAGTATCCCCGGTGTTAGGCATTTTCGGACAGATGAATCGAAGGGGGAAGGTTGCATGTTTGCTATGCTAGGGACGTGTGGCGGATGAATGGATCGCGTATTCGGATTTGTCACATCGTTATGAGCAACTTTCATGTATAAAACTTTTTCATTCGAGCTACGGATAATTTTCTATGATTTTTCAAAGATTTAACAATACCCGGAAAAATCCCTGAAATTTTGCTGTCTGAGAATTCATCTGTTTTTAAACATCACTTAGCTGTTTTCAAAAGGCTACAACTATTGTTCTGTACATCCTATAATTTTGTGCCTTATATCAATTTTGAGTATTATCTGTGATCAACAAGATAGTAGCACTAGCATCTCTGTTAGAGTCCATTAACTTGCTCAAAGCTTCAGTTGAAAAGTGCCACTTGATGTTAATTCCAGAAACCGTTAAAATATACGAACAAAGGATTTTGTGATTTTTATACGATTTAATCTGTGCAACAAATGGATTTGGTCCAGTGGAGTAAAATGGAGTTTGTCAAGTATACTTTCTACTCATATTTTTTTTAGTCTTTTCAACAGTTGTTTAACTGCAGTTTAGAGGCTGTCTAGGGGGTTAGTCAGTGTAAAATTCGTAAAGCTAGCCATAGCTATACTAATTTAGCAGCAGCAGTAGATTCAGTAGAGCAGCGGCGGCGGCGGCAACTAGCAGGAGCACCAACAGTAAGCAGCGGCTGCAGCGCAGCTAGCAGCAGAGTAAGCAGCAGCAGAGCGGCGACATGGAGCAGCAGCAACAACAGGGGAGCAGCGGGGGCATGTCCTCGCGCGGGCACGCGCGCGGGGACTGGCGCGGGGCGCGGGGGCGCGCGGCCAGAGATGGGTGTTGGCGCGGGCAGGGGCGCGGCGACGCGAGCAGGGGCGTGGGAGAGCGGCAGGACGCGACGGACGTGGCTAGGGGCGTGCGTGTGGGCGGCGTAGGGTGCAGCCGGACGCGGCCAAAGACGTGGGGGAGCACAGCCACGGGCGCGACGAGCGCGCGTGGGAGCGAGCCCAGTGCGGATATGGCGGGGCTTCGGCCATGGCGGGTGCGAGCTCGCGGGGCGACACTACGGCGACGGATCGACGGGGGCAAGGCCGGGATTCGGAGGAGGGGCTCACCTCCATGCCGTAGTCGAGCTCAAGAAGACCGGGGGTGGACCAGAGCGACGGCAATCGACGGCGGACGTCGGCGATGTACGCGGTGAAGACGAGGTCGATGGCGAGCGTACCGGCCGCCCCTACTCGATTTGGTGCGCGGGGAAGACGAAGAAGACGATGGCGATTCTCCTGGACGTATTTTCAGGCGGTGGGGTGCACACTGGCCACGGCAACGGCGACGACACACGCGGCCTTTCGAGCTCGTTTCCGAGCCGAGGAGGAGGTGGCTCGATGGGGAAAGAGATGGGATCGGACGACGGATAGCTAGGGTTCGCGTTGGCGCAGTTATATGCGGAGGGGATCGACGTGGCGGCCATCAATGGCCATGGCGGCCTTGGATGTGCGACACGCACATCTCCAGCCTCCTCCTCTGTACAGAAGAAGGAGAAGGCCGTTCGTGGGCTGGGTCGTGCTGCTGTAGTCACTTATGGCCCATTAGTACACTAGGTCTTTAGCATTTCCTTTTTCTTTTTCTGTTTTTTCAATTTTTGCCACTGTTTTCTAATTAAATGAGTGTCCAAACAATTCTTGCTAATTATTAAACTTGGTACATAAATTATTTGGAATATTCTGAGGTTGCTTAAAAAGTTTGAGCCAACTGGAAAAGTTTATAATTGTGTTTGCATTTAATTGGACCACTTTAAATGAAGTTGGTACATTCTAAAATTAGTTAGGGGGATTTTAGAAACTCTCTCAAGTGGGGTTTCTTCATGAAAAATATTAGTGGATTATTTGAAATATTATGAACACTTTTTTTTACAGTTTGAAGAAATGATTTATTTCACTTTACTTTAAAATTTTGAATTTGAACTCGGTTTGGACCATGGTGCGGTTTAGCAAATTAATTGCGATGACATGGCACCATTAGCGTGTGGTTACTGTAGCTTAACTACCGGGGTGTTACAAATCTCCTCCACTACAAGAAATCTTGTCCCAAGATTTAAGTGGTAGAGTAAGGGGAAAAGAATTGCTCACGAAATTCTAACGATTCTTCTCGGTCTTGGTTGCTCTTCTCGAAGAGGTAGATCCACTACGTTGATGTCTTCATTTCTCTGCTTCAGGTCATCATGATGAAGTTGTCGTCCTTCCTTCAGGATCTTCACCGTACTTACGAAAGGATAAGAGGGGAAAACTCTATAAGGACGGATTCTAACAAGATTGAGCATCAGACGGTTAACTCAGGGGACGAAGCATAAGTATCTCTCGAATTGAAACTTAAGAAGATATCGAGAGCAAAGTAAGTACGTACCATGAGAAGTTTCAAACGAATAGGCAATCGTTCGATGTCTGAAACCAAGTGCGAAAGGGGTCCAGAGCGACGAGAATTGAGTATTGCGTCTGTTACCAAAATAGATCACTAGGAAGGTGGCCCGTGAATTACATACGAGGCCACGCGCGAGGAATAACTTTGGAAACCGGGGGTACACGAGAGTCAGGTTTTGATCCTGTGGAACTGTGGGTTATGGGCTCACCACGTGGGTTAAAAGTAGAAAGAGCATTGACGTCCCATATGGTCATGATAGCAGGGCAGGTCAGAGCATAGTCTGCCAGTTATATTGGCAACAACGTTGGTACCAAGGGCGAGGGATGAAGAGAACCATTTTCCTGCTCGTTGAACGAGGCGGACCAATGGGCAAAGTTCTCGTCCATCGGTGGTTACCGGAATGTCACCAACAATAGTAACAGGGTTTTACTGATCGAGTGGTACAACAAGGTGCTTACCTAAGCAGGGAATTATCACTGCTTAGTTAAGTCAGATTACAAGAAAGGTTAAACAAAACAATGGAAAGGAAAAGTGATTAGTATACTAATCAGAACAATGGAAAGGAAATGTGTTTACACACAAGAATTGGGGTATATCCTTCCCAAGGAAAAGCGGAGCATGATATACATGAAAGGACAGCAAGTCCAAAAGCACTTAGATAAAGGGGCGAGGAAAGAATTATGGTATTACCCATACAACGGTGTTTGGATAATTGATCAAGAAACAATTAGCATTGCGCTACCAATGTTCTTGTTGATATTCGGAATACCCCTGTCATGCTTCGAGGTAGCAATAACATGGTGTTTCAAGTAGGGGTTGGAGTTGAAGATCACAAGGATTACTCAAGGAACAATTGTGAGAATAGCAAGGAGTTCAAAGTATAACCAAGACAAGATCAAACATGTATGGGAAAGAAGACAAGAGTGTTGTCGATGATATCTCAAATCATCGAGGGGCAAGGATGGTACTTCGCATCATGAATTCGATTGATATATTAGAACAAGTCAGCATATTGATAGAGATCACGACAAATTTGTCGAGGGGTTTTAAGAGGATGAAATCGATCAGTAAGATGATCAAAGTAGATGGAATGAAGTTCAAGGCCAACGGAAACATGGATATGACGCTCGAATTCATGTGGCGTAAGCAAAACATCATAATGATGAAAGTTGACACGGGCTTAACCCATTGTCAGAGATGTGCACCGGGAAGAAAGACCAGGTGGCACAGTGTAAAATTAGCACTATATTTATGTAGCTGTTCAGGCTAGGAATGATGTGATGGGGTATTAAACTTCCCAGTAACAAGTACTAGGGGTAATACCGGAAGGTAAATCGGAGTAGAGATTGGACGGATGAAATGATCTGCAGAAGAAAAAGTATTTTAAGTTGTCCAAGAAATGGAATTCAAAGAAGAACAATCATGGTCAGTCCCATGGTTGCAAGGGACACAACACAGGTACGAGAGGGTATTATATCAAGGGGATAACTATTATTACAAGGAGCTTCCATTATAGGATCTACATCGTTTCCATGAGCATGAACACAAAGGTTCAAGGTCAACTCCAACTTCTTCAATGCATAACCTTTCATTCACTCCTCGTTTTCGAAGAAATTGTAGTGCTAAAAATTTATCTCGTGAAGCACCAGAAGAGTATGACTCGTAGAATTTCTGGGTTCTTACTGATAGCAGAATCATAGATACAACCCATCGGGACATTTTACGAATCCATACAACCATCAACCAAAGCAAGGGATGCGAGTTCGAAAGCAAAGTGTCGAAGTCAAAGTAGATGATACAATTTACCGAAGGTATTAGCATCAGGGAAGAACTCACAAGGTTATTGAATACGATGGACAATCGATTGCAAGTTGATTAGCCGAGAACCAACTCATGTCCAAATTGACGTCTGAGCCAGAAGGACGAGTTCTAAGAATCGATGGATGGTAGGGATTATTCTTATTCATATTGAATCAACCGACTCGGAATGACAATGACAAAGAATGCTAATGAATATTGCGAGACACACGGGTTTAACCATAATGCAGGCAGACAAGACTTTCGGGAGCAATAGGCTGCAGAGGATTATCGGAAGGTCGCATAGCAATACAAGGTATTTCGTGAAACACAGGAACAACTGGGGATGAACGGATCCCCGGTAATGTGAGGAATTATTCGTAGGGTATTCAGGCGGAAAGAAACTGCAAGGCAGTGGGTTCAGAGAATTTTCGAAATGTCGGATAGTATTTCGATATGTCAGATGGAACAAAAGAGTGACTGGAATGAATATATGTACAATGAGTGTAAGTAGTTATTCGTCAGGATTTATCGGTGGTCAGGAACTGCAAAGCAGTGGGCACAGGGTCTCGGGAATCATCGAGGAGTATCTTCAGAATCTTCTGATGGGGCAGACGATCATCTGTAGTGAAGGGGCTCTCTGGGAAGAAGTGGTTACGAGAACCTAATGCCAGAGTTAGTAAAAATTTAACCCGAATAGAAGAGAGATCAGAGTCCCAGAGTAAAGACGAGGAATAGAATATCCTAATACCACCCAATTGGCGATGTGGGCCCGTAAGCCACACAGCCAAGTTAGTAAAATAGTTTTTTGGTTTCTAGACTCAACTTCGGCCAAGGAGTTGGAATGGGGGAACCTACAGGCAGTCGGCTCTGATACCAACTTATGACGCCCCCGGCTTAATCGTGCACTAATCATACACGTAAGTGCACACGATCAAGCCTAAGGACTCACGGGAAGATATCACAACACAACTCTAAAACATAAATAAAGTCATACAAGCTTTATATTACAAGCCAGGGGTCTCGAGGGCTCGAATACATAAGCTCACATACAAGCGTCAGCGGAAGCATCAGATATCTGAGTACAGATATAAAAGAAAACACAGATAGGCCCTTAAAAGGCAGGGCAAAAGAAAACACTACGATCGAAAGGCGCAGGCCTCCTACCTGGGACCCTCCGAACCTACTCCTTGTCGTCGGCCAACTCGTAGAAGTATCCACCCTTGGGGTAGTAGTAGTAGCGATCGTCGGCGGGGGCAGTTGTATCCGGGGCTCCGTCATCTGGTTGCACCAAAAGGATATGGGGAAAAAGAGAAAGCAAAGCAACCGTGAGTACTCATCCGAAGTAGTCAGCAAGCAAGGATCTACACTACATATGCAACATTATCAAAGGGAGGCTGTATATGTGGACTGGGATGCAGAAATGCCAGAATAGAGAGAAGGCCTAGTCCTATCGAAGACTAGCATCTTTAGCGGTCTTGCAGCATTAGAAGAGTGTAGATTAGTACAGCATAAGGTAGTAGTATCATTAAGTCTCAACCTCACCCAGAGATCCTTTCTCGACTCCCTGCGAGAAAGCAATCCCAGAGCCATAATATCAAAGTATCAACCTCGGCCAGAGATCTTTTCTCGACTCCCTGCGAGAAAGCAATCCCAGAGCCATAATATCCATATCTCATCTCATCAATATGTTCTAGTTGTATCGATCGGGATACAACTCCGAGCGTCCGTTACCGAGGATCCGACTATGCATAGATTAGTTCTTCCCTGCAGGGGTGCACCAACTTACCCACCACGCTCGCTTAACTCCGGTCGGACACACTTTTCTGGGTCATGCCCGGCCTCGGCTAAACGACACACCGCAGCCCTACCTAGAGCTCAGTAGAGAGGTCCCCGCCGGTCTACATCCTAAGCGCTCAGGGGTCTTGGGCCGTCGCCCTATGCACTCCGGGTCGTTGCGAGCAGGGTGGATACCAGCGCCAACGGCACGATCTGACCCGGCCACAATGCTGAACTGGACGTCTGACAAAGCTTTCGGCTGATGCATACGATGCAGAGTGCCCATAACTTTTCTCACGTGATGGTTAGTGCTATCGGGCCAAAGGCCTACTCAGATCACATATCCAAATCATAGTGTATTGGTGGTGCGGTAACGAGCAGAGACTCACGATCGATGTGACCTCGTCGCCCCGTCTCGAGGACTTGCGGCAAGGGCCGAGAATGCCCGGCCATGCCTCGTATTCATCACTCGGGCACCATCCAGGTCAACCCGTCTTCACGTCACATGTGGGTACCCCTCAGGGTCAACCCGCCTTTCCAAGTATCAATAGTACAGTCCAAGTGTCCGTGTGTCCATAACATCAGGGGAATCCGAGGTATCACCCTTGTTGGATTCCTACTCGATGTATCCGTCAAGGTGAACTCGGAGGAATCACCCTCGATGGGTTCACACTTGAGGTGTTGCACGACAGCGTCGTTATCGGAAGTGGTGAAGGAGGAATCACCCTCGAGGACCACGACCGATGGACTAACCTACAAGGTTAACATCAGAAGTGCTGGCGAGGTATCACCCTCGGCACTCGATAGTAACCCAGTAGTGTCGGACAACTAAGGGGGTGATGTGCGGTGCCGGGGCCTGGTCTTCGATCCCGTAGATCAGGTCTTCTGATAATCCAGCGGGGCAGTTGGGGCAAGTGGGGGTCACTGGTGGGTCTCTAGCCAACCTATACTAAGCAGTTTGAAATAGGCAGGTAAGGTAACAATAAGCAGATTACAAAAGCAGGCTATGCATCAGAATAGGAGCAATCAATTACAGTAGCAAAATCTAATGCAAGCATGAGGAAATAGAATGGGCGATATCGGGATGATCAAAAGGGGGGCTTGCCTGGTTGCTCGGCGGCAAAGGCAGGGTCGTCAGAGGCGTAGTCGATCTCAGGGGCATCACCAGCAGTCTCGAGGTCTACCGAAGAAGAAGAGAGGGAAGAAACAATAAATATAAAGCAAACAAGTGTAACACAGATGCAAGACATCACAAAAGCAGTGCCAGTGGTGACCTAACGCGGTACTAGGTGATACTGGCGAAGGAGGAAAACATCCAGGAAAGTATCCCCGGTGTTAGGCATTTTCGGACAGACGAACCGAAGTGGGAAGGTTGCATGTTCGCTATGCTAGGGACGTGTGGTGGACAAATGGATCACGTATTCGGATTTCTCACGTCGTTCTGAGCAACTTTCATGTATAAAACTTTTTCATTCGAGCTACGGATAATTTTCTATGATTTTTCAAAGATTTAACAATACCCGGAAAAATCCCTGAAATTTTGCCAAGTCTGAGAATTCGTCAGTTTTTAAACATCACTTAGCTGTTTTCAAAAGGCTACAACTATTGTTCTGTACATCCTATGATTTTGTGCCTTATATCAATTTTGAGTATTGTCTATGATCTACAAGATAGTACCACTAGCATCTCTGTTAGAGTCCATTAACTTGCTCAAAGCTTCAGTTGAAAAGTGCCACTTGATGTTAATTCCAGAAACCGTTAAAATATACGAACATAGGATTTTGTGATTTTTATACGATTTAATTCGTGCAACAAATGGATTTGGTCCAGTGGAGTAAAATGGAGTTTGTCAAGTATACTTTCTACTCATATTTTTTTTAGTCTTTTCAACAGTTGTTTAACCGCAGTTTAGAGGCTGTCTAGGGGGTTAGTCAGTGTAAAATTCATAAAGCTAGCCATAGCTATACTAATTTAGCAGCAGCAGTAGATTTAGTAGAGCAGCGTCGGCGGCGGCAACTAGCAGGAGCACCAACTGTAAGCAGCGGCTGCAGCGCAGCTAGCAGCAGAGTAAGCAGCAGCAGAGCGGCGACATGGAGCAGCAACAACAACAACAGGGGAGCAGCGGGGGCATGTTCTCGCGCGGGCGCGCGCGAGGGGACTAACGCGGGGCGCGCGGCCAGAGATGGACGTAGGCGCGGGCAGGGGCGCGGCGACGCGAGCAGGGGCGTGGGAGAGCGCCAGGACGCGGCGGACGTGGCTAGTGGCGCGCGTGTGGGCGGCGTAGGGTGTAGCCGGATGCGGCCAGAGACGCGGGGGAGCACAGCCACGGGCGCGATGAGCGCGCGTGGGAGCGAGCCCGGTGCGGATATGGCGGCGCTTCGGCCATGGCGGGTGCGAGCTCGCGGGGCGACACTACGGCAACGGATCGACGGGGTCAAGGTCGGGATTCGGAGGAGGGGCTCACCGCCGTGCCGTAGTCGAGCTCGAGAAGACCGGGGGTGGACCAGAGTGACGGCAATCGACGGCGGACGTCGGCGATGTACGCGGTGAAGACGAGGTCGATGGCGAGCGTACCGGCCGCCCTGACTCGATTTGGTGCGCGGGGAAGACGAAGAAGACGATGGCGATTCTCCTGGACGTATTTTCAAGCGGTGGGGTGCACACTGGCCACGGCAACGGCGATGACACACACGGGCTTTTGAGCTCGTTTCCGAGCCGAGGAGTAGGTGGCTCGATGGGGAAAGAGATGGGATCGGACGACGGATAGCTAGGGTTCGCGTTGGCGCAGTTATATGCGAAGGGGATTGACGTGGCGGCCATCCATGGCCATGGCGGCCGTGGATGTGCGACACGCACATCTCCAGCCTCCTCCTCTGTACAGAAGAAGGAGAAGGCCGTTCGTGGGCTGGGCCGTGCTGCTGTAGTCACTTATGGCCCATTAGTACACTAGGTCTTTAGCATTTCCTTTTTCTTTTTCTGTTTTTTCAACTTTTGCCACTGTTTTCTAATTAAATGAGTGTCCAAACAATTCTTGCTAATTATTAAACTTGGTACATAAATTATTTGGAATATTCTGAGGTTGCTTAAAAAGTTTGAGCCAACTGAAAAAGTTTATAATTGTGTTTGCATTTAATTGGACCACTTTAAATGAAGTTGGTACATTCTAAAATTAGTTAGGGGGATTCTAGAAACTCTCTCAAGTGGGGTTTCTTCATGAAAAATATTAGTGGATTATTTGAAATATTATAAACACTTTCTTTTTTGTAGTTTGAAGAAATGATTTATTTCACTTTACTTTAAAATTTTGAATTTGAACTCGGTTTGGACCATGGTACGGTTTAGCAAATTAATTGCGATGACATGGCACCATTAGCGTGTGGTTACTTGTAACACCCCCTTGTAATAAGCTCTGTGACACTCAGTTAATCTTGCCAAGTCATATCATTTGCAGTGCTTAAACAAAGTGGTTAATCAAAGCAACTCAACTCCATTTTGAAAATCAACTCAAATTCAAAAGTGAAATATGAAGTTGATCAAACCCTGTTGAAAAAATGTTCATTAAATGGCAAATAATCCAGGAACATTTGTAAAATCATCATCAATAAAGTTGGAGTTAGACAAATGACCCAAACAAGGAGAAACAGCACCAAAACAGGATATTTAAATCCATTTTAAATCATTTCAAATACAAATGAATTCCAAATCTGTCCAAACCAATTTTTGGTGAAAGATAATAATGCAATGCAATATTTGGGTCAACTCTCATATTTTGCAAAAGTGCTAAAGTGTGCTAACTATTTCGAAACAGAAAATAAATAAAGAAAAGGGGTAAAGCAAAAACAGAAAAATAAAACGAGGCACTGTGCATTGGGCCTAAGTGCACAGTGCCCCGGCAGCCGGCCCATCTGGCCCGATCTCCTTCTCTCCTTCGCGCTGTCGCCTTCTCCCTGGCCGAGCGCGCGCGCCGCTCCGGTGGCGACACCGCGACGCCGCGGCTGGCCAGGAGGGGATAAGGTCGAGCTGGTGCTCTCCCCCTGGTCCTCCCCGTCATTTCCCCCTTCTCCCACGCTCGCCTCGCCTCTCCCTCTCCTCCCAGATCCGTCGACGAGCGCCACCGTCGCCGTGGCCTTGCCGTAGACGCGGCCACCGACGTTCCCGAGCTCCACCAGCACATCCATGAGCTCCGCCACTCTCCGCTACTTCGTCCTCAACAACGAGCAGGAGCCCGGAGCCCCTGCAGCCGCTGGACGCCGTCGCCCCCTTCTTCTCTGGCTCCGGCGAGCTTCTCCGATTCCGGTCGCCGGGCTGGGCTACTAAGCTTCCAACGGCCACCGTGCGCCTCTCGGTGAGCCTCTCCGCCTCCTGCCTCTTCTCGTTGCCCTCCCCGCGCACCGTAGCTAGCTCAGCGCCGTGTCGTGAGCCCGACGTCGCAGCTCGGCTCGCCGCCGTGGCCATGGCCCCTGTCGTGCTCGTTTGAGCGCGGCATCTTGTTCCTGCTGCTTCCAGGAATCGAACGCGCCCGCGCACGCGCTCTTCCGTACTCCCTAGCTACGAATCCGACGGTGGCCGAACTCCGGCGCCCGCTGCAGAGCTCGCCGTCGGCGATACATGCCGTTTCCGGCCACACCACCGCCACCATTCAACGCGCCGTCGAATGGCCGTTCGAACGCACCCGGCCCCGTCCCTTTTGGTGGCTTGTGTGCGAAGTCCGACGAGCGCCCGAGCCGCGCCACCGCTGTTTTGGTCACCGGCGACCTGCCGCCGGTCGCCGCCGACGTGGCGAGGCCGGGCCCCACCTCAGGGTGGCTGCCAGTGGGCCCTGGGGGCCCCGTTGACTGGGCAACCCCAGTCGCTGACGTGTGGGCCCCGCGGCTAATTAACCTAATTAAACATTTAATTCAATAAAATTAATTAGTTTAACCTAATGTCTCACTGACAAGTGGGGCCCGCCCCCTAATTAACCCTGTGGATTAAGTTAATTCACTGATTAAGATAAACAGAGACTGACATGTGGGTCCCACATGTCAGGATTAACTCTGGTCAGCGCCTGTTGACCGCTGACGTCACAGCGACGTCATGCTGATGTCATGATTCACTTTTCTGTAAATAAATAAATTCCAGAAATTCAAATAATCTTTAAAAATTAATAACTTTTAAACCGTAGCTCAGATCAAAAAAGTTAAAACATGAAAATTGCTCAGAACGACGAGACGAGTCTGATCATGTCGTCCGTTTCTTTGTCGGAACCCCCTACGTAGAAGAACTCGTGACTCCGGACCCGTATCCGGCAGATGAATAGTGCACACACTTCGGTAAATAAATCCCAGATTAATTCTAATGATAACTAAAATGACTTAGATGCATATTTAGGCAACCATGCACTGCATCATAGCATCACACGCACCGTATTACATTTGTTTGCATTATGTTTACCTGTTTCTTCCCCCTCTTCTCTCTCGGTAGACCCCGACGCTGACGTAGCTCCCGGGGCAGACGCAGCTCAGGAGTACGACTACGTCCCTGACGACACCACAGGCGACCTTGCCCTTGCCCCAGAGCAAACAGGCAAGCACCCCCATTTTGAACATGCCTATATCGCCTATTCTCTTCTCTCTTATGCTTGCATTAGAACTGCTACTGCTACTGTTTTCCTATATCTGCTGCATAGCCTGATTATTGTAACCCGCCTTGCTACCTTTCTGGTTATCCTAGACTGATTAGTATAGGCTGGGTAGAGTCCCGACAGAGACCCCCACTTGATCCCTACTGCCCCGCTGGATATCAGAAGACCCGACCATCGGGATTGAAGACCAAACCCTGGCACCGCACATCACTATCCCCCTTAGTTGCCGACACTACTGGGTTACCGTCGAGTGCCGAGGGTGATACCTCGTCAGCACTTCTGATGTTAACCTTGTAGGTTAGTTACTCGGTCGTGGTAAGCGAGGGTGATTCCTCCTACACCACCCCCGATAACGACATCGTCGTGCAACCTCTCAAGTGTGGACCTCGAGGGTGATTCCTCATTCGTTCACCTTGATGATAACATCGAGCGGGAATTCCATCGAGGGTGATTCCTCAGGGTTCCCTTCGGTGTCAGACACACAGTTACCTTGGATATTATGACTTGACTATGAACCATGATACTAAAGACGGGTCGGCCCTGAGGGGTACCCGCGCGAGCTTATTGCGAAGTGATGTGGAGTCAGGTTGACCTGGATGGTGCCCGCGAGATAACTACGAGGCGTGGCCGGGCATTCTTAGCCCTTGCCGCAAGTCCTCGAGACGGGGCGACGGAGTCACATCGATCGTGAGTCTCTGCTTGTTTCCGCGCGCTCCTAATCCACTACGATTTGGATATTTGATCCGAGGGGCCTCTAGCCCGATAGCACTAACCATCACGTGGGCATAGTATGGGCGTTCTGCGTCGTATACATCAGCCGAAGCTTGTTTGACGTCAGTATGGAGCGGCGCACGCCGAGTTGGACTGGGAACGCAACCGCGCTTGTATAAGGGGTTGCTAGGTCTGCTCTCGGTGGCCCCGTAACGTGCAGGAGTTCCCGGGGCGATGGCCCAAGACCCCTGGGGGCATAGGTTTAGTCCGGCGTGCTGACCTCTCTTATAAGCCTAGGTCGGGTTGCGGCGTGTTGCTTAGCCGAGGCCGGGCATGACTCAGAAAAGTGTGTCCGGCCGGAGTTAAGCGAGCGTGGTGGGTAAGTTGGTGCACCCCTGCAGGGAAGAAACTTCTATCGATAGCCTGTCCTACGGTAACGGACACTCGGAGTTGTATCCCGATCGGTACAACTAGAACATGTGATGAGAACTGGATAGTACGGCTCTGGGATTGCTTTCTCGCAGGGAGTCGAGAAAGGATCTCAGGTCGAGGTTGATGATACTACTACTACTTTACATTACGTTGATCTGCTCCCTTCTATTGCTGCAAGACTGTCAAAGATTGTTGAAGATGCTAGTCTTCGATAGGACTAGGCTCCCCCTCTATTCTGGCATTTCTGCAGCCCAGTCCACATATACAGCCATTCCTTTGAAAATGTTGCATATGTAGTGTAGATCCTTGCTTGCTGAGTACTTCGGATGAGTACTCACGTTTGCTTTACTTTCTTTTTCCCCCATATCCAATTGATGCCACCAGACGACGGAGCCCCTGAGCCAGACGCCCCAGCCGACGACCAGTACTACTACCCGCCTGGCGAGTACTACTACTACGAGGAGCCGTTTGACGACCAGGAGTAGGATCGGAGGGTCCAGGGCTAGAGGCCTACGCCTTTCGATCTAGTATTTTATTTTGCCCCGCCTCTGTGAAGGCCTATTTCTCTCTCTGTAATATATTTGTACTCAGATATCTGATGCTTCCGCTGACGCTTGTATGCCATCGAGCTATGTATTCGAGCCCTCGAGGCCCTGGCTTGTAATATAAAGCTTGTATGACTTTATTTATGTTTTAGAGTTGTGTTGTGATATCTTCAAGTGAGTCCTTAGGCTTGATCATGCGCATTTGCGTGTATGATTAGTGCACGATTAAGCCAGGGTCGTCACAGGTTGGTATCAGAGCCGACTGCCTCTAGGTATCCCCCTTCCCAATTCCTTGGCCGAAATTGAGTCTAGTGGTCAAAAACTGTTTTACTAACTTGGCTGTGTGGCTTACGGGCCCACGTCGCCAACTGGGTGGTATTAGGATCTTTTATTCCTCGTCTTTACTCTGGGATTCTAATCTCTCATCTATTCGGGTTTAATAAAATTTACTAACACCGACATTTAGGTTCTCGTTAATTCTATCCACCCGGAGAGCTGGATTCAGTGCGATTTCCCTGTCTTTGATCTGATTAGTCTGATAATCATTTTCCTTTCCATTGTTTTGTTTAACCTTTCCTTCTGAGATCGGTTATATTTCTCATTGTCTTATGACAACCCTGAACTTCTCTGTTTCAGATGGATCGACTGTTTCCACCGCGGCCTACGACCCAGCTTGTGCTTCGCACTTGGGCTCGTGATGCCCCTGGGTTTCCAGTTGTTCTGATCGCCCTCCTAAGTAGACTGGGTTACCGCTGGTATCCCGAGTACATGGTCTATGAGGTTTACCGCGAGTTCAACCAGGAACAGTACTATGCTGAAGTTCGGATCTATGATCAGCAGAATGACTCAGACACTGAGCACCTTCGTCTTGTTCTGGAGAGACTACGAGAGCACAAGTTATATGCCAAGTACTCTAAGTGCGAATTCTGGCTTTCTGAGGTAACCTACCTTGGACATGTCATGTCCAAGGATGGTATCGCAATTAACCCGGAACGAGTTCAGGCTATTCTTGACTGGACCCCTCCAAAGAATGTTAAGCAAGTCAGAAGTTTTCTTGGGCTTGCAAGTTATTGTCGTCGAATCATTGATAATTTCTCCAAGATTGCCAAGCCCCTGACTAATCTGCTCCACAAAGGCGTTAAGTTTGAGTGGACAGACAAATGTCATGAAAGCTTCCAGACCCTCAAGGACAAGCTGACTTCTGCTCCAGTCCTTGCTCCTCCAGACTCTCGCAAAGATTTTGTGATCTTCTGCGACGCCTCTCGCCAAGGACTAGGTTGTGTCCTAATGCAAGAGCGAAGAGTAATTGCTTATGCTTCGCGACAATTGCGTCCACATGAAAAGAATTACCCAGTGCATGACCTTGAACTTGTTGTGATTTATGCTTTGAAGCAGTGGCGTCATTAACTCCTTGGTAATCGATGTGAGATTTACACTGATCATCAGAGCTTGAAGTACTTATTCACTCAACCGGAACTTAATCTTCGTCAGCAGCGTTGGTTGGAAACAATCACCGATTATGACTGTGGTATTTCCTACACTCCTGGCAAAGCTAATGTGATGGCTGATGCCTTGAGCCGCAAGTCATATTGTAGTAACCTCATGGTAAAGCAAGCTCAACCCCAGCTGTATGAAGAATTGCGCAAGCTGAACCTTTGTATCATTCCGCACGGTTCTCTTAATAACCTTGCGATACAACCAGATCTTGAGAAAGCTGTCAAGATTGCGCAAGCCAAAGATGCTGAAATTGGTCTAATGAAGAAAGAGCTTCACCTTGAAAAGTACAGGGATTTCTCGATTGCTGAAGATGGAACCTTGTACTTCCGAGACCGCATTGTAGTACCTCGCTTTGAGCTGATGACTGACAAAGTCATGAAGGAGGCCCATGATACACCGCTATCTATCCATCCGGGTAGTACCAAGATGTATCGAGATCTTCGTCCAAGGTACTGGTGGTCTAGAATGAAGCAAGATATTGCTCGTTATGTTGCCGAGTGTGACATTTGTCGTCGCGTGAAGGCAGAACATCAGAAACCTGCTGGAATTCTGCAACCACTTCCTATTCCTCTGTGGAAGTGGGATAAAGTGCAAATGGACTTCATTACTGGTCTTCCCAAGTCTCAGAAGGGTCACGATGCTATTCTTGTCGTCGTTGACCAACTTTCCAAGGTTGCACACTTTCTGCCAGTTAAGGAGACTATTACTGCTAGTCAGTTAGCAGAGCTATATATCTCCAGAATTGTTTCACTTCATGGTATTCCCAAAGAAATCAGTTCAGACCGTGGCAGCATTTTCACTGGCCATTTCTGGGAAAGTTTCCAGAAAGCAATGGGAACTCATATTACCTGGAGTTCAGCTTATCACCCACAATCCCAAGGCCAAGTTGAGCGCGTTAATCAAGTGCTTGAAGATATGCTTCGAGCTTGTGTTATATCCTTCGGTAAGAAATGGGAGGAATCTCTCCCGTATGCCGAGTTCTCTTATAACAACAGCTATCAAGCCAGCTTAAAAATGGCCCCCTTTGAAGTTCTTTATGGTCGTAAATGTCGAACCCCTCTGAATTGGTCAGAAACTGGGGAACGACCTCTTGTTGGACCGGACATTATTCAACATGCCGAAGAACAAGTCCGAATTATCCGGGAGAATCTCAAAGCAGCTCAAGACCGTCAGAAGAGTAATTATGATCGCAAGCGATGGGGTGTGATCTATCACCCTGGTGATCAAGCTTATCTCCGTGTCACTCCAATGAAGGGCACCCGTCGTTTCGGAATCAAGGGCAAGCTAGCTCCTCGCTATATTGGTCCATTCCGCATCGTGGCTAGACGTGGACAGGTGGCATATAAATTGGAGTTGCCACCGCAATTCTCCCATATTCATGATGTCTTCCACGTGTCGCAACTCCGTAAGTGCTTCAAGGAATCTCCGCACCGTGCAGTGGATCATGAGATGCTCGAGCTACAAGATGATCTTTCCTATAAGGAGCATCCGATCCGCATCCTCGACGAAGCTGAACGTCGAACTCGTCAGAAGACGACCAAGTTCCTGAAAGTGCAGTGGTCGAATCACACTGAAGATGAAGCCACTTGGGAACGCGAGGATCATCTTCGGGAAGAATATCCCGGACTTTTCCCTTCTACCTCCTAAATTCTCGGGACGAGAATTTCTTTTAGAGGAGGAGAACTTGTAACACCCCCTTGTAATAAGCTCTGTGACACTCTGTTAATCTTGCCAAGTCATATCATTTGCAGTGCTTAAACAAAGTGGTTAATCAAAGCAACTCAACTCCATTTTGAAAATCAACTCAAATTCAAAAGTGAAATATGAAGTTGATCAAACCCTGTTGGAAAAATGTTCATTAAATGGCAAATAATCCAGGAACATTTGTAAAATCATCATCAATAAAGTTGGAGTTAGACAAATGACCCAAACAAGGAGAAACAGCACCAAAATAGGATATTTAAATCCATTTTAAATCATTTCAAATACAAATGAATTCCAAATCTGTCCAAACCAATTTTTGGTGAAAGATAATAATGCAATGCAATATTTGGGTCAACTCTCATATTTTGCAAAAGTGCTAAAGTGTGCTAACTATTTCGAAACAAAGTGGTAAAGCAAAAACAGAAAAATAAAACGAGGCACTGTGCACTGGGCCTAAGTGCACAGTGCCCCGGCAGCCGGCCCATCTGGCCCGATCTCCTTCTCTCCTTCGCGCTGTCGCCTTCTCCCTGGCCGAGCGCGCGCGCGCCGCTCCGGCGCCGACACCGCGACGCTGCGGCTGGCCAGGAGGGGATAAGGTTGAGCTGGTGCTCTCCCCCTGGTCCTCCCCGTCATTTCCCCCTTCTCCCACGCTCGCCTCGCCTCTCCCTCTCCTCCCAGATCCGTCGACGAGCGCCACCGTCGCCGTGGCCTTGCCGTAGACGCGGCCACCGACGTTCCCGAGCTCCGCCAGCACATCCACGAGCTCCGCCACTCTCCGCTACTTCGTCCTCAACAACGAGCAGGAGCCCGGAGCCCCTGCAGCCGCTGGACGCCGTCGCCCCCTTCTTCTCTGGCTCCGGCGAGCTTCTCCGATTCCGGTCGCTGGGCTGCGCTACTAAGCTTCCAACGGCCACCGTGCGCCTCTCGGTGAGCCTCTCCGCCTCCTGCCTCTTCTCGTTGCCCTCCCCGCGCACCGTAGCTAGCTCAGCGTCGTGCCGTGAGCCCGACGCCGCAGCTCGCCTCGCCGCCGTGGCCATGGCCCCTGTCGTGCTCGTTTGAGCACGGCATCTTGTTCCTGCTGCTTCCAGGAATCGAACGCGCCCGCGCACGCGCTCTTCCGTACTCCCTAGCTACGAATCCGACGGTGGCCGAACTCCGGCGCCCGCTGCAGAGCTCGCCGCCGGCGATACACGCCGTTTCCGGCCACACCACCGTCACCATTCGACGCACCGTCGAATGGCCATTCGAACGCACCCGGCCCTGTCCCTTTTGGTGGCCTGTGTGCGAAGTCCGACGAGCGCCCGAGCCGCGCCGCCGCTGTTTTGGTCACCGGCGACCTGCCGCCGGTCGCCGCCGACGTGGCGAGGCCGGGCCCCACCTCAAGGTGGCTGCCAGTGGGCCCTGGGGGCCCCGTTGACTGGGTTGACCTAGTCAACGTGCTGACTGGGCAACCCCAGTCGCTGACGTGTGGGCCCCCGCGGCTAATTAACCTAATTAAACATTTAATTAAATAAAATTAATTAGTTTAGCCTAATGTCTCACTGACAAGTGGGGCCCGCCCCCTAATTAACCCTGTGGATTAAGTTAATTCGCTGATTAAGATAAACAGAGACTGACATGTGGATCCCACATGTCAGGATTGACTCTGGTCAGCGCCTGTTGACCGCTGACATCACAGCGACGTCATGCTGACATCATAATTCACTTTTCTGTAAATAAATAAATTCCAGAAATTCAAATAATCTTTAAAAATTAATAACTTTTAAACCGTAGCTCAGATCGAAAAAGTTAAAACATGAAAATTGCTCAGAACGACGAGATGAGTCTGATCGTGCTGTCCGTTTCTTTGTCGAAACCCCCTACGTAGAAGAACTCATAACTCCGGACCCGCATCCGGCAGATGAATAGTGCACACACTTCGGTAAATAAATCCCAGATTAATTCTAATGATAACTAAAATGACTTAGATGCATATTTAGGCAACCCTGCACTGCATCATAGCATCACACGCACCGTATTACATTTGTTTGCATTATGTTTACCTGTTTCTTCCCCCTCTTCTCTCTCGGTAGACCCCGACGCTGACGTAGCTCCCGGGGCAGACGCAGCTCAGGAGTACGACTACGTCCCTGACGACACCACAGGCGACCTTGCCCTTGCCCCAGAGCAAACAGGCAAGCACCCCTATTTTGAACATGCCTATATCGCCTATTCTCTTCTCTCTTATGCTTGCATTAGAACTGCTACTGCTACTGTTTTCCTATATCTGCTGCATAGCCTGATTATTGTAACCTACCTTGCTACCTTTCTGGTTATCCTAGACTGATTAGTATAGGCTGGGTAGAGTCCCGACAGAGACCCCCACTTGATCCCTACTGCCCCGCTGGATATCAGAAGACCCGACCATCGGGATTGAAGACCAAACCCTGGCACCGCACATCACTATCCCCCTTAGTTGCCGACACTACTGGGTTACCGTCGAGTGCCGAGGGTGATACCTTGTCAGCACTTCTGATGTTAACCTTGTAGGTTAGTTACTCGGTTGTGGTAAGCGAGGGTGATTCCTCCTACACCACCCCCGATAACGACATCGTCGTGCAACCTCTCAAGTGTGGACCTCGAGGGTGATTCCTCCTTCGTTCACCTTGATGATAACATCGAGCGGGAATTCCATCGAGGGTGATTCCTCAGGGTTCCCTTCGGTGTCAGACACATAGTTACCTTGGATATTATGACTTGACTATGAACCATGATACTAAAGACGGGTCGGCCCTGAGGGGTACCCGCGCGAGCTTATTGCGAAGTGATGTGGAGTCGGGTTGACCTGGATGGTGCCCGCGAGATAACTACGAGGCATGGCCGGGCATTCTTAGCCCTTGCCGCAAGTCCTCGAGACGGGGCGACGGGGTCACATCGATCATGAGTCTCTGCTCGTTTCCGCGCGCTCCTAATCCACTACGGTTTGGATATTTGATCCGAGGGGCCTCTGGCCCGATAGCACTAACCATCACGTGGGCATAGTATGGGCATTCTGCGTCGTATACATCAGCCGAAGCTTGTTTGACGTCAGTATGGAGCGGTGCATGCCGAGTTGGACTGGGAATGCAACCGCGCTTGTATAAGGGGTTGCTAGGTCCGCTCTCGGTGGCCCCGTAACGTGCAGGAGTTCCCGGGGCGATGGCCCAAGACCCCTGGGGGCATAGGTTTAGTCCGGCGTGCTGACCTCTCTTATAAGCCTAGGTCGGGTTGCGGCGTGTTGCTTAGCCGAGGCCGAGCATGACTCAGAAAAGTGTGTCCGGCCGGAGTTAAGCGAGCGTGGTGGGTAAGTTGGTGCACCCCTGCAGGGAAGAAACTTCTATCGATAGCCTGTCCTACGGTAACGGACACTCGGAGTTGTATCCCGATCGGTACAACTAGAACATGTGATGAGAACTGGATAGTACGGCTCTGGGATTGCTTTCTCGTAGGGAGTTGAGAAAGGATCTCAGGTCGAGGTTGATGATACTACTACTACTTTACATTACGTTGATCTGCTCCCTTCTATTGCTGCAAGACTGTCGAAGATTGTTGAAGATGCTAGTCTTTGATAGGACTAGGCTTTCCCCCTCTATTTTGGCATTTCTGCAGCCCAGTCCACATATACAGCCATTCCTTTGAAAATGTTGCATATGTAGTGTAGATCCTTGCTTGCTGAGTACTTCGGATGAGTACTCACGTTTGCTTTACTTTCTTTTTCCCCCATATCCAATTGATGCCACCAGACGACGGAGCCATTGAGCCAGACGCCCCAGCCGACGACCAGTACTACTACCCGCCTGGCGAGTACTACTACTACGAGGAGCCGTTTGACGACCAGGAGTAGGATCGGAGGGTCCAGGGCAGGAGGCCTACGCCTTTCGATCGTAGTATTTTATTTTGCCCCGCCTCTGTGAAGGCCTATTTCTCTCTCTGTAATATATCTGTACTCAGATATCTGATGCTTCCGCTGACGCTTGTATGCCATCGAGCTATGTATTCGAGCCCTCGAGGCCCTGGCTTGTAATATAAAGCTTGTATGACTTTATTTATGTTTTAGAGTTGTGTTGTGATATCTTCAAGTGAGTCCTTAGGCTTGATCATGCGCATTTGCGTGTATGATTAGTGCACGATTAAGCCAGGGTCGTCACATTACTGTAGCTTAACTACCGGGGTGTTACAATGACGTGGATGAGCATTGTGCCTAGGGAAAGTTTGACCAAAATTTGAGTGCTTAAACTCGTCGCATGCGTGTAAAGCAGAAGAATCGTTTGCGATGCACACATTTGTTCAAAGTGAATGGTGTCCGATGACACTGCGCGCCAAGTTTCCCTCCACCTTTCGAAATCTTTTGCCTACCACCGAAATATCTATCTCCCCCCTCCCCGTCCCCTTTTCTCCCTGACCACGAGCCACATTTCCCATGTTTCCTCCTTTCTTCCTTCCTAAGATATAATCGCTTCCTCACTTGCTTCCTCGCTCTCAACGTCTCGCATCCGACCGTCACGGACGCCATGGTCTTCTTCAATGACCTCTCCAGTGGTTCCTTCGACGACGACGACTATGTCACCAGCCGGGTATGCCTCTCTCCTCTCTCTCGACCCCTAGCCTTAGGGTTATGATTTGGAATAAAGGATTTTAACTCGGAGGCCGATTTGAGCCATTTCTTCCTCTTGTAGCTCCCTAGGATCATCACTTGCAAGGAATGGAGCGGGGTAGCTGAAGATCTGTCCGCTCATTGTCACCATCAATCTCCATGCGTGAAGTTAGTGGCTTTTGAATCTGTGGGCAGTGGGAGGAAGTTCCTGGCATGTGCAGAGAAGGTTAGCCCCACTTTAGTTGTTATAAATTATTTGTTAAATGTGATTCAGACGTTGTCAGTATGCTATGTTAATCTGGATGTGATTAAGACACTATCACGGTTTCTACCTAGTATCTAAAAATGTTACCATCTCATCAGCGGTGCCCTGAGAAAATTATTTGGCACCACTTCAACAGTTTGTGCAACCAACTTTGCTCCACAAATCAAAGCAGCCAAGCAGTAAAATATTAATACTTTATGGCATGAAGGAACTGGGCATCGAAGCAACTAGGTGCTCTGGTTCCCTAATTTTTTCCTCTGGCATCGGCTCGGTAGTGCAGGGCACCGGTGCCAAATGTAGCAACAGTTGATTTGACACCGGTTTTGGCCTACATAGTGGAGGGCCTTAGTTTATTTGGCACCACTTCAACAGTTTGTGCAACCAACTTTGCTCCACAAATCAAAGCAGCCAAGCAGTAAAATATTAATACTTTATGGCATGAAGGAACTGGGCATCGAAGCAACTAGGTGCTCTGGTTCCCTAATTTTTTCCTCTGGCATCGGCTCGGTAGTGCAGGGCACCGGTGCCAAATGTAGCAACAGTTGATTTGACACTGGTTTTGGCCTACATAGTGGAGGGCCTTAGTGCTATTAGTTCTATGTTATTAAATTTGTGCATGTACATACCTATTAGTATTAATTTGATGTCATTCAAACAGTATCGTTGTGTTGTTGCAGTTATATTTAGCTTCCTCATAAAATTGTCATTTTTTTATTATAGTAGATGACTAGAAACTTGTAGCGTTGTTGGAGTTAATTATAGCTTGTGATGTTCCTGAATTTGGGTTTTGTCTCAGTAGCAATTAATTCATTTGCACATTGATCTTTTTGAGAAGATATGTCATACTTAACATGTTTCTTCGGTTTTTCTAAATATGTATGTGATGATTTTTTATGTTGCTAGAAATCCATTTTCCCTACAATTGTAAGTGATTTAGTTTTAAATATTATAGGATGAACGGAAGTGTTCTTACCTGGAGTGGGTTGACCAAGAGTGGCTACAGTCTTTGAAGATGTGTCTAGCAAAGCTCTGGAGCATGTATAAAAAAGAGAATAGAGATAGGCTTAGAGAAAATGTTGTCAACGCTGAAGAATATTTCAAGATACGGGAAACAAAGAGGGGGATGGAGAATGAACTCAGATTTTTTTTAAATTAGACTTTGCTAAGATGGTATTTGTGAAGGAGGAGGCACTTTCCTAGTTGGTCAGTGCAAAACAGGCTCTTACTAAACTGAAAGCAGAGGTGGAGAAGATAAATTTGGCATCAGTCGATTAGGGAAATGAATATATTGTTCTAATATTGTGCTCAACATACTTTTTTGTGCTTACGAAGGTAAACTAACTATATGTTGTACCGTGTTGTATTCTTGTACTGTAATGTTAAAATATATTTGTGTGTCTGATATGAAAGTGGTAAATAGTTGTTCGATATGAAATGTGAATTTGCGTAATACTGGAGATATTAATAGTAAACTAATAAACCTGCTAAATGGGTCATGGCACTTTACAAATGTTTCTAGCAGTAAAAGCGTGTGTGATGGATAGCCCGGTGTCATACAATTTTCTTCATCGAATCGTGTGTGATATACTTGAACAACGCAAACGGTTAACCAAGGCAGAGCGTATGTGATCGCTACACCTATCACAGACTAGGCTATACAGAAAACTTTGAGTGATGTGGTATGCCACACAAACGTTTGTTTCATAATTACTGTGTGGGATGGCAAGACGATCTCCCACGGCTTATCCTACGAAAGCGTCTGCGTTATCTCCCCGATCGCACACGAACGAAAAATTGTGTGTGATGTACATACTAACGGAAATATTTGTCTGGGATTCACTGTGTGGGATGTATATACGAACAGAAACGTTTGTCTGGGATTCACTGTGTGAGATGTACATATGAACGGAAACGATTGGGCATGTATAATTGTCTGTGATGGCTCGCCCAATCGAACACGAGCTCTTTTTGCCCCGCGCGTGTGACAGGAGGACCTATCACCGACGGTTTCTGGGTCGTGTGGGAAGGACCACCTATCGCACACACAGGCAAGGCGGCGGTTTAAAACTCTATCGTGGAAAGGGGGTAAAAACCGTTTGTATAGCACATCGCTGCACCAGTGACCCTAGATAGTTATAATTGATAGAGTGTGGCAAAGAGCCAAAAAATATAGCTTCAGATCCAAAGTTCTGTTCAAAAATAAGTACCTCTGTAAGCTCCTCATGGACTAGCACCCAAAAGCAGTTGGCCATCAATCAGGGTGTGCCTCCATGTATCCTCCACAACATTGCATAAACAACAGCCAGACGACGTAGCCATATTTCGGTTGAAACGCACATCGCTTGTTGGCAGAGATGGTCTAGCAAGCCTCCATGTGAATACCTTTACTTTTGAAGGTACTTCAACATTCCATAAGGTCACCCATGAAGACTGGTTTTGCAACCACATCCGAGGGCCCGGGACATGCTCAAACCAAACTTCTTGTTGCTTCTTTGTTGATGCGAAGAGTTTGTATGCAGATCGAAGCAACAATTCGTAGTGCATGGGCCAGAAATCCTTTCTGAACTCGCGGGCTTAGGGGAATGTTGCAGATCAACTCCTTGTCCATTTCATGTAAGTGTTCACTCCAGATGTGTTGGTTCCAAGAACAAGTAGTATGACCAATGAGGTCACTCAAAAGCAAAGGTGGATTCTTAGATTTAGAGCTTACCGAACTGAGTTTGAAATCCCTCCAATAGTCATTCTTGCTCTCACACTTATCCATTCTTACCCTTTCGGGGCAAGGTTGGAGTAGTAGGCAAATACAAATTTTTTTGTTACATGCGGGCCTGCTTGTGAGACTGGAGAAATTGAAGCTAGGGGTCCAGTTTTCGGACCAGATTCTAGTACTTTTGCACGTCCCAACTTTATGGGGTCCAAAGCGAGGGAATCTCTCCCTTCAAGAATCAATCGCCACACATGTGAAGGCAAGTTGCCAAGATCAACTCCAAAATTTAACACAAAGGGTAACAAACTGCCCGTAAGATACGAGCACTCAAAGACTAAGGCTCCTGAAGAAGTAGTCACGCTTGCTTAGCAAGAAGTGTGAGGTTAAAAAGTTCAATATCCCTAAAACACATGCCTCCCATCAATTTCGGCTGAGTTATCACTTCCCAAGACATCCATGTCGATTTTCTTTCACCCTTCTTTGAGCCCCACCAAAACTTACGGAGCAGTCCATTAATATGGTTGCAAAGTGCTCGAGGGTGTTTGTAGCACGCCATGGAATATGTAGGACTTGGGCCACTAATTTGAAAGAGGTTATATCGTTTCAGATATGGTCTTTAAGATATTTAAAGGCAACCCTCCTTTGGCCCAAATCAGATGGAAAACCAAGGTATTTCTCCGAATTTTTTTTCGTTTGGCACTTCCAATGTTTTTTAATCTCTTGCCAAGTACTATCTGAACAACCTTTTGTTGAAAAGAAAATGGATGATTTGCCTTCGCTTACATCACAATGTTTTTTCACGCGAGCGTAATCGGGCCGGCCCAAAATATGTACACAAAAGAAGGAAAAAAGGCACTGCCAGGGAACGATCCCAGGACTGACTAGTACGCATGAAACGGGCTTAGCCACTGTGCCGCCTATCACAACATGTTTTACTACTAGGACGGGTTCTACTTAAAGGAAATAAGGCGGACGCGTACTACTGGTTCCCATTTATATAAGGTCCGGTTTTTTGGTTTTTTTTTTCTTCTCCGGGTTTTTTCATTAGTTTTTTCAATTTTTTCAGTTTCCTTTTCCTTTGGTTTATTTTGATTCTTTTTCAATTTTTTTGGTTTTTCTTTGTTTCTTTTTTTCATTCTACAATCTTATATACATGATAAACATTTTTTAAATAATAGTTCAACATTTTTCAAATACTTGTTTAACATTTTTATATACATGATCAAAAAAAATCAAATACTAGTTCAACATTTTTTTCAAATACATGTTCAATATTTTGCAAATGCTTATTCAACATTTTTAATACATGAACAACATTTTTCCAAATACTTGTTCAACAATTTTTAAAATATTTGTTCAACATTTTGCAAATACTTGTTCAATATTTTTATATACATAATGAACATTTTTTCAAATACTTGTTCAACATGTTTTCAAATACTTGTTTAACATTTTGCAAATACTTGTTCAACATTTTGCAAATACTTGTTCAACATTTTTCTCAAATACTTATTCAACATTTTTCAAATCCTTTTTCAACATTTTTCAAATACATGATCAATATTTTTTCAAATACTTGTTCAACATTTTCTAAATACTTGTTCAACATTTTTAAAATATTTTTTGAAGAGTGTGTTTTATTATATATAGAGAGAGATAATATTTTAAAATATAAACAAAAGTATAAAAAAAATAGAAAAGGTAAAAGAAAAGAAAAAAAGAGGCTCTGGCCTCCCGCCCTCGTTGGCCGGCCCAGCTCGCTCGCCCTTCAGACAAAGGATATAGGCGCGCCCGTTTTTTCAGGGAGCACCTGAGCAAATCTCAGTCCTCCCACAAAGGATATTTTAGCCCACTGGGCCGTCATAGTAAGCAACACGGCCCACTTGAGAGATTGATTCCTTACTCGCTTTCCAATACTTCGAAGAAGAATAGAAAAAAATAGACATTTGCGCACAACCTTGCCCCTCTATCGCTCTGTCGGTCCCCCCTCCCTCCCATGGCGATCCCCTACCGGATCACCGGCGGCCACAGCCGGCGGAGCCCGCTGCCTCTGCCCACCGCGAGGGCAATCCTCGCCGCTGTCATCACCGGGGCGTTCCTCTCCATCCTCTGCGTCCTCTCATTCACCCACTCGTTCTCCTACCTGGGGTTCCAGCCCAGGAGCGTCGACAAGCGGGAGAGCAGCCGCAAGTACCTCTACTGGGGCGCCCGCATCGACTGCCCCGGCAAGCACTGCAGCTCCTGCGCCGGCCTCGGCCACCAGGAGTCCAGCCTCCGCTGCGCCCTCGAGGAGGCCCTCTTCCTCGACAGGTAACAAATCAATCTCGTTCTCGTCGCTTGCTGCGGCCTGCTGTGGGGTGGCAAGGTGGTTCTAGGCTTCATGAAACGGGAATGGGTACCCCGGTGGTGAAATTTTTGTAGATTATGCTTCCAAATTGCAAAGGATAATCCATTTTTAGGAGGCAAATGGGTGCAAATGCTGTGTGTAATGTGGGTCAGGATATGCTAATGTGCAATGACACTGCATTGTGGTTTCTCTGCAGAATATTTGTCATGCCCTCAAGGATGTGCCTTAGTTCAGTGCACAACACAAAGGGGATAATTGATTCAAGCAACGCAACTTCAAATCCAAGGTCTTGCTTCTTAAGCACTTATGTCTGCCTGTTGCATTGTTTTGTCAAATTGAGTTGGAAATTGAATCTGTGGTGTTTTTGCAGATGGGAAACGAGTTATTGTGCAATGGAATCCTTATATGATATAGACCTCATATCGAAAACTGTACCTGTTGTTTTGGACAATCCGCGTTCATGGTATGGGATAGTATCGAGAAGTACAAAACTAGGAGAAGGAGACGTAGCGCATGTGCAAGGAGTTAGCAGAGATGAACTCAAAGATAATCCACTTTACTCAGATGCTCTTCTTGTAAACCGCACTGCAAGTCCTCTTGCTTGGTGAGAATGCAACTCCATCAGGGTCTTTATGTTCTTTAATTGTTATTTTCAGATGGCCTCAAGTTCTAGTGACCACACCAAACCTAAGCTATATGTTATGTCTAAACTTGAAGAATAGACCTTAATCATCATTACAGTTCAGGTTTATGGAGTGCAAGGATCGGACCAAGCGTACCTCTGTGATGTTACCATACACTTTTCTGCCAACTATGCCAGCTAGAAAACTGAGAGTTGCAGCACGTAAGGTATATTTTCATTAGAATGATTTTCTGCCATGTATCACATGTTTTAATTGGATCTGATTACTCCCTTCAGATAAAAATATGTTTTATCGCACTAACTTGCTTGTTCTGAATTAATCTTATTCTTCATTTTTATTTGGGTGATTTCTTAAATCACGTGGATTCTGTTGATGCCAGAGAAAAATATAATCTGCAACCCAAAATCCTTGAAATTTGACGCTTAGTTATGAGAGTAACCATGTGTGTATCATGCTAATTTCCCAGTTAGAAGCTCTGGATTTCCACATCCTCCAGTAAGCAAATCTATGCACTTCCCTTGGTGTACTTTTGTGGTTATATCGTTTGAACACGTCTCAGCAGGGAGCAGTGTGGATCTGCATATACCGTTAACTCACTAGTGATCGGTGAATAATTATTTCTTGCAGTACACTCTCAGCTCATGCCATCATGAGATTTTGTTTAAATCCATTCTCAGTCCTCCAGAGCTTCATCTTGCTACATTTATTTCTTGGAATATGGTGTGGTATGATATTACTCGTGCAGTCCCTACTTTCTCTTCATATTTAATTGTTTATATGCTAGCTGCATCCTGCTTGTCTTGAAAGAACTTCAGAGTCTATTGTAGTTGTAAGAGACTGCTCTGCCAAGGATATTTGGTAGAACAAACTTAAGCTTTGGTTTTTTTGGTTGTGTATAGTTGCTCAGGCAGAACATAATATCCCATGTAGTATGAGAAAATGTATTGTTTGTGTATGTTCACTGATACATCAGTCTCCTGTCACTAAACTGGTGTGCTCTCTTCAGATAAAAGAGATCCTTGGTGAATATGATGCTATTCATGTCAGACGGGGTGACCTACTGAAGAATAGGAAAGATAGATTTGGTGTTGAGAGGAGCCTTCATCCTCATCTGGACAGAGATACCCGCCCTGAGTTCATCAAAAGAAGAATCGCAAAGTGGATTCCAAAAGGTCGCACTCTTTTCGTTGCTTCAAATGAAAGGACACCAGGCTTCTTCTCGCCTCTATCAGACAGGTAAGTCTGACACCATTTGCCATCTGCTCTACTTGCATCAATATAATGGCGAGTTACACCTAAGATTGTAATGAGTTCCTCATTGTGTGGGTACAGGTACAAGTTGGCATACTCATCTAACTTCAGTAGCATATTGGAGCCAATAATCGAGAACAATTACCAGTTATTCATGGTGGAAAGGTTAATCATGCAAGGAGCAAAGACATTTGTGAAGACAATGAAAGAACTTGATAGTGATCTTGCCCTCTGCGACGACCCCAAAAAGAACACCAAAGTCTGGGAAGTACCAGTTTACACTAGATGACCTGTGTGAATCTGTCATTGACATTAATGGTTAGAAACGATGACCTGCTCTGCTTACCACGAGACATAATTGTCTCACATAGACACGGCAAAATGTTTGGAAACATGCAGTTGTTCACGCACACTCTAGCTTGTACTGAGCTGCTGATCCACCTGCTATATGTTGTAATATCCAGACAAGATATATGTTCCATTGTGTGGACATTGTTATTTTCTCTTTGTAGTTGGGAACAGAAGAGAGATTACGACTTATTTTTGGTGTTGTATACTGATGTAAGAACCGTTGGATCTGTCAGCTAAGAAAACAAATACACTACATCATACAACTACACTTTTGTTGCGTTACCTTATTATTTGTACTTGATTAGTTTTTGCGAAATGTTATCTGAACATGTATATATTTACTTGGTATTGCATTGCTCCCTCTTTCTGTAAATGTGAGATGCATTTGCCTTTTTCACAGCCTACAGTATATGATTTTGATTATAATGTTTCTTGCAATATGCCGATAAAATAGTTAGGGGCTGTTTGGATTGGAGGCTTCAGCTTTTTTTTCTTTTCAAGCAGATGCCGATCCAAAAAATTGGTCGTTGATCAGGCTGGGCTTTCTGTTTGGATGGGCACCAATTTTTTGGTGTGCCCAACCCACCTCCATTTCTCCTTAGTTTTGCACCAAATAGTTGGCAAATTTTTTACGGCAGATTCTTGCGCCAATTATATGGTGCGCCCACGATTGGTGGGGCTAGCAGAGGCAAAACCAAACTGACCCTTAGTTCCTTCAACGGATAAATCCCGATAGAATCCATCATTTTGGTATGGAATCCTATTAGAGCATCTCCAACAGCCGCCCAACGCGCGGCGCGCTAAAAAAGTGTTTGCAGCGCGTCGATCGGGCGGCGCGCTAAAAAAGCGTTTGCAGCGCGCCGATCGCCTGTTTTGGCGCGGCGAGGAGCGCTTGCCCCAGCGGCCGCTGTAAATTTTAGCGCGCGCGAGTAGCTCCAGCAGGTGCGCTAAAAAGCAGCGCGTGCGAGCGGTCGGCGCTTGCCATATATTGTATTTTGGACACGAGATGATATTTCAAACATCAAAACAAAGACATGGCATAATTTAAATCACCCAAACAAGTTCATGACATAAAAGTTCATGCCCACAAGTTCAAATTCATGCCCAAAACATCATCCAACCAAGTTCAAAATCCGAACCAAGTTCATGACACAAAAGTTCACACCAACGAATGGCTCATCAACAATCAAGCCTCGTCCTCGTCTTCATCCTCATCTTCCTCCGATTCATCATCCTCCTCCGGAGGCGATTCTTCCTCCTCCTCTTCATTGTCGCGCGCCGCATCATCATGTGAAGCTCGGAAGGTGTTGGCAAGATCTTCAACGGCATCATGCGAAGATGTGTGAGGCACACCGGAAGACATTCGGCCCCCGGAGGTGCTCCCATGCCTCCCATGAGAGACGCAAAACTCATGCCTCCCATGCCGCCCATGCCGCCCGGAGGTGCTCCGAAGCCACCCATGCCTCCCATGGTCTCCATGGTAGCTCCAAAGCCACCCATGGCACCCATGCCGCCCATGGTAGCTCCGAAGCCACCGATGCCTCCCATGCTGACGCTAGGGTTTGCGGCGGCGGCGGCGGAGGGGTCGCGGGTGTAGGAAGAGGTGAGGGGGGTGCCGGCGCGGGCGTCCATCGGGTCAATTCGCCGGCGGCGGCGCGGGCGGGGCGAAGGTGGCGCGGCGGAGAGAGTGCGGCGCGCGGAAGCGGGCGCACCAAATACACAGCGCGCGATGGCGATTCGGACCGCGCGCTGAACTCTATATGCCGCGCGCGCTTATTGCTCGTCCGCTGGAGCCCGTATATCGATTGCGCGCGCGCTAAAAAGGACAAATTTGCGGCGCGGCGCTTATTTAGCGCGGCTGTTGGAGATGCTCTTAGGCCCTATTGCAGTGCACCGGCTCCAATGAGGGAGGAGCAACGATGATGGCGCGACTTCGGCTCGCTCCAATGCCTATAGTCGTCGATAGGTGGTCCATGGACCTGGATGTAATTTTTACTTCTGGTATTCTTTATACTACCATGACAGCTGATGAATAGATCGAAAGTTTTCTCGCAAAAAAAATGTGATAAATAGATAAACAGTTTTCTATGATAAATCTGCTATTTCCTTCGGAAGCTTGTATAATTTGTATGTGACACCTAGATATTTATAAAATTTTTATCCATCACACTAATAAATGTATATAGCTAGCTCACCGTAAATGTAAATTTAATAATAGAGCATAAAAATATGTCGGCATTGCTAATTCACAGTGGGTTGAGGTATTCCTTAATCTCACACAACAAGATTGTCCATCAAACTGCGCTCTCCAATACATGCATAAATTGTCTTGTTTTTGTCCAAAATAGGCTTATCTCTGCCCCTCGTATCAAATTGTAGGCTCGTACGTTGACACTCCGTGGGCTTCTTTGATTCAAAGGAATTTCACATAATTTTTAGAGGATTTGCATCCTTCAAAATTACCCCAGCGTGTTGTCGGACTCGCAGGATTGGAATCCTTACGGAAATTTCCTACAGATTCCTTTACACACTATTTTGGGGCAAAAATTCTGTCAACTCAAATCTGTCATTCCTTTGTTTTTCATATGGTGTCTCCATGTCAAATATATTTGGAAGAAAATTTATGTACTAGTACCTTTTCAATCCTATTGAATTGAAGAGGATATGGCACACTCATCTTCTACTTTTTCTGTTCCCGTGTCATGAGAGAAAGAGAAATAGACACTTTGCACTTACTAGCATTGAGCAACCAGTTTTTGCGTCAGCAACATAGCAAAGCCCTCGTGCATGCATATGCATGGGGGCAAAGGCAGCAAAGAACATATCATGAATGGTGCAAGGACTTGGCAAGCAGCAAACTACTTGAGACCTGATTGATCCTAAGTTCCTAACTCATCTCGCAGACTACTCGATGACCTCATTGATCCTAACTCATCTCTCACACTAATCGACCAGCACCAGCGCAAAAAGAAATCAAGCCTGCAAAGCTACCTAGCTAGCTAGCGAGCGAGCTACAGCTACTCCTCTCTCCTCTCTATGTACACGACCGATCGAGGGCGAGATCGCCGGCGTAGTAGCCTAGACCTCGCTTCCGAGATCATGGGCGACGACGTCGCCGCGCTCCTCGCGGTGCGCCCGCTTCTTCTTGCCGTGGTGCAGCGCCACGCCGAACAGCTTCACTGTGTCGTCCTCCTCAGCCGCCGGCGAGTCCCGGTCCACGTCCATGTCCAGCTCTAGCAGCCTGCACGAGTTGGACGCGGCGACCCCCGTGCCGGCGCCCGGGAGCGGCAGGTGCCGCTGCAACGCGGTCGACGAGGGGCTCGTGACGGGCGCCACGTGGTTCTGCAGGAAGTAGATGATGTCGTTGTAGAGCTTCTTCATGTGCGCCAGCTCCGACAGTAGCAGCGAGTTGCGCCGCCGCAGCTGGCGGTTGTCCTCCGACAGCGCCGCCAGGAAGTCGCCGCCGCCGTTGCCTCCTCCGTGCGAGGTGGCCGCGGCCGCTGGCTCTTCTTGGAAGTGCTGGTACACCGGGTGATGGTGATGATGAGCCGCCGGCGGTGGAGGCGGCGGCGGCGAGAAGGTGTTGCCGAGGTGGTAGTGGTACGCGGCCTGGTGCGGCACCATCGACGGCGGAGGAGGCTGCGACGACTTCCTCCGGTGGATCTCAGCGAGGAGGTGCTTTGCTCCCTTCCTGAAGAACTCGTTGGCGAACTCCCATCTGTCGGCCACTATCTTCCTGAATCCCTGCAGCAAACCGCAATGCCAAGTGAACAAAAAAAAAGAATCAATCAAACTGTTCTTAGCTAGTTAAAAACTCAACACCCAATGCTTCAAAATCAAGCAATGGTTTTCCATAACACTATGAATGGCATGCAGATGGTCAACAAGCACTAAGATAAATTTGCAGTTACTTGGCAGCTGTATATTCAGTGTTGCTGTGCACGTATAGTAGTCATGTCATGTAGTGTGGCAATGCATTACATGGTATATACACATAGGGCATATCTCTACATACATGTATCTGACCTGTGTAGTGTCAATCTTCCCCCAATGATTGGGTGGAGGGTGGTGTGACTATAAGTTTAGAGACTGTATGTATGCATCCAGGGTAAACACAACTAAAACAAGCATCTGAGTACTACAAATTCCACTTCTTAGTATGCATCCAAATTAGTTTCCACACTTTCTTTTGCTATACAAGTGACAGAAGAGAAGCATATGGCAAGTGCTAGTTAACTCATGCTTTAAAGAAGAAACCAAACATGCAAATAGAAACAAAACGGTCCTCACTTATCGTACATACATCTTGCCAGAAAACTGATGGATGGACTGATTAGCCTTAAAATCGTCTGGCTTGCATGAATCACCACCAAAGTAAGAAATGGAGGAGGGGGGGCATAGATTAAATTAAATTTTATATATTCAACAAAAGAACAGTGGATGATGGACGCTTACGTTCTACAGCCTGATCTATTCGACGGCTTGTCACAGACCAGGAAGCAAGGAACTAATCTTGTTGGAATGTCACAGTCACACCCATATACAGCCCTTTTCCCATGCACCTCGCAAACAAAATCTTTGTAAAGAGGAGCATTAACTTTTGCATCTAGCTTGTCACGTTCTAGGAAACAAGAGATGGATGGATGTAAGGCCATCCATGCATGCACCATTGCTTTGACCAAATTAAAATACCAAACCAAACAAAACTTGTAATGAACATGAACACATCCCACACATATACACGCCATGGACGCCCTAACTATCAAACCGGAGGAAGATTAACGAAACAAATCGAACAAAGAGCAGACTTGCTGGAACATGCATGCGTAGGTGTACACATGATGCATGTGTGGAGTACGGGGCAGCAGATAAGTAGGAGAAACATACATAGGTGTTGAGCTGCCTGACGAAGCTGGAGAAGTTGTTGTGCTTGAAGTAGTTGGGGAGAAGGTCCCGGGCGAACTCGGGCGGCCTCCAGACGACGAAGGTGGCGTCGTCCTCCCCCCACGACACGATGTGGTCGGTGCAGGGGTCGTCCACCAGCTGGTACGTCTTGGTCAGGAACGGCGCCGGCACCGGCTTCCCAGCAACGCCGCCGCCACCGTGCGCCCCCGAGCCCATCTCCATGGACACCACCATCTCCCCGCACCTCTCCACAAGGAAAGCCATGGCCTCTCAACCACAAGTACGTACTCCCCGCTGCTGCTACCTAGCTCAGGCCTCAAGGACTCTAGGTGGGTGGAGAAGAAGGAGCAGCAATATAAGCTTAAGAAGAGCAGGAGGAGGAAGAGAGAGTGAGGGGGGAGGAGTGAGGAAGAAAGAAAGGCTGCCCCTCTTTAGCTATATCTCCAGTCTCACTGTCTCGCACTCACACACATAAACACACACACACACACACACACATGACACGCCCCCACGCCCACGAACGCCTCCAAATATTCTCGTGTGGGTCACGCGCGCAGCTGCTGCCTGGATGGACCGCCCTCTTTCCTTCTCTCTTTCGCCCTCTAGCTAGGGCTATAGTAGCACTAGATCAGCAGAGCCGACCCCTCCCCCTCTCATCATTATATATGCGTACGCATCGATATCTGTGCATCAGCAGTGCTGCTTGTATACGTGGATGTGCTTGAGAGTTTTCAAGTTCAACAACAAGGTGCTGCTGGAAGGAAATCACAAGGAAGGCTTGCCATGTTCCTAATCAATGAGCTAGTTGTGTCATAGTACTGGTCAATGTGCACCAGCTTTGTAAGGATCATGCACACTGATCAGACATTCAGATCTCAGCAGAAAATCTCTCCAGATTTAGTAAAGCTACGGATACATATTATGCTACTAAAGCCTGTTGTAGGTTTCTCAGAACCACATCCATCTTCTTTTTTTGGCAAGACAAGGCGCCATGGCCAAGGTGTACAAAGAAAGACTAGTCAAACAGTGCAAGCTTCTCTCTCTCGACTCTTCTGTTACTTGTTGTAGATAATTCTCAGACATAATTCTGAAGTATGGCTACCGTCCCTACGATCTTGGTACAAGGTAATCACTGAAGCTGCAGAAATTTACATGTAATAGAGTTTCTATATTTTCTCTGCGAAGATAATAATTTTGCATGCAACTGCACAAATTGATGAAAGGAGCAGGAAAGGACCAAGATGGATGTGTACATGAGATAGATGCAGATATGAGAGTAGATGGATGGGCATTAAATCGATGACCCGTTCAACGGATGGCTCCAAAACCAAAGTCTCCGTTGGATGTACGGCGGCGATGGATGTGATCACACGATGGAACAGGAGAACATTTTGCAGTAAAGCTGGATCGATCCATGGAGATGGCAGCAGGCGGGCACGGGCTGATCGATAGATCATCAAATAATATATTATTATTGGTCAGAAAAGTGAGAGCAAATAAAAGTAAGAAAAAGCAAGCGAAAAGCGAGCTCGCTCTGCTGCTGCGATGCAAGAGGATGAGGATGTGGAGGAAAAAGAAGAGAAGAGAAGGGATTGTACCGCACGGACGGCCGGTATCCTCGTGGTATTTAGTGACCAAATTGTTCTTCTCCCTCTTCTTCCTCTCTCTCACCCCATGCAAATGCACAGCCCTGCACGCCGCAGACATGTACACATGTCTAGTTGCGAAACAGCCAAAGATACTTTCCCTGGGCTGTGCCTGGTGACTTGCACCTCTCGACGCAGGCCCGTGACTTCCACGCCACACACGCACACACAGCAAGCAAAGAAAACCAGAGAGCCAACATGTCTAGAGAGAGAGAGGGAGAGGAGTAAATACACGTACAGGTGACTGGTGAGCGAGTGAGTGGTAACAATAACAATGCACATCTGAGCTCGCTGCCGGGCTCGCTAGGGGGGATCCACTTTTGATGCAACTTCATTTTCTATCGCCGCTACCTTCATCATCACCACCACCCCTGCCGCTGCCACACTGGCCGGCCGGCCTCTCGCTTGCAGGAGCCGGGCGATGGACGCAGCATATGCAGCAAGGCTGCTGCTGCTCCGCCTCCTGCTGCTGCGGCTTCCATTAATGCCACCAGTATCAATGTGCAAGCAAACAAACATTCCTCTACCCCATCTTTTCAACCGCATGCAGCATTCAAAGGAACAGAACCAAAACTTCTTCTTCCTCCTCGCTCCCGATGAGCAGAGCGCGCATCATGAGCTGCTGCCGCCTATGTGTGCGCACAGTGGCCAGACCACTGACCTGACCAGCTGCGAGTAAAACCTTAAGGTTCCTGAGCCATAGTGGGTCGTGAGATCAGATCGCTCTGCGTGCAGGGTTTTGCTGGAAATGTGCACGCTCCTCACTTCTATCCAGGGGTGGTACACCCCTTTCTCCAAGCGAAGTAAAGCAGTGAATCAACAATCACCAGTTTGGCTCGGTCAAACTTGCCCAAGATCCAGCCCAGGGCTGCCCTGCAGGTGGTGGTGGTGGTCGATTCACAGATATAGATGCAGTTGCTACCTGCTAGCTAGCTTAGGGTTTTGGCATGCAGGTACTCATCGAGATGCCACCAGCTGCAAGCAACATATGCATATGCATCAAAACAGGAGGCAGCGCTACATATCTGTAGCCAGGCTAGTGCAGTACCCTGCTGGGGTACGGCCCTAGCTATATATGAGTATGCATCAAATGTATGTAGCATCATAGCCTGTAGCTTTGAGTACCAAGAAAGAAAAAAAAGGGAAATACTCCACAACAGGGGAAAGAACTGATATAAAACTAGCAAGAAGCAAGTCACAGCATACTACTGGTATTACCGAAGGGAGTGGATGATGAGGCCTAGAGGCAAAAGCATGCATGAATGTATGATAAAACTATATATTTGCTTTATAGTGTGCAGTGATGTGGAGATTGGCTATGGAGTTTGAATATTATGGAAGATTCTGTTCCATATATGACAAGCTGTGCCCTGATGATGTGTTTGCAGTAGACATTTTATGAGTACATCACATGACCTTTCCCATCCCCCACATGTGGCCCACTGCATTTGTGGCCAGGTCTAGATCTATCTTTGACTGGGAAATATGTATTAAATAATCAAGGGAGCAAGAGAGAGAAAAGGCTGATGAGAGAGAGGGAGATCTTCACATTTCATATTTATTTATAAGATATACGTGTACAATGTAGAGACAAGTGAGATGTGAAACAAGAAAAAGAATGCCATGGTTCTTCTCTAGATCAGGCCCACATTATCTCATCATCACCTTGATGACACCATGCACACATATGCTAGATGCCGTTAAAAACCAGTTTTCTAGACAATATCGTGTTCCACAAATGTCTGTCGTTCCAAGATTCCTCTGAAACCATACAGTTCTTTATCATATCAATGCATTGTTGCATGCAAGAGATACTGTGCACGGCGCTTAATTAAACAAGCCTGCATGCGATTTGCTGCGACGCTCTTGTCTGCATGTTAAACAACGCGTCTATATTCGTGCAAATGAACTGAGAGAGGATGCTACTAGAATAATGAGGGCGTATATAATACTCGGTGGAGATGGCAGCACCTTTGCAAAAGATCGTGGAGCCGCTTGTTCTTTGCCCAATCTACAGGCATAGAGCTCATGTGATGAAAAAGAAAGAGGGGACGTGGTGTGTATGCCCTGCCCTGCCTGCCTTCTCAGTCCCGGCTCTCTAGGCTGCATAGAAAACAGCTGCATCTTGGACTCTAGCATGATTGCCACTCACAAACCTGCAATAAGCCTTGTGGAGGATTAGACAATCAATTAGATGCACTCGATTAAAGAGAGATCTAGACGTTTATGCTGTCCTATAGCCTAGCTCTGCGCACATAGATGGATTAGATTAGACTTGAATGGTTATGTACAGCACGGTACTGGCACATACTAGATGCATAGATCTCAGCCATGCATGTGCGCGCTACGTAGGTCCACAGCTAGTACATCTTTCCAGGTTTCTTATTAGGCATGTTTGTATGTTTGTCCCTTGGTGTGTACTGCTGTACGTACTAGGCTAGCTAGTCATTAGCTAGTCACTACTACAACACTAATGCATGGGACGCTAGAACTAGAGCTAACTGGGCAGGCAAGGCCGATGCATGGCTGCAGAGATGGATCGCGTCTTTTGCCGTGGTTGCATTCGCGGACAAAAGGTTTGATTCTTCTTTCACCACATTTATGCATGCACAAGAGCTCTTTTATCTAGGAAAATGGAAAAGCAGGGGAAAAGACACTCCAAAGATGGGGAGGTTGATAGACAAAGGAAGCTTTTCAGAGAACATTTCCCTCTTTTTCATTCTCAAGGGGAGAGAAAGATGAGAGGAAGAGGGGAGGGGGTCAGGCAGAGGTCAGAGCATTAAGGTGGAAACTGATTAAAGTCGATCTCATCTGTGCATGCACATAAAGGAGGGCTGTAAAGATGTGATTTACCACCACTCGTCTGTATAGCTTTTCCCTCCCCAAGGACTTACACATGTGCATGCACACATCTCTCCTCTGTCATGTTCTGCCGTGGGGTGGGCGGGGTGGGGTGGTGCCTCTGAACGCTAGATTTAGATGTTTCTACACCTTGATAAACGAATGCCGGCCGTGCATGATCTAAGCAGGTATTATGTACATGGAAGAGCAGGAGGGCCTTTTCCAGACATGAACAGCTTAGATGCAGAGCATTAAACTTTTTAGCTTGCACTGACCTTTCAAACATTTAAACTACCTTGATCTAAACTAACTAAAGCATCACGGCATGAAGCCATGAACTGAAACCTTCTACTAGTAGTTTGCTGCAGCTCTCATGGATGAAAAAGAGCATGCATGCATGGATGCATGAAGAGTCATTTTTGCACGGCGTCATCGGCCATCTCCTACGGCTTTGACGACGCAGGCGCGGGCAGCCGGTGACTGCACGGCGCGAGGTGGCCGGAACAATCAAGCCCATCCCTGCCCGTGCATGGCTCTGCGTCATGGGCGGTCGCAAGGGAGCAGGGCATGCGTCCAACCTCGTGCACTGCACACGTGAGTGGACGCCAGGGCTCACATCCGTGAAGCTTCCAATCCCCATCTCCCTCTCTCCCCCCTCTCCCCTCTCTCTCTCCTCTCTCATTTAAACTCGAGCTTGCGCATCCTAGCTACCAATGTGCAGCACTGCATGGCATGTGGGACGCGTATTGCAGTCCAGTCCAGGACTCCAGGGCAGTGCAGTGCAGTGTATCATCCTCTCTTTCTCTCTCTTACACACCACACTTTGCCATGATACTGCTGTCCCTTTCTCTCTCATCTCTTGCACGCACACCCCCCCCTCTCTCCCTCTCTGGCGACTAGTATCATAGTATGGTACCAGTGTATATCTCTTCTCAGCCAGCCAGCAGGGTCACAAGTGCATGGCCGGGGGCTCTCGCTGCCTGCCCGGTCTCCTGTTGCTCCCCACATGGTGTCACATGCGCCGATGCCTCCTCTTCCCTTCTCCTCTCTTCTCTGGTCGCGCAAGGCAACAGTTTCATATGTTTGCTCAGCATTGCTGCTTGTGCTTGTGTGTGTATTTACTGTTTGGCCGATCTGGCCTCCTGCATGCATGATGCATCCATCCATACACCATACGGTACAACGGAAAGAAAAGTTTTTTTACTGTTCCTACGGCCATGCCCCATGCATAGAGCTTGCTAGCCATTTCCTGCCTGCTCTCGCCGAATCTAATCATGCCTGTCTTGGCATCGGCCACTCACTCTCCTTTTACCCTAGAGGAATATATCACAGTGTGCCGGTAAAAGGTGAGCTGGAACAAAGAACAAACTAATATGTGTCAAAACTCAAAAGAGTACTGGCAGATAGGTACCTCCTATGCAAGCTCAGCTTTAAGGGCGCCAACCGCTACCAGTCAAAGAAACATGTATGGACTCAATTAACTCATGGTTTAAGGAAAAGAACATGTATTGAATCGTGATGAAGTCCAGTTGGTAGCCCCTGGGGAGAAGATCATGACAGAATTAAAAATGTGCAGGCACATTTCAGCTTTAGCAAAATGGACAGTAAGTGATATACAGATGTAAGAGCATGTTTTAAGAAGGATGCAAAACCATTTAAAGCAGGCAATACCTGTTTGAGCCACAATTTATTGAGGTGGAAAAGAAGCATTTTCAGAGCACTTGTATCAATAAGTCAGAGTTCATGTGTTATAGTATATCTGGAAAGGGGGGTAAATGAAGATGCTGCACTCACTATGATATAATAAACGCAGTGGTGGTTCCATCGCGTAATGAGCCCTGGACAGCTCTGAGATGTTTCAGGCTTGCCTGCTTACGGAAGTGGATTAAAAGCCACAACATTCACCGCCGCAGTTGCTGCTAGTGCTAGCTGAGAAGCTGGTCCCAAACGGATGCAATTTTTTACTGCAAACTGAGGTTGCAGCAGCCTGATCGCATGGTCCTCACGATGTGAATGTTTCTGTGGAGCTCCTTGAAGCACGCATTTCCAGATCTTCATCTTGGATGTGCGTGCAATGCACAAATATCATGGCCTGGTTTACTGGCATATATAAGGGCCAGTGAATTAATCATACTTCTCAGCTTGATTTATTTTCTTGTGAAAAAGACTCAGCTCGATCTGCCCATATATGGATTATAACTAGAGTGTTTACAGTGATCTAGGCAATGATATATGGATCAATTTTTGAAGAGATGTGTACAGTTCTATGCTAACCACTAAAGCTGGTTCTAGTATTGAATAGCAGAGTAGAAAACAGTCCTAACTAATCGCAAAGGCAAGTAAATGGCACCCCAAAGGGTAATACCGGAAATGCCAACATATAGCAGGAGCAGCAGCAAGCACTAACATGGGATGCTTCTCTGAAGCACAAAAGAGAACAGGTTCAGGTCCAGGGGCTAGGCAAGTGCATATGCAGGGAATTAACCAAGTGATGGAGGAATGTTGCAAGCAATGATTGTCCTAGCAAGCTCCTTTGACACATACATATGTCTCACTAGATTCTGATGCAAAGATTTAGATCTCCACAGGCAAAAGCAGCCGGGAGTAGTAGTGAGAGGAGCAGGGCGGGAAAGGTGAGAAAAAGCTAATTGGAATCATCAGAAGTTGCCAGCTTTCAGAACCCTGTGGGTCCAGCTTGGATCAAGGAGAATCATGCATGCATTTGCATATTGCCCAAAGCCCTCCAAAGATGAGGAGATTTCTAAAAGCCTGTAGACTCCATATACTGTAACTTATCTACCAAAAGAATGTCTGTCTTGGACATGGTAGAGAAAGATGGTGGCTGTCTTTATAGGGAAAAGGAGCAGCAACATATGCTGTCCTGCCACACACTTTTAGTTAATCAGCTGGTAATTACCAGTACACCAATCCTAAGTAGAAGAATCCAATGTGCCTACTTGCAGCAACAGCAAAAGAAGCAATTGATTAGATTAACCTCGTTTTCTTCTTCTCAAGACAGTATCCCTTAATTTCCAAGATCATATACCCAAGTCTGCACCATGTGTACATGTACTGCTTGTCCTCTGTGGTCTACATGCACGTATGACTCAGATTTTCAGAGAGCTCAGACCGTATATGCTCTGGGGTTGTACAGTACTAGAGCTGTACTCTAGTCTACCGTCCACATGTACAAGACAGATTTGTATAATTGCGTTGTAGGGAGCTCAAGTAGATACGTACCTACCTACCACGGTGCAGCCCATGGGCCATGGAGACGATAGAGGCCAGTAGTAAATCCAAGCAGAGCTGACAGATTCCTCCTCTTGTTTCAAAAGCAAGTAAAACGACCGGCTCTGGAGCTGGAACGTGAAGCAGTAAACAACAAGGCAAACTACACAGGTAGCCTGGGACTGGGAGCCCGCATACAGGAACAATCCCGTCGTCTCCGTCGATCATGTGCTCGGGGCGCAGGAAACCATTATCGTGCGCGCCCCACCTCAAAAGAGAAGAGAGAGCCCAAGAGGTAGACAGATGATAGCCAAAAACTCCTCAGGTGGTTATTTCCGAACAGAGGGAATAGTAACTAACCAGCTGGAGAACAATGGTGAGGCACATGATGGCAAGCAAGATCAGCTGCTCAGCTCAAGCCCAGGGCAGGCAGCTCCTCAGACTGTGGTTAGCTTTTGATTATGCTTGGTGCTGCAATCCTCCCCAATCATTGTTGCCTTGGGTGCTCTGCACTTCCTCAGATTGAAGGCCCTGATCTGGTGTTCCAAATATGTGATTGCATGATGGGCAGCCATACTTCAAGGTGTTCCATTTCAGTGTTTCAGATAAGAAGGCTTACATGTTGGGTTCCATAATGCAGATGCAGACTGTAGGATCCCAAACAGCTCAGGTACAGCTGGATCACTTGGAAGTTTTTCTTGGTCAATTGCATCCAGGAGCTTGTCAGAGGGCAGGACACAAACTGTCATACCGATCATCTGGCATCCTGCAGGAGATGCAAGTTGCCATTAAATAACTCCCAGGTGATGTCTTTTCTCATAGGAAATAATAAGAAGCCAGATCTCCCAAGATACAGCAAGAACCCAACATGATGAGTCAAGGCAGAATGATCACAGAGAACTTCCTGGAGGACAGCCAGGCTAAATTTAGAAGTTTAAACATGAATATGGTTACATGATTAGCTGTTGTTACAGACTTCTTTGAATAGGAAAGATCTAGAACTTCAGGCATTTCTTAGTACAGGAGAACAAACAGTACTAGAACTCAGCAAAGAAACGATTACATTCGTTTCTCAGAGGACATATGTGGAGTGAAATGGAGATGACATACTTGGCTTCCTCATTGACTCCCGCTCATCAGCCTCGGCATCTGTTGCTTCGCCTTCTACCCTTCCTCCGGCTGCCCGTGTCATCAGAATCAGAGTCCGAAATGGATTCAGAGTCGGATGACGATGTGCCTTCTCTTCTGCTTCCTTTTGGGTTGGCAGGTCGCCGCTTCTTGTTCTCTGAATTCGAAGAACTTTCACTTTCAGAAGAATATCCAGAGCCGATAGATGTTGATTCAGTGTCCAAGTCGAACAGAGTCCTCACTGTCATGCTGATCTGAACCATTATGTGAACGGTTTTTTCTCTTTCTTTTCCCTCCCTTCTTGTGGATTTTTCCCTCTCCATCTTTTCTTTCATTAGCTTCTTCTCCTCTTCCCTCTCCTTTTCAAGATCAGGATTCACAAATTGATAGGACTCTAACACAGTCGACTACGTCAACTTGGGGTTTTCAAGCTGCTGCCTTCTTTAAGGCCGTAATATGTAGACGCAGTCGTTCTTGCACTCATATCTCCAGTACCCAAGCAGGAAACACTTCTGAAATTGGGAATATGCACAACCGGAAGAAGTTGGTGAAGCTTTTGGTTTCACATGGTACTGCAGCCTTCTGTACACTCGCCAGATACATCTGTCTCTTGGCTTCATTCCTCTCTTACCAGCGGCTTGGCTCCTCTTCCTTCTGCCTATAGGCATTGACATTGCAGGCAGCAGCTGCAGCTCCATGTTCAGCTTGAGCCCTGCTCAATCCGTTCGCAGCTGATAAGGCCTGCGCCTTTATTTGCTCAACTGCAAGCTGAGATTTGTCAGCATTTCCAGACATCTTGATTCGCCCAAAAGATCAAAATTAGTAATAACTGGCTAAATACACGTGCACGGAGTAACAAACCATTCCACACCATGAACATGCACGTCAAATGTGACGATGTGTAATTTTCAACCGCATCACGATGAATGTTGTTGTTCTTCATCCTATTTCTTTGTCAGCAACCAGCAAATGACCCTCTGGCCTCCCGCTATCTTCCTTGGTTTCTTGCCTTGCCTATCCTTCTACCCAGTGTCTTGTACTCTCCAACTATTAAGCCGTTGCCAAAAGTGAATGTTGGCGGTTGTCTTCTGTATATCAACATATACATTGTCAGCTTCACCTGAACCTTTGACTGTTGTGATCCTTTGGTGCACAGCTGCACGCATCCCAGTCCAGGCAGATGTGGCTTTCATGTAGTTAAGGATCTGAGATGGGCACCCAATATCAAGTTCACCAATACACAAATTTGCAATATAGAACAGAAATTCATATAGTCCTGAACGTCGAGGATTGGGCATGAAAAATCATTTGAATCACAAAATTTAAATATCGTAAACAATGAGCTCTGATCAGATTACCTAGTCTTCTTTGCAGACAAAACTTCGCTGGAACAGCCAGAGGTGGATGAGGTTGGCCAAAATAGCTTCTGCCCCCATCACCTGCACAATTATAAGAACACTTCATTAAAACTGAATACATGCTAAGCTGGCTGATACTATACTAATGAAATGAAGCACAGGCAGTACATGTCTTCCAGCAAAACTAAGGCGATCATTTTTACCGAACATGGAGCAGGCATTCAACAAGCAGGTGCAGGAAGCAGACACAGACATTTGCACGATCATTGTCATTGTATCAGTATCATTAGATCGTCCATAATTGATTTTTCCCTAGCACCATGTGATGACATCATGCCACAGCATTGCCGGCTTTCTCCCGTGCCACAACAGATGTTCTCACCTCACTTCATCCGCCACAGCCAGGCATCCAATGTATCACCAACTTCCCTTTAACAGTTAAGACACATAAGCATGCTCTTTCATCTTTAAAGGACAATTTCTCAAAAAAAAGTTGGAAAATGATCAGATTCTAAACCACACCAATGAGAACATTATCTTAATCACATTAGGATTCGTGCAATTTAGTTTTTGAAAAGGCACAAAGAGAATAAAACATGCATTGCCATGTTTCTTCCATACTCATAAAAAAGTGCACAACGCTCATGAATCTCTCTTTTTTTGTGGTTACAGCTAATGAGTTAAATACACTGCATGATGAGCCAGCTAGAAAACTGTGTGCAGAACAGTGGAGGTAAATACATAACAGGAATAACATCCCCAACCAAGAAATCAACACTGTTTTTCTCATATACACTCAACAAGACGCTTATTGACAAGCTCATCGCAATCTGCTAAAGACACACACAAGATGGAAGGAAAAACTTCCAACAGAGAAATTGCTCGATGCTCAAGGAGTTTTCAGTCTCTCTAAAGGATTGCGGAGAAGAGGATCTGGTTGGTGTCTTCATTCTCCCCATCCGGACCCCCTGCAAGTGAAACCACGGCCAGTTGGAGTGAGTTCCCCATCACAAAATCCAACGAACTGCTGCAAAGCAAAGAAAACCTACCTGCCATTGGCTTCAGCTGATCATTCCACTCATCGATCACCTGCAGCATGAACAAAGAGCAGCGAACAAATTCATCAGATCTCTCATGGCCTGTAGCTAGATTGCGGGTTTTTTGGGTGGGGGGTCACCTGCTTGAGGCTGGCGTAGGCGGCCTCCTCGTCGTCGGTCATGAGGGGCAGCCCGGAGGAGGCGAGCAGCCGTTGCGTGGCGCTCCGCTGCGCAGCCAGGCTCGTGCGCATCATGTCGATCAGCTCCTGCACACACACGCAGGATAACGGGATCAGTAAACCTAGAAGAAGGTGTGGAGGATTCGAGGAGGGGATCTGACTGACCTGCTTCTGGGCGAGGAGGTCCCGACAGAGATCCTTGAGCGCAGCCACCTCCTCTTGCACCCGCTTCACTCGCCCTACCAGTTTCGCCGGGTTTGCCTGAATGAAACCATCGCACAGATCCTGTCATGGAAGGAAGCGACTAGAGACAAGAGGAAGGGGAGTTTGATTACTAACGTGGTCGGGGTAGGAGGCACGGAACTCGAGATCGAGGCGGCGCTGGACGTCGGCGAGGGTGTTGCTGGCGCCGACGAGCGTCAGGTACACGTCGTTCAACGCCGGGTGGCGCCAATCAGCAGCCATGATTTGTTTGGGTCAATGGAAGCGAAGACAGGGATCTCTTCTTCCAGTTACTGCTAGCGCTTGGCTTTTAAATTGGGTATGGAAGGGGATCCCACTATCCTGCAAGGAAAACCTAAGCTACATTGGTTAGCAATGACGCAATTATATCATTTCATCTTTAGTTAGAAAAAGGAATGAAGTTCGGGCGTTATGATTCTACTGTAACGGTAACATAAGGAAATTCCAAGATAGTATTTAGTCATTGCTAGGGCAAAAATACACTTCTAGCGCTACGAAATTGTATATTAGACGGTATCAGGGAATCACAAACAGTACTGCTTATAGTAAGCAAATCCAATACCAAAGGTATGATTTCACAGATAAGCTTTCACATATACTGAACAACTATAGCAGAATTTGCTTTTCTTGCGACTAACTGATGTAACGAATATCATAGTTAAAAGAACACATACATTGCATTAAAACCTAAGGTTGATTGTTATGCTAAAGCAACGCAGCAGCAACTTAGAAGAATTCACTAGTTATCCAAAGGCATTTAATTTGTACCAAATGCATGACTTCCACAGTGCCCTTTTATGAAGAGAACCTGTAGTAGAGCACCCCAGTTGCATCGCACTAATAATCATCAGCCATAAACCAACAATAAAGTTCCTAGAGGAACCACCAATTGAAAATGTTGGCCAGAATCCAGCCGCATATCCAAGTCAATTTTATCTATAGACTGTAAAACAATGATTTGCACAACACTTGAAATACAATAAAGCCACGGCTTGATACAGCAAACAAGAGAAAAGTGGTGAGCAAGGTCACAGAATAATCCAGCAATTGATAGCTAGATCTGCATGGCTTAAGAGTGGACGTTCTGAATTTGGCAATTAGCAGATATCTTAAGGAGTTATGAATTTCAAACCAGAGGCTCCACTACATCCATTCCTTGCAGATACAAACTACAACTCGATACATATCAGACACTCACTTAGATCTGTCGCCGTACCCAAAAAATGGGACAAAATGACCACCCAAGCTCGGTTGGAATTAATCCACAGAACTAGTTACTTGTATCCCTGAACCAAACCATAACTGTCCAAAGGAACACGCTAATATCGACCACAAACTGCTTACACGAGCCAAACAAACGCGATTAGAAACCTAAACCTGTACAAATCACTTCTCACGGTCACAGGTGCGACTGTTTGAGCATACGTGCATCTGTAGATGGGGCAACCAGTAGCCACCCCGCTCCGACCCCCAACCCCCACCGAATCCTCCGCCCGTCTAGCGCGAGACAGCTCCAACTCGGGCCACCGCGAGCCGGTGAATCCCTCGATTCCGTAGCCTAGCTAGGGTTTTCCGGCGAATCCAATTGGAACGGAACTAAGACGAGAATGCAGAGGGGGGGAAGAGGAGGAGGAGGAAGCTCGCTTACCGATGGGGGCGGAGCGGATCCCGGGAGATCACCGGGGAGAAGAGAGCCGGTCGCCGTCTGGGTTTAGCCGGGGACTCGGCGGGCGGGAGGAGGGAATTCGCGGCTCTCCGGGGTGCCGTTTGCCTGTGGCGGCTCACAGTGCGCCGCAAAACGAGCACTCGTTTTGAACGGGGGAGAGACACCCGGACAGAAACAAAATATGTTTTATAGCCTTTTTTTTTTCTGAAATATATATACTCCTTCTATACACTAGTAAATGTGCACGTGCAACACACGTTTTAAAATTTGACCAATTAAAAATCATGCTAATACAAAGTAAAATAAATATTTGACAAAAACATAGAAATTGAAAGTGAGACACCATTGTGTGATGTTGTTGCAAAGAGATGTTAATGTTGTTTCATCCATCCCATGAAAGAAGATTACACCTGATTACGATTCAAAAACAAGACTGATGTGTTCACTTAGTGGAGATGCGATCCAGTTGGTCTTGATATCATGTTATAAGTTATTGCCAAAGCCGAGAAAGAAAATATAAGGGAGTTAGATCAAAATTTAGAGATGAAGATGCTCGATGAAATTTATTTGGCAGAAACTTACCTTCAATCAGTTACAATATTGGCAAAAAATAATAACACTGGAAGTGCGTCTCTTTTCCGGGGTAGTCAAAAGCATCTCCAATTCGAACACACTACAATTGTACATGTACAAAGATAAAGAGCGCGGAAGTGCTATGCTGTTAATTTCCAATTAAGTAAAGTCATGCACGATTTATCATGCTATACATGTTGGTACAAGAAATACTTTCATTGGTGACTACACTTAGATGTTTAGTACGTGAGGCAAACTGTCGGGCACACGATTCGTCGATTCCCATTTGCCACTGCACATAAAATTTTTATTTGGAGGCATAGAAGATGCGTTGCTGACTTGCTGGCTCCTCCGTCATCCTGTTTACAAGTCTAACCAGGTGATATTACCTCTTCAATTTTTGGCTTCAGGAATTTAGCTTCTTTCTCTTGTTGTCCATCTACAATACTACAAAAGAGAAATAAAAGAAACATTTATCCGTGTCCAAAACGTTACATATTTACCAAAAGAACATACAACATCGACAATAATAGGGAATGTCACCTAAAAAGGCGGTTGACGGTTGTATATCTCAAATTGAAATCCCAGATTAAATACTTGCATATCAAGAAAAAAACTTACAAATCAATTTCACACTATTTTTTCAGTCATGTGTCAACAGATCGTTATAGCTTCATTCAGAACCTACACAGTTTCAGAAATGATAAACAACCACATTAAGGAAAAAATTCAGTTAGTAAAGTGTAACCATACCACGCCGTATTAAAATGTAGATATCTACCTGCCTATCTTTGGAAAAGTTAATGATACCTGAACTGCAATTAAAGAAATCACTATACCATCCTCCAAAACGTGTACTTTCATGGGATAACTGTATACTAAATCAATGAACATAACTATTTATGTAAACTATTGACAAAAGGATCACAGTTGGTTCGTCTATGGAATTTCACACTATTTTATATAAATGAACGTAACTCTTATATAAAAAACAAACTCATGCCTCCATAACTGAATATACCTTCTACAGTTACAGTCAATGCGAGCAACTTCTGATATCCATCGACAATAATTCCTTCATTATTGTCAACGTGTGTTCCAATACTTCTCCTTAGTTCAGCCAATGGCAAAATTGCAATTATTGATGTCAATGCCCAGTCATTTGGTCCAAACGCGAGAACTAAAAAGGCCCAAATTTCAAACCCACTCATGATAGTAAGAGTAAAGAGAATAAGATAATAGTGCTCACTGAACAAATTGAGGGAAAGCAGGTTGTGGGTGGAGCCGCCTCCTCCAGTGCCCTGCTTGTTAATCAGGATGAAGTGGAGTGGGGCCATGGTTGCTAAGAACTTGTCAGTATATAATCTATGTGATGTACGAAAATGAGGATTCTTGGCACGTAAATTCTGCAATTGATGAAAGATAAAGTTGGTCCATGATTGCTAAACATCAGCTTGACGCTGCTGCAGTAAACTTCAGATGCGCATTTATAAGATATAAGTATGAGCCTGTTATGTAGGAAACATGCAGCAGTACGCTCCTATATAGAGCCTCTCACTAACTCGTTACTTGAATATGTGTTTGATTTGCGCAATTGTCTCTTTGCATGCTCGCGCTGCAATTTGTTTTTCTGGTTTTGTACAATCAGTGACTTTCTGCAGTCTCAGTTTGTTTGCATGACACAGCTGCATGCTTAGTGCTACTTGGTCTCTCCCCATGTCGTCAGATCAGTAAGCGGCAACATAAAAAAATTAGAAAATGCCCTGAGAAGTAGTTACAGATTGAACATGACATTCGTTAAGGATGATTACATGGGAAAGCATATATATGAGTAAGAAGACATAGATATAGATGTAAGGGGGACATAAAATGCACCACGGGAGTAATTCAGAGCATAGAGTAATTTAGGATTGAATAAATGATGTGTACAACTATCTCTAGGCTTAGAAGGGAATTATTATAGATCATTTTTGTGCAGGCAAATGTTCAAGAGCTCAGAATACAGAACAATATTAGAACTCAAAAGCTTGGAGAAATGAAATATTAGGACTCAAGCATTAAAATTAAAGAGGCCCAGCTGGCATAAAATTCACAAACCTATGGTTTGAAGGCTGCATATTGTACCAACTCCTGTGTAGAAGAAATAAAACAATTTGATATGAGGGAAACTTCCAATGAAAATATTCACAGGATATGCTTACGGAAATCACATGGCCAAAATAAAGCTCAGCTTTCTTACATGACCAAGAATAGTCTTAAATCAAAGCTTCAGTAGTAATTCACTGAAGAATAACATATCCAGAAACAGCATGGGGGAGAGGAGTTTATCCTTCACTACATCATATAGATTACCTTGATTCACCTCACATGCAGCCTGCTTGGATTTCTTATCAAAGACACCCTTGTCGACATGACACATAAAAGGTCTTCAGAATTAACATGAGAGATGGAGATGGTTAAGTTAGCAAATGGTAATAATAAGGGTAAATTAAGAATCAATGTCCAAAATCAATGTAGATGAACCGCAGCAGCAGTAATCGCTTAGCCAAGTCTGTACCTATCCTGTGAAGAGGACCAGCACTTTTTATCCTCCTCTCCCTACAAGAAAAAATATCACCACGATGTAATCAGAATTTTGTGGACATGGAGTATTTGATCCCGAGCTCATATGCTCCCGCATGAACAGTAAAATCGAAAAAAATAGTAAAAAAATTCAAAAAAATCTGAAATTTTTTTGTGATGAACATTGATAAATTTTCTAACTGCGTGCAAAATTTCAGGTCGGAATGACATTCGTGGAGGTCTGGGCGAAAAAAATAAAATCGATGGTCCAAAAAGACTATTGTTGGAAGCATTTTGGAGCATCGATTTTGTTATTTTTGCCCAGACCTCCACGAATGTCATTTCAATCTGAAAATTTGCACGCACTTAGAACATTCATCAATGTTCGTCATAAAAAAAATTCAGATTTTTTTGAATTTTTTTACTATTTTTTTCGATTTTACTGTTCATGCGGGAGCATATGAGCTCGGGATCAAAAGAGGACTTTCGGAATTTTGTGCCATATTTTGAAAAAAAAACTTATTTGCAGTTAACTTATAGCCAGCAAATCCTCACTGCAATTGTATCATAAGCATCAGAAAAATGAAAATAAATAAATATTAGGAAGGCCATCTCCCAGGGTGATCTTTGTGGATACCGAGGATAGTTTTGTGTCAGTCGCATCACGAGGAATTAACTCGAGTGAAGTCATGGAGGGGTGGAGCATAATCCATATCAGCCGTCTACAAGATGTGGTCTACACATCTGTCTGCACAAGAACAAACCGACCGAGGCAAGACGACTCAAGGGAAAGGAAACTTGCTGAGCATTAAGCATCAACCCGATGAAGCATATGTAACTTGCTGAATTGTTTATGTAGCCATCGTATCAATGATGCAAAATTGGCTACCCCAATCCCATAGGTTCAAACGTTCAGGAAGATTTCATAGGTTGTAACTACCCTGATCTGACAGGTTATAAATTCAGCAATATTTCACTGGTTGAAATAGTAGGCCATTCATCAGCAGGATTAAAAAAAAAATGAAGTCTTCTCAATCAGAGTTGGATTCAAATTTTATACTCACATCTGTCTATTAGATAGAAGACCAAATAATTAAGCTACCAACAACCAAAGTCACAAGTTTGTTCACCCAGGGGCTGTGAACGACACAACCAAACAGATTCTGAAATCTTTGGAATTTCTTAACAAACTCCAGCAAATAAATCGTTGAATTAGAATGCATCCTACCGAGATATAAGAGGGAGAGGACTTTACCCGCAAATATGTCGTTGAGGTTCAGATTCGTTTTGTTGTGTGTCCTGCACCAGCGATGTAATCGGCTTGGCGAGCATTAATGCAGGCACGAATCCTCCTCGAAGGCAGCGACGGTGGTAGAGGTGTCAACCGTTCAGGCACGACGACTCTGCACATCTTCGAAGATCGTGGTGGCAGCAATCTGGAGTGGGTTCGTGGAGAAAGGGTTGGATGCCTGGATCTTGTATGGGCGGTGGGCGGCGAACGGCGCGATGGCGACCTGCGGCGGCTCCCGCGGGGCGCGACGGGCGGCGAACGACGCGACGGCGACCTGCGGCGGCTCCCGTGGGGCGCGACGGGCGGCGAACGGCACGACGGCGACCTGCGGCGGCTCCCGCGGGGCGCGACGGGCGGCGAACGGCGCGACGGCGACCTGCGGCGGCTCTCGCGGGGCGCGATGGGCGGCGAATGGCGCGCCGGCTGGAGCGTGGGCGAGGCGGCGCGTGGACGGGGCGCCCCCGGGCGCATGGAGGTGGGGCGGTGGCGAAAACTGCCCAGATGGCGTGGTCGCGAGAGGGCAGAGGGCACCGACGTGTCGGCGAGGATGTTAACCCAATGGCATGATGGGTAATTAATTAACGTAATGGCATGGTGGGTAATTAAAACATAAAACGCGTTTAGTATGCTGGAGGGATGTACACCATCAGATTGCAGGTTTCGATGGATAGGATGATTTGGTTCTCCGTCCTCTCGTGCTTTTATAAGGGTAGTAGACTAATGCTTATAAAACTTTTTGTAGTTTACTCCGTAAAGAAATATAAGAGCGTTTACATCACTACAGAGGGAGTACTCCCTCCGTCCCAAAATTCTTGTCTTAGATTTATCTAAATGCGGATGTATCTAGTTACATTTTAGTGTTAGGTACATCCGTATCTAGACAAATCTAAGACTAGAATTTTGGGACGGAGGGAGTACTTTCTAAGCCATTTTTTAAGGGGTAAAGGAGTTTTTATTTCATATTTAAAGAGTTATAGTGGAGGGGCAACAATTCCTCAATGCATGAGGGTCCTTGGTGTAAGAGCATCTATAGCCACGCCGGATTCGCCTCACTTTTCTCTTCCTCCTCCGGCAAAGTCACTGTTCTGACCCTTTTACTTAACTTAAGCACAATCTGACTTCATTTTGCAAAAATTTCATGATCTACCATTTTTCTACCGTCATTGTATTTGGCTGTAGGGTAACACGCCTTACGGATCGGCGTCCTCCATGTCTTTTTTCGCACCGAAAGGCATGTATGTTGGATTTGGACAGCAAAAGTCATCCCTTGCATTAACGCATGTATCTCCGCTTCTAAGGCACCATTGCAATTGAACACAAAACCGGTAGGCCACAAATAGCGTCGTCCCATCATGACTTCTAAAGATCATACATGTTGCGGTTGAATTGTCCGACTAAAAGAGCAACCTTACTTGCCGACGGGGGATTCCACAGAATGCCTGGTGCATGGTCTTTCACCATCGGCACAACCCAATCAAGACATGCAGGCATTTTCCCCTATAAAAACTCTTCCGTGCTATATTGTCGTGAAAGACGGTCGATCAACCTCGCCGCCCATGCGATGCAAGGTCAACGCAAATTGATGTTACCAAACTCTCGAGGCTGCTGCCTCGTCCTCCATTACCCTGTTGCACCCTGCATAGTCCACCAACACACCACCTTTTGGCGCCGTCCCGACATATAATCGCTTGCCCACAAGCTGCAGTGCTGCATGACATAGTCACCCACAACCCAAGTTGAATAGGGCAACCACCCGTATATCGGGACAGTCGCACCAACTCTTTCGGAGCCGCCGCCCCGACATAAAGGCAAATCGCCCCCTCTGGAGCACGTCGACCGAGCCGACAACCCTGCCCCACTAGTAGAACAAAACTGACACCCCACCAATGCAAACCGCCACCCTGCCTCATAGGGTTGTCGTCACATTACTTCCCGAGGCCGCCACCTTCGACGCACAACCACCATCCGGGGCCGCTTCCCCAACATCCACATGCCTCGACGCAAGAGAGGCACCATGCCACAACCAATAGCTAGCTCTTCAAGGCGACACCCCCAAGAGAGAAACAACGCAGGCGTCATTGTCGCCCACTCGAGAAAGACTGAAACTTGGGTTTTCAATCGAAGACCCAAGCCATTTGTGAACGAAGAGGAGGCAAGGTTCCACGACGGTGCCTCCAAGAAGGGGAACGACGCCTGAAGGCACCGCCATCGACTCGAGGTCCGGGCATGGCTTTCACCCGGAAAACCCTCCTCTCGAGAAAAGCTTGCATATATCGGAACTACCTCTAAGAAGGGGAACAACGCCCGAAGGCGCCGCCACCGACTCATGGTCAGGGCATGACTTTCACCCGGAACCCTTTGTATCCCACAAGAAGAGCTTGCATATCTCGGAACTGCATAGAATGCCTCTCGAGATGACCCCGAAGCCGATGGAAGAAGGGTAAACTCAAGTTGTTGCCCGAATGTTGCCATCTAAGGGCATCTCCGATGCTGACCCCCAAACCGGACACAACATCCGTCTGCGCACAAGGAAGACTAGTCCGTGGACACGGATGCGATAGTTGGCCATCCAAAGCTAGCCGCATACATCCGCCCCCAATTTTTTCAGCCCGCACACTCTAAATAGCCGCATATCTAGTTTCAGTTTAGCTAAGAATTGTTCAAATTTTTAAATGCAGCGGTAGTCCTAATTTAAATGCAGTTGTGCCATATTCAAGCATCCGCAATGCGGCCATGCACTTTTGGTAACTAGAGAACCCAATCCTTCCTACTGCAACCTTCTTCAAGATAAAATCAAAGGACTAGACGCTTTGATAGAGACGATCAAAGACATTTTTTTGCATCCAAAAGCACTGGCAAAAATTGTCAGCGAATAGGGCATCGGGGGCAAAGTAGTCGTCCATCAGTGTCAAATGGTCGCGTGCCCTGTTGCGATTGAGCATTCGATGGCCCTTGACCGATCCCTTGAAATTGAGAGCATGCTCTTCCGCGCACTCTGCGTTTGCCAGGACCGCCTACATCATCGCCGTCTCATCCGTGTAGTCATCCTCGTCCGAAGAGTCATCCGACGACTCAACATAGTGCTCGTATGTGTACTCCATATTTGAATCCATTACTTCAAAGAAGAAGGGACAACAAAATTTAGCACGACCATTTCAACGAACACTTGTCGGGCATGATGACTACCGTAGGGGCGGATGATACATGTGCGGTGGACGGAGGAGAGGTGTAAACCGGCGGCAGAGGAGAAGCGGCGTGGAGCCCGGGTGTAGCGGTGGAGGTGATGGGGTCACGGAGTTCCGGAAAGGGTGGGGCGGCCGGGGCGGTGGAGCGACGGTGGCGGCAAGAGAGAAAATAGATGCAGAGAAAGATGGAAGAATGGAGGCGTGGGTCGTGGTTTTTGGGTGGACCGGGGGTGTCGGAGTTCTACATGAGTACTAGACTCCCGCAAAGCCTCCCCCAGTTTGCTTCCGATTTGTGAGAGAATGGATGTCTGGACCGGCCCGTGGACGTATATCGTTGGATGACAAAACACGCCCGGACCGCACAGTCCGGATGGTTGCAGACAGTTGAGTGCCCGCTTTGGAGATGTTGTAAACCTCGAGGCCATCTCGAAATAGGCTTTCACCCCGCTTTTTACAAATAAAGCAACAAACCAATCCATACAACGAGTAACAAGGTACGAAAATTAAAAAGTCCATAACTTCAAGAGGGTGCTGGAGAAGCAAGGTGCCGAGCAGTGCCATGTAGCGCGTCCAACATCTCCCCCATCATCTCAGACCGAAGAAGCGGGCTCCTCCGAGCACGCCATGTCTGCCCATGGCTAACGTCACTACTTAGTTTAGAGCAACTCCAACGTGCCGATCCAAATGGACGCACGCTTTGTTTGCTTTTTTCCGTTTGGGTCGGCTCGTCCGCCCCCTTCTACATTTGGGCTAGCCGTGCACCCAACGCGCCGACCTAATTCTCGTCCGCGCAGAAAACAAACATGAATTTTAAAAGGCCCGCGGCCATAGATCATGCCAGCGGAAATGCCATCGCCCAGAGTTCATGCCGGCGCCATGCCAACCTCCAAAAAACACCATACAGTTCATGCTGGCACACTTGCCGGCGGCCGACACACATGCCAGCACACAAAAAGGGGTGGGAGTTCACCCACGCCATCTCGGTTGTGGTCATGCCAGCACACTTGCCGGCATACAAAAAAGATGGCGCTCTCCGCCATAGATCACTCGTCATCGAACTTAAGCATGTCGGCCTACATCTTCTCGAACCAAGGCCTCTTCCTCGGGGATACCATGCTCAAGTCCACCTTCATGATCTCCACCCCCGTCGTCATGCAAGCGAGCGCCACTGGTCTTGGCATTGGTGGCTTCGATCTTGTGCATCTTCCTTTGCTTCTCCGCCTCCATCTCGAGCTTCTTCGCTTGCTTCTCCGCATCGAGCTCAAGCCTCCTCCTTTGGATCTCCATGAAGGCCTTCATTTGCTCTTCTTTGTCTTGTCGACGCTTCTCCTCCCTCGTGTCCTTCTTGGTCATCATGCCTTCCAAAGTGGCATGCAAGGCAATCGAGGCCGCATCACGCTTGTCCTCCTTCTTGGAGTTGGTCTTCCCCTGCGGCCGTGGCTTCTCTCCCTCCCCATGGTCCTCCACGGCTTCCTTCCCTCCACGCGCCTTGATGGCAGCATATTGTGCCTTCAACTTCTCATCCTCATTGATGACCATCCAACAATGGGTGAGGTTGAAGGACTTGTTCTCATTTTGTGCCTTGAATGCCTCCAAACCTTGGAATGCCTACAAATGAATAGCATGCAAGCATATGGGCAAATGGACATGCAAGCATATTGGCAAATGGACATGCAAGCTAAACGGAAACGAAGATGGACGCATGTATACACTACCAAAAAAACCACTTCCGTGATGATACGTGTTTGTCACAGTAGGTCACGTTTTCTGTCATGCATGTACATCCATGACGATTTTATGACAGAATCAAGATAGTCATACATGTGCTGTCGTAGAAGTGTTCCATGACAATACCAAAATTATCATCACGGAAGTGTCCACTTCCATGGCGATAAATGGCGCATCATGGAAGTGCTTTCGTTAAGGGTAACCGACACGTGTCATCCACTGTAACGGGTCGCCGTTAAGCTATCGGGTTCCGGTTTGGATCCGATAACCCGTTAACAGCTCGGACCAATGGGGATTTTCCACGTGTAAAATTCCCAATGGCCAGAGGAACCACTTGTCGGCTCAGCGTTGGGACAGATGGCATCCACTCTGTCGGAGTAAATGACCACGGGTAGCCTCATCAGTCCCCCCTGGTATTTCGAGACATCGGGGCTGGCTGCACCCCTCACATCTTCCGGAAGCACGACCGCCTTCTTGGGTCGGCTGGTCCAAGAGGCCGGCTGCTAGAAGGTGGCATGACCATGGAAGGTGGCCGCGAGGGGGCCGACTCCAGGCAGGCGGCCCCTCGTCCCCTCGAAGTTAGCGCCACATCACCACGACAAGACGCGACATGGCTACAGTGCAGCCTGCCACCCCCGAATCCAGGATGGAACGTGGCCACAGTGCTGCGTACTGGGTGGACACCCTCCGCCCAGCGCGGCACTGTTGCCATGCAAACCGTGACATCACTAACGCCAGAGGGAGCCATGCTCCCACGACGGGCGGTCGGTACGGCCCGCAGGCGGCGGGCCCTACCTATCCGCGAGCCACCAGAAGGCGGCCAACCTCAAGCAGGCGGCAGCGAGAGAGGGCCGACTCCTAGCAGGTGGCCCTTCTCCCCCTTGGAGTCTGTGCGCCATTAACCAGATGAGACGGGGTATGGCTATGGTGAGCGCCCGTTAGGCGGCGGGACTATAGCCACGCTTCCCTCGACAAAGCCTTCGTCATCAAGGGCGAGGCTACAGTATAAAGCAGTCAACATGGCCCACAGGCGGCGGGCCCTACCTGACAGTCGAGATCATGGCAGTCGGTGGGGCCCACCAGGCGGCGGAGAAGCCGGCGACCAGAGACGCTGACGGTCGGGTCCTACACCCGGCCGGATTACCATTGTACCCCTGGGGGGTAGGCATATATAAACCCCCCAGGCTCACCCATGCAAAGGGTTCGTTCGGTTCAGCACCCACGCCATTCGCACACACACGTAGAGCGAGGAGCAGAGCTAGCCTTGCCCTTCTCCCTCCTCTAGCCGAAACAGCTCAAGGAGCAAGTTGTAGCTACCTTGTTGATCATAGTCATCATGCGGAGACCCCGCAGAGCAGGACTAGGGGTGTTATCTCCGAGGAGAGCCCCGAACCTGGGTAAAATTCGCAGGCGTATGCAGTCTCGCTCACTCCCGCTTCTAGAGCCCAGCGACGTACTCTTGTCCCCATCCACGATAAGCCACCCCCTGGCATATGTCGCACAATATCCCCGACATTTGGCACCCACCGTGGGGCTAGGTGCACCGTCGCCCGGAAACACGTTCTGGACGGGAACCCTCTTCCTTCCTGGCGAGCGCAGCCAGCCCGGCACGCCCGACGGTGTTCGCGCCGACACACTGCGTGGCGTGGATGCCGCCTGCGCCGTGAGCTGCCTCACTGACCTCGTCGGCGGGATCCGCCTCTCCGACGAGCCCGCACCCAACGCGGGCGCAGCCAGCTCCGAGAGCTGCCTTGTCGACCCCCTCGACAAGCTTCACATCGTCAACGAGTCGGCCTCCGACCTGGAGTCCGTCGGCTCCACCGACCCACCCGTCGACATGGTCATCGATGCCGATGCCGCGCCTTCTGATACCTTCCCCGGTGACGTAGTGATCTTCGACGACCCGCTTCCTGCTGCTGACAGCAGCACCGACACCAGCACCGTCGCCGAGGTGCTGGTCATCAGCCGCGATGGAGCCCCCGACGAGGCCGACCGGGACCCGTTGCGGGCGGCAATGCGAGACCTGTCCGCACCCGTGGCACCCGGTGCGAGTGGTGAAACACTGGAGGCGTGCCGCGTCGCACTCCTCGACAGCGCCAACAAGTTGGCGGCCATGAGATGCCTCACTGAGGCCTACCAGCGCGAGATCGACCGCGCCGTCTGCGGCACGCCGGCTGCTGGCGAACCCAGCCACGCGGGCATGGTCCGGCAGCGCAGCGCGGCCATCGCCAGCATGCTGGGGGCCGATCGCCCAGTCTACGCCACGCCAATGGAGAACTTACGCGCCACCCAGGCGGCAGCAGACGAGTTGGACCGCCTGGAGGGCGACGAGCGTCGCTGCATGATGGAGCGCGTCCAGCAGCTCATCGACGCGGCCGCCGCGCAGCAAGAAGCCGGCCGCCGCGCGGCGGAACCCGGCTTGCAGGCCGGGAACCTTCCCCCTCGCCGAGAGCACGGCGCGACCTCCCGGACGCCGACGGGCGGCGCCCGTGACCGAGGAGACCAAGAGCCGGCTGTTAGCTACAGCCGCACACGCATCACCATTGAGCGCGACCAAGACGGCTGCCCACGAGCAGTAGAACGGCGGGACGAGTGTCCGCCTCCCCCACGCAGGGAGAGGCGCGCCTTCCCGCCGCCCGTTGAGCATCCGACTCTCGGAGGCCGGCTGGGTCCCCGTGAAGGAGTCGGAGAGAATGACGCCCGCTACCGAATCGACCGCTTGGCTCGATCCCTGGCGTTAGAAGAAGAAAATGCGATCGGCCCGCCTTGTTTCGGCCCCCGCATTCACGACGAGCCTTTCCCCAAAGGGTTCTCGCTTCCTCGAGACACTCCCAAGTACAACAGTTCCGTGAAGCCGGAGGATTGGCTGGTTGACTACTCCACCGCCGTCAGCATAGCAAACGGCAACAAGCGCGTTGCCATGAAGTACGTTCCACTCATGCTCCAGGGCACGGCCCGGACATGGCTGAACAGCCTCAAGCCCTACAGCGTCAACAGCTGGCTGGACTTTACCAAAGTTTTCATCCGCAACTTCACCAGCACCTACAAGCGGCCGCCCAAGCCTCGCCAGCTCTCCCTGTGCGTCCAAGGCCCAACCGAGTCCACCCGCGAGTACTTGATGCGATGGGCCGAACTGCGCAACTCCTGCGAAGGGGTGCATGAGGTGCAAGACATAGAGTACTTCACTACCGGGTGCCGAGAGGGCACCTTACTCAAGCACCGACTCCTCTGCGATGAGCCGGCCACACTCGACGAGCTGCTAATCATAGCGGACAAGTACGCCACCGCCGACTCCTCCATGAAGTCGGAGCTCCGGGTGGACGTTTCTGGAAAGATGCTCCCTCCGGCCCCTCAGACGCCTGCTAGCGACTCCAGTCGGCGCCAGCAGTCGAACGACAACAAACGCAAGGCCCAGCAGCCGGCTTCCACCAATCGGCAGGTGGCAATAGTTGAAGACCAACAGCCGGAAAGGCAGCCCGGCCCCAAGCGTCAAAAAGGCGGCAAGCCTGTTTGGTTGCCCGCCTTCTCCTTCGAGCAAACCCTTGATGCTCCCTGCAAGTTCCATAGCGGCGCGAAGCCGTCCAATCACACCACCCGGAAGTGCCACTGGCTCACCCGCATTGCCAAAGGCGAAGGACTGCCCCCTCCGCCTGCTGGCCCGCCGACTCCGCCTCCTCAGCAGCCGGCGGCCCGCCCCGTTGGCGCAATCCAAGATGAATTCCCCGAAGAACACAGAGCCTACGTCGTCTTCACCAGTGTGGCCGACAACAGGCACAGCCGGCGTCAGCAGCACCGTGAGGTGAACGCGGTCACTTCCGAGGTCCCAGAGTTCATGCACTGGTCCGAGAGGCCCATCAGCTGGAGCCGCGCTGACCACCCGGAGGTGATGCCTTCTCCGGGTTCCTACGCCCTGGTGCTGGATGCCACCTTTTCAACGGAGCGGCGAGCCTGTCGCTTCTCCCAAGTTCTGATAGACGGCGGTAGCAGCATCAACATCCTCTACCGTGACACCCTGGAGAAGCTATGCGTCAAGGAGAAGCAGCTCCAGCCCAGCCGGACTGTCTTCCATGGCATTGTACCTGGCCTTTCCTGCTCTCCAATCGGCAAGATCAAGATAGATGTCCTCTTCGGAGACAAAGATCACTTCCGCCGCGAGCCAATCTGGTTCGAGGTGGTGGACCTAGAGAGCCCCTACCACGCGCTCCTTGGCCGGCCTGCTCTGGCCAAGTTCATGGTGGTGCCACACTACGCCTACCTCAAGATGAAGATGCCGGGCACCAAGGGCATTATCACCGTAGTCGGCGACTACCAGAAGTCAGCCACATGTGCTGCTGCCAGCAGTCGGCTGGCCGAGTCCCTCATCATCGCTGCAGAAAGGCGGCTCCTTGACCGGGTTGTGGCCATGGCCAGCAAGCAGCCGGACCTGTCACCGGATCCCAAGGAGTCAGAGGCCCAGGGCTCCTTCCAGCCAGCCAAAGAAACCAAGAAGATTCCCTTGGACCCTGAGCACCCGGAGAGGTTCGCTGTCATGGGGGGCCACCTCGACAGTAAATAGGAAAGCGAGCTCATCAATTTCCTCCGTGAGAATCGGGACATCTTCGCATGGTCTCCCAAGGACATGCCGGGTGTTCCGACGGATTTCGCCGAGCACAAACTACACGTCAGATCAGACGCAAAACCAGTTAAGCAACCCCTCCGCCGCCTGTCAGAAGAGAAGAGAAGAATTGTTGGTGAAGAGATCACCCGGCTTCTGGTGGTCGGCTTCATCATGGAAGTGTTCTTTCCAGAATAGCTTGCCAACCCAGTCCTTGTACTGAAGAAGAACAACAAGTGGCGCATGTGCATTGATTACACCAGCCTCAACAAAGCCTGTCCCAAAGATCCGTTTGCTCTGCCTCGGATAGACCAAGTGATTGACTCCACAGCCGGATGCGAGCTGTTGAGTTTTTTGGATGCCTACTCTGGCTACCACCAGATCAAGCTGAACCCGGCCGATCGGCTGAAGACCGCCTTCATCACACCATTCGGAGCCTTCTGCTACCTGACCATGACATTCGGCCTGAGAAATGCTGGTGCCACATTTCAGCGTTGCATGCAGAAGTGCCTCCTCAAGCAGCTCGGCAGAAATGCCCATGTCTATGTAGACGACATTGTGGTGAAGACGGAGAAGCGTGGTACCCTCCTGGAGGATCTCAAGGAGACCTTCGATAATCTGCGCCATTTTCAAATCAAGCTAAACCCAGAAAAGTGTGTCTTCGAAGTCCCAGCCGGCCAGCTCCTTGGTTTCCTTGTCTCAGAACGCGGCATCGAGTGCAACCCTGTGAAGATCAAGGCCATTGAGCGGATGGAGAGGCCCACCCGGCTGTGAGACGTCCAGAAGTTCACCGGGTGCTTGGCATCCCTCAGCCGTTTCATCAGTCGGCTGGGCGAGAAGGCTCTTCCCCTGTACCAGCTAATGAAGAAAACCACTCACTTCGAGTGGAACGACAAGGCGGACGAGGCCTTCCTCCAGCTCAAGAAAATGCTGACTACACCGCCTGTCCTGGCGGCTCCGGCTTCTAAGGAGCCCATGTTCCTCTACATCGCCGCCACCAGCCGGGTGGTCAGCACTGTCATCGTGGTCGAGCGCCCGGAAGACGGCAAGGCACAGCCGGTCCAGAGGCCCGTCTACTACCTGAGTGAAGTGTTGTCGGCTTCCAAGAAAAATTACCCCCACTACCAGAAGATGTGCTATGGCGTATACTTTGCCGCCAAGAAGCTCAAGCAGTACTTTCAAGAGCACTCCATCATAGTTGTCTGCACCGCCCCACTTGCCGAGATCATAGGCAACAGAGATGCATCAGGCCGGGTGGCCAAGTGGGCCATCGAGCTAGCTCCCCACACCATCCTCTACCAGCCCCGCACCGCCATCAAGTCCCAAGCGCTGGCCGACTTCCTCGTCGACTGGGCCGAGACCCAGTACCTGCCGCCGGCGCCGGATTCCACCCATTGGCGAATGCACTTTGATGGCTCAAAAATGCACACCGGTCTGGGAGCCGGCATCGTCCTCACCTCCCCCAAAGGCGACAAGCTCAAGTACACGTTACAAATTCACTTCGCCGCCTCCAACAACGTGGCCGAATACGAGGCACTCGTCCACGGGCTCCGACTGGCCAAAGAAATTGGCATTCGCCGGATTCTGTGCTACGGCGACTCGGACTTGGTAGTCCAGCAGTCGTCTGGCGACTAGGACGCCAAGGATGAAAACATGGCGAGCTACCATTTCCTCGTCCAGCAGATCAGTGGATACTTTGACGGGTGCGAGTTCCTTCACGTGCCACGAGCCGAGAACGAGCAAGCTGATGCCCTGGCACGGATTGGCTCCACCCGCCAAGCGATACCAGCCGGCGTCTCCCTCCAATACCTCCGCAAGCCGTCTATCAAACCATCGCCGGAGTCAGAGTCCATCTTCGTGCCAGCTACTCCCAGAACAGTCGGATCCGACTCGGGGGCTGCAACAGCTGGCCCGGGGACTTCGGCAGGCGGCTCGGGGACTGCAGCAGTCGCACCCAGCCCGAGGACTTCAGAACCCGACCCAGGGGCTGCGGTAGTCGGCCCTGGGACGTCGGCAGGCGGCTCGGGGACTGCAGCAGTCGCACCCGGCCCGGGGGCTACAGCAGTCGGCCCGGGAACTTCAACGACACAACAAGCGGCAGCCGACTCCAACCCAACCGCCCTGGTCCCAGTGGCCGTGATGACAGTGGTCGAAGCACCATCATGGGCGCAGCCCATCCTCAACTTCCTGGTAAACGGAGAGCTACCAACCGACGAGACCTTGGCCCGGCAAGTGCAACGCCGGGCAGCAGCATACACGATAGTGAACAGAGAGCTTGTCAGACGCAGCGTGACTGGCGTCTTCCATCAAGGCGAATGCGGCCACCACGCGGCCTCCAGATCCCTCGTCGCCAAAGCTTTCCACCATGGATTCTTCTGGCCGACTGCTTTGGACGACGCCAAGGACTTGGTCAAGAAGTGCAAAGGGTGCCAGAAATTCGGCTCCAAGCAACACCTGCCGGCCTCTGCACTCAAGACCATCCCCCTCACTTGGCCATTCGCCGTCTGGGGGCTGGACATGGTGGGCCCCTTCAAAATAGCACGCGGCGGCATGACTCACCTGCTGGTCGCCGTGGATAAATTCACCAAGTGGATTGAAGCAAAGCCAATCAAGAAGCTGAACGGCTCGACTGCGGTGACCTTCATCGCAGATATCACCGTCCGGTACGGCGTACCGCACAACATCATCACCGACAATGGCACAAACTTTGCCAAAGGCGCCTTGGCCTGTTTCTGCGTGACGCAGGGCATCCGACTGGACTTAGCGTCCATTGCCCATCCGCAGTCAAACGGCCAAGTCGAGCGGGCAAACGGCCTCATCTTGTCTGGCATCAAGCCCCGACTAGTCGAGCCGCTGGAGCGCTCGGCCGGCTGCTGGATCGAGGAGCTGCCGGCCGTCCTCTGGAGTCTCCAGACCACGCCAAACAAGTCGACCGGCTTCACTCCCTTCTTCCTCGTATACGGGGCCGAGGCCGTCATCCCAACTGACATCGAGTTTGACTCGCCTCGCGTCGCCATGTACACAGAGGCGAAGGCAAAGGAGGCGCGAGAAGACGGCGTCGACCTGCTGGAAGAAGGCCGGCTGCTGGCACTCAGCCGGTCCGCCATCTACCAGCAGGCCCTACGCCGCTACCACAGCCGGAAGGTCAAGCCACGATCTTTCCAAGAGGGGGACCTTGTGCTCCGGCTGATCCAACGAACAGCCGGCCAGCACAAGTTCTCGGCCCCTTGGGAAGGGCCCTTCATCATCAGCAAAGCCTTGGGTAACGACTCCTACTACCTCATCGACGCGCAGAAGCCCAGGACACGCAAGAGGGACGATTCCGGCAAGGAAACAGAGCGCCCATGGAACGCAAATCTCCTCCGAAGATTTTACAGTTAATGCAGTATGTACCACGCTACCTTTCATATTAAGAGTGAAGGCGTCGGGTCCCTCGAGGAGCACTCGGGGGCTACCCTTTTTTATCTGTATGATAAGTTTATGCCTGAGAATGTGTTATTTCATTCCTCCGCCTGGCATCGGGTCCGACCCGTCGGCCCGGGGGCTCGCCGCCTTGTCCTATGTTGGTGCCACCTACAGTCGGACAAGTAGTGTGCCGACATCTAAGCCCTCTCTTGCCTTAAGCCGCAGCTCGCAGAGCGACTGTCCGGCTGGCAGGAGCTAAAGGCAGGAAATGGTGTCCACACGAGAAATGACTAAGGAGAAAAGCATCAACATAGGCCAAGCCGGCTCCTCGCCTCACCATCCGGCTGCTGAGCAGCCGGCCGGCCGGCTTCTCACTTGACTTGCTACGTTCTAAACTGCCAAAGTACTTGTCTTCCTAAACGGCCAAGTACCGGACCCAGCCACAGACCGCAGAGTGGCTGTTCGGCTGGCAGTGCGGTAGCCAAAGGAAAGCAAGACCAAGTCAGAACCCGGCAGAGCACAACTTGTGTGAATAAAATTAATTTACATAGCAAAAGCTCATAGCCAGCATTCAACAAAGTTTGAATACACCCCCAGCGGGTGGAATTGCGCGAATTAACATACTTGTTCAAAAGATTACAAGAACAGGAAAAGATAAGATGAAGTGGCCATCTAGGCCAGGGCAGCAGCAGGCGGGTCCGACGGGTTGGCAGAGGCAGCGGCGCCAGATGGTGGAGCGGCCGACTGAGGGGTCTCGGCCTGATCGCCCCCGGCAGCAGTCGGTGCGGTAGCACGCGGCTCATTGGTCGAGGCTTGGTCAGGCTGAGGCCGGCTGTCCGCTCCGTCGTCCGGTGCGTCGTCTTCGCCGTCCTCGTCCTCTTCGTCCTCGCCCTCATCGCTGGAGGCAATCTCTTCCGCCGAGTCCCCCGCATCCCCCGGGTTCAGCCCGAACCAGCTGGGCGGCACCTCAGCGCCTTCCTTGTCCAGCTCGGGGATGAAAATGGTGGTGTTGGCGTACTCGGCGATCGCCACCGCACGTTGAGTAAGCGCAGGGCCCACCGCTGCCAGCTCCGGTCGGGCATCCTGCCGGAAGGTGGCCAGCTGGGCCAGGTCCAGCCCAGGATACCATGCCTTGGCGAACTCCAAGGCCGTCCGCGCACCCGCCCGAGCCACGGCGCCCTTCCAAGCCTCGAAGCAGCCGACCGCTACCTCCAGCCAGTCGGCAGTCCGACTGGGGGTGCGTGGAATTTGAGCGTCGGGATAAAAGGCGGCCAGCACCTGAGCCCCGGCACGTTGCAGGCAACGAAGCATCCTGTGAGCCGGCTGCAGGCGCGTCTTGACGGCCAGAAGCTGCTCGCCAAGATTCCGGGGCGCGTTGGGCGCAATGTCCGCGCCCGCCTTCCTCCGCATGTCGCGACGCGCCTCGATGGCCTGGCTGACGGTGACGGAGTGACCGGGAAAGTATTCTGCACAAGAAGAAGATCAAAGATTAGAAGCCACAGGCCGACTCCTGCTGCAGTCGACGGCTGTTCAAAGGAAGAAGTAACTTACCATCAATCATGTCCTCGATTTCGCCGTAGCCGTCGGTCAGGAGTCTCTCCTACTCGGCCCAGTTCGAGCGTTGAGTCTCGAACTCGGCCTTAAGGGAGTCTTCCTCCTCCTTCAGCTTCTGGAGCTCCGCCTTGTGCCGCTCCGCCTGGTCCGCCAGCTCCTTGGCCAGGCGATCGCATTCCTGGGCCGCCTGGCTGCGCTCCTGCTCCTTGGTATGGAGCGCGGACTCGGCCTCGCCTAGGCGCTGCCATAGATCCGCGGCGGCCTCTGCCAAAACGGAGAAAAAAGAAAACCATCAACACCAATGGAAAGTAGTTGCCGGGAGATCCGGCCCGACTGCTCAGCAGTCGGCCCGAATCTCGGGGACTACACCCAGCGGGTGCGCTGACGCGCCCCCGCGAGGAAGAAGACCAAATACTTACTTCGGCTCTCCGCTAGATCGACGGTCCGCTTGGTCAGCTCCTGGAACTGAGAGTTATAGGTGGCCGCTCGGATGTTGTGGTAATCCTGCAACAAAGACAACAGAAGAAGGTAACAAGTCAGCACTCGGAGCTCAACTTGAAGTTCCGGACCGCCTGCTCAGCAGCCGGCCCGGAACTCGGGGTCTACACCCAGTGGGTGCGCTGGCGCGCCCCCACGGAAGATTACAAAGAAACGAAAACAATAAACATACCCGGACGGCCGCCCGCGTCGCCAGGAACTCCTGCGTGTACTGCTGGAGAGCGGCGTCTTGGGCGTTGAACCGGGCCAGGACTTCCTGCGAGGCCGCGTTCAAAACACCCGTACCACCCCCAGACGTCCAATCCGGTGGGGCGGCGCTGGTAGCCTCGGCGTCGGGGGCCAACGAGCTAGCGGCCCCGATCTCCAACGGTCGCGGTGCTGAGGTCGCCCTTCCCGCATGCCGGCGCACCGGGGTACGGATTGCAGGAGTCGGACCCACCACCAACTCGCCGCTGGTTGGCGGCACCAGCGACGTGTCAGGCCAAGTGCCCTGGGCGTCGGCAGCCGGCGTGCGCGGGGGCACCTCCGCCTCCGGGACAACAGGGTCCCCTCCCCTCTCTAGGGCCGGCTGGTCATCGCCGGCCCCTCCAGTCGGAGCCTGGACCTCCAGCACCACAGGCTCCGCAGATTACAGACCGGTGGACACCGGAGCCCGGCCGCGGGACGCCTCCTCCGCCTGCACCTTGGCGGCCGCGTCCGCCTGCTCCTTGGCCGCGGCGTCGGCTTGGGCCTTGGCCGCCGCGTCGGCCTCTGCCTTCTCCCGGGCCGCAGCTTCCCACTCCTCTCGCGCCTCCCGCGCGTTCTTCTCCGTCGCCTCCTGGAGGGCGGCGAGCGGATCCACGCGGCGGGGGCCCGCGACGTCGTCTGCCGCCCTGATCACAAAGCCGGACGGGGCTCGCGACAAGGAAAGTGGGGCACTGCGCACCAAAGGAGGAAGAGAATAAAAAGATCGCAAAGATAGAAGAAAAGCAAACGCAAAGCAAGATGCAAGAAAGGACAAGGCACTTACGCGGACACCAGCGGGAGCCGCTTTGGGGCTTTCTGGAAGAGGACCGCCTTCGCGGCAGCCTCTTGCCGCTTGGTCGCGGCGGTCGAGGCCCTGGCCTTCTTGGGTCGGCTGCCGAACAACCCGGCGTCGGCCCGGCGCTTCGGCGTGCTGGCTACTGCAGTCGGCGTGGCCGAGGAACTGGCGCCCGCCCTGTCGGCGCCATGGGCACGGCGCGGCTCTTCGTCCTCCTCGTCGTCATCCGGCCAATCCCCAAGGCCGCCTCCTAAGGAGCCGCCTGCTCCCTCGCCGCCACCGCCTGTGGCGTCGTCCTCCTCCTGCGCGGCCGCCCCCAAGTCAGGGTCATCCACATCACTCACCGACCGGTCCGCCATGTACTGGTGACCCGGGGCCGGCGTGTCAGTGGCCGTCTGGCCCGGGAAGCGCTGCATCAAGGCCGACTGGTCAGGCAGCAAGAAAGAACCCGGACGAACAAAGGAAAAGAGAATAAGGAGATGTACCGGAGGCGGCGGGTTGGTCCGGCTGTATGGCGGCTTGCCGAATTGCCACTCCGTCTCTGACAGCTTGCAGTTGGAGAAGAAGTTCACCATGCGGACCACCTCCACGTCCGGCATCACCTTGGTGGACAGCCGGCACGGGTCTCGGCGCCCACTCATGTCGCTGATCAAGTGAGGCCGGGCTTGGAGGGGCAGCACTCGGCGCTTCACGAACGCGGCTAGCAGGTCCGAGGACTTGAGGCCCTCCGACGCTGTCATCTCCTGGAGCCGGAGGAGCGCGATGGAGCACATGGCCGACAGGGTCCTTGGCCGGAACTTCCAGTTGGTGCGAGGCCCAATAGGCGGGCCGGCTGCGTAGGCCGGCAGGTTGACGTAGTCCCGCGTCGAGTGGATATTCTCGACGTAGAAGTACAACTTCTGCCACAGTTTGGCTGACTGCTGCAGGGCGAGAGCTGGGAAGCGGACCCCGGATCCCGTGCGCCGCACCGCGACGCAAGCTCCGTACTGGGCCGCCTCGTTCTTGGCGGCGGTGCCAAGCTTGAGGTAGAAGAGCTCTCCCCACAGCTCGAGTGTGGGGAGCGTGCCGAGGTAGCCCTCGCACAGGGTGACGAAGGCGGAGAGCAGCACCACCGTATTCGGAGTGAGGTGGTGGGGCTGCACTCCGTAGAAATCCAAAAACGAGCAAAGGAATCCGCTCGCCGGAAGGCCGAAGCCGCGGAGGAAATGCGACCGAAAGACGACGCGCTCGCCGCCTTCCGGCGCCGGCGAGATCTCCCTTTCGGGGGGGACACACACCTTGACGTTCGATGCATGGGGGAGCCGCCGCGTCTGGTGGAGGAACTCCAAGTGCCCATCATGGACATGGGAGCCGTCCCAGTCGCCCGCACGGCCGCTTTGCGCCATGGGCTCCGTGCTCGGCGGCGGCGCAAGGTGGCTGCGGCGCGAGGAGGTCTGGCAATGGCGGGCTGCGGCAGCACTCCGGCGAGAGGAGAGGCCGCGGCAACAGCAAGAAGAAGAGGAAGAAGAAAAGCAAAGAGAGGGGAGAGGAGGGCGCGCGTATGTTCTGCCGCCGCCCTCCCCCTACTTATAGCCCTCTGGCGGCGGAGCCGAGGGGGCGAGACGTGGGGGCGCAAGATTAATTGTGCCCACTTCCCCCATGACCCCACAGTTACAGCGCCGTAACGGCGTGTATTAATCGCACTTGGGAAGCGCAACCGCCCGCCTCGGCCGCAGCAGATCCGCGCGCGTGCCGAGGCCCTGTAGTGGCGGGCCCAGGCCTGCGGCGACGTCTCGTCGCGCACGCGGGCTGGCAGGCCGGCCTGGCCTGCTGGTGCCGCGTGGCGAGCGAGCAACGGGCGGCAAGCCTGTCGTCCGGCTGGCACTCTACCCGGCCTCCGCCACGACGATTCGGACTCGCCAGGCGGCCGGCCTGGCCTTGGCCGGCTCCTGGCAATCGGCCTCTCCAGAAGACGGACGGAGCCCAACTACCAGACCACTCAGAGTAGGAAGCTGCTGAGGCTCCCGGTTTTTCAGCCGCGGTGCCCCACCAGCTTCGGGGACTACTGTCGGAGTAAATGACCACGGGTAGCCTCATCAGTCCCCCCTGGTATTTCGAGACATCGGGGCTGGCTGCGCCCCTCACATCTTCTGGAAGCACGACCGCCTTCTTGGGCCGGCTGGTCCAAGAGGCCGGCTGCTAGAAGGTGGCATGACCATGGAAGGTGGCCGCGAGGGGGCCGACTCCAGGCAGGCGGCCCCTCGTCCCCTCGAAGTTAGCGCCACATCACCACGACAAGACGCGACATGGCTACAGTGCAACCTGCCACCCCCGAATCTAGGATGGAACGTGGCCACAGTGCTGCGTACTGGGCGGACACCCTCCGCCCAGCACGACACTGTTGCCATGCAGACCGTGACATCACTAACGCCAGAGGGAGCCATGCTCCCACGACGGGCGGTCGGTACGGCCCGCAGGCGGGGGCCATGCCTGTCCGCGAGCCACCAGAAGGCGGCCAACCTCAAGCAGGCAGCAGCGAGGGAGGGCCGACTCCTAGCAGGCGGCCCTTCTCCCCCTTGGAGTCTGTGCGCCATTAACCAGATGAGACGGGGTATGGCTACGGTGAGCGCCCGTCAGGCGGCAGGACTGTAGCCACGCTTCCCTCGACAAAGCCTTCGTCATCAAGGGTGAGGCTACAGTATAAAGCAGTCAACATGGCCCACAGGCGGCGGGCCCTACCTGACGGTCGAGATCATGGCAGTCGGCAGGGCCCACCAGGCGGCGGGCCCCAGCGGTCGGCGGAGAAGCCGGCGACCAGAGACGCTGACGGCCGGGTCCTACACTCGGCCGGATTACCATTGTACCCCTGGGGGGTAGGCCTGTATAAACCCCCCAGGCTCACCCATGCAAAGGGTTCGTTCGGTTCAGCACCCACGCCATTCGCACACACACATAGAGCGAGGAGCAGAGCTAGCCTTGCCCTTCTCCCTCCTCTAGCCGAAACAGCTCAAGGAGCAAGTTGTAGCTACCTTGTTGATCATAGTCATCATGCGGAGACCCCGCACAGCAGGACTAGGGGTGTTATCTCCGAGGAGAGTCCCGAACTTGGGTAAGATTCGCAGGCGTATGCAGTCTCGCTCACTCCCGCTTCTAGAGCCCGGCGACGTACTCTTGTCCCCATCCACGATAAGCCACCCCCTGGCATATGTCGCATGATATCCCCAACACACTCATTGGACGGGAGGCGCCTATGATACATCGACACGTGGCACGGCCCAATAGAGGCCCATTCAGGTGAAAAGGTAGCGGACCGGCCCACGGAAAGCCTGTTAATGGCCTGTTTGCATATAGCCCATTTACAACCCGCTAACTCATGGCCCGTTATGGCCTATCCGAATTAGACCTAGTAGCGACATCTGGGCCATCCAATACGATTCCAGCCCATTGTAACTTCTGGCCCATGTATGGCCCATGACGTCTTTCGGCCCATATGAGGCCCTTTGTAACTCTTGGCCCATAAACTGCCCGTGGTGAAACTGGCCCATAATGAACAGTATATCGCTTTATACCCATTAACGGCCCATTATTCCATTGGGCCGTTTCCAGCCCGTGTTATCTTTTGGCCTCCTAAGGGCCCATTTATTATTGGGCTCATTTCTAGTATTCAATTACTTACGGTCCGTTACTGGCCTGTTATGCTTGTGGGCCAAATTCAGCCCGTGCTTAAAGTCGGCCCGTCTGTGGCCCGTTAATCTGTTGGGCCATTTTCATAGTGTCATCAAATATGGCCCATTAACGACCCATTATGCATGTCTATTGAATTAAGCCAGTTGTACACATCGGCCTATTAACGGCCCGTTATGGTCGGCCCATAAATAGATGATTCCCATTCTAGCCCATTTACGGCCCATATTGCGGTTCGTTAATGGTCCACAAATAGTACGACCCATATTTGGCCGATCGATCATACGGCCCGTAGAAGGCCCATTGAATCTACGGCCCGTAGAAGGCCCGTAGGAGGCCCATGGTCTCTATAGCAGATAGCAGGACCATGGTTATTGTGGCCTAGTTTTAAAAAATAGGTTATTACGGCCACTAGGAAATCGAGAAAAAATAACTACAGAACTAGAAGCAAACAAATAAATAAGACTAACAAAATAAATAATCAAGCAACTAAGGCTAGGATATTATGGCGATTACACAACTTACATCCACTGGGCATCAAAGTTTGCCACCAGTGCAAATATAGGGAACAAAGCAGCATATTACATACACTGGTTGTCAAAGTTGGCGACCAGTGCAAATAAACGCCGCAGCAAAACAAGTCCAGAACTGAAACCACTTCAGAAGAGCTCAAGAAACAAATATCCTGGGTACCCACCATGCTGGCAAGATGCTTAGCAAGCTTATTAAGTTTCTCTTGTTTGGCGCTTAAATCCTCCAGCGCTTGCTGTTGCACCAGAGAGTATGCATCTGAATTCTGCAGGGACTTCCTCAGTCCTTCGGCTTCGTGTCGCAGCACATCTGATCGATGTCTTTCAACTTGAAGTTGAGACTCAAGAAGACGAACTGATTTAGGCACCGAGATCGAAGAGCTTGTGCCAGCAGTAGTGGCCAGTAACTCGAACACTACATCAAGACAGGACTTTGGGGTTGTCTCACTGTCTTCAAGATAGTTTTTATCAGCTTTCTTGGAGACCAACAGGGATGTCTCACTATCTTGAACCTTATCTGCATTACTTCCTTTACCATTGCATAACGGGGTACTCTTCTCCAATATTTTGTCCGCATTCTAAAAGAGAAACAAGCAGACACATCACATGTTTACCATGTTGTATATGAAACTCATTTTGGTAAATCAGTTCAGTAGTAAAGTGGACAGGATAACAGCATGAAACAAACATATATCTATGTACCATGGTCACTGTATGGTCTATATCATTCTAGTTTATGTTGCCAAATCAAGATAGAGACACAGTTCAAATCATATCTGTTTAAGACAAAGCAGCATAGACAGAATATAAGTGTGGAAACTACACAGCAATAACAACTCTTGTAATGTGCATGACATGAGAACATAATTGTTTATTCAATTGAAACTGAAATCAACATAGAGCAAGTTACAAAAGCAAACCAGTTAAAGAAAACAGGTTTAAAACATACCTGTTGCGCCATTGGAGTTTCAATTCCATCCTTCAAAGTTGAAATTAGTTGGTATGAGTAAATACAGTGATGCAAGAGCAAAGGAGTATGAACCATAGCTATGGAACCTAACCTGAGAACAATTCTTCTTCTGCTTTAAGCGTTGAGTTGGGGTTCAGAGTGGTGGTCCTCGTGCTTTGGGCACTGCAGTTGCCTTACTAACTGCTCGTGTTTGGGTGCTCTGTGGTGGAGACGGTGTTGTGTCAACTGGAACTGGGTTACTATCTGCTGGGGTTGGGGTTAGAAGGGGTGTAGCTGGTTCTCTGTCCAACTGGGTAGGGGTACAATCTGCAAGAGTCTGGGTTATGTGTGGTGGGGCTGGTTCTTGGGCAAGTACAACCATGGTTCTATCTGCATCGACTGGTAGCACTATCTTTTCTGAAGACCGTGTTGTTACTCCCTTAGATACTGCCATCACCCCCTCCAATTCAAATGGATGATAAACAAGAAAAGTAATTGAATGTACAGACATTGTATGATAGACAGGTGCAATGGATAGTGGGGAATAAAAGAGGGCATGAAATAATTCGCATGTATGTTGTCTAACCAAACAAGATAGCATGACACAATTTCACATATATGATGGCTAACTAAACAGGATAGCATGACACAATTTCACATATATGATGGATAACTAAACAGGATAGAAAGACATAATTCAAAATATGATGACTATGTAAATAGGATGACATGATATAACTATATGATGTGTTTATTAAATAGGTTGGCATGCCATAATTCACATACATGCCGCCTCTGGAAACATGATGGCATGATATAATTCATGGATAGAATGACATAATTCAAAATATGATGACTATGTAAACACTAAACAAGATGAGATGATATAACTATATGATGTCTTTATTAAATGGGTTGGCATGCCATAATTCAGATAGATGCTGTCTATGTAAACATGATGGCATGATATAATTCCAATATATGATTTATATACTAAGCAAGTAAGCAGAGGGCAATCGCATATATGATGTGTAAACTAAGCAGATGGCATTCAATATTGTGTATATGATGTAAAAACTAAGCAATGCAAGACAACATATGCATGATATGAGTAATATAACCCTGCCAAGTTTGAGCATACACCTTGGGGGGAAAATAGGACTGGTCATCTGTTTCTGAATCCTCCTCTGAGGAGCTATCTGTAACCAGCAAGATGTCTGCTTCAGCAGGTAGCATTGTGTGCTCTGAAGACCTTGTTTTCACTCCAGATACTTCCATCACCCATTCAAATGGCTGATGCACAGGAAGAGTAGTTGAATATACAAACGTTGTCGACAAATGGAATACGTAATACAAAAAAGGATATCATGATATAATTCACATATATGATGATTGGCTAAACAACATGGCATTGTATAATTCACATATATAATGCCTTGCAACAAGAGAGCATTGCATAATTCACATATATAATGTCTTGCAACAAGATGGCATTGCATAATTCACATATATGGTAATTAGACACTAAACATGTGGCATTCACACAAAGCATGTCTAAACTAAGCAAATGACATAGCAATGCAATACACCATACGCACGATATGAGCAACATAACCCTGCCAAGTTAGAGCATACACCTCGGGGGGCGGGGGGAAATAGGACTGGTCATCTGTCTCTGAATCCTCCTCTGAGGAGCTATCCGTAACCAGCGAGATATGCGCTTCGCCAGATAGCATTGTATGCTCTGAAGACCTTGTTTTCACTCCAGATTTTGCCATCACCGTGTCAAATGGCTGATGCACACGAAGAGTAGTTGAATGTACTAACATTGTTGACAAATGTAATACGTAATGAAAAAAAAGGATGGCATGATATAATTCAGATATAAGATGACTGGCTAAGCGGGATGGCATTGCAAAATTCACATATATGATGCCTGGCTAAACAAGATGGCGTTGCATAATTCACATATACGACATAGAAACTAAACAAATGGCATTCACACAAAGCATGTCTAAACTAAGCAGATGACATATTTGATGTATAAAGTAAGCAATGCAAGGCACCATATGCATGATATGACCAACATCAGCATGCCAAGTTAGAGCAAAGACCTCAGGGGTAAATAGGAGTGGTCTGCTCCTTCTGAATCCCCCTCGGAATAGTTATCTTCCTCTTGATTACAATCTGAAATGGGGGAGGGGGCTGCCTTTGCACCCACCATGGAGCGACGTCTGCATGAAATTTTATTGCCACGCAAGGCTCATCTCTTTTGCTCTACATGTTTAGTTCCATTGTGTACAATAACTGTCATGCATAGGAATAAAAACATAGTGAGATTATGTAAGGAGTGCATGCAGAAATCTAGAGTGATGGTAGCAACCTGTGGATAGACCCAAAACCAATGATAGCAGGCAGATAATAGTTTCAGTTAAAAAATACAGATAATGGCTTCTTTACTGTTTGTTTCCCACCGAACATGAAACTCATAGTAGACACCAGAGATTAACAAGATAGTAGACATATACTATTGATTGCGGCCCCGATATGTACCGCACAACCATTTAAAAACTCAAGTTTGAGCATTAGTTTGGAGCTGACTCAGAGTCTAATCGGTGAACAAGACGATAAAGTAGCATGTAATATTAAGCGATGCATAATGTAAGCAGACACGAAAGAGTGCGACCTCTCTTGCGGACCCGTGTAGTCCTCAAGGTCATCTGCTTAGTTGATGATGGTAATGCAGTTGTCGTGGCTGCCGGCGGCGGGGAAGAAGATCTGAGGCGGCGAAAGGTAGTATGGAGGGCGGATCCCTGCTGTGGTGGACCCTTTTGTCGTTGGAGCAGCTGAGCTGGGGTGGACGACGGCGCGGCAGGAGCGGGACAAACCACACAAAGTTTTCTTTGACAACTATCTGTAAGAGAAGTAATTCTATAAGGGCTCGTTTGAATTTGAGGATTCTAACAATGCAGGGATAGGAAATACACAGTAATAGGATAGGCATGCATGTGCAAAACAGAGAATTTAAAATCACAGGATTTCTGTCAATCTGGGTGTTTGGTTCACAGGAATTGAAAGGTCACAGGAATGCAAAGAAGCATGGTCAAATTAAGTCAAACCACAAGAAAATGTACAGTTAATAATGCTATTATGCTACTATCACTTAGTCTTCTTCTTCATGAATAGGAATTTAAAAAGGAGTGCCAAGTGGATATTAAAATTCCTATGGTTTTTCTTTGAAAGAGACACTAAAGGAACAAATCCTACAGTTTTCCTTTGCTCCATTCCTTTGAACCAACTGCATGAATAGTAGTACCATAGGAAACTTTTCAATTCCTATGTTTTTCCTTCACTTTTCCTTTCAACCACTGGCAATTCTAGTAGGCAGGCTTGAATAGGCAAAAGCCTACACTCCAAAAATGTTTTTGTGCTACTTCTACTACTTTGGACCCAGGCCACTGCCCTACTAGCTCAACTCCCAGGCCCATCTACACATGCACAACTCAAACACGCAGAAATAAATAATGATGGCTTTCGAGAGAGTCCATCACGGATAGCTAAGTTGCCTGGTACCTCACTGCTTGTTATATAGGAGAAACTAATCATATTTCACGTTACTATGCATGCTCAGTGGACAATATGTATAACATGTAGAGTAAAAAAGCGATGCAGCAAGTGTTTAACCTCTTTGGCAAAGCCATGTCGATCTCAACATCATTGGGTTGGTTGCTGAGGATGCTGCGGCTGATGTGACAGTCGGAGGAGGGGAAGAAGATCTTAGGCATCTCGAGATGGAGCCAAGGGTACTGCTCCACTGTGATAGAGGGTTTCATCGTTGGAGCAGCTCCGGTGAGGTGTACGACGGCAAGGCTGAAGCAGGACAATAGAGACAACGTTAACCTGAAGTGGTATTCTAATAACATCTCCAATAGATGATGTAAAATACATAACCAAAAAGTGCTAGATGTAAAATACATCAGCCGCTCTTCTCTGAACTTAACTGTCGAAACTGAATTTTACTGTCGAAACTGAATTTTGCTGTCGAAACTGAATTTTACTGTCGAAACTAAATGCACTAGTAGCAGAAAAGCAGTGCACTAATAGTTTTGGCCGCTGGACCACTAGTGGCAGAGTAGCAGTGATCTAAATCGGTAGCTGCTCCAGCAGGGAACGTACTACCAGAGAGCAGTCGGGGCAGAGCAGCAGCAACACCCAGAGCAGCAGTGCGTGCGAGAGCCGGGGTAGCTGGTCGTGTAGCAGCACCTCGGGTTGCAGCAGTAGGAGCTCGAGCGAGAGCCGGAGCTGCTGCTCGTGCAGCAGTAGCGCGAGCAAGAGTAGACCAGCAACGCAAGCAGAGCAAGAGCAAGAGCAAGAGCAGGAACGCGATCAAGAGCCAGAGCAGACCAGGCAGGGGACCGAGAGCAAGAGTAGAGCAGTAGCGCGAGCGAGAGCCAAAGTAGCAGCAACAGCGTGACCGAGAGCCGAAGCAGCAGCAGCAGCGCGACCGAGAGCTGAAGCAGCAGCAGTAGCAGCTCCTACTGATGTGGATGTCGCCGTCGAGGGAGCAACACCGTGGAGGAAGTGGCCAGTGATGCCGCCATAGATGGAGCCGCCAATGGCGGCTCAGGACCGAGTGCCGGCAGCACCGTGAGATCGAATCAAGAAGAAAATGCAGCAATTAGTGTAGAACCTCTTTGGTGGCTTCGATTAGGCCTAAGCTTCATCTGAGGAATCGATGATGGTGCTGATCTTCCGATGGTGCAGGTGAAGACGGCGGTGTGGGAATGGAGGTGGCGTGATAGACGAGGCGAACGTCGGGGCAACTCCTTGGAGGTGGAGGACGGGGTGGCTAAACCGGCGGGAAGACAAGATCAATGATGGATCCTCATCCGGTGCGGTGGATGAGGGATGTCGAGCTGTTGCAGTGGACGATGTCGTCGGGGAAGAGGATCCGGCTGGGCGGCGGTCGGGTGGCGGACGGAGGAGGGTGTGGGGCTTCGCGGGTTTTCGCGACCTTGGTGTACGAATGGGGGCAGAGGGGATGGGAGGGGGAACCATGGCTTAGAGACGCGCTCGTCTGAAATGTGGGGTAAGTTACGAAAGTACCCCCACCGATTTGAACTAGGCGGTTCTTTCGGTTTAGGGGTATCAAGGGAATTTCGTGTGTCGGGATTTCGCAGGAGGTGGGAGTTTTCGCGCGCGTTGTAATTTCGGGATAGCAAGGCGCGGGTTGAGATGGAGGGAATTTTAGGAGCACAACGAGACAAAGAGATATCTTAAAATTTTGGGATAACAAGGCGCGAATTGAAATTTCCGGACAAGCCTAACGTGTATTGTACCAAATCAAATCGCACTTCCCTCGACGAAAAACCAAAAAGAAATCAATTCGCACCACACAAGAGAGTCTAGTTCCGTTTTACTGTATGAGTTACTACAAATGCCATTCAAAACTTTGAATCCATGTTATGTTCAATTAAAATATTTCGCTACGTGTATAATGCATGTAATCTGCTACTCAAATGAACATTTTAGTGCATTCCAAACGTATATACTACCGCTTCAATATGAACTAAATTTGAATTTGTTTCTCTATTTCAATAAGATCCACAATCATGATTGTTGTCAAGTTAAACCATTTGAATTCGCTTCTTTATTTTAATAAGATCTACAATTATCATTGTTGTCAAGTTAAACCATCGTTTGTGTATTATCTTCACAACACACCACATGATTACTATCGAGTTAGATATGAACTATGTGTACTGTATGAACTCAAACTCGAATTTTTTAATCCACTTTATATTGATTTCAAATCACAGTACATTTCAAGCTCTAGCTAGATCTTCATAATATAAACCATGTCTCATATGTATAATGTGTTTATCACATAATGTATGGTGCTCCGCCCCCTACGCCTACAAGTATTTAGCTGTGAGTTGCAAAAGCCACACATTATCACAAATTCAAATAAAATGTGAGATTGTTCGATATATAGTATGGTTTAGATTGTTCGATATTTAGTTATGAGCCGCAAATGCCACACATTATCACAAATTCAAATAAAGTGTGAGATTGTTCGATATATAGTATGGTTTAGATTGTTTGATATTTAGCTGTGAGTTGCAAACGCCACGCATTATCACATTATAGTATAACATGTCCAAAACCACACCATGCGTATCACTGCTATATTCATGCATGCATAGGTTATAACACTATGATCTCTTATTCAAATATATGAATCCACTTTCATATCGAATTATGATCTTTGTTAGTCTCTTACACCCACACAATCCTCTAACCTTTGTAGCTAGCACTAACTTTCTCTCATGCATGCACACACCCTCCTCGCCCTCCCCCTCCCTCAGCATTCTATCCATCACGCACATTCATTTATTTTCTTTAGATCATTCTCCCACGGTCTCCACAACTCCTTTTTTCTGACACACACCGATCGATAAACCTCTCTAGCGATGTCTGCCTACCACATACACACACACACACTTTCCATCTCCTCCTTTCTCTGTCCATGCCTCGTGTCTCTCATACGGTCCCACACACGTGTAAACTCTCCCCCCTCTTTTCATCGATCTCACAATCGCACACTCCTCCCCCTATCTAGTAGGCCCTCGCGCCACCTCCTAGCTCCATCCCTCTCTCTCTCTCTATCCGTCTCTCTGGGCCTTATTTGCCTCTAACAAATGGATGTACATCGACCGATCTCCCACTATACATATAGCTAGCTAGGTCGTTTATAACTCGTTTTCCCCATGCACCGATCGATCTACCTCATTAGTTATGTCTCTCCCTTCCTCTGACACACAACAATTGATCTACCGATCTAGTTAGGTCTGCTTACCAAACACATATGGTCCCCCTTCATCATCCATGCATGCCTCCCGACACATCTATCACGCACACGCACACACAGAAACACATCCCCTCTCTTCTTGATATTGCAGTTGTACCCTCAGTTTGTCTAGTAGGCCTCTCCCACCATCTCCGAGAAGCAACTCCACCACCCCTCTGGCACTCTACCTCTCTCTCTCTCGCAACCTATTTCCCGTCCTTCACTTATGTATGGATGTCGAGCAATCTCCCTCAAGAGTCAAGACATAGCTAGGTCTCTCCTTCTCAACACATATACGAGTCGATCTACCTCTCTAGTTAGGTCTCTGACTCCCCCCGCCCCTCCCCCCACACGCACACCGATACATCGAGCGCTCTAGTCATGTCTCCCTGCCACACACAAACTTGCCCTCTCCCCTCTGACGTTTCGGTAGGTCTGTCGCCCTATATCTTTGACGTGCACACACACAATTTCGATGGCTCTCTTCATCCATCTCGCACCCACACACTTGATCCTCTCTTCGACTCTATCGATATCTATGACCCTTCCCTCTCTTCTCGTGGATCGCCCCCTCTATATATGATATAGATAGGCCTCTATTTCACACACATTGCATGTGTCACATTTTTGTTTGAGATATCATCGACACATATTCCCACAAATACACTCACGAAATCACCCTCCCCCCATAAAAAACACTCACGAACGCACACGCCATCTCTCTAGGTTTGTATCTCTCTCACACACACCCACGTAGGTGGAGGACATGCACGAAGAGAAGAGGTGCACGCACGGCACACGTACTCCCGTCTTTTCCCAACCACACCCGCGTGGGTACATGGTGGGGCTCATTTATGTACGAAAAGGCAGCCCGCGTGGTAATTTGACACGTGTACTGGTTGTCCACTTGATGGAGGATCGTGTACCACGGGTGAACAAACAAATTGCAACTTGACGCGTTATTTAAAAATATATGTTATTCCTCGATGGCGCACGTACAGAATATAAACCAATTGTTATGGAGAGAAAAAAGAAAATCGCTCCACTATACTATACTATATAATATAGGCAGGATCCTCAATGCTTGCTTTCTGGGGTCGGTCTCTTCTACTCTCTCAAACAAGATGGCGGTGGCCACTCTCTCTCTCTCTTTCTCGCCGTTGGTCCCTAATCCGGCCGGATCCAGTCCGTCGGCGAAAAGGGACAATGTGCAACGTTGCTCCGGTCGCTGGCGTCGACGCAGGAAACCCACTGCCGGCGCATCCTGATCTGCGGTACCCGCCGTTCTCTCTAAGCAAGCTCCGGCGCGGTAGTGCCTTTGCCCCTTGCTCGCTACCATAGTATGGGCAGATCCCATCCGCCGCCGCCCTCCTGGTTACATCCTGATGACCCTCAGGTACAGCTTCCTCTGGAACCGGCCTTGCTCCACCGCCCTCTTCCCACATCGCTGCATGTGGATCTTCTTTGTTACTTGCCTAAAACGTACTGTAGCTCGGCCGGCGTACTTTCCATGTTTCATCAATAGTGCCACTATTATTGTAATCACACTTATTCAATATCCTTGTCAACAGGGATGCTCAGCTCCATTTTAGTGCAACTACACAAAATGATGGGATGGTGCATGCATCCAACTGCTACATGTCATGGCGGGCATCAACGAGCCGCGTGAAAATGGCTACCAACATGTCCACCGTGGCCAGGAAATGAAAGCATGCTTGGGACCTGATCGATCATTTTTTCTTTATTTGTACACCTTCTCACAACTTTATCTTAAGTTGTGAAGTAAATATTGGGTCTGATATGTGAATCATTGATATGAATTAGCATGCATGTTAGTTTCCTTTGTATTTGTTGGAATATTGTAACAAGAAAACCTTCCAAGGCAAGACACATGAAAGAAAAGCTGAAAGCTTCATAGCATTATAGTAGTATAATTTTATCTGGCTGAGAAATTATATTTACTAGCACAGTATATATAAACAAATGCTGAAAGGTCGATAGCATTGCGAGAAGCCATTCTAGGAGCACAAAACTTCCTTTCCTCGACATGTGGGACATCCAGCATCCGGGTCCATGTGCCATGCACCAAATTATGAGTGCACAACCGCAAGGAATACTACTAATGAGTAGTCACATCTCAAAGCCATACCTTTCCAATAGTAAGCTGGACACACTAACAACACATCATTTCACATATCATAGAATCCTCTCGTAATAATTTTCCAAGAAAAAACACCACACGTGAAGATTGGACGGTACTGTTGCAGTAAGGCATATAACCCTTCTCGGAAACATCAATTATGGCCGTATGGGGATGGTTCCAAAAAATAATATTCCCTCCCTTCTGGTTATGGGCCTCAATTCCAAATCTAAACCAACGAATTAACTAGTACTACTAGATAGTGAGTGTTTACTACTGTATCATGTACATACTGATTGCAATGGATGCATGTGTTAGCAGTACAATGACCACGTACGAATTTGATGGTATGATTTGTGTAAGTTGCATGCCATATTATTGCTCTAACATGTGGTCAAAGTTAGCCTCAAAAACGCATTTTAGACCCCTATATGGATTGAGGGAGTACATGCATTGCTGATTTTTCTCTTAATCCTTGCATGCAATGTTTTAATTGAAGCTTGAAATTTGAACATGTGAATGGGAGGGACTACTACAATCCTTCCAAAAGAACTGTAGTACTAATGGTATCATACTCCCTCCGTTCACCATCTCACTTGCTCAGTACTTTTGCGAACTATGGAAGTAACAAATTTATTCCACCACTCAACATCTATTATGGTTAGGGAGATTTGAAATTGAGTCATATAGACCGGAAAGTAGGCACTTAGGGCATCCACAATGTATGCTTTTTGTTGCCTCTAAGCCCTCTCTCTCCTCTTAGAGGCAGCCTCTATACATTGCATGAACTGCCTCTAACAAAAAATTGGCTAGCATCGCGTCTAACCTTAGAGGCTGCCTCTAAAAATTTAACAATCCATCTGGTCCCACTTGTCAGCCTTAGGAAGCATAAGAAAGTACAGGAGAAATATTACTGATTGGAAAAATGTGGTGCTAATCAATACTTTTTAAATTTCTGCTAGGGCCCACCTTAGAGGCTGGTTAGAGTCTCTATACATTGTGGTTTTTTCATTTGATAAGAGGCAAACCATGTGGGGCCTACCTTAGAGGCAAGGCTCTATACACTGGAGATGCTCTATACTACTTTTGATGTGTCCCGTCAACTCGCAGAATGAGGAGAAGCTTGCTTAGTACGTCCTCTCATTACTACGCCTACGCCCGCTACCTTAGAGTCGCAGGACGAGGAGAAGCTTGCTTACTACGCCTACGCCCGCTCCCTCACCCACGCGCACGATGGCTCGCAGGACGAGGAGAAGCTTGCTTATTACGCCTACGCCCACTCCCTCACCCACGCGCGCGGTGGCTCGTAGGATGAGGAGAAAATTTTACTACTCCCTCCGTTAGACGTATACTCCTCATCCCTACCTTGGTTAGAGAGATTATCATATTGTTTGAAATATATCTCTTTTAGCAGATTTCAATATGAACTACTAGTACATACTCCAAATACTGATGTATATAGACGTATTTTAGAGAGTAGATTCACTCATTTTGCGCCGTATGTAGTCCATATTGAAACGGACGTAGTAGTACGTACTCTCCCTCGCCCCTCGCCCACGTGGTGGACGTGTAGCAATTCATTCGATCTCAGATAGCCAAAACCATATACTATAGTACCATCATTGCTCGACTTCCCCAAGAGGCGAAGAGCCGAGCGCAAGGTTAATATTTTTGAGATGCTAAGCGCAAGGTTTATAGGAGAACGAGTAGTAGTAGTACTAGTAGAGAAAGGTGGGCCTCATGATTTGACGGCTCATTAGTCATTATTACTGCATATACTCTTTGCCCATATAATAACCGCGTGGTAGAGTAGTTGGCTATACTTTTAATAACCATGCTTGAAGAGAAGAGGTGCACACACCCACGCATGTAGCACTCTTTGCGTCTTCCCCAACCACAAGCGTGACACGGTGGAGCTCATTTCTGTATGATGATGCAGCCCACGTGATAATTTGACGCGTCTAGTAGTAGTTACTCACTTAATGGAGGGTGGGGAACCACGCATGAACGGTGCCGCGTTATTTATAAATAAAGTGTTTTTCTTCAGTGGCACGTAAGCAATATAAATAGGTTCATATGGAGAGAAAAAGAAATTGCTCCACTATATACAGAGCCAGGAGCCTACACGGTTGCTTGCTGGGGTTGCTCTCTTCACACTCTCTCGCACAAAATGACTGTGGCCACATCTCTAGTCACACATCCGGGCGGATCATGTCCGCCGGGGTAAGGGGTGGATGCTTTGTGTAGATGCGGTCGCCGTCGCCGACGGCGAAAACCCACTATCGGCGCGTCCCGGTCAGGGGTCCCCGCCGTTCTCTCTCACAAAGCCAGTGTGGTTGCCTTCGTCCCTTGCTCACTGCCGCGACATGGGCAGTTGCCGCCTCCCACCACCCTCCTCTAGCTACATCCCAACATCCCTCAGGTACAACTTCCTTTACAGCCGGCTTGCACCACTGCCCCAGCTGCCCAAATCGCTCCATGTGGATATTTCTCTACTTCTTTGCCCCGCACGTACCTCTACTGGCTTCTACTATATTTGTGATGAGTTTATGTCTCATCAACTAGTCCCACTAGTCTTATTCTAATCACACTTCTTCAATTTCTTTGCCACAGGGATGCTCAACTCAATTTTAGTGAAACTGCACAAAATGATCCGATGGTCAAAGGGTTGAAAACTTCATTTCTTCACAAGGTTCGATGTGGCCAACAAATTAAAGCCTGGTTAGGGTTTAGGGTTCAAGGCCTAGGGACTGCATGGATCATTTTTTCTTTAGTTGTCTCTCTCTGTTCCAAAATAAGTGTCAAATTTAGTACAACTTTGTACTAAAGTTGGCATAAAGTTGAGACACTTATTTTGGAACGGAGGGAGTACATATTGGCTATGATTTGTGAATCATTGAGATGCAAAAGCATGCATGTTAGTCTCCTTTGTATTTGATGGAATGTTGCAACGGGGCAACCTTGGCTGCAAGATACATGAAACAGAAGCAAGAAGCTTCATAGCATTGTACAAATTTATCTCGCTGAGAAATTACAGTACGTACTATGTACTAAAGAGTTAGGTGGCGCACGGTGTCTAGAAAATATGGTGATAGTGTGAGGTGGGCCATGTAATCACTGAGTTGTCGTGTTTTCGCTGCTTTCGCACTCCTCCACTGTAAGAGTGGAGAAAATTGTAAAGAGTGGAGAGGCTCTACCTCCTTTCGTCGAAATGTGAGACATCCACCATCCGGTGCACATGTCATACACCAAAGTAAAGTGTACAGTGCAACTGAGACTCAGCACGGGCGTACCACCTCAGTAATAATGACCAATGAGCTGTCAAATCACATAGACCCGGTAGTAAGTTGGACGGACGAAGCAACCATCACTCTTCGTTGAATCCGCTTCTCCCTTCAACGCAGGCGCCAGTGAAAGGTCACGTCCGCTCTGCCTGGGCATGAATGCGGCACCGATTCTCTTGAGCGGCATTGACCATTTCGGCCAGGAAGCGCGTGCGGCCGATGGAGGGGGTTTGGGTGGGCCAGGGTGGTCAGGAGCGGGCGTGGCTGCTGTCCCGACCGGATGCCCGGAAACAAGAGGATGCACCGACTCTCGCGGCTAAATCATAGTACTACACACCATCTCTCTGTAGGTCGATGTGTCGCTCTCTCTAACACACACACACGCTGTTAAAAATAAACACACACACACGCACACACAGGTTCATGCACGTCCGTCAGAGACACAGTTGCTGCCTCGCACTATTGCCCAGCTGACCATAGCACGATGGCCGGATTTGTGCCTCCCTCATCCTGACGCTGGCTGTCAACCGCTATATCTGCGGCCGCGGGATTTGGCGCACGCGACTGCCGGATTTGGAGCATTCCGGCCGCCTGCGACTACGCCTTGCCATGGATTGTCCGGGTACCAGGTCGCACAACAATGGCAATGCCTCCACGTCGCATGCAGGTTTAGTTGTTGTTCACTTCAGAGGGTCGTGTACCACACATGAACGATAGTAAGTGCGACCGGAAGGCGTGGAGCGTTAATTGCGAATTGACTCCTTCGAGCGTTAAATTTTCTTCGCGTATTAGCATTGCCCTCCATCAAAGTTTACAGGGGGCACTTCAATTCTCATTCATTTCCACCACCGGAGGGATTTTAGGCGCGTTTGGTTTAATGCACAATTAATTAGGGCATCGTAACCGCAATCAAGCCCATAATTTTCTCTCCATGCAGGTGTGTATGTGGGGTGGAATAAATGCATGCATGTGTGTACATGGACTGAAAGCACTCCATGCATGTGTGTACGCATGAATTTGTCCAGTAATTAGGCGCCATGGTATAACTCCCGATGCTATTTTTCAGTCCAATCGCTAATCACCTTGGTCCGAGAGATTGTTGATGCGTGCCCTGTAAACTGTGATGGAGGGAGAAATTAAATAAAGAGTCCCGTTTCGTGCACAATTTAAACCGATTTTTATGGAGAGAAAAAGATAACCACTCCAACTATATATATATATGTACAGCCGGTCTATTCTGCTAATATTAGCAGAATAGTTATTCTGATAACACTTCCGCACTGCACGCTCAATGAAGCGCACTGCATCTTTTTTACGATGAGCACTGCAATGCTTCACGGGAGAACTGCTTCATTTTTTGGCAGTCCGCCCGTGTGTTCTGTGTGGAATCGGGTGTTGCGGGATGATTTAATTTGTTTCTGGATCTCCTTTGACCTTTATTCTTTGTAATTTACAGGAAAAGCGACTAAAATCTTTGCAAATCGAGCGATTTGGCAGACGAGCTTTCTCTGTTCGTTCGTGTTCGCGTCGGATGCGACTTTTTCATGCTCGAATGTTGTTTGTTAGTAGGAATTCTTTGATTGCGTTTGTTTTAATCGGTCTGTTTACTCTACAATTTGTCTAATTTAGGAGTTAGTTTTCAATTTCCGCAAAATCGATTGTCTGGGCGTGTGAGCTTTGTCCACTCGTCTGTTCTTGTTGTTTTTTTGGATTTTGTGCGCTGATGCGTTTTGAATCTTGTAATTAGTTTCTCTTTTTGGTTTGAATTCACTGTATTGCACCAGTAATGTTCGTATTTTTGGTGTGCATTTTTAAAGAATAGCGCATGCTGTTCATCCTAGTGGCCGTGGGTTTGATGTATTTTTTTTGTGGGTAATTATTCAAATTTTAGTGGTTGCGCAATTTTTTGGCCACTTATCGAACTGCGAGTGGAATTGGCACCTCTGTTAGTCTCCTACATGTCTGGACCTGTACTGCTTTGATTTTATTGTTGCAGTTCTGGCATATGTTTGTAGTGTACTGCATTTTGTTAAGTAGTGGACTTCAATGTAACTGTATTATAGTGGGCATGACAGCTTATGAGATAATTCTTTTTCTCAAACTGCATTCTGTGTTTCAGAGAACTGCATAGTATGCACTTTTGTACTACATTATTAGAATAGTTATGCTGCTATTTCTGCTATTTATGTCAATTCTTCTGAACATCATACCATGAGAATTCTGTTGAACAACATAGGTTAACTACAAAGTTTTCGACCATTGGCATTGCATTGTTATTGTTCAGAGTACTGCATTTTTTTATATAAGGACCGTACTATGTGTATTAGAGAACTGCATTTCTGTCAGCAGCAACTTGTCTAAAAGGGTGATAAAATGATGCAGATGAGGTTGCATACTTTAAATAGGCACTGTTCAAGCCTTCTGATGGACATAATTTTAAAAGCATACAACATAAACAAAGCATTACAATATGCCACAGATGGCTTGCTTTATCCTAGACAACCTACAACACAAATATTGTAAACTTCAGGGAGTCTTCTTCTTTGTAGAAAAACACCATGGCCACTTCTCTAGCCTCAAAGCCATTATGGGAGACGAAATCTTTCCAGCCAGTAGTTATGTTGATGCAGTCTTCAGAGTCAATGTGGCAGTCAACTTGCATGTCTGCATACCCATTCTTGTGTTGTGTCTCCAAAGTAACCTTCCCTGAACTCGGAGCAGGAAACCTTATTGTGGATGGCAGTATTTTGGCATGCATGGAAAAAGAATTTTTTTAAGTAAACATCAAATTTTATAAGTAAACTCCATACCAAATGTTGACTTAAATATGTACATATATATGACTTCTTTTTAAGAAAGCAATTGCAATGTATGAACAAACTTATATACGGAATTGACCTCTAGTTTTAGTAGAATATATATTATACTGTAACATGTTTGCACTGGAAGGTCATTTGGAGTGTACTTCGCTAGCATGATAAGAGAACTACAACACTGATCTATTGAACCTCTTTTTTGTTCATGTGTTGGGGTTCTGATCTAACTAGTGTTCTATACCTGGCGTGGAAAAAGTAGGTAGAACTATCTAGTCTTAATAGATGACAAATCCGAACAACAACACATGTCTTTTTGTATTTGTTGATACTACTGAGCAAATTTATGGAAATATACATTCAGATGTGGAGTTGCAGCCTATTTTGTGTCAAAAATTGTGAGGGAAAAAAACATACCCAACTTTCCTGCAGGTCCGCGGATGTGAGGCGATGAAGAAATGGTGCCCGAAACCCCCTGTTGGGTATCATCAGGCACCCGAGCATGCTACGCCACTCGGCGTCGGTGAGCTCTAGACCATCTCTGTACACGCATGTGTTCGCTACCAGCGCCATCCTTGCCAAGCACCCGCACGAACAGTCCATGGCGGGTTCAGTGGAATTTTAGAGAACAGTTGGGGATGGGCGGAACCCTAGATCTACTGTTTGAAGAAAAAGAGGAACAGGGGGAGGAGTTGTGTGAGTCTGGAGCACGAATGGATAGGTTTTATGCAGCCAATTGAGCAACAGAAGTAATAAATGTTGGGGTTGGTGTTAGGTGGTGGATTGATTCTGATTCAGTCTACGTGAATGCATTTGAGAAGCAACAACACTGCTTACTTGAATCTAGCGAACTGCATTGTCGTATTACAACGAACTACAGAATGTGTGGATTGTGTTTGTTTTTTTATTTTTCTAGTTATTGTTTATATTTTTATTGGGCCATGGTTTTTCGTGGTATGTGGGATTTTTTTTTAATTTTCAGCGGCCTCTCTTTTGCGTGTTGGGCCTGTGTTTGGGGAGTGAAAACGCATTCGGCCCAAGTAGGCCTGTCAGCATGGCTGGTTCCCGGTGCGCTGTGTGCGCGCGCTAATGTTTAGTCCCACCTCGCCTACCGAGAGCGCGCCTGACCTGTTTATAAGCCCTGGCGAGGCAGCGGTCTCGAACTCCTCTGGTTACTTATTTGGGCGCTTATACACGGCGCTCGCTGCTCTACTCTCTGACCTATGCGCCCATGTGTGCCCGGCCCCATGCATCGTGGCTCAGAACGGACTCGCCTACTGTGGGCGCAGACTTACTACGAGACTGGCTGGGGCCTGGTTGCACCTGGGTGGTTAATTATTTTTCCTCTTACGTATTTTTCTAATATAGGTCGTGCACTGCTTAGTAAATCATTTTTGCACTGCATTCATCATGTTTGTGTACTGCATGTGCACACATTCCGCACTACATATGCAGGTGCATTTTTGTGCACTGCATGCTGGTCGCATTTTTTTTAGTGTTTTTCCTCTTACGTATTCTTTTCTAATATACGGTGTGCACTGCTTTGTTAGTTCTGTGTGTACTTCATTCATCAGAATGCCGTACTGCATGTGCCCACATTTTGCACTGCATGCATCATATTTGTGCACTGCATCTTCGTTCGTTTTGTGCACTGCTCGAATCACATACTTTATGTGCACTACATTATGTTCTAATATTGAACTCTAGTTTTGTAATTGAAATAAAGTTCTTCATAACATAAGCAAAGTTCATCATTACAAGCCATTCTGTATGACAAGCAAACTAAGTTCAGCAAAAGCAAACGATCACAAGCAAACTAATGATACATAAGCAAACAACGGAAAGCAAATTTGATGATAAATCTAAAATGACGCGAGCAATGTTGGCTCTTGGCCGGCACCGTCTGCTTCTTCACCAGGTAGAGTCTCCCCAGCTGCTCCTGGCGCGCTTCTTGGGGGGCTCCTCCTTCTCCAGCTTTGCACGGCGAAGCCCGTCCTGGGTGAGGGTGATGCGGTTCCATATCTCGTACGCTGCGTAGGTGTCCTTTGCCGCGTACTCGATGTGCCTCATGGATAGAGGCAGGGTGGCCTAGCGCCTGTGTTCTTCGTCGGTGATCTTCTTCTTCATGTTGTTGTAGTAATCGTCGATGAGCATGCCGGCGACGTCTGCAAGGGAGTCCAACTCCTTGGTGGCCTCGGGCACCCTCCATTCCTTCTGGATGTCGACGAAGTTGGCGACCTCTAGATTGACGTGCTCTAGCCTGGTTTTGTCGCCGTCGATGGAGAAGCCATCAAACATGTACCTGGAAGAGCAGCATCGGCTGAGTCTTGCCGACGGAGAGTTGGACGAGGGCAGGTTTCTGCGTCGCGTCAGGCTCGTTGTTGTACTCGAGATCAATCCCGACGATCTTGTGGCGCTGGAGCCTGAGGTGGCGCTCGTACTGCTCGAGGGAGGTCGCCATCTGCTTCTTGTCGTTGGTGTGGATGACGTGCAACTTGGTGTTGCCGTGGGCCTCCATGTCCCTGTACTCGTCGGAGAACGCCATCACCGGCAGTAGGGCTTGGTGTCTTCTGTGGAGATTGATGTGATGGAGCAATTTGGTGGCAGCGCAATGGATACTTGTGTTGTTGTGGATGAGAAGGCCTTTGGCAGGGGTCTGAATTTAAAGGGGGGATGGCCGCAGCGGATGAACTGCACGATCTCGCTGACGATGCAGTTGTGCAGATCGTGGGTTGGGGTTGCATCTGTGATCGTGGGTTTGTGGCGATGGAACCGCTCGGATTGGGCGGTTGTCTCCGAACGTGGTTTTTTTAACGTGGTTTTATTTTATTTTTCATCAGTAAAATTTGTTAACCACCACGTTCTATGCGAACGGGCATTTGTCACGTTTGTATGTATCGTACGTGTTCCCGAAACTGCATTGCTTATGATACCACACTGCTTCGTCTAACAAAAAGCACTGCATTTGTCTATAGGTGCGTACTGCACCTGTTTTTGCGTGTACTTGCTGCACCCCCTGGAAAAAAGTGCAGTATATTCCGCAATTTATGAGTATTTCGCTATGAACTAGACCATGTATGTATTCCGAAACTGTATTGCTTATGATACCGCACTGCTTCGTCTAACCAAATGCACTGCATTGTCTAGAGCTGCGTACTGCATCTGTTTTTGCGTGTACTTACTGCAGGCCCTGGCACGGGAGGGGAGGGGGTTGGCCCACCCCCCATTTTTTTGTTGTGGCACTTATTTTAAGGTAGACTTTTTTTTGGACACGCTATCTTAACACGCGCGTTGTTTTTTGAATTTAACTTTTTTTACGAACTGCATGTATTTATTTGTTTGACTGTCCGAACTTCATTGTTCTTCACAGCGAACTGCATCTGGTACTAACTTCTTCGTTTCGATCTGGTCCGTCTTATTTAGCCGGGCCGTTTTGGGTCGGCCCGTTTTATGTAACTCTTTCCCACGCGGGCCTCGCACGTGGCCCTCCCAGGCGATCCCACCGCTCCGCTCATAGGGAGAGACCGAGAAGAAACCTCTCTCCTCTCTTGCAACGGCTCCCGAAGCATCTCTCCCTCGAGCAAAACTGCCGTCGCCCGCAGCAACCGCCGTCGCCCACGGAACCGCCCTCCTCGAGAGGTCCTTATTCCTGCATTCCGCGTTCGCGTCCGTTCCGCCAGCCCTTCCCGCTCTGCTCCGGCAGCCCTTTCCCGTCCATTCCCGCCCCCGCCCCCACCACCGCCGTTCATCCCCTTTTTTGTGGTACGTTTCCTGTGCCCTCGGTCTTGATCGTCCCCTCATCTAGTTTTGTGATTCCCGTAGTGGCTGCTGCATTTTTTTCTTATGTATTTTTTCTGTAAGCAGGCGATTTGATCTCGATTTGAAGTCGGTACTCGTGTGTGCTCTGTAGGCAGAGCAAGGTGCATCTAGGGTTTCGTCAGATTTTGTCGATTTTGTTGCTGATATCTGTCACTTCGTCCTTGTGCTGCAGGCAAACGCCATGTCTTCGCCAAGCAGAGTAGAAGGAGGAGTTCAAGGTATGTGGACTGCTTACTTTGGTCTTGTTTATTTTCTGTGATGTTTATCTAGTTTCCTAGTTCATCCTGTAGATTTGTTTATGCTGTGTTAGTTGTCAGCGTTGCTTTGCATTATTTGTCATGTGATGTTTTGTAATTTCTGTTTCTGGTTTTTATTGAATCCAGTAGGTGATTGCAGTGGTCATAATGATACACCAATTGGCTCTCATTGTCCTGGTGGTAAGGATCATGGTGGTGAGGCAAGACATCAACTGAATTCACCAATTGAATCTTATCCCATAAGTGTGGCCCCTCCTTCTGGTATGTGTTTTTTTTCTTATATTTAATTTGCCAATTTGGTTGTATCCCTATTTCTGTTGTAAATTTCATATGTGTCCTGTGAGTTTTGAAATGTATTGTTCTTATAAATATCTGCTATTTTTTGATGTGAATACTTTGTTTATTTTGTGTATGCTGCTTACTTGATGTTGTACAAATTGGTGTTGCCTTGTTGTATCTAGTCCGGCATTTTTTGGAAACAATCTGTGAAGTTAGTGTATGCAGCACTGCATTTATATGTATATGTGAACTCCACTTTATGTATGTGTGAACTGCATTGTTGTTTTATTCAGGTTTTTTGTATACATATGTGTGTACTCCATTACATTGATATATGAACTGCGTTAATTTTTATTTAGCTTATGATTGCAGCACTGCATTTATACATATAAGTGTACTGCATTTGTTCTTTTTGTGCACTTTTTAATGACCATAGTTAAACTTCATTTTGACGCAGTGTCTGTTTTTCATGCTGGGGCGCCTGGGTTTGAGGAGATTACTCAATTGATTGACCATTATTTTGCAGAGGGTGACGTTGGTGTGATCTTTGACCAGAGACGTCCCGTCTTGTCTGAAACACAATCACAGTTTGTTGATGGTACAAAGGAAGTTACACAGGAGTGGATGGTCTCGGAACAGCTTCATGCATATGAATTGAAGCAAAGCAAGAAGAAGTTGAGGTTTAAAAGTGACTCAAAAGAGTATGCGGAGGAGAAGCAGAGGAGAGCTGCAGATGGTGCCAAGGGTGCCAAATTTGTCAAAGTCAAGCAGCCTGTTTGCAGAAGAAGAGACTGAGTTCTGTTGCTGAGGAAGGTGGTACTCCTCGGCGGAGTCCACATGTTGCTTGCATGAACAAGAATCTTGGTAAGAGAACTGCTAAAGCTGGTGCAAAGGATCCTCAGCGCAAGTGACCACATGTCAGTGCAGGTCCTAACTCTGACGATGATGACTTTGTGCTTGCTGATTTTGTGAGGGATGCTCAAACTGGTAGACGCAAAGACTGTGGTTCATCTAAGAGTCAACCCAAGTGTCCCCGCGATGATGGCGATGAAGGTGTTGGTGCTGACTCTGGTGGGGAGGCGGATGTTGTTCCAAAGGTTTGTTGAAGTGGACTGCATTTGTTTCCTTCATTGTTATTATATATGTGTTTTTTGTCTCTTTTTATGGCTAATCTTCTAATGTGGACTGCATTTCCCTTTACACAGAGGAAGAAGTCTAGTAAGAGCAATGCAACTGAAGATGATGCCGAGGGAGTTGATGCTCGATTTAACAAAACCGTATGTTTGTCGCTCCCCACTGTTTGCAAAGCTGCTGCTTTATTGAAAGAAGCACACTGTAGTCGTGTTCGGGATGCTGGATTTGGTGTTATCTTTGAACTGACAGTACAGAAAAATGTGTCGCCCATTCTTATGTGCTATCTGATGGGAGTGATTGACCCTGCCATGATGATAATGGACTTTGGGAATGGCAGAGTTCTTCGAATCAATCATGATGCAGTTCATCACATTTTTGATTTACCTATGGGACGTCACACTGCACCCATGCCTGCTACCAGTGGCCATGATGATTCGTTGACTGCCCTCAAGGATGAGCTTGGCTTTGACCATTCAAATAGTATAGGTGTCAAGGACTTGCTTCAGAAGCTGGAGGTGTTGGTGCAAGAAGATGATCATGTGACGGTTGATCTTGCTGTCAAGGTGTTCTTCCTGATACTTTATCAGAATTTGCTATGCCCCGGGCCTGCAATTCGTTTGGGCAGGGTTGCTGCCATGGTTGAGAACATGGATTATGCGGCTATGGCGCAGATGGACTTTTGTCAGCTTGTTGTTGATGAGCTGCAGACAGCTGTGGTGAGGTGGCAGACAGAAGGCAGCAAGCAGGATTGTGCAGAGGGTTGTGCCATTGTCCCCTTGATTATGTATCTTGATTGCTTGAAGCTTCGCAAATTTTCAGTTATGCACACGTTGACACCACGCGCGTCATACCTAACGACCAAGGACCTGATGAAGTTATACAACGAGGATATGCTTGTCAAGGGAAAGATTTATTTGGAAACTTACAAATTTGGGAAGCTGTCGGTTAGTGCATCTGAGTTTTTAAGATCAGAGTTTTTTTTTAAAGTGCAGTCATTATAAATCTGAACTTTCTAGTATTCACATGTGTACTTCTCTTCCCTTTTTGTCTTTTTTTTGCAGTGGAAGGCGTCAGGTGATATTGTGTACAACCTTCCTGCTGCAGTGCTATGTGGCGGCTCTAATGCGGGGCCTAGCACTCATGCTAGGTTTTATGAGCCTATCTGTAGCCAGCTTCCTGCCTATGATGATGAGGCGCCGCCTACTCGTGGTTTCACGGCTCGTCGGATGTTTGATAATAGAAGCTCTCCTAAACAGACATTTGTTGGCGGCAAAAAACACGAGGAGATTGATGAGCTTCTTCTGAAGGTTTTGAAGTTAACTGAAGATTTGCCAACCTCTGGTGACAGGTTGAGGATAGTTGCTGGGTTTTTCCCTGCTAGCCATGGCCCACGAGATGAAGATATTGTGGCTACTCACAATTTTGATTGTGGCGTGGTTGAAAGTCTGAAGATTGCAGTGACAAATATTCGGTCTTCGTATGCTCAGTTGAAACATTCACAGGAAGAAAAATGCGCTCAGTATGAGAAGGATGCTGAGCACATTTTGGATGAAATGAACCGTCAGGACGCTGGCGCCGGCGCTGATAATGTATGTTCTAGGTTTTTTGTGCTTTTGAACCTCTTTCGTGTATTATGTGGACTGCTCCTCACTATTTGTTTTTTGTCATAGGCTGGAGTGGAATCTTCTGGTGTCCATGGATCTAGGGACGATGGAATTGGTCAGGTACAAGTACTTCTGCCATGCCTGTTCTGCCATGTGCCTCTCTTCTTGAACTTGCATTTTTTGCTTTCCATTTTATTTTATTTTTTGTGTACCTCACGATTGTAAAATGTGTACTGCTTGTGCATAGTTGAAGTTTTTTTCTTTTTTGGTCGTTACCATCTTATTTTTGTTTTGGTTTGTTCTATGCCCGTAGACTGGAGTTGCTGCTTGTGATGTGCACAAAGATTCCTACGATGGCTCTGAGAAGGATGAAGACTTGGCTGATGCATCATCCCCTCCGGATGTTGTAGCTGATAAGGTTTAGTGGAATTACTTTTTCTGTTAGTGGGTTGTAATCTAATTTTTTGTTGTTGTTACAAGCTTGACGTACGCTGTTCTGTTCACTCATATGCATTTCTTTTACATATGTGAGCTGCATAGTTTTACATGTGTGAGCTTTAGTCTTTGACAAAAGAGAACTGCAGTTCTTTTCGCATATGTGGGCTGCAGTCTTTTACATATGTAAGCTTCAGTATTTAACAGAACTGAACTGCAGTTCTTTTTTGCATATGTGGGCTGCAGTATTTGACATAAGTGAACTGCATTTCTTTTTACATATATGGACTGCAGTTCTTTGACATGTGTGGGCTGTAGTGTTTGACATAAGTGAACTGCAGTTGTTTTACATATGTGGACTGCCGTCTTTGACATAAGTGAACTGTGTGTTGTTGTGTTAATTATCCCCTCGCTCATTTGTGTCATTGTGTCTTTTTTAAACTTTTTACAGCCTGGAGATGAAAAGGTAGAAGTTCATGTTGATGTGAACCAGGGGGATTGTGGTGTTGCTGGTGGTGGCAGTGTTGATGCTTCTGTATCGGTTGCCGTCGACAGTGCAGAACCTTCTGTAGCTCAGGAATCCCACGATGCTATTTCCCCTAGTCGGCACGAAGATTCTGATGTTGGCATTGAAAAGCCGCTGGAGAATGTCGTTCCCGCTGGTAGAGTTGCTGCTTCTCCTGTTTGTGTGACGCCCAACGATGTTCCTGATTTATTCAGAGTGGAGCCTCATGTAGCTGAAGTATCTAAGGACGTTGCGGTTGACCAGACTGTTGTAAATCCAGAGAATGCTGATGTTGCTAGGGCGGTCCAGTGAGGCTGTGGTGGTTTTGTCGCAACCTAGCCAAGTAAATGTTTTGGTCAGCTCTGAAGAACAACAACATGAAGACTCTGACACTGAAGGCAAGAGTTTTGTTTCGAACAGTGAAGTTGAAGTTTTTCTCATTCATTTTTTTAATTACTATGGTAGCTACATTAGATGTTTAATGATAAGTGAAACTTCATCTTTTTTTGGTTATTTTCAAAATAGTTAGTAGAATTTCCTTATCTTAATATTGAACTTCATTTTTTGGATAAGTGAACTTCATCTTTTTTATTACAGATGACGAACTTCCTGTTGTGACACCGTCGAGCATTGATCCAGCAATTCTGAAAAGATACAATGAGTTGTACACTGCTATTACGAGGACTCGGAGGGTAAAAAAGAAGAAGTATGGCTTTTTAAAAATTGTTTTGTTCATATGTATTTTCTAATTTCAGTCTTTACCCTTTCTCGTTCTTGTTATTTTTGTAGTATCTTATGTTTCAGTTTTTCTTAAAAAATTCAGGGACATGATTGCTTTTAAAACTGAGGTGGCTGATATTACCATTGGCGAAGTTGGTCAATCTTTTTGGGATAAAGGGATGCTCACTACAGGCCTTGTAGATCTCGGGGTTTCTTTGCTGGTAGATAAGTTTAAGGGATCTCCGACGATGGTTGTCCCGTACCATATTTGTGTAAGCATGCAGAAATTTTTGTTTTGTTTTTTGATTTTCTTTTCTGATTTTGTGTGTGTTCGCACACGAACACGTCATCATGTACCTCCAACGCCGAGGGTGAAGCACCGCAGCTCACGTCGAAGGAGACCCATCCGAAAGCGCGGTACGCAAGCAATCCGGCGGGTGCTTTTCAGGACCCGAAACCCCACACGCCCGGGAGGGACCCCGTCAGGGCGCGCAGTAGCTATGGGCTGCCCTAGGTCGACCTGATCACCCCTAGGGCCTCGTGGATCACCGCCCTGCAACTAGAAGAACGAACAAAGAACGAGGAAGAAGAAGAACAAGGGAGAGAGATAAAAGTAAAGGTAAAAGTAGTATATTGATTTGTTCGATTGTGTGTTGTTTCAATCGGCCGTCACCCCTAACATATATAAGAGGTGGCTGGACTTCCCGTACAAGTAAAGGATTCATCTAGGCTTTCCTTACAAGAAAATTACATCAATTCACGTCCTACAGTTCTATTTTCAGTCCAACTCGGATTCAGCCCGAATCTGTCCCATACTTCTGTCCTGCTTCTTGCGCGGGCCGTAAAAATTGCATACTAACTCGGATGGAGTCGAGTTCAACATCAAACTTGTCCGCCGTGATGATATGCATAATACAACGCGGGTCACTTCTCCTTTTAAGGCCATCTTTATGACTTTTAGGGCCCATCTTTAACTGTAGGTCGGATTCAATTATGCAGTTTTCTGAACTGTCCGAGTCTTGTAATAACTTTGTAGGCCGTATACTATCTCCGACGATGATGACTCCAAAAGCAAAGTTGACCATTTCAACGATACGCACAACTTCCGTGTAGAACACTTTTCCATCCGAGGTCATCTGAATAACCTTTCGAGCCCATCTCCAACTTCTGGTCGGATTGACTTTGACAGCCTCCACTTTCCCGGCAAGCTTTCTTCCCGGCAAGCTTTCCACCCCGGCAAGTTTTCCACGCCGGCAAGGTTTCCACCCCGGCAAGCTTTCCATCCCGGCAAGCTTTCCACCCCAGTAAGCTTTTCACCCCGGCAAGCTTTCCACCCCGGCAAGCTTTCACACCGGTAAGGTTTCCACACCGGCAAGGTTTCCACCCCGGCAAGGTTTCCACCCCGGCAAGCTTTCCACACCGGCAAGGTTTCACACCGGCAAGCTTCCACGCCGGCAAGCTTTTCACGCCGGCAAGCTTTCCACGCCGGCAAGCTTTCACACCGGCAAGGTTTCCACCCCGGCAAGCTTTCACCCCGGCAAGCTTTTTACTCAGATTTCTCGACTAAAAATATAGCCTGATCTTGATTTGCCTCTACAGGTTGCATACGACCTTGGATTGAGATGATTTATATATAAAAATCAATAGGCTCGACAAGACGAAGCTTTCTTGTGTTGAAGGTTTTTCGATTCAAGGCCATCTTGATGGCCAAATGACTCGCGTGACCCATCAGACAGGGTGTTTGGTACCTCGCGCCATATTTCCGTTTAGGTTCAGTCTGCAGTGTATTGTCTCTAACTTTTGCATACGAACTCGGATTGAGATGATCTATATATGAAAATCGATCACCTCGACGAGACGAAGAAAATACATGTAGAGTGCTCCTTCATCCGAGGTCGTCTTGACGGCGTAACCGGTCGAAAAGCACTTGAAACACTCGGAGCACAGTTTCGGCCCCTAAGATGGGGTTGGACGATGATAACCTAAACATCAAAGTTGTTCCACTCGGCGATGTGAAACTTTTCACGCTGAAAACCCTTTCACTCAATACCATCTCATTTTCTTTTTATGCCGTGCCAAAATCTGGTGTCAACACATGCCCCCCTGTTTTTCGGCAAAGCTTGTGTGCCAAAAAATAACTTGCACATAGCTTGCTCTAAGGACGATGTCAACACTCCATCGGCCATTTGGCATGTTCTTAGGACGATAAGTTTATATCGGCCATTGCTTTTGTGAATATTTTGATGCAAGCTTGGGTGAAACTTTCTCAACTTCATTAATCCGACTATAAAGTTCCATAGATATGCATGTCAAAACCATCCATCAACCATATTGTCCACCCTTCTACTAGGATCTTGCAGATAATCAACAATGAACTTTCTCGAATCCTTGCTTTCGCTAGCATAAACACTTCATTAGTAGCCGAAGCAGTGGGTTTTCGTTCGGCCTTACCTACGTTGGCAAGAATAAGCATCGGCTATTGATAGATATATGCAATACACCATGATCAAAATAGTAGCCAGATACTTGCTGTGCCAACTCGTTTGCTCTTTAGTTGTTGATGCGGAGCATCCTAAGATCATCCCCATGTTCACTTCTGTAACACCCCCTTGTAATGACCACAGTGATCAGCTGTTAATAATGCCATGTCATCATCATTTGCAGAACCAAGTCATATGTGTTAATAATTCAATTCAAATGCAAATCTGAAAATCAATTTAAAATTTCAAAGTGTAAGTTGAAGTTGATCCAACTCTGCTGGAAAAATGTTCATTAAATGGCAAATAATCCAGGAACCTTTCTAAAATCAACCTCAAAATATTTGGAGTTGGATAGATGACTCAAGCAAGTTGGAACAGACCTAAAAACAGAATATTTGATATAATTAAAATCATAATAAATTCAAATGAACTCCAAATCTGCCCAAACCACTTTTTGGTGAGAGATAATATTGCATTGCAATATTTGGGCCAACTTCCACATTTTACAAAAGAGCACAAGTGGCCTAATCATTTTGAAACAGAAAAAGAATAAAAGAAAAGGGAGAAGAGAAATAAGAAAAAGGAAAACGCTACTATTGGCTGGGCCTAAGTGCACAGTGTGCGGCCCAGTCCAACAGCGGCCCACCTCACCTCCCTCCTCGTGCGTGTCGGCGCGCCCCTGGCCGCGCGCGCCAGCGCCAGCCGGGCGGCGACACGCCGACGGCCACCGACGCCGCAGCCACCCGAGGGGATAAGGGCAAGCCTCAGTGCTTCCCCCCTGGCCACTCTATCCACTTCCCCGTACTCTCCCACGCGCGCCTCGCCTCTCCCTCTCCTCCCAGATCCGTCGACGAGCGCCACCGTCGCCGTGGCCTTGCCGTAGACGCGGCCACCGACGTTCCCAAGCTCCGCCAGCACATCCACGAGCTCCGCCACTCTCCGCTACTTCGTCCCCAACAACGAGCAGGAGCCCGGAGCCCCTGCAGCCGCTGGACGCCGTCGCCCCCTTCTTCTCTGGCTCCGGCGAGCTTCTTCGATTCCGGTCGCCAGTCTGCGCTACTAAGCTTCCAACGGCCACCGTGCGCCTCTCGGTGAGCCTCTCCGCCTCCTGCCTCTTCTCGTTGCCCTCCCCGCGCACCGTAGATAGTTCAGCGCCGTTGCCGTGAGCCCGACGCCGCGGTTCGCCTCGCCGCCGTGGTCCTGATCTCTGTCGTGCTCGTCTGAGCATGGCATCGTGTTCCTGCTGCTTCCAGGAGCCGAACGCGCATGCGCACGCGCTCTCCTGTACCCCCTAGCTACGAATCCGACGACGGCCGAACTCCGGCGTCCGCCGCGATGCTCGCCGCCGTCGCTACACGCCGTTTCCGGCCACACCTCCACCACCATTCGACGCGCCGTCGAGCGGCCGTTCGAACGCACCCGACCCCGTCCCTTTTGGTGGCCTGTAGGCGATTTCCGGCCACCGCCCGAGCGCGCCGCCGCGCGAAATGGTCGCCGGAGCGTTCTCCGGCACCGGCGCCGACATGGCCGCCACATAGGTCACCCTGGGTCACTGACCCGTGGGCCCAGGGGCCCACGTTGACCAGTTGACCAAGTCAACTATGTTGACGTGGCAGCTACGGACACTGACATGTGGGCCCCGCTACTGTTTAGTTTAAATAAAACATTTTGTAAATTAAAACTAATTAGTTAACCTAATCACTCACTGACATGTGGGCCCACAATCCTAATTAATCTGATAATTAGGATTAATCCACTATTAGCCTAACAGAGGCTGACATGTGGGTCCCACTGGACCCACATGTCAGGTTTGACCCTGGTCAACTGCAGTTGACCTGCTGACATCACTATGACGCAATGCTGACGTCATAATTCATTTTCTGATAAATAAAATAATTCCAGAAATTCAAATAAACTTTAAAAATTAATAACTTTTAAACCGTAGCTCGGATCGAAAAGGTTAAAACATGAAACTTGCTCAGAACGACGAGACGAGTCTGATCGTGCCGTCTGTTTCTCCATCGGAACCTCCTACATAGAAGAACTCGTAACTCCGGACCCGAATCCGGCAGATGAATAGTGCACACACGTCGGATATTAAATCCCAGAATAATTCTAAAAATAACTAAAATGACTTAGATGCATAATTAGGCAACCCTGCACTGCATCATAGCATCACACGCACCGTATTGCATTTGTTTGCATTATGTTTACCTGTTTCTTCCCCCTCTTCTCTCTCGGTAGACCCCGACGTTGACGTGGCTCCCGAGGCAGACGCCGCACAGGAGTACGACTACGTCCCCGACGATACCACTGAAGACCTTGTCCTTGCCCCCGAGCAAACAGGCAAGCACCCCCATTTTGAGCATGCCTATATCGCCTACTCTCTTCTCTCTTATGCTTGCATTAGAACTGCTACTGCTACTGTTTTCCTATATCTGCTGCATAGCCTGATTATTGTACCCTGCTTTGTTACCTTACCGGTTATCCTAGACTGCTTAGTATAAGGTGGGTAGAGACACGACCGAGACCCCCACTTGATCCCGACTGCCCTGCTGGACATCAGAAGACCCGATCATCGGGATTGAAGACTAGACCATGGCACCGCACATCACTTCCCCTTAGTTGCCGACACTGCTGGGTTACCATCGAGTGCCGAGGGTGATACCTCGTCAGCACTTCTGATGTTAACCTTGTAGGTTAGTTACTCGGTCATGGTAAGCGAGGGTGATTCCTCCTACACCGCCCCCGATAACGACGTCGTCGCGCAACTCCTCAAGGTGGACCTCGAGGGTGATTCCTCCTTCGTTCACCTTGATGATAACATCGAGCGGGAATTCCATCAAGGGTGATTCCTCAGGGTTCCCTTCGGTGTCCGACACACAGTTACCTTGGATATTATGACTTGACTATGAACCACGATACTAAAGACGGGTCGGCCCTGAGGGGTACCCGCGCGAGCTTATTGCGAAGTGATGTGGAGTCGGGTTGACCTGGATGGTGCCCGCGAGATAACTACGAGGCGTGGCCGGGCATTCTTAGCCCTTGCCGCAAGTCCTCGAGACGGGGCGACGGGGTCACATCGATCGTGAGTCTCTGCTCGTTTCCGCGCGCTCCTAATCCACTACGGTTTGGATATTTGATCCGAGGGGCCTCTGGCCCGATAGCACTAACCATCACGTGGGCATAGTATGGGCGTTCTGCGTCGTACACATCAGCCGAAGCTTGTTGGACGTTAGTAAGGAGCGGCGCACGCCGAGTTGGACTGGTAACGCAACCGCGCTTGTATAAGGGGTTGCTAGGTCTGCTCTCGGTGGCCCCGTAACGTGCAGGAGTTCCCGGGGCGATGGCCCAAGACCCCTGGGGGCATAGGTTTAGTCCGGCGTGCTGACCTCTCTTATAAGCCTAGGTCGGGTTGCGGCGTGTTGCTTAGCCGAGGCCGGGCATGACCCAGAAAAGTGTGTTCGGCCAGAGTTAAGTGAGCGTGGTGGGTAAGTTGGTGCACCCCTGCAGGGAAGAAACTTCTATCGATAGCCTGTCCTACGGTAACGGACACTCGGAGTTGTATCCCGATCGGTACAACTAGAACATGTGATGAGAATTGGATAGTACGGCTCTGGGATTGCTTTCTCGCAGGGAGTCGAGAAAGGATCTCAGGTCGAGGTTGATGATATTACTACTACTACTTTACATTATGTTCATCTGCTCTCTCCTGATGCTGCAAGACTGTCGAAGATTGTTGAAGATGCTAGTCTTCGATAGGACTAGGCTTTCCCCCTCTACTCTGGCATTTCTGCAACCCAGTCCACATATACAGCCATTCCTTTGACAATGATGCATATGTAGTGTAGATCCTTGCTTGCTGGGTACTTCGGATGAGTACTCACGTTTGCTTTATTTTCTTTTCCCCCCATTTTCCATTTGATGCCACCAGACGACGAAGCCCCTGAGTCGGACGCCCCAGCCGACGACCAGTACTACTACCCGCCGGGCGAGTACTACTACTACGAGGAGCCGTTCGACGACCAGGAGGAGGATCGGAGGGTCCAGGGCAGGAGGCCTACGCCTTTCGATCGTAGTATTTTTATTTTACCCCGCCTCTGTGAAGGCTTATCTCTCTCTCTCTGTAATATATCTGTACTCAGATATCTAATGCTTCCGCTGACGCTTGTATGCCATCGAGCTATGTATTCGAGCCCTCGAGGCCCTGGCTTGTAATATTAAGCTTGTATGACTTTATTTATGTTTTAGAGTTGTGTTGCGATATCTTCAAGTGAGTCCTTAGGCTTGATCGTGCGCATTTGCGTGTATGATTAGTGCACGATTAAGCCGGGGTCGTCACAGGTTGGTATCAGAGCCGACTGCCTCTAGGAATCCCCTTTCCAATTCCTCGGCCGAAGTTGAGTCTAGTGGTCTAAAACTGATTTTACTAACTTGGCTGTGTGGCTTACGGGCCCACGTCGCCAACTGGGTGGTATTAACATCTTTTACTTCTCGATCTTTACTCTGGGATTCTATCCTCTCTTCTATTCGGGTTTTGCAAAATTACTAAACGCCGACACTTAGGATCACGTAATTCATATCCATCCGGAGAGCTGGATTCAGTGCGATTTCCCTGTCATTGATCTGATTAGTCTGATAATCATTTCCTTTCCATTGTTTTGTTTAACCTTTCCTTTTGAGATCGGTTATATTTCTCAATGTCTTATGACAATCCTGAACTTCTTATTTCAGATGGATCAACTGTTTCCACCGCGGCCTACGACCCAGCTTGTGCTTCGCACTTGGGCTCGTGACGCACCTGGATTTCCAGTTGTTCTGATCACCCTCCTAAGTAGACTGGGTTACCGCTGGTATCCCGAGTACATGGTCTATGAGGTTTACCGCGAGTTCAACCAGGAACAGTACTATGCTGAAGTTCGGATTTATGATCAGCAGAACAACTCAGACACCAAGCTACACCTTTTTCACGGATTAGGCGTGACGATTGAGATGGCAGTACATGATGCCGCCTACTCTGCTGTCGCACGTCTCCGAGGAGAGCACAATGCTAACTTGGATGATACTGTGTTTCGGTACATTCCGTATGCACCTGTTGGAGATGCTACTGGATTTTACACAGCTATCTGTGCCCCGTACGAGTCTCGACGCTACGACCCGCAGGTTCTGTTTCAGTGCACTCAGGCTCTGGATCGCACTGTTCGGGCTCTTGCCGTCGAGTTGTTCGCCACTCGAGCACGCTACTACGAGGCAATGACACAGTTGCTACCAGCTGTTCGTGCAGGGATACATCCGGAGGATATTCTTTACCCACGCAGGACCGAGATGCCGCCAGGTATTGATTGGCCTGCAGTGGGAGGTCACACGCCTGCACGTGGACCTCTTCTTACAGTTTGAGACCGGATTCTGCATCAGAGTGCACACGGAGAGTAGGATCCTGCGAGTTGATTGATCTTCGGTGTTCTCTAAACTCGACTTGAGGTTGGGTTATCACCAGATCCGTGTCCGCGAAGAGGATATTCCCAAGACTGCATTCGTTACTCGTTATGGCTCATACGAGTACACCGTCATGTCATTTGGTCTGACGAATGCTCCCGCTACATTCTCCCGCCTAATGAATTACATATTCATGGATTACCTCGACAAATTCGTCGTGGTATATCTGGATGACATCCTGGTATATTCAAAGAATAAGGAAGAACATGCCGAACATCTTCGTCTTGTTCTGGAGAGACTTCGAGAACACAAGCTGTATGCCAAGTTCTCTAAATGCGAATTTTGGCTTCCTGAAGTGACCTACCTTGGACATGTGATTTCCAAGGACGGTATTGCCGTTAACCCGGAGCGTGTTCAGTCTATCCTTGACTGGACTCCTCCGAAGAATGCCAAGCAGGTCCGAAGCTTTCTCGGTCTAGCCAGCTATTGTCGCCGATTCGTCGAGAACTTCTCCAAGATCGCCAAGCCCCTGACTAATCTGCTTCACAAGGGCGTTAAGTTTGAGTGGACAGACAAGTGTCAGGAAAGTTTCCAGACCCTCAAGGACAAGCTCACTTCTGCTCCAGTGCTTGCTCCTCCTGATTCTCGCAAGGACTTTGTCATATATTGCGACGCCTCTCGTCAGGGATTAGGCTGCGTCCTAATGCAAGAGCGGCAAGTAATTGCATATGCTTCACGTCAATTGCGTCCACATGAAGAGAATTATCCAGTGCATGATCTTGAACTTGCAGCAGTGTGTATGCATTGAAGTTATGGCGACATTATCTTCTGGGTAATCGGTGTGAAATTTATACCGATCACCAAAGTCTGAAATACTTATTCACTCAACCGGATCTTAATCTCCGACAACAACGATGGTTAGAAGCTATTGCGGATTATGACTGCGGTATTTCTTATACCCCGGGCAAAGCTAATGTAATGGCCGATGCCCTGAGTCGCAAGTCATATTGCAACAACCTCATGGTTAGGCAAGCTCAACCTCGTCTTCACGCAGAACTGACTCAGCTGAATCTGCGAATTCTTCCCCAGGGTTCTCTTAATAACCTTGTGGTACAGCCAGACCTTCTGAAGGCTGTTAAAGAAGCGCAAGCCAAAGATGCTGAAATTGACTTGATGAAGAAGGAGCTTCACCTTGCTAAGTATCGGGATTTCTCAGTTGCTGAAGATGGTACATTATATTTCAGAGACCGCATAGTAGTACCTCGCTTCGAACTGATGACTGACAAAGTCATGAAGGAGGCCCATGATACACCGCTATCTATCCATCCGGGTAGCACTAAGATGTATCGAGATCTACGTCAAAGGTACTGGTGGTCTAGGATGAAGCAGGATATTGCTCGTTATGTTGCCGAGTGTGACGTTTGCCGTCGCGTGAAAGCAGAACATCAGAAACCTGCTGGAATTCTGCAACCGCTCCCTATTCCTCTATGGAAGTGGGATAAAGTGCAAATGGACTTCATTACTGGTCTTCCCAAGTCTCAGAAGGGTCACGATGCCATTCTTGTCGTCGTCGACCAACTCTCCAAGGTTGCTCATTTCCTACCTGTTAAGGAGACTATCACCGCTAGCCAGCTAGCAGAACTGTACATTGCCAGAATTGTTTCCCTCCATGGTATCCCGAAGGAGATTAGTTCAGACCGTGGTGTTCTTTTCACTTCCAAGTTCTGGGAAAGTTTCCAAGAAGCCATGGGAACTCATATTACCTGGAGTTCCGCATATCATCCTCAGTCCCAAGGCCAAGTTGAGCGCGTTAATCAAGTGCTTGAAGACATGCTTCGAGCTTGTGTTATATCCTTCGGTAAGAAATGGGAGGAATCTCTCCCGTATGCCGAGTTCTCTTATAACAACAGTTATCAAGCCAGCTAAAAAATGGCCCCATTTGAGGTTCTTTATGGACGTAAATGTCGAACCCCTCTGAATTGGTCAGAAACTGGGGAACGACCTCTTGTTGGACCGGACATTATTCAACATGCCGAAGAACAAGTTAGAATTGTCCGGGAAAATCTCAAGGCGGCTCAAGACCGCCAGAAGAGTAATTATGATCGCAAGCGATGGGGTCTGACTTATCAACCAGGTGATCAAGCTTACCTTCGCGTCACTCCGATGAAAGGCACCCGTCGTTTCGGAATCAAGGGCAAGTTAGCTCCTCGCTATATTGGTCCTTTCCGCATCGTGGCTAGACGTGGACATGTGGCATATAAATTGGAGTTGCCGCCACAGTTCTCTCATATTCATGATGTCTTCCACGTGTCGCAACTTCGAAAGTGCTTCAAGGAATCTCCGCACCGTGCAGTGGATCATGAGATGCTCCAGCTCCAAGATGACTTATCTTATAAGGAGCATCCGATCCGCATCCTCGACGAAGCTGAACGACGAACCCGTCAGAAGACAACCAAGTTCCTTAAAGTGCAGTGGTCGAATCACACTGAAGATGAAGCCACTTGGGAACACGAGGAGCATCTCCGAGCAGAATATCCCGAACTCTTTCCTTCTACCTCCTAAATTCTCGGGACGAGAATTTCTTTTAGTGGAGGAGAATTTGTAACACCCCCTTGTAATGACCACAGTGATCAGCTGTTAATAATGCCATGTCATCATCATTTGCAGAACCAAGTCATATGTGTTAATAATTCAATTCAAATGCAAATCTGAAAATCAATTTAAAATTTCAAAGTGTAAGTTGAAGTTGATCCAACTCTGCTGGAAAAATGTTCATTAAATGGCAAATAATCCAGGAACCTTTCTAAAATCAACCTCAAAATATTTGGAGTTGGATAGATGACTCAAGCAAGTTGGAACAGACCTAAAAACAGAATATTTGATATAATTAAAATCATAATAAATTCAAATGAACTCCAAATCTGCCCAAACCACTTTTTGGTGAGAGATAATATTGCATTACAATATTTGGGCCAACTTCCACATTTTACAAAAGAGCACAAGTGGCCTAATCATTTTGAAACAGAAAAAGAATAAAAGAAAAGGGAGAAGAGAAATAAGAAAAAGGAAAACGCTACTGTTGGCTGGGCCTAAGTGCACAGTGTGCGGCCCAGTCCAACAGCGGCCCACCTCACCTACCTCCTCGTGCGTGTCGGCGCGCCCCTGGCCGCGCGCGCCAGCCGGGCGGCGACACGCCGACGGCCACCGACGCCGCAGCCACCCGAGGGGATAAGGGCAAGCCTCAGTGCTTCCCCCCTGGCCACTCTATCCACTCCCCCGTCCTCTCCCACGCGCGCCTCGCCTCTCCCTCTCCTCCCAGATCCGTCGACGAGCGCCACCGTCGCCGTGGCCTTGCCGTAGACGCGGCCACCGACGTTCCCAAGCTCCGCCAGCACATCCACGAGCTCCGCCACTCTCCGCTACTTCGTCCCCAACAACGAGCAGGAGCCCGGAGCCCCTGCAGCCGCTGGACGCCGTCGCCCCCTTCTTCTCTGGCTCCGGCGAGCTTCTTCGATTCCGGTCGCCAGTCTGCGCTACTAAGCTTCCAACGGCCACCGTGCGCCTCTCGGTGAGCCTCTCCGCCTCCTGCCTCTTCTCGTTGCCCTCCCCGCGCACCGTAGATAGTTCAGCGCCGTTGCCGTGAGCCCGACGCCGCGGTTCGCCTCGCCGCCGTGGTCCTGATCTCTGTCGTGCTCGTCTGAGCATGGCATCGTGTTCCTGCTGCTTCCAGGAGCCGAACGCGCACGCGCACGCGCTCTCCTGTACCCCCTAGCTACGAATCCGACGACGGCCGAACTCCGGCGTCCGCCGCGATGCTCGCCGCCGTCGCTACACGCCGTTTCCGGCCACACCTCCACCACCATTCGACGCGCCGTCGAGCGGCCGTTCGAACGCACCCGACCCCGTCCCTTTTGGTGGCCTGTAGGCGATTTCCGGCCACCGCCCGAGCGCGCCGCCGCGCGAAATGGTCGCCGGAGCGTTCTCCGGCGCCGGCGCCGACGTGGCCGCCACATAGGTCACCCTGGGTCACTGACCCGTGGGCCCAGGGGCCCACGTTGACCAGTTGACCAAGTCAACTATGTTGACGTGGCAGCTACGGACACTGACATGTGGGCCCCGCTACTGTTTAGTTTAAATAAAACATTTTGTAAATTAAAACTAATTAGTTAACCTAATCACTCACTGACATGTGGGCCCACAATCCTAATTAATCTGATAATTAGGATTAATCCACTGTTAGCCTAACAGAGGCTGACATGTGGGTCCCACTGGACCCACATGTCAGGTTTGACCCTGGTCAACTGCAGTTGACCTGCTGACATCACTATGACGCAATGCTGACGTCATAATTCATTTTCTGATAAATAAAATAATTCCAGAAATTCAAATAAACTTTAAAAATTAATAACTTTTAAACCGTAGCTCGGATCGAAAAGGTTAAAACATGAAACTTGCTCAGAACGACGAGACGAGTCTGATCGTGCCGTCTGTTTCTCCATCGGAACCTCCTACGTAGAAGAACTCGTAACTCCGGACCCGAATCCGGCAGATGAATAGTGCACACACGTCGGATATTAAATCCCAGAATAATTCTAAAAATAACTAAAATGACTTAGATGCATAATTAGGCAACCCTGCACTGCATCATAGCATCACACGCATCGTATTGCATTTGTTTGCATTATGTTTACCTGTTTCTTCCCCCTCTTCTCTCTCGGTAGACCCCGACGTTGACATAGCTCCCGAGGCAGACGCCGCACAGGAGTACGACTACGTCCCCGACGATACCACTGAAGACCTTGTCCTTGCCCCCGAGCAAACAGGCAAGCACCCCCATTTTGAGCATGCCTATATCGCCTACTCTCTTCTCTCTTATGCTTGCATTAGAACTGCTACTGCTACTGTTTTCCTATATCTGCTGCATAGCCTGATTATTGTACCCTGCTTTGTTACCTTACCGGTTATCCTAGATTGCTTAGTATAAGGTGGGTAGAGACACGACCGAGACCCCCACTTGATCCCGACTGCCCTGCTGGACATCAGAAGACCCGATCATCGGGATTGAAGACTAGACCATGGCACCGCACATCACTTCCCCTTAGTTGCCGACACTGCTGGGTTACCATCGAGTGCCGAGGGTGATACCTCGTCAGCACTTCTGATGTTAACCTTGAAGGTTAGTTACTCGGTCGTGGTAAGCGAGGGTGATTCCTCCTACACCACCCCCGATAACGACGTCGTCGCGCAACTCCTCAAGGTGGACCTCGAGGGTGATTCCTCCTTCGTTCACCTTGATGATAACATCGAGCGGGAATTCCATCGAGGGTGATTCCTCAGGGTTCCCTTCGGTGTCCGACACACAGTTACCTTGGATATTATGACTTGACTATGAACCACGATACTAAAGACGGGTCGGCCCTGAGGGGTACCCGCGCGAGCTTATTGCGAAGTGATGTGGAGTCGGGTTGACCTGGATGGTGCCCGCGAGATAACTACGAGGCGTGGCCGGGCATTCTTAGCCCTTGCCGCAAGTCCTCGAGGGGTCACATCGATCGTGAGTCTCTGCTCGTTTCCGCGCGCTCCTAATCCACTACGGTTTGGATATTTGATCCGAGGGGCCTCTGGCCCGATAGCACTAACCATCACGTGGGCATAGTATGGGCGTTCTGCATCGTATACTTCAGCCGAAGCTTAATGGACGTCAGCGACTGAGCGGCGCGCGCTGAATTGGACTGGGAACGCAACTGCGCTTGTATAAGGGGTTGCTAGGTCTGCTTTCAGCCGCGTACGCAACGTGCAGGAGTTCCTGGGGCGAAGGCCCAAGACCCCTGGGCGCATAGGTTAGTCCGGCGTGCTGACCTCTCTGTTAGGTATTCGGTCGGGTTGCGGCGTGTTGCTTAGCCGAGGCCGGGCATGACCCAGAAAAGTGTGTCCGGCCAGAGTTAAGTGAGCGTGGTGGGTAAGTTGGTGCACCCCTGCAGGGAAGAAACTTCTATCGATAGCCTGTCCTACGGTAACGGACACTCGGAGTTGTATCCCGATCGGTACAACTAGAACATGTGATGAGAATTGGATAGTACGGCTCTGGGATTGCTTTCTCGCAGGGAGTCGAGAAAGGATCTCAGGTCGAGGTTAATGATATTACTATTACTACTTTACATTATGTTCATCTGCTCTCTCCTGATGCTGCAAGACTGTCGAAGATTGTTGAAGATGCTAGTCTTCGATAGGACTAGGCTTTCCCCCTCTACTCTGGCATTTCTGCAGCCCAGTCCACATATACAGCCATTCCTTTGACAATGATGCATATGTAGTGTAGATCCTTGCTTGCTGAGTACTTCGGATGAGTACTCACGTTTGCTTTATTTTCTTTTTCCCCCATTTTCCATTTGATGCCACCAGACGACGAAGCCCCTGAGTCGGACGCCCCAGCCGACGACCAGTACTACTACCCGCCGGGCGAGTACTACTACTACGAGGAGCCGTTCGACGACCAGGAGTAGGATCGGAGGGTCCAGGGCAGGAGGCCTACGCCTTTCGATCGTAGTATTTTTATTTTACCCCGCCTCTGTGAAGGCTTATCTCTCTCTCTCTCTGTAATATATCTGTACTCAGATATCTAATGCTTCCGCTGACGCTTGTATGCCATCGAGCTATGTATTCGAGCCCTCGAGGCCCTGGCTTGTAATATTAAGCTTGTATGACTTTATTTATGTTTTAGAGTTGTGTTGCGATATCTTCAAGTGAGTCCTTAGGCTTGATCGTGCGCATTTGCGTGTATGATTAGTGCACGATTAAGCCGGGGTCGTCACAACTTCGACCACTCCCCATGACCCAAGGATACATAAGACGAGACCTCAACTACACGCCATTGGACACAAGGTTAACTTGCTCCTCTCTGAACCATCACTTTCCACATGTGAGACATGGCTACTACCTCAAATATATGTGCTATGCATGACCAGGAACAAAGAGGAAGACCATGGACAAGACGGCGAGGACACCAAGCGCGAGGAACAAGAGGAAGAGCTGTCCGGAAGACTACAGCCACCGGACGTCCGTCCAGGACCGGACGTCCGACGTCCACCGGACGACCGGCGACAGAACGACCGCTACACCACCGGACGTCTGGTGACACCGCATCCGAACCGAATTAGATGGGATCTCACGGGTACAGAAGGTTGCGGCAGTGGAAAAGTGTTTTCGTGGATGCCTCTATTGGTTTGGGGATATTTGGGAATATATAGGGGAAAGAATTAGGTCAGGAGGTGCACGAGGGGCCCACAAGGGTGGGGGGCTTGCCCTACCCCCTTGGGCGCGCCCTCCATCCTTGTGGCCGCCTCGTGGCTCCTCCGACTTCATCTCCAAGTTTCCTGGTTTCCTTCTGGTCCAAGAAAAATCATCGCGAAAGTTTTATTCTGTTTGGACTCCGTTTGGTATTCCTTTTCTGCGAAACTCAAAAACAAGGAAACAACAAAAACTGGCACTAGGCTCTAGGTTAATAGGTTAGTCCCAAAAATAATATAAAATAGCATATTAATGAATATAAAACATCCAAAATAGATAATATAATAGCATGGAACAATCAAAAATTATAGATACGTTGGAGACGTATCATGTACCATGGGTGTTGAATGAATACCTTCCTCGCCTCTTGACCATGCAGGTGGTTCGAGAGGTAATCATCGGTGAACTGCTTTAGAAAGTACTGAAAACAAAGATATGCATAAATCGCTGTTATAAATTTTGAAATGGCACAAGGGGAAAAACAAGGTAAAAGAGTTAGTACCATCCTATAGTTGACTGATGTCTTCTTCATTGTGCAAACAAAGATCTTGCTGTTATTCGTCGCAAGTTTCTTTATCCTAACAATCTTTCTGAGTTTCTTGACTTGATTGATATTCATGGACATCTCATTTCCCCATATGCAAAATGGGTCGAACAGTGGGTCTAAGCCTCTGACAGCAGGACCTACATGTGCAAGACCAAATTGTAAGAAACCTAAATATTAGAACGATTCCTGCAACTGCACAATAATGTGCTATTAGCGAAAGGATCATGCATGAGCAAACCTCGATGGTAAACCGCACTGCCTCCCATTGTTTCCCTGCAACACATATAAGGAAGATCTTGATCAGGTAAACTGAGAGTTGCCATACTATCAGTAGAATATGTTAATGAAAAATAAAAAAATTGCAGATCCAACAGATTAACTCGAGACGCATGGAAAAGCCTGTTAACCTAACCAAGCATGCTAAACAACTTGGAAATAGATTAATTATATATGTTTCTCGTGTATTGAGTACAGCCAAATTCGATTTATTTCTCACATGCATAACAATACAAAATTGTACCCATAACAAATAAAAATCAAATTGCAGAATTGAACCAAACAGTTAACTGGACAACAGAACAAATGAACCAAAACAGTTAACTGAGCACGACATTGCAGAATAGAACATATACTAGAAGATAAGTTATACGTCTCCGTCGTGTCTACTTTTCCTAACGCTTTTGCTCTTGTTTTGGACTCTAATTTGCATGATTTGAATGAAACTAACCCGGACTGACATTTTTTTAGCAGAACTACCATGGTGTTGTTTTTGTGCAGAAATAAAAGTTCTCGGAATGGAACGAAACTTTTTGGAGAATTTTTATACAATAAAAGAAAAATACTGGAGCCAAGAACCACCAGAGGGGGGCTCCTGGTGTGACGACCCCGGCTTAATCGTGCACTAACCATGCACGCAAATGCACACGATCAAGCCTAAGGACTCACTAGAAGATATCACAACACAACTCTAAAACATAAATAAAGTCATACAAGCTTTATATTACAAGCCAGGGCCTCGAGGGCTCGAATACATAGCTCGATGGCATACAAGTGTCAGCGGAAGCATCAGATATCTGGGTACAGATATAACAGAGTTACAGATAGGCCTTTAAGAAGGCTGGGTAAAATAAAACACTACGATCGAAAGGCGTAGGGCTCCTACCTAGGACCCTCCGAACCTACTCCTGGTCGTCGGTTGGCTCCTCGTAGTAGTACTCACCAGGAGGGTAGTAGTAGTAGTAGCCATCGGCGGGGGCAGCTGGCTCAGGGGCTCCGTCATCTGGTTGCGACAAATGGATATGGGGAGAAAAAGAAAGCAAAGCAAACATGAGTACTCATCCAAAGTACTCAGCAAGCAAGGATCTACACTACATATGCAACATTATCAAAGGAGGCTGTATATGTGGACTGGGCTGCAGAAATGCCAGAATAGAGAGGAAGGCCTAGTCCTATCGAAGACTAGCATCTTCATCATCTTCAGCGGTCTTGCAGCATTAGAAGAGTGCAGATTAGCATAATGTAAAGTAGTAGTAATGTTATCAACCTCGCCCAGAGATCCTTTCTCGACACCCTGCGAGAAAGCAATCCCAGAGCCATACTATCCAGTATCATCTCAAGTCACCAGTTCTAGTTGTACCCATCGGGATACAACTCCGAGTGTCCGTTACCATAGGACAGGCTATCGATAGATTGTTTCTTCCCTGCAGGGGTGCACCAACTTACCCACCACGCTCGCTTAACTCCGACCGGAGACACTTTTCTGGGTCATGCCCGGTCTCGGCCAAACGACACGCCGCAACCCGACCTAGGCTTAAAAGAGAGGTCAGCACGCCGGACTAAACCTATGCCCCCAGGGGTCTTGGGCCATCGCCCCGGGAACTCCTGCACGTTACGGGGCCACCGAGAGCAAACCTAGCAACCCCTTATACAAGCGCGGTTGCGTTCCCAGTCCAACTCGGCGTGCGCCACTCCTTACTAACGTCAATTAAGCTTCGGTTGATGTATACGATGCAGAACGCCCATACTATGCCCACGTGATAGTTAGTGCAATCAGGCCAGAGGCCCCTCGGATCAAATATCCAAACCATTAGTGTGTTGGTAGTGCGGTAACGAGCAGAGACTCACGAAAGATGTGACCCCATTGCCCCGTCTCGAGGACTTGCGGCAAGGGCTAAGAATGCCCGTCCACGCCTCGTGGATATCTCACAGACACCTTCCAGGTCAACCCGACTCCATATCACTCTCATCATAATCTCGTGCGGGTACCCCTCAGGGCCGACCAGTCTTTATCCAGAATAAACAGTATCAACAGTAATGTAAAGGCTTCCGTGTGGCTACCATATCAAGAAGGAATCCGAGGCATCACCCTCGTTGGATTCCCACCTGACATAAACATCAAGGTGTACTAAAGAGGCATCACCCTCGAGGTCCACACTTGAGAAGTTGCACGACGACATCGTTATCGGGGGTGGTGTAGGAGGAATCACCCTTGTTGACCTCGACCGAATAACTAACCTACAAGGTTATCATTAGAAGTGCTGACAAGGTATCACCCTCGGCACTCGATAGTAACCCAGTAGTGTCGAGCAACTAAGGGGAAAGTGATGTGCGGTGCTGGGGCCTGGTCTTCGATCCCGTTGATCGGGTCTTCTGATGATCCAGCGGGGCAGTCGGTATAAAGTGGGGTCTCTGCTGGGTCTCTACCAACCTATACTAAACAGTTTAGGATAAGCAGGTAGGTAACAATAGCAGGTTACAATAAACAGGCTATGCAGCAGAGATAACAGCAGCAGCAGCAACTTCTAATGCAAGCATAAGAGAGAAGAGAGTGGGCGATATCGGAATGCTCAAAAGGGGGGTGCTTGCCTGGAAGCTCGGCGGCAAGGGTCTGGTCATCAGGGGCGTAGTCGACCTCCGGAGTTGCGTCGGCCTCGAGGACTACGTCGGTGTCGGGGTCTAACGAGAGAGAAGAGGGGGAGGAAACAAATAAATACACAGCAATAATGCAACACAGAGCATGCTATGCCTAGGATGCAGTGCAGTGTTGCCTAAAGATTGGTCTAAGTCATTTTAGTTATTTTAGGATTAAGGTGGGATTTATTATCCGGTGTATATGCACTATTCATCTACCGGAAACGGAAGGAAAGCTATGGGTTCACCTACGTAGAGGGTTCTGACATGGAAACAAACGACACGATCAGATTCGTCTCGTTGTTCTGAGCAACTTTCATGTAGAAAGTTTTTTGATCTGAGCTACGGTTTAAAAGTTATGAATTTTCAAAGATTTAAACATTTCTGAAATTATGTAATATTAACAGAAATGGAATTATGATGTCAGCATGACAGAAGGATGACATCAACAGGTCAACTGGTCGGTTGACCAGGTCAAACCTGACATGTGGGTCCAGTGGGACCCACATGTCAGTCTCTGTTAGTTTTACAGTGAATTAAACTAACTAAATGGGTTAATTAGGGGGTGGGCCCCATATGTCAGTGGGTAATTAGGTTAACTAATTAGTTTTAATTATAAAATGTTTTATTTAAACTAAAAAAATGGAGGGGGGCCACATGTCAGTGGCTGGAGCTGCCCAGTCAGCACGTTGACTGGGTCAACCCAGTCAACGGGGCCCCCCGGACCCACTGGTCAGCGACCCAGGGGCGGGGCCCACCGAGCCACATCAGCGTCGGCGCCGGAGACAACTCCGGCGACCAAAATCGCGGCGGCCGATCACTGGAGTTGCTCGGAAATGCGCTACACAGCACCATTCGCAGCGCGCGTGGGCGCGTTCGAAAGCAGAGGCGGAGCCGCATCCAACCGTGGCAATCTCGCGGCCTGAGGTGGACGGAAACGTCGCCGGCGACGTGGTCGGCGGAGACCCGAAGCACGGCGAGTTCGCAAATGGCGCTACGACGAGCAAAGTGAGCGGTGCTAAGCATGTACGACACCTACGCGCGCTGGCGAGCATGATGGACACATTTGCACGAGCGTTCGGTCATTGGAACGTGGCCGGCAATGAGCTCGTGCGGCAGCGAGCTCGGGCGCGAAGGGAATGACGCCTACGGGCAGCTAGCGGTGACGGGAGAGAGGAGGGAGGAGGAAGAGGCTCACGTTGAGGCGCACGGTGGCCGTCGACAGTGTAGGAGCAGCAGGTGAGCTGAGGCCGCCGGAGATCGACGGAGACCGAAGCGAAGAGGGGCAGCTCGATCCAGGCGTTGCAGGGCTCCTCGAGCTCGAAGCGGTGGCGCAGGAGACGGAGTCGAGCCCGGCGGAGACTCCGGACACGTCGGAGCGGGACGATGACGACTGTCGCCGCGGCAGCGACGAATGATGACGGCAGATGCGCTCGGGCACTCGCGAGCAAAGATAGAGAGAGAGCGCGTGAGCGTGGGAGGAGAGGGAAGAGTGAGCGAGGAGGACCAGGGGAGATGCACTGGCCCTGTCCTTATCCTTCCCCGCGTCGGTGGCGTCGGTGGCCATCGGCGTGTCGACGCCTCGCCGGCGCGGCGCGCGCGTCCACAGGCGCGGTGACGTGCAGGAGAGAGAGAAGGGGGGTTGGGCCAGGTGGGCTGGATCGGGGCACTGTGCACTTAGGCCCAGTGCACAGTGCCTCTTTCCTTTTTATTTTCCTGCTTTTGCTTATTCTTTTCTGTTGCTTTTTCTTTTAGCTAGCAATTGCATTTTGTAAAATATGGGACTTGCCAAATCAATTACTAGGCAATGGCTGGCACTGCCACAAAAAGTTTGGGCATTTTTGGAATTCTTTTGGGATTTTCTAAAAATGGAAATAGCATTTTCAGTGCTGTTTTGGCTCTGCTAAAATACTTTAGTCCATTTAGGATTGATGATGATGTTGTGTTCCTTAACAGCAAATAGTTTTAGATTATTTTCAAAAAGGTGAACATTTTTCCCACAAGTTTTGAGCAACTTCATATTTCACTTTTGAATTTGAGTTGATTTTCAGAATAGAATTTGAATTGTTTTGATTAACCACTATGACTAGGCACTGCAAATGAAGTGACTTGGCATTATTAGCAGATGATCACAGTGGCTATTACACAGGGGTGTTACACCTGGGTGAGCACAACCCACCAGGGCGCGCCCCCCCTCCTGGCACGCCCAGGTGGGTTGTGCCCACCTGGTGGCTCCGCAGACCCTGATTCTGACTCCTTAAATACCTATATTTGGAGAGAAAAATCAGGGAGGAAGAATTATCGTGTTTCACGAGACGGAGCCGCCGCCACCTCCTGTTCTTCATCGAGAGGCCAGATCTGGAGTCCGTTTGGGGCTCTGGAGAGGGAAATCTTTGATCTTCGTCATCATCAACCCTCCTTCATCGCTAATTCCATGATGCTCCCCACCAGGAGTGAGTAATTCCTTCGTAGGCTCGCTGGTCAGTGAGGAGTTGGATGAGATTCATCATGTAATCGAGTTAGTTTTGTTAGGGCTTGATCCCTAGTATCCACTATGTTCTGAGATTGATGTTGCTATGACTTTGCCATGCTTAATGCTTGTCACTAGGGCCCGAGTGCCATGATTTCAGATCTGAACCGCTTATGTTTTCACCATTATATCTATGTTCTAGATCCGATCTTGCAAGTTATATGCACCTGCTACGTGTTATGATCCGCAAACCTCGGAGTGACAATAGCCAGGATACTTTCCGGTGATGACCGTAGTTCGAGGAGTTCATGTCTTCACTGTGTGTTAATGCTTTGTTCTAGTTCTCTATTAAAAGGAGGCCTTAATATCCTTAGTTTCCTTATGGACCCCGCTGCCACGGGAGGGTAGGACAAAAGATGGCATGCAAGTTCTTTTTATAAGCACGTATGACTATTTAAGGAATACATGCCTACATTATATTTATGAACTGGAGCTAGTTTTGTATCACCCTAGGTTATGACTGTTATATGATGAATATCATCCAACGAATCATCCGATCCAATGCCTACGAGTTTTCCACATATTGCTCTTGCTACTGTTACACTTGCTACAAAACCATTGCTATCATTGTTACCGTTAGTGCTACTGTTACCACTGCTATCAAAACTATCATACTACTGTGCTACTGATCATATTGCTGCAGATATTTAATCTCCAGGTGTGGTTGAATTGACAACTCAACTGCTAATACTTGCAAATATTCTTTGGCTCCCCTTGTGTCGAATCTATAAATTTGGGTTGAATACTCTACCCTCGAAAACTATTGCGATCCCCTATACTTGTGGGTTATCAAGACCTTTTTCTGGCGCCGTTGCCGGGAAGCGTAGCTATATCTGTTGAGTCACTTGGGATTATTATCAATTTATCACTATGAGGAATCTGAAGGATACTAAAACCAAGATCATTCCCTCTAAGACGAGGGGAGGTAAGTAACTGCCATCACACTCTGCACTTTATTCACCTTCTGTTTTGAGTAGACTTGCAACACCACCACATGCTATTAATCCTGATATGTCGCAAGTTATTGATGATGCTACTTCTGCTATGGATGTTATTCATGATGATGCTAGTACCTTGCTTGATGATGATGTGCCACTTGGTGAATTTCTTGATGAACAAATTGCTAGAGCTAAAGAGAATGAAATTACTGAAACTAATGAAATTATTGAAACTGATGAAATGCTTGAATATGAAAATCTTGAAACACCTGTTAGACCTAGCGCTCCTAGATATGAATTGCCTAAGATACCTGAGTGCAATGTTATGGATGAGGAGACAGCTAGATACTTTCTTGCTTGCAATGATAGAGATGATCTTAAGAAATTATTATGCAAACTGAAAGAAAAATCTTTGAATGCTAGAATGAAATATGTTCCTCAGTTTGCTACTTCATCTATCTTTGCTACTGATAAGGATTATGAATTCTCTGTCGATCCAGAGTTAATTACTCTAGTTGAATCTGATCCTTTCCATGGTTATGAAACTGAAACTGTTGTGGCACATCTTACTAAGTTAAATGATATAGCCACCCTTTTTGCTCATGATGAGAAAATTCGCTACTATTATATTCTCAAGTTATTTCCGTTCTCATTAAAGGGTGATGCTAAGATATGGTACAATACTCTTACTCCTGCTTGTGTGCATAGTCCCCAGGATATGATTTACTACTTCTCTGAAAAATATTTTCCTGCTCATAAGAAACAAGTTGCCTTATAGGAAATATTTAACTTTGTGCAAATTGAAGAAGAGAGTCTCCCACAAGCTTGGGGGAGGCTTCTCCATTTGCTTAATGCTTTGCCTGATCATCCACTTAAGAAAAATGAAATACTTGATATCTTCTATAATGGACTAACCAATGCTTATAGGGACTTCCTAGATAGTTGTGCTGGTTGTGTTTTCAGGGAACGAACTGTTGAACAAGATGAGGAATCATTGAATAATATATTGAAAAATTATGATGATTGGACTCTTCCTGAACCATCGCCTAAACCCACTCCAAAGAAGAGGGGTATCTTATATCTCAGTCCTGAAGATATGCAAGAGGCAAAGAAAAGTATGAAGGAAAAAGGTATTAAAGCCGAGGATGTTAAAAATTTACCACCTATTCAAGAAATACATGGACTTGATACACCACCACCACGGGTGGTAGAGGTAAATTCTTTATTAAAGTTTGATGAAGGTGATATCCCTTATAATAAACATCCTAGTCAGTGCTTATATGAGTTTGATAACTACATCAGAAAACAAGATCACTTCAATGCCAATGTTACGAAACAATTGAAATATAATTCTGATATGATTGCCCGCTTGAGTGACTTGTTATTTAGAATCTCCAATGATGTAAGAGGTGTAGGAAAACATGCTTCTATGGTTTAAACCCGGTTAGAACAAGTTACTAAATCTCAAAGAGAATTGCTTGATGGAATGAATAATAATATGAATGATCATGCTATTAGAGTAGTAACTAGAGGAGGTAGAATGACTCAGGAACCACTTTATCCTGATGGACACCCTAAAAGAATTGAACAAGACTCTCAAAGAATTAACACTGACGCATCTAGTCCTTCTAAAGGAAAAATAAGAAGAAAAATGATAGGACTTTGCATACCTCTAATGAACCTGAGAAAGAAAAACCTCCTGAAGATAACAATGATATTTCTATTTCTGATGCTGAAACTCAATCTGGTAATGAACATCCACCTAGTGATAATGAAAATGATAATGATGATGCTCATGGAGACACTCAACCAAACAATGATAAACAACCAGATAATGATGTTGAAATAGAACCAGCTGTTGATCTTGATAACCCACAACCTAAAAATAAAAGATATGATAAAAGAGACTTTGTGGCTAGAAAACATGGTAAAGAAAGAGAGCCATGGGTTTAGAAACCCATGCCCTTTCCTCCTAAATCAACTAAAAAAAGATGATGAAGAATTTGAACGCTTTGCTGAAATGATTAGGCCAGTCTTTTTGCGTACTCGCTTGACTGATATTTTAAAGATGGCCCCTTATGCAAAATACATGAAAGACATGATCACTAATAAAATAAAAATACCTGAAGCTGAAATCTCCACCATGCTTGCTAATTATTCTTTTAAGGATGGAGTACCTAAAAAACTTGGAGATCCGGGAATACCAACTATACCTTGCTCCATCAAACGAAATTATGTCAAAACTGCTTTATGTGATCTAGGAGCGGGTGTTAGTGTTATGACTTTCTCCTTATATAAAAGACTCGATTTGAATAAACTCACACCTACTGAAATATCTTTGCAAATGGCTGACAAATCAACTGCCATACCTATCGGTATTTGTGAGGATGTGCCCGTTGTTGTTGCAAATGTTACTATCTTAACTGACTTTGTTATACTTGAGATGCCCGAGGACAACAACATGTCGATTATCCTTGGTAGACCCTTCTTGAATACTGCAGGGGCTGTTATTGATTGCAATAAAATCAAGGTCACTTTTCATATCAATGGTAATGAGCATACGATGCACTTTCCGAAGAAACAATTCCAAGTGAATGGTATTAATGTTATTGAAAAATCTCCGACACTCACTATTGGAAGTTTTCAACTACCTCTACCAACTGCCAAAAAGAAATATGAAATGCTTATTGTTGGGGACATGCTTATCCCCGTTGAGGTAATTTGTGTTCTACGAAAGTTCTTCGGTTTCATGCTAATCGGAAGTGGTTGTTAATAAGACTTGATCAACCTTATTAATGGATCATTTTTGAGAGGTATGAAGTTGATGAATCTAGTAGGAACAACCTTCTGCTCCCAACTTTTGTTTTCTGTTTTTCTTAGTTAAATAAAATAAAATGCCATGTTTTGTTTGTTTTCTGAATTTCCCGTGCAATAAAAAAATGACTCAAAAATAAAAGTTCTTAGAATGCCCTGAAAATTTAATACGATTTTTTTGATTATTTCTGAATTTTTAGTGCAAATAACATCAGAGGGGGGTGCACCTGGTGACCTCAACCCACCAGGGCGCGCCTGTTGCTGGCGCACCCTGGTGGGTTGTGGTCCCCACGTGGGTCCCCTCACTTATCTCTTCAGCCCATTCCTTCTCCTACCTCTAGAAAAAAATTACCATAGCTCTCTCTCTCATGTTCTTGCTCTCAAACCCGCGGATTTCGATCTCTTTGCTCGAAGCTCTGTTTTCAAAACTGTTTTGGGGGATTGCTACTTGGTATGTGACTCCTCCATTGCTCCAATTAGTTTTTGCTTTAGTGGATTATATTTTGAATAATTAGCTACTCTTGGTGCTGCTGTAGATGAGCTTGCATGTTGAATTCTTAGAGTTCTAAGTAGTTTGAATGCTCAATATAGCCTCTATGCCTCCTTAGGAGTAGTTGCTATCAATCTTGTGAAGTTTTGTTGACAAAAATTTTGTGGACTAAATTTTCAGAATTTTGTTCATAGGAATAAGATGAGTTTCTTTAGGAAGTTTGCCTCCAAGAAAAGCGCTAAGGGAGTCATTGGGGAATCATTGGATAATGACCTGCATACTCGGAGAAGGGCGGAGGTGCGGCCGTGTGAATGGCCGCATAACCCCTTCATGGATGAAGCCGGGATCCGTCAAGAATTCGCACAATTTGCTGCTAATGCTGGGCTTACTGACTTCATCGCACCTGAGTGTGAACAATATCGTCTCCTTACAAATTCCTTTGTGCAAAATTTTCATTTTCTGAGTAGGAATAACCCACCTAAGGTGCAGTTTAGTTTATATGCTGAAACGCGTCAGATGCCACTCACTGATTTTTGTGACGCATGCTTGATCCCTTCTGACGGGGAAATAAGGGAGCCTAGGCCTGCAGAGTTTGAGGACTTTTATCGTACTCTGTCAGTGGGAGATGAGAGAGGCGTGTCGAGTGTCACTGCTACTAGTTTACAGTTTCCTTCTGTGCATTATTTTGCTCTATTTGTCGCTAAGTGTTTAGTTGCTAGAGAAAAGGTTGGTGCACTCAGTGCTCCCGACTTTTGCCATCCTATGCCGCGCACTTTCTGGCGATAACACCTTTAGCCTCAGGGCTATTATTGCACATCGTCTACACCTTAACAGAACTAAGGGAAAAATTCATGGCGGTATTTATGCTACTCGTTTAGCGAGTCACTTTAACATTCAGATACGCCAACACAATTATCCTTTACCCAAGGTTTATTTAGATCACCAGGCGACGATGGATCACCAGTTCACTGATATTGATAATTCTATTAATAACATTCCTTATAACCTGGTTTTCAGTGTGGATACCCGTGATATTATTCCGTTGCCTGCACCTGCCTTGTTTGATTCTATTGCCAGGGGCGGATACAGGATCATGCCTGAGGACATCATTACCTACGAGAATGCCCAGGCAACTGCTGAGGAGGAACCTCAGGAGTGGGACGCTCAGGTACCCGCACCACAGCACTTCAACATAGGACCAGATGGCTATTACGAGTGGTGATTACCAAGCTAGGCTAAAAGCCTAAGCTTGGGGGAGTACGTATTTCCACCGACATTACATTCATGTTCACACATTTCATTCCAGTTGTCGGTGTTCACACTTTTTCATTGTATTATCCATGCTAGATTTTTTTTCTCTTTTTCTTCTTGTGTGTTTGAAAAACTTTGAGAAAACCCAAAAAAATATATTTCTTGCTTCTTTTCGGTTTTTCTTTCTAGCCTAATTAGTTGTAGTATTAAAAGAAAACCCAAAAAGATTTCCTTGTTCTTCTGTTGCTTGTTGGGAGCTTTCCTGTGTAAATAGTTTTTCTCGTTTTTGTTTTTCTTTCTCTTGAATTCACTTTCTTCAAGAAAACAAAAAACTCCAAAAATATTTCAGTGTGTTTCTCTGAATTTCTTTTCTTTTGTTGAGTTGTACCAAGGAGAAGACCACGATGAAAATGTTGAGTGGCTCTCTTATGCACTATTGTTTATCTAACGAAGAGCCCATATTACCTTGTCTTCTCCTTCTTGAATAAAATGTTTGCAGATTCCATCTTAGTCCACGGCATTCTTGCACTATTATTATTTTCATATCATTCGGTCGTGCAAGTGAAAGGCAATAATGACGATATTTGATGAACTGGTTGTGGCAGAGAGGAACGGGTATGAACTCAACTTGTTCTGTTTTTGTAAATATGTTTAACCTAGTATCCATGATTCAGCCTATTATGATCAAACATGTTTGCAATGACAATTAGAGACTATAGTTTCTCATGCCATGCTTAAGTAGCTAGGGGTGGATGATGATTTATCTTGGATGTCAACATGCATTAAAATGACTGTGATGTAGTATGATGATATGGTATCCTCCTCTGAATGATTCAAGTGGCTTGACTTGGCACATGTTCATGCATGTAGTTGAATCAAAACCAACATAGCCTCTATGATATTTATGTTCATGGTGTTCATATCCTACTCATGCTAGTATTCAATGTTTATTATGCATAATGCATGTTCATGACCGTTTTCGCTCTCTAGCTGGCCGCTTCTCAACCTATTTGCTAGCCTTCGCTTGTACTAAGCGGAAATACTGCTTGTGCATCAAAATCCCCAAACCCAAAGTTATTTCAGATGAGTCCACCAAATCTACCTATATGCGGTATTACCGTGCCGTTCTAAGTAAATTTGCATGTGCCACCTCTAAAATTTCAAATGAACATCTGTTTTTGTGTGTGTGGATTGTTCATAGAGTGATAGGGGGTAGTCAGTATCTTCCATGCTAAGCGGGTTATTCTCATGATGAGTGTTTATTCACTCATCCTTGCACGAGAGGGGCAGTAATAGGGATTCCCAGTCCCGAAATAAAAAAATACAAATAACTAAACAAAACTCCCCCAGGACTGATGTTGGTATGGACGGCACCCGTGGATTCAGCTAGCCGTGGAGTGTGATTGTTGGTGGAGGGGGAGTAAACCTTGACTTTTATTGCTTGTGAACTGCCACTAATGTGTTTAGCATGGAAGATATTGATAACTTTTGGTCGTAACGTGAACAGGAAGGGTGCATTTCCCAAAATTTCATTTATCTCTGATTTAAGCTTTGAGCTCTGGCACCTCTGCAAATCCCTGCTTCCCTCTGCGAAGGGACTATCTATTTAATTTTATGTTGAGTCATCACCTTCCCAAACAAGCGCCAGATCTGAGAGCACTATTGTCATCCTCATGCATTGTGTATAGTTAATGTTGAATGCATCATGACTGGATATTTTCTACCATGAATTACAATGTTTAGTCGCTGCTTGAACTTTGGAGGTGCTCTGCATTTATGTTTTGTGGTCTCAGAAAGGGCTAGCAAGATACCACTGTTGTCATATTATATCATGGTTGTTTTGACGAAGTGTTGTCATTTGAGATACCTTATTATTGATCGCTAGTTGCTTATGCTATGGATATGAGTTAATATAATTTTTAAGAGTTATTGTTGACATGGTTAGTCATAATTTTTGCTGAAAACCTGGGTGCTACTTAAGCTTATTTATGTAAACAAGAACAAAAGAGTTCGTAAAAGTTTTTTTTTCACCTTTAGTTTATCAACTGAATTGCTTGAGGACAAGCAAAGGTTTAAGCTTGGGGGAGTTGATACGTCTCCGTCGTATCTACTTTTCCAAACGCTTTCGCTCTTGTTTTGGACTCTAATTTGCATGATTTCAATGAAAATAACCCGGACTGACACTGTTTTCAGCAGAACTACCATGGTGTTGTTTTTGTGCAGAAATAAAAGTTCTCGGAATGGAACGAATCTTTTTGGAGAATTTTTATACAATAAAAGAAAAATACTAGAGCCAAGAACCACCGGAGGGGGGGCCCTGGGTGAGCACAACCAACCAGGGTACGCCCCCTCCTAGCGCGCCCAGGTGGGTTGTGCCCACCTGGTGGCCCCGCAGACCCTGATTCCGACTCCTTAAATACCTATATTTGGAGAGAAAAATCAGGGAGGAAGAATTATCGTGTTTCACGAGATGGAGCCGCCGCCACCTCCTGTTCTTCATCGGGAGGCCAGATCTGGAGTCCGTTTGGGGCTCCGGCGAGGGGAATCTTCGATCTTCGTCATCACCAACCCTCCTTCATCGCCAATTCCATGATGCTCCCCACCGGGAGTGAGTAATTCCTTTATATGCTCGCTGGTCGGTGAGGATTTGGATGAGATTCATCATGTAATCGAGTTAGTTTTGTTAGGGCTTGATCCCTAGTATCCACTATGTTCTGAGATTGATGTTACTATGACTTTGCCATGCTTAATGCTTGTCACTAGGGCCGGAGTGCCATGATTTTAGATCTGAACTGCTTATGTTTTCACCATTATATCTATGTTCTAGATCCGATCTTGCAAGTTATATGCACCTGCTACGTGTTATGATCCACAAACCGCGGAGTGACAATAGCTGGGATACTTTCCGGTGATGACCGTAGTTTGAGGTGTTCATGTATTCACTATGTGTTAATGCTTTGTTCCGGTTCTCTATTAAAAGGAGGCCTTAATATCCCTTAGTTTCCTTATGGACCCCGCTGCCACGGGAGGGTAGGACAAAAGATGTCATGCAAATTCTTTTCATAATCACATATGACTATTTACGGAATACATGCCTACATTATATTTATGAACCGGAGCTAGTTTTGTATCGCCCTAGGTTATGACTGTTAAATGATGAATATCATCCAACGAATCATCCGATCCAATGCCTATGAGTTTTCCACATATTGTTCTTGCTAAGTTACTATTGCTATTGCTATGGTTACACTTGGTACAAAACCATTGCTATCATTGTTACCGTTAGTGCTACTGTTACCACTGCTATCAAAACTATCATACTATTGTGCTACTGATCATATTGCTGCATATATTTAATCTCCAGGTGTGGTTGAATTGACAACTCAACTGCTAATACTTGCAAATATTCTTTGGCTCCCCTTGTGTCGAATCTATAAATTTGGGTTGAATACTCTACTCTCGAAAACTGTTGCGATCCCCTATACTTGTGGGTTATCAATAAGACATTAATGAAACCAAGAACGCTTGAGAACTACTACAAAATGTAGCAATTGTTGGACCAAACTATTAACTGAACATTACATTTCAGAATATCAGATTGCATATTAACATTACAGAGTACAAATCACTAGAAGGCACTAGCGGTGGCCTCGAGAAAACAACATGAATTGTATTTTAAAGTAGACAACCGCGTGGCGGTGTTGACGGTGGCCTCGAAGACGATGTGCTCCTCCAAGAACCGGCGGTCGGCACACATGGCAGCCATCACGACCTCATCCGTGCGTGCGGTCGCGATTTGCTTCTCCGCTGCCAGATGCTACTGAGCTCCACGCTATACTACGTGCAAAATGGTTATGTGGGGCGCTTAGTTGGAGGACAGGGCAGTGATTTGGGCGGAAGGTGTTGCGTCATCGGTCGGGGCATGTCGGATGGGGAAGGAGGAGGATGGTGTGGGTGGGGTGTGGATTACCTGACCATATCGACGAGGCCGCGCAGCAAGAAGAAGGGTTGCCAATGAGGAGGCGACACTGCAAGAAGGGTCGCCGGTGAGGAGGCAGCGCTGCCAGTAAGCAGCAGTGAAGGTTTGAACATGGAAATCAAGGAGGAATAGTGGAAATGTGGCTTTTGGTGGGGGCGGGGAGATAGATATTTCCGCGGTGGCAAATTTTTTTTCGCTCGGTGCCGCAAGAAACTGGCGCGCAAGTGTGGTTCAAGTACGGGCGATGGACTGTAGACGACGAAGCTTCCTGCGTAAGCCAGACAAGATGGTGCGCCAAGATATTTTATATCGCATCCCACACGATTCTTGCTAGTAAACTGTTTGTGGTATACCTGATTTTTTTCATTCTGTTTTGAAAGACAAAATGGTGTTACGGATGGAAAGGATGGTGTTTGAATTGCTAGAACATTTATCTGCAGTGAGCATGCAACTATATGAGTGTCGTGGTAAAATTAGGAATTATTCCGGGTTTGTTTGGCCTTTTTTATCCATTAATTGAGTTTCTGGGCATTTAATGTGCATAATTCAAATTTGAACTGTGAGCACATGCTCCAGTGCACCAAAGTTTGTTGAAAAGTCACATGTATGTCTTTCGGTGAATTTATAGGTCCCTTGCAAGAAATGGGAATGAAATTCAAACATCTGGGCGTCGTGGCTCGGCCGGAAACATTGATAAACTTGGTTTTTAAATTCCTGTAAATCCAAAACTTGCCTGAAAATCATGAAACTTGGCATGGTGTCATGTCATGGCACCAACATGCTGTGCTAATTTTTTTTTGCCAAATTGGGACAAGTTTTGGTATAAGCTTCTTCCAAACCGAAGCTTCTCTCAAGAAGGCTCGTGGTTCCGAGAGGGAATGTGTCACCTTTGTGTGTGAAACGACATACGATGCCCCCCTTCTTGATTTTTTTATAGAGATAACATAGAACTATATGAGTGTCGTGTTAAAATTTGGAATTATTCCGGGTTCATTTGGCCTTTTTATACATTAATTGATTTTCTGGGCATTTAATGTGCATAATTCAAATTCGAACTACAAGCACATGCTCCAGTGCACCAAAGTTGGATGAAAAATGACATGTGTGTCCTTGGGTGAATTTCTAAGTCCCATGCAAGAAATGGGAATGCAATTCAAACATCTGGGCGTCGTGGCTCGGCCAGAAACATTGAGAAACTTGGTTTTTAAATTCCTGTAAATCCAAAACATGCATGAAAATCATGAAACTTGGCATGGTGTCATGTCATGGCACCAACATGCTGTGGTAAATTTTTTGGCCGAATTGGGACAAGTTTTGGTATAAGCTTCTTGCAAACCGGAGCTTCTCTCAAGAAGGCTCGTGGTTCCGAGAGGGAATGAGACACCTTTGTGTGTGGAATGACATACGCTGCCCCCCCCCCTCTTGATTTTTTATAGAGCCAACATAGAACTAAATGAGTGTCGTGTTAAAATTTGGAATTATTTCGGGTTCGTTTGGCCTTTTTATACATTAATTGGGTTTCTAGGCATTTAATGTGCATAATTCAAATTTGAACTACAAGCACATGCTCCAGTGCACCAAAGTTTGTTGAAAAATCACATGTATGTCTTTGGGTGAATTTATAGGTCCCTTGCAAGAAATGGGAATGAAATTCAAACATCTGGGCATCGTGGCTCGGCCGGAAACATTGAGAAACTTGGTTTTTAAATTCCTGTAAATCCAAAACTTGCCTGAAAATCATGAAACTTGGCATGGTGTCATTTCATGGCACCAACATGCTGTGCTAATTTTTTTGGCTGAATTGGGACAAGTTTTGGTATAAGCTTCTTGCAAACCGGAGCTTCTCTCAAGAAGGCTCGTGGTTCCGAGAGGGAACGTGCCCCTTCGTGTGCGAAACGACATACGCCGCCTTCTTCCACCTTGATTTTTTTACAGAGGAAACATAGACCAATAGGATTTTCGTGCTAAATTTTGGAATTATTCTGGGTTCGTTTGGCCTTTTCTCTATTAAAAGGAGTTTCTGGGCATTTAATGCGCATAATTCAAATTTGAACTACAAGCACATGAGCCAAAGTTGGTTAAAAAATCATTTATGTGTACTTGGGTGAATTTCCAGGTCACATGCAAGATAAATGGGAATAGAATTCAAACATCTGGGCGTCATGGCTTAGCCGAAAACATCGAGAAACTTGGTTTTTAAATTCCTGTAAATCCAAAACTCGCGTGAAAATCATGATACTTGGCATGGTGTCCTGACATGGCACCAACATGCAGTGGTAACTTTTTTGTCCGATTTGCGAAGGCGCACACATTAACAACCAACAAATTCATTTTGGAACAAGTGATGTTGTTGACACACGAACACGTCACGTGTACCCTCGACGCCGAGGGTGATGCACCGCAGCTCACGTAGAAGGAGACCCGACCGACAGCGAGATACACAAGACAGTCGGCGGGCGCTTTTGAGACCCGAAACCCCACACGCCCGGGAGGGACCCTGTCAGGGACTGCGGCGACTATGGGCTGCCCTAGGTCGATTCACTCGCCCCTAGAGCCTCGGAATTCGCAGCTCTCAAACTCAAGGAATAGCGAAGAACGAGAGAGAGAAAACGATGGAGGGATAAAACGTAGTCTGAAAAAGTAGTATATTGATTTGTTCGATTGTGTGTTGTTTCAATCGGCCATCACCCCTAACATATATAAGAGGCGGCTGGATTTCCCGTACAAGTAAAGGATTCATCTAGGCTTTCCTTACAAGAAAATTACATCAATTCACGTCCTACAGTTCTAGTTTCAGTCCAACTCGGATTCAGCCCGAATCTGTCCCATACTTCTGTCCCGCTTCTTGCGTGGGCTGTAGAAATCGCATACTAACTCGGATGGAGTCGAGTTCAACATCAAACTTGTTCGCCTCGATGATCTTTTAAGGCCGTCTTTATGACTTTTAGGGCCCATCCTTAACTGTGGGTCGGATTCAATTATGCAGTTTTCTGAACTGTTTGAGTCTTGTAACAACTTTGCAGGCCATATACTATCTCCGATGATGATGACTCCAAAACCAAAGTTGACCATTTCGACGATACGCACAACTTCCGTGTAGAACACTTTTCTATCCGAGGTCATCTGAATAATCTTTCGAGCCCATCTCCAACTTCTGGTCGGATTGACTTTGACAGCTTCCACTTTCCCGGCAAGCTTCTTTCCGGCAAGCTTTCCACGCCGGCAAGGTTTCCACCCTGGCAAGCTTTCCACACCGGCAAGGTTTCCACCCCGGCAAGCTTTCACACCGGCAAGGTTTCCACCCCGGCAAGGTTTCTACCCCGGCAAGATTTCACATCTGCAAGCTTCCACGCCGGCAAGCTTTCACACCGGCAAGATTTCCACCCCGACAAGCTTTCACACAGGCAAGATTTCCATCCCGGAAAGCTTTCACACCGGCAAGCTTCCACGCCGGCAAGCTTTTCCTTTTGCTGGCAAGCTTTTTACTCGGATTTCTCGACTGAAAATATAGCCTGATCTTGATTTGCCTCTCCACGTCGCATACGGCCTTGGATTGAGATGATTTATATATGAAAATCAATCGGCTCGACAAGACGAAGCTTTCTCGTGTTGAAGGTTTTTCGATTCAAGGCCATCTTGATGGCCAAATGACTCGTGTGACCCATCAGACAGGGTGTTTGGTACCTCGCGCCATATTTCCGTTTAGGTTCAGTCTGCAGTGTGTTGTCTCTAACTTTTGAATACGAACTCGGATTGAGATGATTTATATATGAAAATCGATCACCTCGACGAGACGAAGACAATCCATGTAGATTGCTCCTTCATCCGAGGTGGTCTTGAAGGCGTAACCGGCCGAAAAGCACTCAGAACACTAAATTCTGCCACTCGGAGCACAGTTTCGGCCCCTAAGATAGGGTTGGAAGATAATAACCTAAACATCAATGTTGTTCCACTCGGTGACGTGAAACTTTTCACGCTGAAAACCCTTTCACTCGAGACCATCTCATTTTCTTTTTATGCCGTGCCAAAATCTGATGTCAACACATGCCCCCCTGTTTTTCGGCAAAGCTTGCATGCCAAAAAATAATATGCACGGTATTTGTTCTAAGGACGATGTCAACACTCCATCGGCCATTTATATATCTCAGGGCGATAATTATGTATCGGCCATGTTTGTGCTAAGGGCGATAATCATATATCGGCCATTGCCTACTTAGGCTTCTTGCCACACACTTGGGTGGTATTTCTTCAAGTACTTGCCATTGAGAGCTCTAGGTAACAATGCCCCTTGTACAGATTCCACCAAATAAGAGTTTCCAGGAACTACTCTTGTAATCCTAAAAGGACCTTCCCAACTCGGAGACCACTTCCCGAATTTTCTATCTCTTGAACCAATCGGTAGAATCACTTTCTAGACGAGATCGCCAACTTGAAAATTCCTCAACTTAACTTTCTTATTGTAAGCTCTTGCCACCCTCAACTTGTCTCTCTCTATGGCCTTTAAAGCAGCCAAACGTTTATCGGCAACCTCGTCAATATTGTCCATCATCAAGTTATAAAAGTCTATTGCCGATAAATCATTTTGTTTGGCTATTCTCAAAGCATTCAAATTTACTTCCACCAGTAAAACAACCTCTTGACCATATACTAGCTCATATGGAGTCACCTTCGTAGCACCATGCCTTGAGATCCTATGTGCCCACAAAGCTTCAGACAACAACTCATGCCATCTTCTCAGATTGTCCTCAATCTTCTTCTTGATAAGCTTGATTAAAATTTTATTGCTGGACTCAGCTTGTCCATTAGCTTGGGCATAATACAGAGAGGAATTGAGCAAATTTATGTTATAAGATTCGGCAAATTCTCTGACTTGATGTAACATGAAAGATGAACCTTGATCTGTAGTTAATGTTTGAGGAATGCCGAATCTATGAATAACGTGCTCAGTTATGAATTGGATTACCTCTGTATGTGTCATGTTCTTGAGAGGTACTGCCTCAGACCACTTAGTGAAATAATCGGTTGCCACCAACACGAACCGATGCCCCTTTGAGGAAGACGGGTGAATTTCTCCAATAAAGTCTAAACCCCATCCTCTGATAGGCCACAGTTTGACAATAGGATGTAACATAGCAGCAGGAGCCAACTGAATATCACCAAATTTTTGACAAGCTTCACACCCTTTGTAATATCTGAAGCAATCATTAATCATAGTCGGCCAATAAAACCCAACACGTCGTAGTAACCATTTCATCTTGGGAGCCGACTGATGAGTGCCACAAATACCTTCATGGACCTCTCCCATAGCAACTCTTGCTTGGTCCTCGTCCAAGCACTTTAAAAGAACACCATCAACCGTTCGGCGATAGAGACCATCATCTCTCATTGTGTATTTGAAAGCCATACGCCGAACAGCCCTATCCACCCTTCTACTAGGATCACACAAATAATCAATGATAGGTTTCCTCCAGTCTTGATTTTCTCCTACATTGAATATTTCATTAGTGGCCGAAACGGTGGGCTCCGGTTCGGCCTCCCCTATGTTGGCAAGACAAAACATCGGCCTTTGAGAAATATGAAAAATGCCATGATCAACATGATAGCCGGATGCTTGTTGTGCCAACTCATTTGCTCTCCAATTGTCATGCCTAGATATATGAGCAATGCTAAAATAATCCAAAGTAGATATTATATCTAGACATTTATCAAGATAAACATTAAGTGATTCGTCAAAACATTGAAAGACTTTGGATATTTGTTGCACTACTAATAACGAATCACCAAAAGCCTCAATATGTGTAGCACCTATGGCAAGCAACATCTCTAAGCCGAATAACAATGCTTCATATTCGGCTTGATTATTTGTGCAAAAATATTCTAAACGGCATGAGGCTTCAAAAACAGCACCATGAGGAGATATATAAACAATACCAACACCTTGGACATTGCTACAAACTGAACCATCAAAATATAATCTCCAAGGTACTAATGAAACAAGGTTTATATCAACATCATGCTTGTCATTAATCCGATGCTCAACAATAAAATTAGCAACGATTTGGCCTTTCATGGATTTTAGAGATTCATAAGCCAAATCATATTCAATCAAAGCATAAGCCCACTTGCCAATTCTACCACTAAGAATTGGCCTATGCAACATGTATTTAATGATGTTGGTTTGACAGGCTACTATGCAAGCACTCGGCACTAAATAATGTCTCAATTTTGTGCAAGCATAATATAAGCATAGACATAGTTTTTCAATGAATGTATACCTTGTCTCGGCGTCCAATAAGCGCCTGCTCAAATATGTAATAGCATGCTCTTTTCCTTTGGTTTCTTGAGTCAAAACAACACTAATAACACCTTCTTCTGCTGCAATGTAAAGCTTAAAAGGTTTCCTATGCTTGGGCGCTTTCATCACCGGAGGAGTGCACAAATAGTTCTTGATCATATCAAATGCTTCTTGCTGTTTTGCCCCCCAAGTGAAATCAACATCGTTCTTTAACCGAAGGATAGGAGTAAATGCATCAACTTTCCCTGACAGATTAGCTATGAACCTTCTCAAATAATTAACCTTGCCAAGGAACTTTTGCATATCTCTCTTGCATGTTGGAGCCTCCACTTTCTGTATGGCATCTATCTTTTTGGGATCAATCTCTATGCCATCTTCATGAATAATGAAACCCAAAAACTTTCCAGCCGACACGCCGAATGCACACTTCAAAGGATTCGTCTTCAGTCCATATTTTTCCATTCTTTCAAAAGCTAAACGCAAATCGGCTAGATGAGATTCGAAAGCATCCGATTTGACAACAATATCATCAATATAAACTTCAAGTATAACGCCAAGTAAATCATGAAAAATTAAATTCATAGCCCTTTGATACGTGGCACCGGCATTTTTTAATCCAAAGGTCATCACTGCCACTCAAATAAACCAAGGAAACCAGGACATCGAAAAGCCGTTTTGCTCATGTCCTCTTCGGCCATAAAAATCTGGTTATACCCCGCATTACCATCAAGAAAGCTAATGACCTTATGTCCAGAAGCATCATTAATAAGCATTTCGGCTATTGGCATGGGATACTCATCTTTAGGTGTAGCTCTATTCAAATCTCTAAAATCAATGCACACCCACAACTTGCCGGAGCCTTTCTTCTCTACTGGTACAATGTTAGAAATCCACTCGGCATACCTGCAAGGTCAAATAAAATTAGCTTTAAGCAAACGACCGATCTCTTCCTTGATCCGGTCATACGTTTTTGGATTAAACTTTCTGGCCAATTGCTTGTATGGTCTAAAACCAGCCTTTATAGGTAACCGATGCTCCACTAGCTCTCGGCTTAAACCTGGCATCTCATGATATTCCCATGCAAAGCAACAAACATATTCTTTCAAAAGCTCGATCAACTTAGATTTATGATCGGCTCTTAAATTTTTGTTTACAAATGTCGGCCTAGGAATTGAACCATCTCCTATGTCTATCTCTTCTAATGGATCGGCCGACGTAAAACCTTGTCCTAATTTATCCATATCATCTAACTCCTCTATAGATTCATACATATCATTCTCATTGGACCGATATTCAACAAGACGCTTTTGCAACCAATCTGAGTTAGAATCCATTTAAATACATCATACCTTGGAGCCGATTACCACCAACCGGCTTTAAAGAAACGGGCACAAAACCATTCTTGGTCGCACTGAGCAAATCGAACTCTGACAAGTCACGTCCCGTCAAGCAAGTAGCATTGGGATGTTGCCAATCCACCGATGCATCAGCCAAAGCAACACAGGCTGAGTTATCCGCATGAATGACTTCCACTTCATCATCAACCCATTGGATCAAAAACTAGTGCATAGTGGATGGCACGCACTGGTTTGCATGAACCCAATCACGACCTAATATCACATTGTAGTTACCTTGCACCTCGGCGACAAAGAATGCGGTAGCCAAAGTTTTGCTTCCCACCGTAAGCTCCACATACATTACACCTTTGGCTTCAGTTTTCTCTTTGCCTTCAAATCCATTAAGCACCATGTTGGTCTTTATTAACTCTTCATCACACATCCCCAATTTTTTGAAGACACCATCGACAAGCACTCTAGCAACCGGCGATCCATTAATATGACCTTTAAGGAACAATGGCTTCAAGTGTGTCACCGGTTCTTTTGGCTTCTCGAATATAGCATTTTTAGGACCAAAATCTAGCTGAGCCACTTTCCCTTCTTCATCTATAGCACGAAATTCAGCGGGTAAGTAATACACCATATTGATATCCATACCATCGCGGACCGGTGTAGGCTCATAATCCAACATATCATCTTCCTCCTCGGGTGTGTTCATCGGTTCTGAAATCTGTCCGAGCGAAGTGGAATCAATAGGTGTTGCGGACGATGTAATAGTGGTGGCATCGTCCTCCTTTGTTGGTGTAGGTGCTGTTGTGACAGATGTAGAAGCCACTGCATCTTGCATTTGTTTAGGCATCCATATTTGTTTTGTAGGTACCATGGGCCGAATGTCATTGAACAATTTATCTCTTTGCTTCTCGACCTCCTGTTCTGCCATCTCTTGACTCCTTAACCTCTGCAGTTTCCTCTTCTGTGTTTTTGTTAGCCCTGGAGGACACCACTTTGGCTGAGTGTATTTGGGATCTCTCAGCTTCACTTGGCTGGTGCTTGCTTCATGGTCATTAGCCGAGTGTTTTGGCGCGATAGCAAGTATCGGCTCAGTCAGGTTGTTATGAACAATCGGCTGCTGTATGGGGAATGTTTCGGTGCCCAAGATGAGTGAGTCGGTATTGATTTTTTCTTTTCCTTTTCTTGACTCGACCGCTGCAATACTTGGTAACTTAACACGCCATTCTTGCTTGCCAACCCTTTTTTGATTATCTTGCATTGGCCGATTGACACCATTGTTCAAACGGCCTCGTGTGGGATAAGAAAGTCTCTCATGAACGGGCCTCCTTGGTTCTACCCAACCCGGATGAAAAGTATAAGGGGCCATTGGGGGCTGCCACCATTCTCCATTGAAGTCTCCCATGTAGTATGGCGCATAGGGGGGTGGCGGCATCCATGGTCCCGGTGCCCACGACCCATATGGCCTTGCATGATGCTGAAATTCTTCCCGGGGAGGTGACCTTGAGCGCTTCAAATTTGATGACCGGTTAGAGCTAGAACCGGCCGCTTGACTGGCATACTTGGACAACAACATATCAAAAGTTGGCTTGATTTTCTTGCGTTGCACTTTAGCTTTATTCGTCTTCCACTTGCCAACCTCTGGACTCTTGGGCTTAACAAATTTAACACGAGTATTTTCTTGCACTTGCGGTTGCCCCCCGAGTGCAGGATTCTTGATGGTGATTTTGATCACCTCCTTGCCATCGGGTTGCTTATCAAGCACAACCTATCTCCCCAAGACCTTGTCGCCCTCCTTGTCTTTCCTGGGCTCACCAACAATGACATTAGCTTTATTAGCAGATTCGGCTACCTCCGGCCGAATGAGTAGCTTCTTCCCCTCCAATTCCATGGTATTCATTAGAAAGGGCTGTTTATCAACTTGCATCTCAGAAAAGTTCAATCATCCGTCATTAATGGCTGATTATATCTGTCGTCAAAAAACATTGCAATCGTTAGTAGCATGAGAAAAAGAATTATGATACTTGCAATAAGCGCGCCGTTTCAGCTCTTCAAACGGCGGTAAAGTATGAGATATTCTAATAATTTTGGCTTGTAGCAAAGCATCAAATATTTTATCATACTTGGCAATGTTAAAAGTAAACTTCATCTCTTCATCACGATTCTTATGAATCGGTTTCAGATCATTGCAAGTAAAGGGTTTGGCCTTAGATGGCCAAACAAATTCAGTAGCATAGATATCACCCTCATCGTCCCAGTGATCACTATCATATTCAACCATGTTCATCTTAGGATGATCAGCTTTATATCTATGCACTTCTTTGAGATCTTTGCTTCGACTTTCATGAGCCAAAGCCCTTTGTAAGACTTGGTTGATATTTAAGAACTCATAGCCTTCTAGCTTTTCTCTAATGGGAGTTCTCAAACCATTCAGCACTAGGTCTGCCAAGTCTCTCTCGGTTATCACCAAACTATAACACCGGTTTTTTGTTTCTCTAAATCTCTTGACGTAATCGGAGACCGATTCATCATGCTTCTGTTTAACCGATGTTAGATGTGACAACTTGAGTTCATTGTCGCCACTATAAAAGTGATCATGAAATTTCTGCTCTAGCTGTGACCAAACCCGAATGGAACCATGTGGTAAAGAAGAAAACCATGAAAATGCAGTACCAGTTAATGATAAAGGAAACAAACGCACTTTCAATTCATTTAGCGAGCCTGCCTCACCTAATTGTGCTAAATATTGACTAACATGCTCCCATGTGGTTTTTGTGCCTTCTCCGTTAAACTTAACAAAATCTGGAATTTTATATCCCGGAGGACACTGGATGGCATCAAAGTACTCGGTGTACGGCTTTTGGTAAATCCGATTCCGAGGCAACTCAACTCCAAAATTATCTCTAAGCATCTTAGCCATCTCCTCTCTAAAATTAGCTAGGGCATCGTCTGTAGTAGACGATGAAGCTTGTTGCAGTGGCATAGGAGGAGTAGGACAACTAGTTGTAGGTAGGAATTGTGGCATGTATGCCGAACCATAGTTCGGTAGTGGCCGAGTGGTTGTACCTATAGGTAGGGTTTGGTTCGGTGTTGCCACCGAACTTGGCATGCTCACGATAGGATTAATGGGTGCAGCCACAATCTGATTGGTTTGGGTAGGATAATAAGTCATCGGCACGGGAGGCGCCGATGAAATAGGTAAAGCCAGATTAGGGTTTTGCACACTAGCAGCTATACCACCATTACCACTAGATGATTGAGATATATTCTTCTGAGCATTAGTATTTTCTAGGAAAGTTTGATAAACCAGATTGTTACCATCAGCAATACGACTCTCAATCTCAGCCCACTGCTCAGGAGAAAAGGCAGTACTTACAGAGAGTTTAACCTGCTCGGCTTGAAGAGGAGGGAACTTGATTTCTTCAATCGGAGTGATGTTGCCTTGGAGATCCTTCTTGAACTTTGCAAGGAACTCCTGCAAGTCCTTCTCCTCGTGCGCCTTCTTGTACTCCTCATAGACTTGGCGATGATCGGCCGATATCTCATCAAGACTGGGCTTAATGATGTTATCGGCGTCTACCTCAGATGGCTTGGAAAGATCGGACATGGTGGATGATGATGATTGATCTTCAGTCCCCAGCGGAGTCGCCAAAAAGTGTGTTGACACACGAACACGTCACGTGTACCCTCGATGCCGGGGGTGATGCACCGCAGCTCACGTCGAAGGAGACCCGACCGACAGCGCGATACGCAAGACAGTCGGCGGGCGCTTTTGAGACCCGAAACCCCACACGCCCGGGAGGGACCCCGTCAGGGAGTGCGGCGGCTATGGGTTTCCCTAGGTCGATTCGCTTGCCCCTAGAGCCTCGGGATTCGCAGCTCTCAAACTCGAGGAACAGCGAAGAACAAGAGAGAGAAAACGATGGAGGGATAAAATGTAGTCTGAAAAAGTAGTATATTGATTTGTTCGATTGTGTGTTGTTTCAATCGGCCGTCACCCCTAACATATATAAGAGGCGGCTAGACTTCTCGTACAAGTAAAGGATTCATCTAGGCTTTCCTTACAAGAAAATTACATCAATTCACGTCCTACAGTTCTAGTTTCAGTCCAAATCGGATTCAGCCCAAATCTGTCCCATACTTCTGTCCCGCTTCTTGCGTGGGCTGTAAAAATCGCATACTAACTCGGATGGAGTCGAGTTCAACATCAAACTTGTTCGCCTCGACGATCTGCATAGTACAACGTGTGCCACTTCTCCTTTTAAGGCCATCTTTATGACTTTTAGGGCCCATCTTTAACTATGGGTCAGATTCAATTATGCAGTTTTCTGAACTGTTCGAGTCTTGTAACAACTTTGCAGGCCGTATACTATCTCCGATGATGATGACTCCAAAACCAAAGTTGACCGTTTCGACGATATGCACAACTTCCGTGTAGAACACTTCCGTGTAGGTCATCTGAATAATCTTTCGAGCCCATCTCCAACTTCTGGTCGGATTGACTTTGATAGCTTCCACTTTCCCGGCAAGCTTTTTTCCGGCAAGCTTTCCACGCCGGCAAGGTTTCCACACCGGCAAGGTTTCCACCTGGCAAGCTTTCACACCGGCAAGGTTTCCACCCCGGCAAGGTTTCTACCCCGGCAAGCTTTCACATCGGCAAGCTTCCACACCGGCAAGCTTTCACACCGGCAAGCTTTCCATCCCGGCAAGCTTTCACACCGGCAAGCTTCCACGCCCGCAAGCTTTTCCTTTTGCTGGCAAGCTTTTTACTCGGATTTCTCGACTGAAAATATAGCCTGGTCTTGATTTGCCTCTCCAGGTCGCATACGACCTTGGATTGAGACAATTTATATATGAAAATCAATCGGCTCGATGAGACAAAGCTTTCTCGTGTTGAAGGTTTTTCGATTCAAGGCCATATTGATGGCCAAATGACTCGCGCGACCCATCAGATAGGGTGTTTGATACCTCGCGCCATATTTCCGTTTAGGTTCAGTCTGCAGTGTATTGTCTCTAACTTTTGCATACGAACTCGGATTGAGATGATTTATATATGAAAATCGGTCGCCTCGATGAGGCGAAGACAATCCATGTAGAGTGCTCCTTCATCCGATGCTGTCTTGAAGGCGTAACCGGCCGAAAAACACTCGGAACACTAAATTCTGCCACTCGGAGCACAGTTTCGGCCCCTAAGATAGGGTTGGATGATAATAACCTAAATATCAAAGTTGTTCCACTCGGCGACGTGAAACTTTTCACGCTGAAAACCCTTTCACTCGAGACCATCTCATTTTCTTTTTATGTCGTGCCAAAATCTGATGTCAACAGATGTCATGTTACAATTGGAAACACAAGTAATATTGAAACCGTGGGTGTTCTACTTATCATTTACATGCCGCCACGCATCCCCTTTTTTTTATTGGCTAGGAGGCACCGTGCGGGGTAGGGGAGGCGTGCGATCAGACCCCTGCGCGTGCTTATCGGGAGAAGAGCCCTTTGACCCCCATGCACCGCTCCTCTCTCCCAACTTCTCCATTAATGGTGCCCGAGCCCCTGTTTTATGGTGTGGCTATGTCTCACTCGACCGAGATTTAAGAAGAAGAAAAAATCTAAAAATAAAATTTTGCACGGATATTGATGTAAGATCTGACGGACATATATAGCATCGACTGCGACTTATAGCAAGACTGATATGAATATATTAGGATGATGATAGTGAATAATAATTGTCTTACATATTTAGGAAGATAATAAAAAATGCCACATGCGGCAACGCCCGAAATACACAAGGGCAAAAGAAGAAGGAAGACGCAGACAACGATCTGGCTCGCTGATCTCTACTTTCTTGATGTGTTGTTGCAGGGCGCGGAGACTAGTTCTCACGGCGAGCGGCGATGAACTCTTTTGTGTCCTCAATACGCTGCTCGAGAGCATCCACAGATTCCTCCACGAGCCTTTTGCGCTCGATGCGGAGCATGGCATTCTCGTCCATAAGTTTTTTGACGATGACGCCCGCCCTCTTCAACAAGGCAGTGGTCTCCTCGTGCTGCTTCATCCTTCCGGCGATCTTCGCCCTCAGCAGGTCGCGCTCGGTGCGGAGCTTTGCCTTGTCCTCCCCTAGTCCCCGGATGAGGTTGGCAGCATTTTCAAATGAGGCATTCATCTCGTCCTGCATCTTCATCCAGCCGGAGATCCGATCCATCAGGTCATCCAGCATAGTGCGCACGCACCTGTGAGAGTCCTCGCCTGCCCGCGAGACATTTTCCCAGGCCGCCGCGGCGCGGGAGGACCTCTCTGCTGCATTCGCGATGTGGCGGGACATCTCTGATGCTTCCGCGGCACGGCCGGACCAGTCTGCTGCATCGACGGTGCGACGAGACCTCTGTGCTGCTTCGGCGGCGCGGCGGGACCTCTGTGCTGCTACGGCGGCGCGGCGAGACATGTCGGCTGCTTTCGCGGCGAGGCGGGACATCTCTCGTGCTTCCTCTTCCATGCTCGCCTCTCCCTGGTAGTAATCTCTCGACCCAGAACGCATGCGGACCATGGCAGACGCAAGGGAACAACAATGAAAGACTTGTTTGTTTTTGTGGATGAGGAGTTGAGGAGGAATGTGCAGTCATCTTGGAGTAGGTAGTATTTATAACCGAGTACTAATACGCTCCTAAGTGGGAAACCGTTTAGGTTTTGATCGGTGTGAACAGGTTTGCAATTAAATATAGCATGGTAGTAATTTGGAATGTGACGGGACGCAATCTCAAAATTATCGACGGTTCTAGTTTCGAAGTGCGGCACTATTCCCGAATGGCGTAACGTGGGCACGCGTTCTCGGCCGCGTACGTGGCGTTTGCACCATAGGGTGCATCGCAATAGGCGATGTCAGCACACGTCTTGTTCTATCAACCGTGCGTGCTCGTTATTACCATCGCGGACGCTTCTTTTAATTAGAATGTGTGCCCGTCTAGCGCACACACCTTGATCTGTCTAACTGTTTCTGTTTGTTGTGGCTAATCGCAAACAGTTCATCCGAGTTAACTATATGCCCTCTATCGCACATACCTTGATCTGGCTGACCATTTCTTTTGTGTTACCTAATCACAAACAGTTCATCCAAGTGAACTGCATGCCGTATATCGCACACACCTTCATGTGGCTGCCTGTTTATGTTCCGCCTCATCACAAACAGTTTATCCAAGTGAACTGTATGTCGTATATCGCACACACCTTCATCTGGCTGCCCGTTTCTGTTGTTCTGCCTCATCACAAACAGTTCATTGGAGTGAACCGTATGCCACGCACCGCAGACACAGCTATAATATGAACCGTGTTTGATGTATCTGCCATCGCAAACGTTTTGCATCTTTTTTGACGGATTTTTTACATCACTGTTTGCGATTAATGCATCGCACACAGTTTCGTCAAAGGATCTCTGATTGTAGTGTCGTGTTAGCAGCATCCTGTAGCAATGATCGATCATTTTTTCTTTATTTGTGTCTTCAGTTGTGAAGTAAATATTGACTCTGACGTGAATAATTGAGATGCTCGATCGATTTTTCTTTATTTGTGTCTTTAGTTGTGAAGTAAATATTCGCTCTGACGTGTGAATAATTGAGATGCATAATCATCGATCGATTGTTGTTCAATGAATTTCCAGGCCTATGAGTTTGATTGCAATGTATAGACACGCTAAAAAGCTGCTCAAACTTTTGGTAAGTGTGAAACTACAGCAAACGACATGATCACCGTGCGTCCTGAGAATAATGCTACTCCCTCTATCTAGGTTCCTAAGAGCAAGTACAATAAGGTGACATAAGTAGGCTATAAAGACTAGAATATTATATCTTTGTTTAGTTGGAGGAGAGAGAAGATAAGCGGGCTCTTAGTTAGTAGCCAGCTGCAACACGAGCCCCAAGACGCTTTGTGAGGTTGTAAGTGTTGGGAAACGTAGCAAGTAATTTCAAAAAATTTCCTACGCAAGCAATTTCACGCAAGATCTATCTAGGAGATGCATAGCAACGAGAGGGGAAGAGTGTGTCTACATACCCTCATAGACTGAAAGCGGAAGCGTTTGACAACACGGTTGATGTAGTCGAACTTCTTCTCGTTCCGACCGATCAAGCACCGAACGTACGACACCTCCGAGTTCTGCACACGTTCAGCTCGATGACGTCCCTCGAACTCTTGATCCAGCAAAGTGTCGAGGAAGTAGATGAGTTCCGTCAGCACAATGGCATGGTGACGGTGGTGGTGAAGTGATCCGCGCAGGGCTTCGCCTAAGCATCGCGAGAATATGATCGAGGGTGTAATCTGTGGAGGGGGGGGGGGGCGCCGCACACGGCTAACAGTTGATGTTGTCTGTTCTAGGCGCCCCCCTCCCCACATATATATAGGTGGGAGGGAAGGAGAGGCAGCCATGGGGTGCCCCAAGTAGGATCCGAATCCTACTTGGGGTTTCCCAAGTGGTGCGCCCCCTTCCTTATTTACCGGAGTGGGAAGGAAAGAGGAGGGAGGAGGGAAGGAAGGGGGAGGCCGAATCCCTCCCCTTCCTTCTCTCTTCCCCTCTTTTCTTCTCCTCTAGTGTGGCCCATATGGGGGGCACAGCAGCCCCTGTTGGCTGCTGCGTTTCCCCTCTTGGCCCATTAGGCCCATATCTTTTGCCGGGGGTGCCCGGAACCCCTTCCGGTGACTCGATATGTACCCGGTACCCCCCGGAACACTTCCGGTGTCCGAATACCATCATCCTATATATCAATCTTTACCTCTCGACCATTTCAAGACTCCTTGTCATGTCCGTGATCTCATACAGGACTCCGAACAACATTCGGTCACCAAATCATATAACTCATATAATACTAAATCGTCATCGAACGTTAAGCGTGCGGACCCTACGGGTTCGAGAACTATGTAGACATGACCGAGACACTTCTCCGGTCAATAACCAATAGCGGAACCTGGATGCTCATATTGGCTCCCACATATTCTACGAAGATCTTTATCGGTTGGACCGTTATGACAACATACGTTATCCCCTTTGTCCATCGATATGTTACTTGCCCGAGATTTGATCGTCGGTATCTTTATACCTAGTTCAATCTCGTTACTGGCAAGTCTCTTTACTTGTTCTGTAATACATCATCATGTGACTAATTCACTTTGCTTGCAAGGCTTCTTATGATGTGCATTATCGAGAGGGCCCAGAGATACCTCTCCGATACTCGGAGTGACAAATCCTAATATCGATCTATGCCAACCCAACAGACACCTTTGGAGATACCTGTAGAGCATCTTTATAATCACCCAGTTATGTTGTGATGTTTGATAGCACACAAGGCATTCCTCTGGTATCCGGGAGTTGCATAATCTCATAGTCGAAGGAATATGTATTTGACATGAAGAAAGCAGTAGCAATAAAACTGAACGATCATTATGCTAAGCTAATGGATGGGTCTTGTCCATCACATCATTCTCCTAATGATGTGATCCCGTTATCAAATGACAACTCATGCCCATGGTTAGGAAACCTTAACCATCTTTGATCAATGAGCTAGTCAAGTAGAGGCTCACTAGGGACACAGTGTTTGTCTATGTATTCACACATGTATTTAGGTTTCCAGTCAATACAATTCTAGCATGAATAATAAACATTTATCAAGAATAAGGAAATATAAAATAACAACTTTATTATTGCCTCTAGGGCATATTTCCTTCAGTCTCCCACTTGCACTAGAGTCAATAATCTAGTTCACATCGCCATGTGATTTAACACCAATAGTTCACATCTTTATGTGATTAACACACATAGTTCACATCGCCATGTGACCAACACCCAAAGGGTTTACTAGAGTCAATAATCTAGTTCACATCGCTATGTGATTAACACCCAAAGAGTACTAAGGTGTGATCATGTTTTGCTTGTGAGAGAAGTTTAGTCAACGGGTCTGCCACATTCAGATCCGTATGTATTTTGCAAATTTCTATGTCTACAATGCTCTGCATGGAGCTACTCTAGCTAATTGCTCCCATGTTCAATACGTATCTAGATTGAGACTTAGAGTCATCTAGATTAGTGTCAAAGCTTGCATCGACGTAACTCTTTACGATGAACTCTTTATCACCTCCATAATTGAGAAACATTTCCTTAGTCCTCTTAGGTAACTAAGGATAATTTTGACCGCTACCCAGTGATCTACTCCTGGATCACTATTGTACCCCCTTGCCAAACTCATGGTAAGGTACACAATAGGTCTGGTATACAACATGGCATACTTTATAGAACCTATGGCTGAGGCATAGGGAATGACTTTCATTCTCTCTCTATCTTCTACCGTGGTCGGGCTTTGATTCTTACTCAACTTCACACCTTGCAACACAGGTAAGAACCCTTTCTTTGACTGATCCATTTTGAACTTCTTCAAAATCTTGTCAAGGTATGTGCTTTGTGAAAGTCCTATTAAGCATCTCGATCTATCCCTATAGATCTTGATGCCCAATATATAAGTAGCTTCACCGAGGTCTTTCATTGAAAAATTCTTATTCAAGTATCCTTTTATGCTATCCAGATATTCTATATCATTTCCAATCAATAATATGTCATCCACATATAATATCAGAAATGCTACAGAGCTCCCACTCACTTTCTTGTAAATACAGGCTTCACCATAAGTCTGTATAAAACCATATGCTTTGATCACCTTATCAAAGCATATATTCCAACTCCCAGATGCTTGCACCAGTCCATAGATGGATCGCTGGAGCTCGCACACTTTGTTAGCACCTTTAGGATTGACAAAACCTTCTGGTTGCATCATATACACCTCTTCTTTAAGAAATCCATTAAGGAATGCAGTTTTGACGTCCATTTGCCAGATTTCATAATCATAAAATGCGGCAATTGCTAACATGATTCGGACGGACTTAAGCATCGCTACGGGTGAGAAAGTCTCATCGTAGTCAACTCCTTCAACTTGTCAAAAACCTTTTGCGACAAGTCGAACTTTGTAGATAGTAACATTACCATCGGCGTCAGTCTTCTTCTTGAAGATCCATTTATTCTCTATGGCTCGCCGATCATCGGGCAAGTCCACCAAAGTCCACACTTTGTTCTCATACATGGATCCTATCTCAGATTTCATGGCCTCAAGCCATCTGTCGGAATCTGGGCTCATCAAAGCTTCTTCATAGTTCGTAGGTTCGCCTTGGTGTAGTAACATGACTTCCAGTACAGGATTCCCGTACCACTCTGGTGCGGATCGTGTTCTGGTTGACCTACGAGGTTCTGTAGTAACTTGATCCGAAGTTTCATGATCATCATCATTAGCTTCCTCTCTAGTTGGTGTAGGAATCACGGGAACAGTTTTCTCTGGTGAACTACTTTCCAATTCGAGAGAAGGTACGATTACCTCATCAAGTTCTACTTTCCTCCCACTCACTTCTTTCGAGAGAAACTCCTTCTCTAGAAAGGTTCCATTCTTGGCAACAAAGATCTTGCCTTCGGATCTGTGGTAGAAGGTGTACCCAATTGTTTCCTTAGGGTATCCTATGAAGACGCACTTCTCCGATTTGGGTTCGAGCTTATCAGGCTAAAGCCTTTTGACATAAGTGTCGCAACCCCAAACTTTAAGAAATGACAGCTTAGGTTTCTTGCCAAACCACAGTTCATACGGTGTCGTCTCAACGGATTTAGACGGTGCCCTATTTAACGTGAATGCAGCTGTCTCTAATGCATAACCCCAAAACAATAGTGGTAAATCAGTAAGAGACATCATAGATCGCACCATATCTAATAAAGTACGGTTTCGACATTCGGACACACCATTATGCTGTGGTGTTCCAGGTGGCGTGAGTTGTGAAACTATTCCACATTGTTTTAAATGAAGGCCAAACTCGTAACTCAAATGTTCACCTCCGTGATCAGATTGTAGAAACTTTATTTTCTTGTTACAATGATTCTCCACTTCACTCTGAAATTCCTTGAACCTTTCAAATGTTTCAGACTTGTGTTTCATTAAGTAGATATACCCATATCTGCTCAAATCATCTGTGAAGGTCAGAAAATAACGATACCCACCGCGTGCCTCAACACTCATCGGACCGCATACATCGGTATGTATTATTTCCAATAAGTCATTAGCTCGCTCCATTGTTCCGGAGAACGGAGTTTTAGTCATCTTGCCCATGAGGCATGGTTCGCAAGTATCAAATGATTCATAATCAAGTGATTCCAAAAGCCCATCTGCATGGAGTTTCTTCATGCGCTTTACACCAATATGACCTAAATGGCAGTGCCACAAGTATGTTGCACTATCATTATTAACTTTGCATCTTTTGGCATCAATATTATGAATATGTGTATCACTACGATTGAGATTCAATAAACCATTTACATTGAGTGTATGACCATAGAAGGTTTTATTCATGTAAACAGAACAACAATTATTCTCTGACTTAAATGAATAACCGTATCACAATAAACATGATCCAATCATATTCATGCTCAACGCAAACACCAAATAACATTTATTTATTTAGGTCCAACACTAATCCCGAAGGTAGAGGGAGTGTGCGATGGTGATCTTATCAACCTTGGAATCACTTCCAACACACATCGTCACCTTGTCATTAACTAGTCTCTGTTCATTTTGCAACTCCTGTTTCGAGTTACTAATCTTAGCAACTGAACCGGTATCAAATACCCAGGGGCTACTATGAACACTAGTAAAATACACATCAATAACATGTATATCAAATATACGTTTGTTCACTTTGCCATCCTTCTTATCCGCCAAGTATTTGGGGCAGTTCCGCTTCCAGTAACCATTTCCTTTGCAGTAGAAGTACTCAGTTTCAGGCTTGGGTCCAGCTTTGGGCTTCTTCATGGGAGCGACAACTTGCTTGCCATTCTTCTTGAAGTTCCCTTTCTTTCCCTCGCCCTTTTTTCTTGAAACTAGTGGTCTTGTCAACCATCAACACTTGATGCTCTTTCCTGATTTCTACCTTCGCCGATTTCAGTATCGCGAAGAGCTCTGGAATCATTTTCGTCATCCCTTGCATATTATAGTTCATCACGAAGTTCTAGTAGCTTGGTGATAGTGACTAGAGAACTTTGTCAATCACTATCTTATCTGGAAGATTAACTCCCACTTGATTCAAGCGATTGTAGTACCCAGACATTCTGAGCACATGCTCACTAGCTGAGCTATTCTCCTCCATCTTGTAGGCAAAGTACTTGTCAGAGGTCTCATACCTCTTGACACGGGCATGAGTCTGAAATACCAATTTCATCTCTTTGGAACATCTCATATGCTCCGTGGCGTTCAAAACATTTTTGAAGTCCCGGTTCTAAGCCGTAAAGCATGGCGCACTAAACTATCAAGTAGTCATCATATCAAGCTTGCCAAACGTTCATAACGTCTGCATCTGCTCCTGCAATAGGTCTGTCACCTAGCGGTGCATCAAGGACATAATTCTTCTGTGCAGCAATGAGGATAATCCTCAGATCATGGACCTAGTCCGCATCATTGCTACTATCATCTTTTAACTTAGTTTTCTCTAGGAACATATCAAAATAAAACAGGGGAGCTATATGCGAGCTATTGATCTACAACATAGATATGCAAAAACTATCAAAACTAAGTTCATGATAAATTAAGTTCAATTAATCAAATTACTTAAGAACTCACACTTAGATAGACATCCCTCAAGTCATCTAAATGATACGTGATCCAAATCAACTAAACCATGTCCGATCATCACGTGAGATGGAGTAGTCATCAATGGTGAACATCTCTATGTTGATCATATCTACTATATGATTCATGTTTGACCTTTCGGTCTCCGGTGTTCCGAGGCCATGTCTGTACATGCTAGGCTCGTCAAGTTTAACCCGAGTATTCCTCATGTGCAAAACTGTCTTGCACCCATTGTATTTGAACGTAGAGTCTATCACACCCGATCATCACATGGTGTCTCAACACGATGAACTATCGCAACGGTGCATACTCAGGGAGAACACTTATACCTTGAAATTTAGTGAAGGGATCATCTTATAATGCTACCGCCGTACTAAGAAAAATAAGATGCATAAAAGATAAACATCACATGCAATCAAAATATGTGACATGATATGGCCATCATCATCTTGTGCTTTTGATCTCCATCTCCAAAGCATCGTCATGATCTCCATCATCACCGGCTCGACACCTTGATCTCCATCGTTGCGTCGTGGTCGTCTCGCCAACTATTGCTTCTACAACTATCGCTAACGCATAGTGATAAAGTAAAGCAATTACATGGCGTTTGCATTTCATACAATAAAGCGACAACCATAAGGCTCCTGTCAGTTGCCGATAACTTTTACAAAACATGATCATCTCATACAACAACGTATATCACATCATGTATTGACCATATCACATCACAACATGCCCTGCAAAAACAAGTTAGACGTCCTCTACTTTGTTGTTGCAAATTTTATGTGGCTGCTGTGGGCTTCTACCAAGAACCGTTCTTACCTACGCATCAAAACCACAACGGTGATTTATCAAGTTTGCTGTTTTAACCTTCAACAAGGACCGGCCGCAGTCAAATTCGATTCAACTAAAGTAGGAGAAACAGACACCCGCCAGCCACCTTTATGCAAAGCTAGTTGCATGTCTGTCGGTGGAACCGGTCTCATGAACGTGGTCATGTAAGGTTGGTCCGGGCCGCTTCGTCCAACAATACTGCCGAATCAAAATAAGACGTTGGTGGTAAGCAGTATGACTATCACTGCCCACAACTCTTTGTGTTCTACTCGTGCATATCATCTACGCATAGACCTGGCTCGGATGCCACTATTGGGAAACGTAGCAAGCAATTTCAAAAAAAAAATCCTACGCTCACGCAAGATCTATCTAGGAGATGCATAGCAACGAGAGGAGGAGAGTGTGTCTACGTATCCTTGTAGACTGAAAGCGGAAGCGTTTGACAACGCAGTTGATGTAGTCAAACTTCTCGTTTCGACCGATCAAGCACCGAACGTACGGCACCTCCGAGTTCTGCACATGTTCAGCTCGATGACGTCCCTCGAACTCTTGATCTAGCAAAGTGTCGAGGAAGTAGATGAGTTCCATCAGCACAATGGCGTGGTGACGGTGGTGGTGAAGTGATCCACGCAGGGCTTCGCCTAAGCACCGCGAGCATATGACCGAGGGTGTAATCTGTGGAGGGGGGCCGCCGCACACGGCTAACAGTTGATGTTGTCTGTTCTAGGCGCCCCCCTCCCCACATATATATAGGTGGGAGGGGAGGAGAGGCAGCCATGGGGCGCCCCAAGTAGGATCCGAATCCTACTTGGGGTTTCCCAAGTGGTGCACCCCCCCTTTCTTATTTACCGGAGTGGGAAGGAAAGAGGAGGGAGGAGGGAAGGAAGGGGGAGGCCGAATCCCTCCCCTTCCTTCTCTCTTCCCCTCTTTCCTTCTCCTCTGGTGTGGCCCATATGGGGGGCACAATAGCCCCTGCTGGCTGCTGTGTTTCCCCTCTTGGCCCATTAGGCCCATATTTTTTGCCGGGGGTGCCCGGAACCCCTTCCGGTGACCCGATATGTACCCGGTACCCCCGGAAAACTTCCGGTGTCCGAATACCATCGTCCTATATAGAAATCTTTACCTCTCGACCATTTCGAGACTCCTTGTCTTGTCCGTGATCTCATCCGGGACTTCGAACAACATTCGGTCACCAAATCATATAACTCATATAATACTAAATCGTCATCGAACGTTAAGCGTGCAGACCCTACGGGTTCGAGAACTATGTAGACATGACCGAGACACTTCTTTGGTCAATAACCAATAGTAGAACCTGGATGCTCATATTGCCTCCCACATATTCTACGAAGATCTTTATCGGTCGAACCGTTATGACAACATACGTTATCCCCTTTGTCCATCGGTATGTTACTTGCCCGAGATTCGATCGTCGGTATCTTTATACCTAGTTCAATATCGTTACCGGCAATTATATTTACTCATTCTGTAATACATGATCCTATGACTAAGTCACTTTGCTTGCAAGGCTTCTTATGATGTGCATTACCGAGAGGGCCCAGAGATACCTCTCCGATACTCAGAGTGAAAAATCCTAATCTCGATCTATGCCAACCCAACAGACACCTTCGGAGATACCTGTAGAGCATATTTATAATCACCAAGTTACATTGTGACGATTGATAGCACACAAGGCATTCCTCCGGTATCCGGGAGTTGCATAATCTCATAGTCGAAGGAATATGTATTTGACATGAAGAAAGCAGTAGCAATAAAACTGAACGATCATTATGCTAAGGTAACGGATGGGTCTTGTCCATCACATCATTCTCCTAATGATGTGATCCCGTTATCAAATGACAACTCATGTCCATGGTTAGGAAACCTTTTTAACCATCTTTGATCAACGAGCTAGTCAAGTAGAGGCTCACTAGGGACACAGTGTTTGTCTATGTATTCATACATGTATTTAGGTTCCTGATCAATACAATTCTAGCATGAATAATAAATATTTATCATGAATAAGGAAATATAAAATAACAACTTTATTATTGCCTCTAGGGCATATTTCCTTCAGTAAGGTGGGCCAACTACTAATAAAGTAGTACACATTTAAAACTGACTATTGTACATGTCGACTATGAGGTTGGCTGTAGATGACATGACAACTCCTTATAGCCGACCGTTGGCTGTATTATTAACCATGCTCTAATTCATCTTAGGTTGTGCACCACGACCAAGGCGGAGGAAAAAATGAGAGAACTTAATGTTTATTTGCTTAATAGCATTGCATGCAATGGACTGACCACTGCATGTCGTGTTTGGTAGTGTAAAGTCATCGATAGCATACACGCCCCACATATCTTATTGGTTGATTCCTTTATTTATGTCAAAAAAACAATAAACAAGGTGAAAGTTAATGCACCACGCCTAAGTGTTTTGGGATTATTTGGTTTTCATAAGGTGACTTACACACCTAGACGGAGGTAGTAGTACGTATTGTTTTCAATGTTCATGTAATGCAACTGATACAAGAATTCAAACTAACTAGTTTAAATTCATTCATACACGGCCTGATTTCATATAAACATGCCAGATTTCATTGCATTTCAGACATTCTTCAACTACAAAGCGGTGCTCGTCCGGCTCTGGAGGTTTAATTAATTAACCTAATTTATGATCTCCGGCGCCCATTCCTCGTGTCCGACCCAAGAACCGAAGCTTCTTCTCCAGCTCCGCTTTCGGCGCCACAGGAAGTGAAGTTGTCCGACTCCACATCGCCGCCAAGCAGCTAATTGGTTGTCGATGTTCAACCCGCCAAGCTTGGCTTCAACAGGAGGGGTAGGAGCGGTGGCCTTACTTGGACCCGAGCGGCGGCGTCATACCGTCTTCTACTCTTCCTCGTTTTCTGTGTGGCACGGCCTCATTGCCGGCGGGGCGGGGCCTCGACGGAGCTGCCGATGTCTTCTGCCTCATTTTTTGTAGGGCGGCACCTCGGCAGAGCGGGGGAAATTCCCTGCCTCGTTGAAGGTGGAGCGGGGCCTCAGCGGAGCCGGTGATGTCCTCTGCAACGTTGCCGGCGGGGTGGGGCCTCGACGGAACCGGCGAAGTCCTCTGCCTCGTCGTCGGTGTCACCAAACAGCGCCTCGCCCGCTTCATCGTCCTCCTTGTTGGCGGCCGCAACCTCCGCCACCCACATGCGGTACCGCCAGCGCTCGAGGCGGCTCTCGCGGGCGGAGCGGTACGACTCGAGCAGCGCCTCCTGCTCCGCCCGCTCCGCAGCGATCTGCTCCTCCGCCTGTAGGTGCTCCTGGAGGACCTGGTGGTTGTAGGCAGCGTCGGCCTGCGCCTCCCAGAACTTCTCCTCTCGCTGCTGCCTCACCATGTCCATGCATTGGGCACGGGCCTCGCCGATGGTCATGGTGCAATGCACCGGCGAGGATGGTGCGGAGGAGGAGGTTGGCGCCGGCTCCTCAACCATCATGTTCTCCATTTGGACGTCGTCGTTCTTCTGGTCCGCCGTCTGCCCGTCCCGGAGAGCAGGTGGAGAGCGAGGAAGACATGGTGGGAGTGGTGTGGAGAGGAGAAAGGGAACGGACGCGGATGACTGCGGCCATGGCCGGGGCAGCGGTTTATATAGCAATGGTGGGCGGCAGAGGGACGGACAGTGGTGCCAGAGTAGCTGCTTCGGCAACCGTGTATCATTAATGTGGGCGGCAGATGGACGGACGGACGACACTTGTGTCATTTGAACGCGGAGCAGTCGCCTGCACCGGGACGCGGCACGGGCGGCGCTGACCGTTTCGGGCAGGAAGCGCACGCGGGCGAGGGAGAGGGTCTGGGTGGGCCAGGGTGATCAGACTCGTGCTTGGCAGCGGTCCGGTCCAGCAGCCGGACATGCTGGCTCGCCAGCGAGCTCGCCGAGCTCAGCGACGACAACCAGACGATGGACGAGGCTTCTGAGCAGGAGCCGGCACCACCGCCCAAGCCGGTTCATGCCTTGTTCACCATAGAGCAGGTGCGGCCGCACTTTGACGCCCTAATGGCATAAGAGCTACCAGCGCTGCCGGAATCGGCATTCCGGCAAGTGCAGGATGACTAGTGCTACAACCTCCGTCTCCTCAACGAGCACCAGCTCGCGGAGGGACGAATCGACGGCGAACAAGCGGACGTCAATGCCGTTGCGGACATGTGGCTCGATGATTCTGGCTTCCTGAATGAGTAGCGGGCGCTGTATCAGACCATCCGTAGGGCCCGCGAGGCCCTCTTCGTCGACCTTCGAGTTGCTGCGCTCGCCGTGGCGCCGCCGTCTCGTGTTGTCAACATGGTCAACGAACATGAGGCATCAGGAGATGACTTTACGTGGAGAGGATGATAGTATGGACACACCAGAGCCATCGCCATACGTACGCAAGTGCCTCCTTATTATACAACTATATAAAAAAATTGCCTCCTCCTGGTTTCCTAACACCACGGCCCCACACCATTGTCAACGTATATAGTCAATAAACGAGAGAATTGCACAACGAGCAGCCGACAGCTGTGACCCAGTAGCTCGAGCAGTATTTGTTTTTTGAGGGGTGAGCAGAATTTTGTTTGACCGATGTTTTCGTTGTTGTTATCAACTGGGCGGGCTGTGGCCCGTCTAGCCCAGGATATTATTTTATGTCAACCAAATATCCAGCCCAGATATAAATTTTTCAAAGTGAAAATGGCTTGCCCAGCTATACTTTTTCTGAGGAATACCCAACCCAGGCCAACTTGTTATTCTCCGGCCCACTTGGCTGCAAATCTTTCCTACGAGGGATGCATTAGGCTTACCAAGAAAATAGGCTTTAAAAATAATAAATGGGCTTTAAAAATAATAAATGGGCTGTAATTATGAAAAATGTGCTGTAAATATAAAAAAATGCTCCGAACAGGTAATTAGTTTCAGAATTATTTTTTTGGATTTTCTTGACAGAACCTCGTCAGAGGGCGGGGAGCTCCTGCATTGCATTTTTTTGGATTTTTAAAATTTTAATTTTATTAATTGTTGCGCAAAATTTCGTTGAATTTTTACCTAATATAAATTTATTTTATATTATATTTAATATGGCTCGAAATTTCGGGATAAGTAATATATCGGATCCCATCAAAATGTGGGAAATTTGGTTGAAATTATAAACCGTTGTCTTGGCTACAAAAATCGGTAGTAATGTTAACAAACAGTAAATGGGCTGCAGTAAATTCCATTAGAATTAAGAAATGGGATGTAAATTATTACAAATCGCAAATGGGTTATATGCTCTCTGCCACAGATGTGATGCTCACTTGTGGGCCTACTAGGTTGACGCGTACGTAGCCCTCAAAAGAAAAGTTGACGCGTACGCAAGGCTTTTTCACCTTATAGTCAACACACGATTCTAACAGCTCTGGCCGTTGGATGTTCACCCAACGGCTGTCGTGCTTCTTTAATCTCGGATATTCTTGCTTCAGCCACCCAAAACACCATCGTCGGTACCGCCTGCTACCGCCTCCCATGGCCGGCTGTGCTGTCGCGCAGGGCTCACCGGCCCACCCTACTCCCATCGCTGTCCAGGCCATTCCTATACTCACCAACACCTCTTGTTATTCTCCGGCGACGGCAACCTCACACCGCAGCTGAACCAGTGAACCCTCGTACTCTCCTCCGCGTGGCCATCCACTGCTGTGTCTTCGCCGGCTCTGGGTCGTTCCCTTCCTAGGCCTCGTTGTCGTCCACCGCGTTGGTTTTCTCGGGGCGGTGTGGTCAACTTTGTCAACAAACGACAGCCATTGGAAGAGGGATGTACGTGGAGTGGCTGATAGTAGGGACCCACATGGTCCATGGCCGCACGCAAGCAAGTGCCTCCTTATTATGCGAAAACAAATGATTTCTCCCCCTGATAGGTTTGACCCACGAGTTACATCTTCGCACGCATGCAAGTGCCTCCTTATTATGCGGAAAAAAGTTTCCTCTCCCTGATAGCTGGGACCCACCAGCTACATATTCGCACGCAATGAAGTGCCACCTTATTATGCGCAAAAAAATGCTTCCCCCTGCTATCTGGGACCCACCAGATTTGGATGCTGACTTGTGGGCCTACAAAGTTGACGCGTACGCAGGGCTTTGTCAACTTAGTCAACAAACGATTCTAGGTGCAGTGACCGTTGGATGTTAATTCAACCGCTGTGCTGCGTCTTCAACCTCTGGTCTTCTTGTTCCAGCCGCCCAAATCAGCGCCCGCCGTACTGCCTGCTCTTGCCTCCCGTGGCATGTTGTGCTGCCATCGCTGGCCATGCCATCCCTCTACTCACCCACACCTCCTGTTATTCTCCGGCGATGGTAGCCTGACACCGCAACCGAAGCAGTCAGCCCTCGTACTCCCCTCCGCGTGGGCATCCACTGCCGCGTCTTCCCCGGCTTCGCGTCGTTCCCTTCCTAGGCCTCGCCATCGTCCACCGTCTTGGTGCTCTCGGCGTGGCGTGGTCAACATGGTCAACGAAGGACAACCATCGAAAGAGGACTTTAGGCGGTGAGGCTGACAGCTTGACCCACCATCTACATCTTCGAACACAAGGAAGTGCCTCCTTATTACTCGCAAAATAAAAATGATTCCTCCCTGACGGTGTCCTGACTAGGGGGTACTCACCATGTCGTCTCCCGACCAGTGGGCCGGGCCGAGGACCCCCATGGCGGTTCACTAATGGGCCAGTTTGGACAGCCGATGACATATACGAGGAAGATTCCACAAGACTTGGTGATCAAGACAAGGACTCCTCTCCACCGACGTAGCCGACTAGGACTCTTGTTATCCTAGGCCTCCGGTACATTATATAAGCCGAGGCCAGGCTCGTTGATAGATAGATTATGACATTACTCATCATACCCCTAGGGTTTAGACCATAATATATGATCTCGAGGTAGATCAACTCTATACCTTGATACTTCATTAATATAAATAAGAGCAGGACGTAGGGTTTTACCTCCATCAAGAGGGCCCGAACCTGGGTAAAACATCGTCTCCTTCGTTCCTGTTACCATTGATCCAAGAATCTACAGCTTGGGACCCCCTACCCCGAGGTCTGCCGGTTTTGACACCGACAATGGTGCTCTCATTGAGAGTTCCGCTGTGTTGTCGGCAATGGATCAATGGCTCGCCTGCAGATCAACTGCGACGTCGGCATATTCGTCGCCGACTCGACTGGTCACCTTGGCTCGACCGAGGACTGCGCTCCGCCTTAGATCGTCATGATCGGATGAGGGCCTTCATCAACATCAACTCCGATCTCTATCAAGATCGTGGAGGAATCATCCATATAGCTCGAGGGCTCAACTTCAACATTGTCCTCGGGCGACCGTGCTGTTTTTCTATACAGCGGATTTGTATTCGCCGTCGCTGCTTTCTCGGGTGTCGCTTTGACGATTGCTTTGGTGGAATAGTGCGGAATTGTGTATATAACAACCCTGTAAAGTTTCGTCGCGTTCCGATGGAGGAATCTCCGGCGATCTACGATATACCGGAGCCCTGTCAAATCTGGACGGGAATCTGGATGAGTTTAGGGCCAGGAGTCCAGCGCCCAGCTCGGACATCATTTGAAAGATCCAACCATTGATCGGCTGCGGAATTATCATATCAATCACCCCTCAAAATTTCAGCTCGATCCGACCGTTCAAATTCTGGGAACGGCCCAAGGAGTGCGTCAATTTTTGGATTCGTTTTCTGCGTGAAAACGAATCCGACCCGAATTCATCTTTCTTCATGAACGGGATATTGAACATCCTTTTTGGAAGGAAACCTTTTCTAGGGTATTGTGTGTTGTTCTCAAACACGTGCCTACAAATTTTTAGTCTTTCCCGAGGCAATTTTCACCGTCGTGCCGATGTCAAACCGGCCCGACCACGTTGCTCCACGGCTGCCGACCTGTGCCAGCATCGACTGCGCCGTCGCTCCATCAAGCCGACGACACCTCCTCGGATCATAACCTTGGTAAGTCGAGCAAGAGTTCGGCATCGTGAAGCCGAGCATGAGATCGGCATCACGAAACCCTAACTTGAGCAACCCTGAAGCTTCAACTTAAGGATCTCTCTCCGACCCGATCCCGGGGTCGGCTCTTATCTCGCATCCGGCTTCAAGCCTGGATGCGGCCTCTGCGTCCGAAGATCGGAAGTCAATTCCGGCCGGACTCGCCTCTCTTATCCCGGATCCAGCTCCAAGCCTGGACGCGACTTCAGCGTCCGAACACCAGGAGCCAGGCCTGGCCGGACTCGCCCCTCACACCATCGTACCGGAGGACGACTCTGAAGAAATCTCAAATACCAATCCGGCTAAATCTCGCCCTGCTAAACGAGATGCTATATCGGATCCAAACGATGACCACTCCACCGGACTGACATCGGCATTCAGGCCATATTTCTTTAATTATTTACTTCACTTAAATTAATTAAGTAGAAGATTTTTTTTAAAAAATATATATCATTATCTTTATTTGTTATTAGTTTTGATTTGCACCTTTTTTTATGTGCACAGGTAAATCGACGTCGACTGGTCTGCGTCGTCTGATCCAACACCTCGGCTGGACCGGGGGCTTCGCCATCGCTTTATCGACCTACCCGGGGACTTCAGCGTCACCAGCCGACCAGCTTCGTCACCTCGGCTGGACCAGGGGCTTTGCCTCGCCGCATCGACCGAGCGGCATCGCCACTTCATCAAGCCGAGTTCTTCGCTCGGGCACCTAAGAACCGGCTTGGGGGCTAGGATCTCAACCCACTGCAAGCTCGGCCCACGTCATCAACGCCGAACACATTAACCAGCTAAGTCGCTTTCATGCTCAAAGTTTTTAAAATTTTAATTTGTGTTCGGTTCGACCATGCTCACATACGTTGTTTGTTAAAAGAAACTCCCTCTACCCATGTTAACTGGGGGCTCCTAAAATTTATATGAGCCATTCTATAATAAATATTTTTTCTTTCTTCTAAGTCGTTGCAAAGTCTTTTTGCACTACTTCTTTTTCCGACGAGAGTGTGTGGTCAATAGCCGGATAGCCTATTTTCTCTCTAAAGCCGCTCGCGTTTAGTTCTCTAAACTGGCCTGAGAAACACTCTGCCTTCGGGATAGGAGGTTGAAGCCGAAGGCTGACCCGCTTGAAGTCTGGAGATCGGATGTATCATGTTAAAGCACGACGGAAGCATAAATTAATTTTAAGACCAATTTCGGATTGGCACCAAAAACTTGATTTAGTTCGGGCGTAAGGTTTTTACTGAAGTTTTTTGGTTTTCCAAGCCTATGGCACTTTTAACCTATTTGTGTGTTTTCAGCATAACTTTCGCAGTGCAACGTCGGACACCTTTACAGATTCGGCAATATCAACAGTGGGCTGCAACTAGAGCCGAACCCACTGAAAGCCAAGTTAAGTCATGGAGTCCTCGGCAAAACATTCTCGGATATTGCCTTATATGCATCGGTTTCGAATTGTGTCTTCAGTCAATAGTTGGGTTACCCGGCTCCTGTGCTTGCCTCCTACGTTCCGCTTTGTTCGGGTAGGAGCGCAAAGGGAGAACCATTGCGATTGTGCTTCCAGCTCGAATGGTTAAGCGCCTTCGTGGAGAAAGCCGAAAACTGACTGTCACAATAAGCATAAAGTGGTCAGCGATCCAATGATTGTGTCAAACTACAGATTGATAGGGATCACCCTCTGTTAAACGATGGGCCTTTCATAATTTTGGCCGAAGTGTTACTGGTTTGACCCCGGTTGACGCCGAACACTAACCAGGGGCTAGTAACTGGCCCCGAACTTTAAACTCCTATGACTAAGTGAAAGTTATAAAGCCTGCATATCTGATTGCCTCGTTTCCGCTAACACAACCGCCTCCGGGCACCGAGACGTCGGCTAAGGGTTGTATTGTTAGTACGGAAACACCCTGTGTAGCATCTACAAAGGGGTGGAAGCCGACGATGGGCTACTTTTAGGTTATAAACAGTCTCAATGGAGAATTTGCCTTCCGTAATTATCGTAATAAAGCTATAAATATGCATCAATTTGACTTAAGATTTTGGCCAAGCTGGATTGCTTGGCTCCTGTGCTTACCCCTACGTTCCCGATTGTTCGGCTAGGCGGTAAAGGGAGCACCGTGTTAGTACCTCAGACTGGGTGAAGCCGAAAGCTAGCCATCTTAAAGAATATAATTGGTCGGCAACGATGGAAGTGAAAATTTTGGTTCATTATGGACCACAGAGTTCGGGAACTTTCTCCTAACTAAATCCTTAATATTTTCCTCCCACATTGATCGGAGTTGAGGTTTCATGATCATCATCAACATGACAGCCTGGGAAAAGGAACCTGTAATGGAACTATTTTTCCCAGAAGATGTTTTATAACATATCTCTCTGCGTACCTTTGTTTATAAAACAATATGGCCGGATTGCCTTGTTTGTCGTAAATCTTTGCCCTTATAAAGGCTTTATAAAGTAGGACGAACACTCTTCGGCTGCTGGCCGAGGAGATTGAAGCCGATGGTCGGTCAACAAAGTTTTGTACAATGCGGATCCGAGCATTAGTGATGTAATGTACTTGGATACATAGAATCATTACACATAAATTGTGATATACTCCGGACATTGATCCTTAATTCGGCCACCCGTGCCCACAATAAGGCTCGAGGGCTACTGGGCTTCGCGCTTCTCATTTACAAATATTAAAGGGGCACATCGATCCCCTGATCTGGTGTTGCCACCTGACCATTGGCTCGGGGGCTACTGCATCGACGATTCAATGCAGACAGTTTACAAAGTGCAAAATAGTTCCCGAGGAGATTATGATCCTCAGGTTGGTCGGCCGCACCCAACCTGAGTCTCGAGGAATATGCACACCACATTTCTATTCCTAAGTATGCTACAGAGCTAGGAGTTGATCCTTAGGCCGATTTTGTGAATCGACCTGAGTCTCAGGGGCTACTGGGATCACCGGTTTTATGCCATCCTTCAGGTGCATGCCGGACATTGAGCGGACACACACCTTGAGGGCTACTGGCTATATACCTCGGCAGATAATAAATTGCACAAATCAGAATTAAATTCACAAAAATCAGCCCACAGCCGAGGTGGTGCACCACCGCGGGAGCAGTCCGGCATAAAGCTCGGATGCAAGTGGCTAGCTCCATAGAGGGCATCTCCGGCATTAAGCTCGGTTTAACCCTTTTAACTTTTTCAAGACCGAGGTAATCTATGACATCTCGGATACAGTCCGGCATTGGTGCCCGGCTGCGAGATGACACCTCTGATGTAGTCCGGCGTTGGTGCTCGGCTGTGAGAGGACACCTCGGAAGCAGTCCGGCATAAAGCTCGGCTGCTAGTGGCTGGTTCCATAAAAGAACCTTTTTGGCGTTGGAGCTCGGATACAGACCAGCGTTGAAGCTCGGATACAGTCCGGCGCTGGAGTTCGGATACAGACTGGCGTTGGAGCTCGGCTGCAACAGATACCTCGGATGCAGTCCGGCGTTGGAGCTCGGATGCAAGAGGACACTACTGCATGGGAAACACTTCGAACCCGACGTGTGGCGTAAAAGATAACAAGGCATTGATAAAGGCCGAGAACTTAAAAGACTCCTCGGATACCCGACGTAGGAACTTTTCGGATATACCTCGGCAATCCTCAAGATCGGAGATGGGAAGATTTGTTGAACCAGATTTCAAGACCGATGACCGAAGACAAAGAACAGTTCGGAAGAACCGAGGAGCGTCCCCAACTTGAAGACCGGTTCAGGGGGCTACTGACGGTGTCCTGGGCTAGGGGGTACTCACCATGTCATCTCCCGACCAGTGGGCCGGGCCGAGGACCCCCATGGCGGTTCACTAATGGGCTAGTTCGGACAGCCGATGACATATACGAGGAAGATTCCACAAGACTTGGTGATCAAGACAAGGACTCCTCTCCACCGACGTAGCCGACTAGGACTCTTGTTATCCTAGGCCTCCGGTACATTATATAAGCCGAGGCCAGGCACGTTGATAGATAGATTATGACATTACTCATCATACCCCTAGGGTTTAGACCACAATATATGATCTCGAGGTAGATCAACTCTGTACCTTGATACTTCATTAATATAAATAAGAGCAGGACGTAGGGTTTTACCTCCATCAAGAGGGCCCGAACCTGGGTAAAACATCGTCTCCTTCGTTCCTGTTACCATTGATCCAAGAATCTACAGCTTGGGACCCCCTACCCCGAGGTCTGCCGGTTTTGACACCGACACTCCCCCTGATAGCTGGGACCCGGCAGCTATATCTTTGCACGCAGGAAAGTGCGTCTTTATCTTCCCTGACAGCTGGGACCCACCCGATCGAAGCGTACATAGCGTTGTCTGTCTGGTCGCGAATGTGTACGTACATACTGGTCGATCGGTCTCTCTGCAAGGATGAACCGTGGCCGAGCAAGCAGCAGCACATGTAGTAGTAGAGCCCCCGACGTAGCAGTTCAGGCAGTCCAGTCTAAACCGTGTACACATACGTACATCCACTTGCCAAAAAATACGGCCACATACGTACATACGGGCGGGGTCTCAAACGCCTACTCGCGCATACGTACGACCAAGGCTTGTGTACATGGAGAGGCAGTGGACGGGAGCAACGGCGTCTTGTTCATCGGCAGCCAACCGGCTGGGTCGGAACGGAGAAACTGCGTCGTGTTCATCGGGAGGCAACGGAATGTGTTGTGTTCATTGGGAGCCAGTCGGCTTGGACGGAACAGCCAAAACGAGGCATGGCGTACCGCAGAACGGAGGAAACGGCCTTCTGTTCGACCGCCTACGGTCGAAATGGGATCCTGTTCATCGGGAGGGGTCTGGCGTACCGCAAAATGGAGGAAATGGACTTCTGTTGGAGCGCCTACCGAGGGGTGTGGCGTACCGCAAAACGGGACTCCAGGAGCTACTATTCATCCACCGTCAACTGCCTCTCGCTCCAGCCTTCACGGGGTACTATTCATCCACTGTCGTCCTCCAGCCTCCACCGGCTACTGTTCATAGAGCCTCCACGGGATCCTGTTCATCCACCCCCAACCAGCTCGGGTGTGGCGGCCTTCTCGGGGTCCTGTTCATCCAGCCGCAATGGCCTACTACCACGGGGTCTTGTTCATCCAACCCCCACCGGGAACTGTTCATCCACAGCCAACCAACCAGCTCGACTCACCACATTTCGACTCGTTCTACGTATCACACGCACGGTAGCAATGGTCACTGTTCATCGAGAGGCAACCCAACACCGGCTAGCTACGTCTCGCACGGGGGCTCTATCGGCTTCAGTAAGCAGCAGCAGTGATCGATCGCTCGGGTTCAGTCAGCAGCGAATGGATCGCTCGGGTTCAGTTAACAGCCAAGGGATCGATCGCTCGGGTTCAGTAACGTAGCTAGTACGATCGCTCAGGTTCAGTTAGCCAACGCCTCGCACACACGCGCGTACACGAGAGAAACGCGCAAACCAAAGTGCATCGCTCGGCCCCGACCACCCACCTTAACTGGGAACTCCCCGATATTTTCCTCGCCCTCACTTCTACCACGATTTTTTCCGTCATGGACGGAATGTCATGTAGGTGCATCTCCGGCCCGCCCAGGACGAAAAGCCCATTTTCTGTCATGATTTTTTGTCATAGAAGTAGAAGCCCACCACATCTATGATGATACGTGGATTATCGTCATAGAAGTGTCATAAGCACGACAGAAAAACTTTTTGTTCGGGCCAAAATGTCACGGATGTATCTTTTTTTGTAGTGATACAATGTCCTTGATGTCAAGGCCGCTCACGGGACGTCCCTCGATGCTCTCAAGGGTGGCACAAAACTTGTTGCACTCTTGTTGTATCACCCTCCAACGCTTCGAGAGGGACACCCACCCACGTTTGCTCTCCATTTGGTACGGCACGAACTTCTTGCATTCATGAAATTCGCGATGAACATGTAGCCAAAAGGTTGATGCCTTTTGCTCGGCGCCGACCTTGGGGTCTTGTTCAATGCCCCTTCCAACATTCACAAAGGAGCTTGTCCTCATCCTTTGTGTATGCCTTTGTCCGCTTGCTTTGGCACTTCTTGTTTGCATTGGCTTGGGTGGAGAGCTCGTCTTCGAACAAAGGCTCCCCGTCGATGTCCACTTCATCTTCTTCTTCTAGGTCGTAGCCTTCCAGGAATTCATGGTCGAGCGGGAAGGCGCTGCCCATGCCACCTTGGCCTTGCATGAAGGGGTCGGCCATGCCTCCATGGCCTTGATCAAAGGTGGCAGACATGAAGGGGCCTCGGCCGTCTTGGCTTTGGTCTCGTCGGGATCGAAGGCAGCCGCACCAACACCGCCTCCAAAGGCAGCGACACCCACACCACCATCGAAGATGATGTTCCCCATGATGAAACGGTTGGCCGTCTCGTCATCCGTGGCCGGCATTCTGTCAAACAGGTTACGGGCGTCAAGATGCATGTCGGCTGGAATCTCCCGTGGGCGTTTCCTCTGACCCCCGGTGGACGATCCACCGGCCACAAGTGTGGCGTTGAGGTCGATGGCCATGGGCGCGGGCGTGGCCGGTGCCACCATGCTCACCTCCGACGAGCATTCCCCGAAGAAACGGGAGGCTTGCGGATAGGGATGGAAGCCGGGAATCGGCGGCGTGGAAGACGTGCGCGGCGACTCTGGCAGTGGCACACGAGGAAAGGGCGACGAGCCCGTGCTGGCCGCGGCCACGGCCACGGCGACGAGCCCGTGCTGTCCTGGGTTTAACCCTAGGTAGAGCAGGGCCTCCCTCGTTGCCGTAACGACTCTGGCAATGTTTCCTCTTGCTGTGCAGCGGCGGCCAGGGCAGCGGCGGACGCGGCTTCGAGCTTGCGTTCCTGCACGTGCCTCCGGCTCTTCCTCTTGGCCGACTGCACGGCCCGCTGCTCGTCCGTCAACGGCTTCTTCTTGGTCGCCGCCGCCGCCTTGCGGACGGCGCGGGGCTTGCCTTTGGCGGCGACAAGGGAGGCGAGGACGGCGCCGGCGCGTCGTCCATGGCGAGTGGCCGGGAGCGCGAGCGAGCGGGAATTTTTTGGGAAAGAGAGGGAAATGGGGGTGGTTGCGCCTCCGACTGGCGGGCCAGGGGAGGAGTAGGTGGGCGTCGCGCGCGTCCGTTTCGTGTCCGCGCCGACGCAAACGAGACACAAATTTGGCCAGAAATGGGTCGCGCGGCGGACAAAAAGCGGACGCTCGTCCATTTTGGTCGGCACGTTGGACCGACTTTTGTGTCCGTTTCGACCCAAACAGACACGCGCGGACACGCGCGGACGAAATGGGCCGGCGCGTTGGAATTGCTCTTAAGTCTTGGTGTTGCAAGGCGAGTTATAGCATATTTTGTGCACTTCAAAGAAAACCAGGAAGAATTCATCTGTAGAAACTAGAAACATGTGACAGTTTTTCATAACGAATGCATCACAAATAATTCGTGCACAGGACCGCGGCACATTCTTCACGGCTGACGCGCACGACACCAGCGACCATTAACAGTTGATCGAATGACTTTATTATATTTCCTATAATCCCTATGCTCATATGGCCCCAGCGCCATACGATATGTCCTACAGTATATCTACGCACGCCCGATCTTCTCCACCAGGCGTCTCTCGATCTCCATCCTCTTCTTCATGAGCAGCGTGTACTTCTTCAGGAGCTCCCTGCCCTCCTCCCCCGGCGCCGGGACCGCCAGCTTTGCACCGAGCGAGGTCTTCTCCAGGTTGCCCGTGTACATGCGGGAGATGGGAACAAAGCCTCCTTCCTCCTTGCACAGCCACCCGTGGGCGGCTCTCAGAGCTGCACCCAGCGAGGCCGAATCTGTTCGAGTTCCACAAGCAGTATCAGTTCTTCTATTCTTGTTCTTCTTATTTTTGCGTCGGTAGATAGCTTTACGACTTTGCGTAAATTTTACGGAGGAACAAAGGAGAGTTTTTGACGTACCAGGTCTCTCAACTGTGAAGACAGGGCAGCCAAAGATTTGCGCGATCAACTTGAGGATGCTCTCATTGGAGGATGCCCCACCGGTTGCTATGATCCGCTTTGGTGGGTTGGGCATGCCAAACCGCTCGGCATGCCCTCTCATGGACAACATCTGACCCTCGACGATGGCACGGACCTATGCACAAGGAATCATGAGTGTGTGGCTCGTTTGTTTGCCACCAGTATCATATCATATGAAGTTAGAGAATGATAAGACCGTTAAGGCTACCTCAGATTGTGGATCGAATTCTTGCACCTCATGCTCCTTCAGATTGTCACATGAGGCGTCATTGAAATTCTCGGCAATGTATCGGTGGAAACCAACTGCGTCAAACATGCAAATTTGTAAAGGTTATAAGTTATAACTGACAAGAGAAATGGACAAAATTTTAAAAATGTTATTACATGATTACCAGGAAGAGGAGGCAGGATTTCATGGTCTTTGTAGTAGAATCCTAACTTCCCACCTATGAGAAAATATAGATGTATTTCATGATGTCAGAAACTTAGAATCACACTTCATTCATTGTCAGTGGTGACAATTAGCATGAGGAAGCTTTTAACCCTTGATAAACTACAGAAAATTAGCAGGCCTGGAAAGAAATCATAGTTCAGGGAGTTGCAATCCATTCAAAATTTTAATTTATATGCGCTAAAAATATTAGCAATAACATCTTGGAACAGAAAAGACCAAGACAACTTCTGTAAAAACTTACCATTCAGAGGGGGTGTTTTCTCTAGATAGTTATTGAAAACATCCCACGATTTTTCTGCGCACTGATTCCGCACATCTGAAATAACATCGAGAGTAGTGTCAGCGAAGTAATAGTAGCATGCCCAGAATTTTCAAACATTACAAACCCATATTTATAACTTCCAATTTTTTTGTGAAATCCACATGAACATGCAGATACTCTCTACATACTTGTAAAATTTTATCAATAAATATTTTTATTTGTGCGTACATAGTGAGCATCTGCATGTAGTGTATCTTTTTTCTCCAGATTTTAACAGAACTCCAAAATGATTTTCTTTTTGAATTTTAAAAGCCAGGCTCCATGGATCCTGGGATCCTAATTGTAGTTTCCTGATGCCATACATCGCAATACAGATAGAAGGATAACAGTTTTATACCTTCCCGGGTCAATGAGCCATTTTTGTAACATAGCATCACCATGTAACCATCCGGTTCAACAGGGTTGGGAAAAATATGGCCTTCAAGGCTTGGTTTAGCTTCGGCAGTAATCCCAAAAACCTAAAATACAATTAGGAGATAAGTATAACAGCAGCTTGAAAAAGAAAATACAACACAACTGAAACAGGATCCTTGCAACTCACTGTGTCACTAGTACCAAGGCTGATTGCAAGATCGCCAGGTGTATTCAGTGTTAAACCTACAACAGATGCAATGGTCCAATGGAATGTCAATGATGAATAGAGGAAAGTAATAATCACTTGCTGCTAATTGGGCTGTGATTGTTAAAAGATATAACAGCTGCATTGAAAAGGACAACACCAGCAATTCGTAAAAGAATCAAAGAAACGACAGTGGAGTACCTGCAAGGCTATTGGGATTGTCACCTGACCACTGAATAACCAAACAGTTCTTGTCAAACTGATGCCTGCAAATGCGTATTGCATCAATAAACTTATGGGATGATACTGCAAATAATCTTCATTGCTTCTGCCATTAGGATTGCATTTGTTAAGACCATTAAGCTAGCTTAGCTGTTAACAAATTATTTCTATAGTCTAGGGTGCACTTACTAATCTTCATTGCTTCTGCCATTAGGATTGCATTTGTTAAGACCATTAAGCTAGCTTACCTGTTAACAAATTATTTAAAAACCAATTACTAATAGATTCCCTTTGACACCGAAAAAGAGGATTGACAGAAAATACTGGAGTTACAGATTTGCAGGTGTACACTTAATTACCAAGTGGCATAAAAAGAACGTAACCATATTTTTACAGATACACCACACGAGTGCAGCAGTAAAACAAGAACTCACCTTTCTACAAAATATGAAGAAATCCGACCTGCAGCTGCATATGCTGGTGCCAGATTTCCCAGCTTCTGTTCAAGATCAGGAGCAGTTGCCTGGAGGAGGAAGTGCACAATTTGATATTTTATTCTTAGAGAAATGTGAAATTTATTTAAATATTTTTTATATTTAAGCCATTCAAGAAATCTGGTGTGTAGCTAAACAGACAAGGGGCGAACCTCTAAAACAGCTTTTGACCAGGTCCTCTTGTTTATATCCATCAAGTTCATCCCAGCACCATCAGTTTCATCAATACTTGCATAGCATCCAGCAAGGATAGATGCCATGAATGAGCTCACCAAAGATATTCTCTCGGTATTTTCATAAATATGGGGTGCTGTTTGGTAGATCTTCCGTATCTGGGGCCCAGTGAATCTCTCATAGGCACGAGACCCTGTCAGCTTAGATAACTCCAATGCTCCTCCGACAGCATTTTCTATTTCTCTGCATTGCTTGGTGGTACTACTGTCCATCCATATTGGCGAGTCCATGGTAGAAAAGGCATCCTTAAGCTGGGATACCAAGCTCTTACCAGGATCCAGGGAAGACAATACAGCTTGACTACCCTTCTTCCAATAAACGCTGCCATGCTGTTGCCCACTCCCTGAAATGGCCACAACCTTACTGAAGTTGATCTTTGGTTTTAGTTTCTCAAGAAGCAGTTCCAAAGCCTCAACCCACATTATGGTTGGTGAATATATACGGCCGTCATCTGTAGGATCTCTGTAGACCCCACCCTCGGTTTTGTAGTGCGGTAACTCGGAGTCAAAATTAACAGTTTCAGAAGCGACTATTATTAACTCATTGCTGAGCACAGTAGCTTTCACAGACCTGTAACATAACATTGCAGAATTAGATCCCACAATGGTGGTAAACTGCACAATTATCATGATAACAAAAGGAAAAAAGTATGAGCACATCTGAAGCAAATGGTGGGTGCATTGCCGGGTAAAGCGATCAAGGCTTTATCAGCATGCGGCATCTAAAAGAAAAGAAACAGCATGCCCAAAATGCACCCTCGGTCTGTTGCCTGTGTATGGTTTAAAAGGAGTGAGGAGCATAGGTGATTAGCATGGACATAGAGCTGAACCCACAACCTGACACATAAGTGTCTGCATCTATAAAACCTCATATCTCATAATTAGATGTTCACACCAGCTATTTTCATTGACATTTCAGGTTTTTCTGGATTCAATCTTGTGCGGAAACCTTTCAATTACGAACTTAAAAAATCTCTATCCCTGTGTGCCACTGTCTTACATCTAACATCTTCAGTTAGGCACCATAGATACTAGAGAACCAGATAATCTTATCACCAAAGAGTACAATTCTACGCAACAACATTTCCTTTCCACAAAAGGCAGTTCCAATTCAACTTCAGACCTCCTCGATCGGCCGCATCATCCCCATCGACCAGAACGATGATCAACATTCGACTCGCCCAAACCAAGCTACACAAGATCCGGCGTCCAAACAGCCAAAAGCTACTGAAGAAAAGACGCAAGAAAAGGGATAAGGAAGGAGGACTCACTGAGTGGAGCTGTCCAGTCCGAGGAAAAGAGCCCCATCCGGGAGGGTGCTCCGCCCGACCATGGCTGACGGCGACCGGTCCGCCTCGTCGGCGCCCACGCGAATCCCCTCCTCCGGGTACGACGGCAGGCGATGCGAGCCGGGAGGGGAGGAATCAGGTGGGTGGGGGAGGAGGAGCAGGTAGCGTCGAAGTGGAACAAACAAACAAATAAAAGACCAGGAGGACTTGGTGGGATAAGGACGCGCTATCCAGCTAGGATGAGATCAGGAGCGGCCATGCCGGAGCCATTCCGTTTCGGGTCGCGCGCCAAGGATCGCTCGCGTCATCATCATCTACTCATCCCTGCTGCTGCGTTCAGGTTGTTCATCCTTTCCCGAGGGTGGGCATTTCTTTTCTTTTCTTTTTTATTTTCTGGGTGGGTCTCACGTGTAGGTGACATGTTTTTATTAGAAATTTTCATTTTTCTTGGTCGGGTCCCATTTGTAAGCGACATGTAAGAGACTCTAGGAGAGTTGCCTATCTGCCTGGCCGCCATAATAACCGCTGTTAATAAGACGATTTGGCCCGAAAAGATACTCTAGTATAGTCATCATTTCGTTAGGGATCATCATAATTTATGGAGCATCCTCCATATCTAGATTCTTAATCGCCATATATGGTGATGTATCGGGGCTGCCTTTTGGTGGTTACTAGTGACAGGGGCGCCACCCTGTGGCGTCGCTTGAGAGGAAATTGTATGCACATTTTTATTTAAAAAATGCATAGAGTCCTCGCCTTCATCTAGAAAAATATTTTTAAAAAATCCTCACCTCCATCTAGAAAAAGAAAAGAAAAGAAAATCATCAACGCAGCCTACCAGCAAGCGCACCTTTGCGTAGCCCTTCATTTAAAAAAATGTACGGGGTCATCACCTCCATCTAAAAAGAAAAAACATTTAAAAAAAATTCCTCACCTCCATCTAAAAATAATATCTCAAAAAAAAATTCACCGCGGCCAACCAGCTTGCGCCACGTGGCATAGCTGATAGGTCGCCCTTCACGCGACGCTTAATGGTTTTAATGTGTGATTCCGTGTGGCGCGAAGCAAATTTCAGGTGGCCCTGGCTTCACGTGGGATGACAGAAAGGTTGGGGAAAAAAGAATGTCTCATTGTCGAGCGGATCCTACTATCATGGAGGCAACAAATATTTAATTTTGTGTTTGTGCGTTGCCTCCGCAACCTTCATATTCATACGAAACATGTTTCATATGTGATATGAATGCTGTTAATGTGACGACTCTGCTAGAGTTGCTCTAAGAGAAGAGAACAAATGATTTTAATTAGATGCCCATCTGTAAGGAGGGGGCAAAATTGCCCTAGAAATGTACTCCCTCCGTCCGTACTCTTTTGGATATTCTAAGACAAATTAAGGATTTTGCAAAAAAAAAACCTCCCGCCACTCAATTAAGGTGCCACCAGTTTTGCCACTGCTTCGATTCCTGGATATAATAAATGAGAAGGGAGAAGATAGTTGGGGGAGAGGACGAGGAAGAGGATTGGGGGAGTTTGCATGCAGTGATTGCGCTGGAGTGACGCTCGATGCATGGACCAGGGGGCGAATGCAAAAGTACCCCATGCAACACAGACGTACAGTTATTTTCGGAAAAACGTTGGACTCTAAACGTCCACTCTTTGGCGGACAGAGGGAGTATATGTCAGAGTTAAAGGACTTTGAGTGACGGAACCGAGACGACATGAAAAACCGTAAGAGCACCTATGTTGCATACTTTTTCTTGCCTCTAAGACTGTCTCTAAGGGTTTAGAGGTTGCCTCTATACAGTGTGCGCGTCTGCCTCTAACAAAAAAAACTTAGGACCATAAGCTAAGAAGTTGCCTTTAATGAAAAAAATATTAACATCTCAACATGTAAACACATACAAGTGGAGAATTTTGCCATCAAATGGCAGTAATGCAGAAAGGGCCTAAGATGACACATGTATCGCACACCATTTGATCAAACTATGTGCGATGCACGAATTGCAAACGGTATGAAAATAAACTCCTGTGCCAGAAAACAAAACGTGTGCGACGACCCATCCATCGGGCACGTTTTTGGTACACAGACCGTGTGTGATAACGGCACACGGAAAATTATCCTTGTGCGTGTGCGATATGTTGTCATAACGCAGACGATTCTGGATTCGTAATTGTGGGTGTTGATTGGCAAACACTTTGCAAAAACTAAGTGTGTGCAATGACTTAAAGTAGCGCACACGGTCGACTTCAAGATTACGTGTGTGTGCGCGATGAGTTCAGAGGTACAAAGACGGGTTTTGAAGGACACTCGTGTGCGATAATTATAGACAGGCATACGATTGATTGTTGTGAATTATATGCTCTACAGGGAGCACAATCGAAGAAAACCATTTCTGTGCCATAATATGAAAGAACGCTGTCGATTTAGTATTATTAATCATTTGCGATTAGATCGACAAGATAAACACATGCCAGATTGGTAATTAAATCAAGTGCATTACATATTAAGGTCCAGATATACAATAGCTAGAGAGTATACAGTCTGCTTCAGTCCTTGTTGTTGTTGTTGTTGTTGTTGGATGGCCCCGCGACAAACGTGTTGGCGAGGACGCTTCTTGCCACTGACCATTGGCTTTTCGTCACCATCATCATCGTTGATGTCCTCGTCCTCGTCCTCCTCGCTCCACCATTCCTCCTCGTCATCATCGTCTTCTTCGTCCTTCAGCGGCTCCTTGTCCGTCTGGTCATCGTCCGACGACTCGGGCGGCGGCGTCCCTTCCGTGAACCGGATATAATCGGGGTTAGGGCTCTATGCCGGACTCATGGAAGACGAGCGCAATGATTCCGAGGTTGATCTTAGAGTGGGCGCCTGATTGGCGGAACTGTCGCTCGCGAAGAACGACATGGCTACGCTACGTACAACCCGCGAGAAAGCGAGATTGCAGAGTGTGTGTAAGTGTGTAGTGGCAGGGCGACCGGCCGGGATGAAGATGGTGGCGACTGAAGCGGGGATGAAGAAAAGAGCAATGGCAATTGAAGCAGGGGATTGACGGACTATAGAATTCTGATATAATCAACCGCAATTATTAGTACCTCATCGCTCTAAATTCCCGCGTGTTAGGGCATATTTCTCCCTTAGTGGTTTTGGTGATTTATGACAATACGTTTGCGGACTAATCGTGTGCATTGAGCATTTCAGATAATTCATCGTTTGGCACAAGACGATTGCTGCCCCTTGAAGTTTTAAACAGAAGACGGTTTATTTTCCTTCGTTTCGTTTTCGGTGGACTTGAGTCGTAGGATTTACCGTACTATCAAGAGGGGGTCCGCTTCGGAAAAGTTTGGGTGGAATCAACACGTACAGATCTCCATTTGCACCCTTCGTATCTTTCCGCTTCCATGGAGTTTCCCTTCCTATTATTTTGGAGGGTCATGGAATGCTGCCAGCGATAGTACCGCGGCTTGCAGCGGTAGTACCGCTTGTGGGCGTTAGTACCGTTCCCAGTATCGCTCGTACTACCGCCTCGATTCGGGTCTTGATTTTCTCGTGTCGGGTTCAGTGGTAGTCCAATGGTGGTCCCACTGGCATACTACCGCTGACCCCAATTGGACCTAGTTGAGCAAGCGGCAGTAGCAGCAGCAGTAGGAGCGGTAGTACCGCTTATAAGCGGTAGTAACGCTTATAAGTGGTAGTACCGCGCCTACTACCGCTGCCACTGCCGCTCGCGGCTCTACCCTCAGAGCCCTCCCCTGTGTACTGCAACCCCAGCGGTAGTACCGCTGGGGCGAGCGGTAGTACCGCTCTGGCGGCACTACCGGCCAGAGTACCCGCTCCTTTGCACTGCACTACCGCCTGGGCGGTAGTATCATGATACGTCCATTTTGCATCATGATTTCCTACTGTTTTTATAATGTTTTTATGTATAATAATGCTTTTTGGAGTATTTCTAATGCCTTTTCTCTCGTAATATGCAAGGTTTACACAAAGAGGGAGAATACCAGCAGCTGGAATTCTAGACCAAAAAAAAAGCACGTCAGAGCCACCTATTCTGCACATCTCCAAATAAGCCGAAACTTCACGGAGAATTTTTATGGAGTATTTAAGAAATAATGGAGCAAATAACTACCAGAGGGTGGCCCACCTCCGGTGTCCATCTTCTGGTATATATGTCATTTTGACCTAGAAAAAATCAGGACTTTCGGGACAAAGCGCCACAATCTCGAGGCGGGACTTGGGCAGGAGCACTTTTGCCCTCCGACGGAGCGATTCCGCCGGGGGAACTTCCCTCCCGGAGGGGGAAATCATCGTCATCGTCATCACCAACAACTCTCCCATTCTTTGGGAGGGAAATTTCCATCAACATCTTCAATAGCACCATCTCCTCTCAAACCCTAGTTCATCTCTTGTGTTCAATCTTTGTACCAGAACCTCAGATTGGTACTTGTAGGTGACTAGTAGTGTTGATTGCATCAAGTAGTTGATCACTATATGGTTTATTTGGTGGAAGATTATATGTTCAGATCCATTATGCTATTTAATACCCCTCTGATCTTGAGCATGATTATCATTTGTGAGTAGTTACTTTTGTTCTTGAGGTCACGGGAGAAGTCATGTTGCAAATAATCATGTGAACTTGATATGTGTTCGATATTTTGATGATATATATGTGGTGATCCCCTTAGTGGTGTCATGTGAACATCGACTACATGACACTTCACCATATTTGGGCCTAAGGGAATGCATTGTGGAGTAGTTATTAGATGATGGGTTGCTAGAGTGACAAAAGCTTAAACCCTAGTTTATGCGCTACTTCGTAAGGGACCGATTTGGATCCAAAAGTTTAATGCTATGGTTAGATTTTTATCTTAATACTTTTCTCGTAGTTGCGGATGCTTGCAAGGGGGTTAATCATAAGTAGGAGGTTTGTTCAAGTAAGAACAACACCTAAGCACCGATCAACCCACATATCAAATTATCAAAGTAGCGAACACGAATTAAACCAACATGATGAAAGTAGCATGGTGAAATTCCCGTGTACCCTCAAGAACGCTTTGCTTATCATAAGAGACTGTTCTGGCATGTCCTTTGCCACAAAAGGACTGAGCTACCTTGCTGCACTTTATTTACCGTTACCATTACTTGCTTGTTACAAATTATCTTGCTATCAAAGAACTTGTTACCGACAATTTCAGTGCTTGCAGACATTACCTTGCTGAAAACCACTTGTCATTTCCTTCTGCTCCTCGTTGGGTTCAACACTCTTACTTATCAAAAGGACTACGATTGATCCCCTATACTTGTGGGTCATCAAGACTCTTTTCTGGCGCCGTTGACGGGGAGTGAAGTGCTCTTGGTAAGTGGAAATTGGTAAGGAAAAATTATTACTACGTGCTGAAATTTATTGTCACTTGCTACTATGGAAAACTATCCTTTGAGGGGTTTGTTCGGGTATCTTCACCTCGACCGGAACCACAATTAGTTACCCCTCAACCTACTGCACCTACTGAAAATATTGGTTATGAAATTCCTTCAGGTATGATAGAACAACTGCTAGCTAATCCTTATGCAGGAGATGGAACCAAACATCCTGATATGCACTTGATCTATGTGGATGAAATTTGTGGATTATTTAAGCTTGCAGGTTTACCCGGAGATGAAGCTAAGAAGAAGGTTTTCCCTTTATCTTTGAAGGGAAAAGCATTGAAATGGTATAGGCTATGCGATGATATTGGATCTTGGAACTGGAACCGATTGAAATTGGAATTTCACCAAAAAAATTATCCTATGCATATAGTTCATCGTGATCGGAATTATATATATAATTTTTGGCCTCGTGAAGGAGAAAGCATCGCTCTAGCTTGGGGGAGGCTTAAGTCAATGTTATATTCATGCCCCAGTCATGAGATCTCAAGAGAAATTATCGTTCAGATTTTTTATGCTCGGCTTTCTCGTGATGATCAATCCATGCTCGATACTTCTTGTACTGGTTCTTTCATGAAGAAGACTATTGAATTCAGGTGGGATCTTTTAGAAAGAATTAAACGCAACTCTGAAGATTGGGAACTCGACGAAGGTAAAGAGTCAGGTATTAAGCTTAAGTTTGATTGTGTTAAATCTTTTATGAATACCGAAGCTTTTCAGAAGTTTAGCACTAAATATGGACTTGACTCTGAGATAGTAGCCTCTTTCTGTGAATCATTTGCTACTTATGTTGATCTCCCTAAGGAGAAGTGATTCAAATATCACCCACCTATTAAAGAAGAAATTAAAAAACCGGTCATAGCAAAAGATGAAACTATTTTCTATAATGTTGATCCAGTTGTGCCTACTTCTTACATTGAAAAGCCACCTTTCCCAGTCAAGATAAAAGAGCATGCTAAGGTTTCAACTGTTGTTCGTAAAAGCAATATTAGAGCACCTAAACCTTCTAAGCAAATTAAAGTGGAACCTAGTGTTGCTATGGTTAAAGATCTCCTGGTAGAAAATATTGATGGGTATGTTATTTATTTCTGTGATGAAGCTGCTAGAATTGCCAAACCCGATGAAAAAGATAAACACAGACCCGTTGTTGGCATGCCTGTTGTCCCAGTTAAAATAGGAGATCATTGTTATCATGGCTTATGTGACTTAGGTGCTAGTGTGAGTGCTATTCCTTTTACTTTATACCAAGAAATCATGAACGACATAGCACCCGCTGAAATAGAAGACATAGATGTTACTATTAAGCTTGCTAATAGAGACACCATCACACCACTTGGGATTGTTAGAGATGTTGAAGTCTTGTGTGGGAAAATAAAATACCCTACTGATTTTCTTGTTCTTGGTTCCCCACAAGATGATTTTTGTCCCATTATCTTTGATAGACCTTTCTTGAACACTGTCAATGCTACTATAGATTGTCATAAACAAATGGTCAATGTTCGCTTTGGTGATGAGTCTCATGAATTTAATTTTTCCAAGTTTAATAGACAACCCCATAAGAAAGAATTAACTAGTAAGGATGAAATAATTGGTCTTGCTTCTATTGTCGTGCCCCCTACAGATCCACTAGAACAATATTTGCTAGACCATGAAAATGATATGCATATGCATGAAAGAAATGAAATAGATAAAATTTTCTTCGAACAACGACCTCTGCTCAAACATAATTTGCCTATTGAAACTCTTGGAGGCCCTCCTCCACCTAAGGGTGATCCTGTGTTTGAATTGAAACAATTGCCAGACACTTTGAAATATGCTTATCTTGATGAGATGAAGATATATCCTGTTATTATTAGTCCTAACCTTTCAGAACATGAATAAGAAAGATTATTGAAAATTCTGAAGAAGCACCGTGCTGCTATTGGATATACTCTTGATGATCTTAAGGGCATTAGTCCCACTCTCTGTCAACACAAGATTAATATGGAATCTGATGCTAAACCCGTTGTTGATCATCAATGACGTCTAAATCCTAAGATGAAGGAAGTGGTAAGAACTGAGATATTAAAACTTCTGGAAGCAGGTATAATCTATCCCATAGCTGATAGTAGATGGGTAAGCCCCGTTCATTGTGTCCCTGAGAAAGGAGGTATCACTGTTGTTCCTAATGATAAAAATGAACTTATCCCACAAAGAATTGTTACTGGCTATAGAATGGTAATTGATTTTAGGAAACTAAATAAAGCAACTAGAAAAGATCATCAGCAACTGCCTTTTATTGATCAAATGCTAGAAATATTATCTAAGCACACATATTTTTGTTTCCTTGATGGTTATTCTGGTTTCTCTCAAATACCTATTTCACAACCTGACCAAAAGAAAACCACCTTTACTTGCCCTTTTGGAACTTATGCTTATAGACGTATGCCTTTTGGTTTATGCAATGCACCTGCTACCTTTCAAAGATGTATGACTACTATATTCTCTGATTTTTGTGAAAAGATTGTTGAGGTTTTCATGGATGATTTTTCTGTTTATGGAACTTCTTTTGATGATTACTTAAGCAACATTGATCGAGTTTTACAGAGATGTGAGCAAAATAATCTTGTCTTGAATTGGGAGAAGTGCCACTTTATGGTTAATGAAGGTATTGTCTTGGGTCATAAATTTCCGAACGAGTTATTGAGGTGGATAAGGCTAAGGTTGATGCAATTGAGAAAATGCCATGTCCCAGAGATATCAAAGGAATTCGTAGTTTCCTTGGTCATGCTGGTTTCTATAGGAGGTTTATTAAAGACTTCTCTAAAATTTCCAGGCCTCTTACTAATCTTTTACAAAAGGATGTTCCATTTGTTTTTGATGATGACTGTGTAGAAGCCTTTGAAACACTTAAGAAAGCCTTAACTTCTGCACCTATAGTTTAATCACCTGGCTGGAACTTGCCTTTTGAAATCATGTATGATGCTAGTGATTATGTTGTTGGTGCTGTTCTAGGACAAAGAGTTGATAAGAAATTAAATGTTATCCATTATGCTAGCAAAACTCTAGACAGTGCTCAAAGAAATTATGCTACTACTGAAAAAGAATTTTTAGCACTTGTGTTTGCCTGTGACAAATTCAGATCTTATATTGTTGATTCCAAAGTAATTGTTCACACTGATCATGCTGCTATAAAATATCTTATGAAAAAAAAGATGCTAAACCTAGACTCATTAGGTGGGTTCTCTTGTTGCAAGAATTTGATTTACATATCACGGATACGAAAGGAGCTGAGAACCCAGTAGCTGATAACTTGTCTAGGTTAGAGAATATCCTTGATGACCCACTACCTATTGATGACAGCTTTCCTGATGAACAACTTGCTGCAATAAAATGTTTCTCATAACACTCCTTGGTATGCTGACTATGCTAATTATATTGTTGCTAAATACATACCACCTAGTTTCACATACCAACAAAAGAAAAAAAAATCTTCTATGATTTAAGACATTACTTTTGGGATGACCCACATCTTTATAAAGAAGGAGTAGATGGTATTATTAGATGTTGTGTACCTGAGCATGAACAGGAACAAATCCTACGGAAATGTCACTCCGAAGCTTATGCAGGGCATCATGCGGGAGATAGAACTGCTCACAAGGTATTACAGTCTGGTTTTTATTGGCCTACTCTCTTCAAAGATGCGTGTAAGTTTGTTTTATCTTGTGATGAATGTCAAAGAATTGGTAATATTGGTAAGCGTCAAGAAATGCCTATGAATTATTCACTTGCTGTTGAACCATTTGATGTTTGGGGTTTTGATTATATGGGACCTTTTCCTTCCTCTAATGGGTATACTCATATTTTGGTTGCTGTTGATTATGTAACTAAGTGGGTAGAAGCTATTCCAACTAGTAGTGCTGATCACAACACTTCCATTAAAATGCTTAAAGAAGTTATTTTCCCAAGGTTTGGAGTCCCTAGATACTTAATGACTGATGGTGGTTCACACTTTATTCATGGTGTTTTCCGTAAAATGCTTGCTAAATATGATGTTAACCATAGAATTGCTTCACCCTATCATCCTCAATCTAGTGATCAAGTTGATCTTAGCAATAGAGAAATAAAATTAATATTACAAAAGACCGTTAATAGGTCCCGAAAGAATTGGTCTAAGAAATTAGATGATGCACTTTGGGCCTATAGAACAGCTTATAAAAATCCTATGGGTATGTCACCCTATAAAATGGTTTATGGAAAAGCTTGTCATTTACCTCTTGAGTTAGAACATAAAGCTTATTGGGCAATTAAAGAACTCAACTATGATTTCAAACTTGCTGGTGAAAAGAGGTTATTTGATATTAGCTCACTAGATGAATGGAAAACCCAAGCTTATGAAAATGCCAAACTGTTTAAAGAAAAAGTTAAAAGATGGCATGATAAAAGAATCCAAAAGCGGGAATTCAAAGTAGGGGAATATGTTCTCTTGTACAACTCTCGTTTCAGATTCTTTGCAGGAAAACTTCTCTCCAAATGGGAAGGACCGTATGTTATCGAAGAGGTTTATCGCTTTGGAGCTATCAAGATCAATAATGCCGAAGGAACTAACCCATTGGTAGTCAATGGACAAATAATTAAACACTATATCTCAGATACGCCTATTAATGTTGAAAGCAATATTATTCAAACCATGACACCGGAGGAACACATAAAAGAAACCTTCCGGAACACTCCAGAATACTAAATAAAGAGGAGGTACCTGATACGTAAGTAAACGGACTCCGAAAAATCCGCAAAAATATTTTCTGTCAGTTTTGGAATATTACAAAAATTAGGAAAATAAGAAACAACCAGGAAGGCACCCGAGAGGGGCACAAGACACCAGGGCACGCTAGGGCCCCCTGGCACGCCCAGGTGGGTTGTGCCCACCTCGGGAACCTTCCCGACTCCGTTTTCCTCCTGTTTGCTTGTTTCCCAAGAAAAAAAATCTTTATATACCCCCCGAACATATTGATCACCGTATCGTGAAGAAATCTTTTGTTCTTATTTCTTGTTGTTTTCTGACATATCTAGATCGCCATGGCCGCTTCGAGCTCCTCCAAGGACAAGTTCTTCGAGAACGTAATCAACCCATATTTGCGGGAGGTGATGCAGCACCCTCAAGCCATTGAGATGCGTGAGGGGGTGCTCCACATTCAGGACATCCAAGGGCCCAAGAGGACAGGTACCGTGGAGGCTAGGCTCGAAGCTATGGAGCAAGAGGTCTTCAAGTGCAAGGGGATGGTGGAGCGCGGACTCAATGCCAATCACCTCATGATTACGGATTTTACCCGTGATCTCAAGGTGGATGGCCGGTCCATGAAGGACGTCGTCTTCACCCTCAACGAGCAAATCAACTTTCTGCAAAGCCAAATCTATGATCTCCAAAACCAAGTCTTTGAATATGAGGCAAGGTTCAAAGGTATGAGTTTGGCTGCCAGTTGCAAGACTCGCGAGACTCGTTCTTCCTCTTATGATGGTGACCCACTGCCATGGAAACTGGACGATAAGCTCCCTACTACCTCATCACCACCACCTCCTTCTTCATCACCAAAGGAGGCTTGAGTTCATGGTATGGGCACTCCCCTTGGCTGGTGCCAAGCTTGGGGAGGTGCCCCGGTATTGTATCATCACCAATATCTTTGCTTTTATCTATCTTAGTTCGATCTTTAGTTTTCCTATGATTTAGTTCGATCCTTTCTTTTCGAGTGGTTGCTTAGTGATCTACCTATCGATGTAATCATGTGCAAGTTATATAATAAAGTTTTGATATGAGTCTTTGCTTCTTTACTCTTATGTTGCAAATCAAATAAAAGAAATAAATAAATGCAACAAAATCATATGCTAATCTTATGGTAAGTAGTGACATCACATAAGGAAAAGTATAAGTGGTAAAATTTGTTGGAGATTGACAAACATAGCATTGGTCAATGATGCAACTCATGAAAGAATTAATAAGGGAAGAGAAGATTCACATGCAAATATACTATCTTGGACATCTTTTATGATTGTGAGCCCTCATTAAATATTATATGCCAAAATAGTTGACGTTGGACAAGGAAGACAACGTAATGAGTTATACTTGTTCATATCCACATAGAAGTTATATTGTTATAGATCCTTCAATATGTGGTGCTTGCCTAATATCTTTGCTAGCCAAAAATTCCGCACTAAGTAGAGATACTACTTGTGCATCCAAAACCTTAAACCCAAACTCATGCCTTGAGAGTCCACCATACCTACCTATGGATTGAGTAAGATCCTTCAAGTAATTTGTCATCGGTGCAATAAGGCAGTAAAAATTGCTTCTAAAAGTGTTGGATCATTTAGTGCAAGAGAAAATTGGGCGTTGTACGAACTTGTGATGACAAAGAATAAAAGGGACAGACTGCATAATAAAGGTTGCTATCATAAGGGGCAATATAACTTGACGTTCTTTTGCATTAAGGGGTTTGGCATACAAACAAAAAGTGCATGGCAACCTCTGCTTCCCTCTGCGAAGGGCCTATCTTTTACTTTTATGTATTTACTTTTATGCAAGAGTCAAAGTATTCTTCCCTGTTCCTTTTTATTTCCTCTTTTGGCAAGCATCATGTGGTGAGGAAAGATCTAAGCACATATATCCAGTTGGATGTGAGTGAGCATGAATTATTATTGTTGACATCACCCTCGAGGTGAGTATGTTGGGAGGCGAAACTATAAGCCCCCATCTTCCTATGTGTCTGGTTGAAACTTTTTGCTCATGGGTACGATGTGAGTGTTAGCAATCATAGAAGATTAAATGATGGTTGAGTATGTGGACTTGCCAAAAGGCTCCGACACATGACTCTTCCTGAAAATATGATGAATTATAGTTGCAAAGTTGACTGAGAACATAGTTTCACTACAAAAAAAAGACACAACCATGACATTTTGGGCCGAACGAATTTTTTTTTGTCATGCTTATGACACTTCTATGACGATAATTGTGACAAAACCACGTATCATCATAGATGTGGTGGGATCCTACTTCTATGACAAAAAATCATGACAGAAAATGGGCTTTTCATCCTGAGTGGGCCCAGGACGCACCTGCATGACATTCTTTGGGCCGTCCTTGATGAAAAAAATCGTGGTAGAAGCGAGGGCAAGGAAAATATCGGGGAGTTCCCGGTTATGGTGGGTGGTCGGGGCCGAGCGATGCACGAAGGTTTGCGCATTTCTCTCGTACATGTACGTGCATGTGTGCGAGGCATTGGGCTCTAACTGAACCTGAGCGAGGCGTTCGCTTACTGAACCCGAGCGATTGCACTAGTTACGTTACTAAACCCGAGCGATCTATCCCTTGGCTGTTAACTGAACCCAAGCGATTCCTTCGCTGCTGCTACTAACTGAAGCCGATCGAAGCTGCCTCTTGATGAACAGTGACCGTTGTTGGGGGTTGGATGAACAGTTCCCTGTGGGGGTTGGATGAACAGGACCCCGTGGTAGTAGAGGCCGTTGCCGCTGGATGAACAGGACCCCGATCGAGGAGGTGGGGGTGGACGAACAGGACCCCGTGGAGGGCTGGTTGAACAGTAGCCGGTAGAGGCTGGATGAACAGTAGCCCGTGGATGAACAGTAGCTGGTGGAGGCTGGAGGAAGTCGATGGTGGATGAACAGTAGCCCGTGGAGGCTGGAGCGAGGCAGTAGACGGTGGATGAACAATAGCCCGTGGAGTCCCGTTTTGCGGTACGCCACACCCCTCCTGATGAATAGGACCCCGTTTCAACCGTAGGCGCTCCAACACAAGTCCGTTTCCTCTGTTTTGCGGTACGCCACACCCCTCCCGATGAACAGGACCCCGTTTCGACCGTAGGCGCTCCAACACAAGTCCGTTTCCTCCGTTTTGCGATACGCCAGACCCCTCTCGATGAACAGGACCCGTTTCAACCGTAGCCGGTCGAACAAAAGGCCGTTTCATCCGTACTGTGGTACGCCAGACCCCGTTTTGGCAGCTCCCGTTGAACATGATGCATTCCGACCCAGTCTGTTGCCTCCCGATGAACAGGACGCTGTTTCTCCGTTCCAACCCAGTCGGTTGGCTGCCCGATGAACAGGACGCTGTTGCTGCCGTCCGTTGCCTCTCCATGTACACGAGCCCTGGCCATCCGTATGCGCGAGTACGCGTTCGAGACCCCACCCATATGTATGTACGTGGCCGTATTTTTTGCCCTGTGGCTGTACATACGTGTACATGATTTAGACAAGACTATCTAAACTGCTATGTCGGGTGCTCTACTACGACACGTGCCGCTACTTACTCGGCCACGGTTTATACTTGCAGAGAGACCGATCGACCAGTATGTACGTACACGTTCGCGACCAGACAGACAACACTACGCACGCTTCGACCGGATGGTTCCCAGCTGTCAGGGAGGATAAGGAGGCACTTCCTTGCATGCGAAGATATAACTGGTGGGTCCCAGCTTTCAGGGGAAGAATCATTTATTTTTGCCCATAATATGGACGCACTTCCTTGTGTGCGAAGATGTAGCTGGTGGGTCCATCTGTCAGCCTCACCGCGTATAGTACTCTTCCGATGGCTGTCGTTCGTTGACCACCTTGACCACGCCGTGCGGACATCACCCAGACGGTGGACGACGGCGAGGCCTAGGAAGGGAATAACACTGAGCCAGGGAAGACGAGGCAGGTGGATGCCCACGCGAAGGGGAGTACGAGGGTTCACTGGTTCGGCTGCGGTGTAAGGCTGCCGTCGCTGGAGAATAACAAGGGGTGTGGGTGAGTAGAGGGAAGGCCTGGCCAGTGGTAGTATGGTCGGGCGGTGAGGCCTGACCGGCAGCACAGTCGGCCACGGGAGGCTGGAGCAGGCGGTACGGCGGGCGCAGGTTTGGGCGGCTGGAGCAAGAAGACCAGAGGTTGAAGACGCAGCTCGGCCGTTGGATTAACATCCAACGGTCACTTCAGCTAGAATCGTTTATTGACTAAGTTGACAAAGCCCTGCGTACGCGTCAACTTAGTAGGCCCACAAGTCAGCCTCCAAATCTAGTGGGTCCCAGCTAGCAGGGGGAATCATTTTTTTGCGCGTAATAAGGTGGCACTTCCTTGCGTGCGAAGATGTTTTCTGTTTTTTTTATTTCTTCTTTTTCGAGTAATTTAGCATCTTTTGTACAATCTATATTTTCACAAAATGAATCATAATAAAGCTGGTGGGTCCCAGCTATCAGGGAGAGGAAACTTTTTATTTCCGCGTAATAAAGGAAGCACTTCCTTGCGTACGAAGATGTAGCTGGTGGGTCAAACCTGTCAGGGGGAGAAATCATTTTGTTTTCGCATAATAAGGGGGCACATACTGCGTGCGGCCATGGGCCATGTGGGTCCCTACTGTCAGCCACTCCACGTACATGCCTTTTCTGATGGCTGTCGTTTGTTGACAAAGTTGACCTCGCCGCGCCGAGAGAACCAACGCGGTGAACGATGGCGAGTCCTAGGAAGGGAATGACCCGGAGCCGGCGAAGACACAGCACTGGATGCCCACGCGAAAGGGAGTATGAGGGTTCACTGGTTCGGCTGTGGTGTGAGGCTGCCGTCGCCGGAGAATAACAAGAGGTGTTGGTGAGTAGATGAATGGCCTCGACGGCGATAGGAGTAGGGTGGGCCGGTGAGTCCTGTGCGGCAGCACAGCCGGCCACGGGAGGTGGTAGCAGGCGTTACCGCCGGCGGTGGTTTGGGCGGCTGAAGCAAGAATATCCGAGATTGAAGAAGCACGACATCCGCTGGATGGACATCCAACGGCCACTGCTGCTAGAAACTTGTATTGACTATAAGTTGACAAAGCCTTGCGTACGCGTCAACTTAGTAGGCCCACAAGTGCGTGGCAGAGAACATATAGCCTATTTGCGACGTGTAATAATGTACATCCCATTTTTGAATTCTAATGGAATTTACTACAGCCCATTTATAGTTTGTTAAAATTACAGCTCATTTTCTAGCCAGGACAACGATTAATAATTTCAACCAACAGCTCAAAACAGAATTCAACAAAATTTCCCACATTTTGATGGGATCCGAAATATTTTTATCCCTAAATTTCGAGTCAGATTAAATATAATTTCACAATAAATTTGTATTAGGTAAAAAATCCAACAAAATATTACACGCGCAACAAGTAATGAAATTAAAATTTTCAAAATCCAAAAATAATATATATTTTAACTAATTACCTGTTTGGTGCTTTTTTTATAGTTACAGCCTAGTTTTTATAATTACATCCCACTTATTATTTCTTAAAGCCCATTTTCTTGTTAAGCCTAATGCATCCTTCCTAGGAAAGACTTGCAGCCCAGCGGGGCGGAGAATAACAAGTTGACCTGGGCTGGGTATTTCTAAAAAAAAGTATAGCTGGGCTAGCCATTTTCACCTTGAAAAATTAATATCTAGGCTGGATATTTGGTCGACATAAAATAATAGTCTGGGCTAGACGGGCCACAGCCCGCCTAGTTGATACCCTGCTCCTCTGAACAACAACAAAAACATCACTCAAGAAAAACTCTGCTCACACCATAAGAACATAAATACTGCTCTAGCTGCTGGGTCCTAGCTATCAGCCGCTCCTTGTGCAATTCTCTCATTTATTGACTATATAGGTTGACAATGGTGTGGGACCGTGATGTCAGGAAACCAGGAGGAAGCAAACACAAATTATAGTTGTATATAATAAGGAGGCACTTGTGTACGTGCGGCTATGGCCCTGGTGGGTCCCCACTGTCATCCTCTCCTAGTAAAGTCATCTCCTGATTCCTCATGTTCGTTGACCATGTTGACAACACGAGCCGGCGGCACCACGACGAGCGCAACAACTTGAAGGACGATGGAGAGGGCCTTGATGGACCACAAGTATAGGGGATCAATCGTAGTCCTTTCGATAAGTAAGAGTGTCGAACCCAACGAGGAGCAGAAGGAAATGTCAAGTGGTTTTCAGCAAGGTAATGTCTGCAAGCACTGAAATAGTCGATTACAAGTTGTTTGATAACAAGATAATTTATAACAAGCAAGTAACGATAACGGTAACAAAAATTGCAGCAAGGTAGCCCAATCCTTTTGAGGCAAAGTACAGGCCAAAACGATCTCCTATAATAAGCAAAGCATTCTTGAGGATACACAGGAATTTCATCATATCACTTTCATCATGTTGGCTTAATTCGTGTTCGCTACTTTAATAATTTGATATGTGGGTGGATCGGTGCTTAGGTGTTGTTCTTACTTGAACAAACCTCCTACTTACGATTAACCCCCTCGCAAGCATCCGCAACTACGAGAAAAGTATTAAGATAAAATCTAACCATATCATTAAACTTTTGGATCCAAATCGGTCCCTTACAAAGTAGGGCATAAACTAGGGTTTAAGCTTCTGTCACTCTAGCAACCCATCATCTAATAACTATTCCACAATGCATTCCCTTAGGCCCAAGTATGGTGCAGTGTCATGTATTATACGTTCACATGACACCACTAAGGGAATCACAACATACATATCATCAAAATATCGAACACATATCAAGTTCACATGATTACTTGCAACATGACTTCTCCCGTGACCTCAAGAACAAAAGTAACTACTCACAAATGATAATCATGCTCAAGATCAGAGGGGTATTAAATAGCATAATGGATCTGAACATATAATCTTCCACCAAATAAACCATATAGTAATCAACTACAAGATGTAATCAACACTACTAGTCACCCACAAGCACCAATCTAAGGTTCTGGTACAAAGATTTAACACAAGAGATGAACTAGGGTTTGAGAGGAGATGGTGCTATTGAAGATGTTGATGGATATGGCCCTCCCAAAGATGGGAGAGTTGTTGGTGATGACGATGACAATGATTTCCCCCTCCGGGAGGGAAGTTCCCCCGACGGAATCGCTCCACCAGAGAGCAAAAGTGCTCCTGCCCAAGTTTCGCCTCGAGACGGCGGCACTTCGTCCCGAAAGTCCTCTCCTTATTTTTTCTAGGTTAAAATGACTTATATACCAGACGAGGGGCACCGGAGGTGGGCCGAGGAGGGCACAACCCACCAGGGCGCGCCTGGGCTCCCTGGCGCGCCCAGGTGGGTTGTGCCCACCTGGTGGCCCCCCTCTGGTAGTTATTTTCTCCAATAGTTCTTAAATAATCCATAAAAAATCTCCGTGAAGTTTCAGCTTATTTGGAGTTGTGCAGAATAGGTAGCTCTGACGTGCTTTTTCAGGTCCAGAATTCCAGCTGCCGGTATTCTCACTCTTTGTGTAAACCTTGCATATTATGAGAGAAAAGGCATTAGAATTACTCCCAAAAGCATTATTATGCATAAAAACATTATAAATAACAGTAGGAAAACATGATGCAAAATGGACGTATCAACTCCCCCAAGCTTAGACCTCGCTTGTCCTCAAGCGAAAACCGAAATAGAGAAACATGTCCACATGCTTAGAGAGAGAGGTGTCGATAAAAATAATAATACAGACATAGAAGCATCATGTATATTATTATAACAACAAAGAACTTTAACATAAACTGCATCAAATAACTTTTATCACATAACTTTTATCATATAGCTTTTATCATATAACTTTTATCATATAACTTCTCATGAACAAGTAACAATTCATCACAACATTGAAGTATAAAGCATAAACCTTATTGAAAACCAACAAACTATGTTCTCAGTCAACTTTTCAACTACAATTCATCATATTTTTAGGAAGGGTCACGTATCGGATCCTTTAGGCAAGTCCACATACTCAACCATCATTTAATCTTCTATGATTGCTAACACTCACATCATACCCATGAGTAAAAAGTTCCAACCAGACACATAGAAAGATAGGGGCTTAAAGTTTCACCACCCAACATATTCACCTCAAGGGTGATGTCAACAATAATAACTCATGCCCACTCATATCCAACTGGATATTTGTGCCTAGATCTTTCCTCACCACATGATGCTTGCCAAAAGAGAAAATAAAAAGGAATAGGGAAGAATACTTTGACTCAAACATAAAAGTAAATGCATAGAAGTAAAAGATAGGCCCTTCACAGAGGGAAGCAGAGGTTGTCATGCGCTTATTTGTTTGTATGCCAAATCCCTTAATGCAAAAGAACGTCATGTTATATTGCCCCTTATGATAGCAACCTTTATTATGCAGCCTGTCGCTTTTATTCTTTGCCATCACAAGTTCGTACAATGCTCAATTTTCTCTTACACTAAATGATCCAACACATTTAGAAGCAATTTTTATTGTCTTATTGCACCGATGACAACGTACTTGAAGGATCTTACTCAATCCATAGGTAGGTATGGTGGACTCTCAAAATAAGATTTGGGTTAAGGGTTTTTGGATGCACAAGTAGTATGTCTACTTAGTGCGGAAATTTTTGCTAGAAAAGATCTTAGGCAAACGCCACATGTTGAAGGATCTATGACAATATAACTTCTATGTGAATATGAACAAACATAAATCATTACGTTGTCTTCCTTGTCCAACGTCAACCATTTTGACACAAAACATTTAATGGGGGCTCACAATCATAAAAGATGTCCAAGATAGTGTATTTTCATGTGAATCTTCTCTTCCCTTATTAATTCTTTCATGAGTTGCATCATTGACCAATGCTATGTTTGTCAATCTCCAACAAATTTTACCACTTATACTTTTCCTTATGTGATGTCATTACTTACCATAAAATTAGCATATGATCTTTTCATTTATTTTCCTTTCTTTTTATTGAAACATTTAAGTAAAGAAACAAATCTCAAACTACTCTTTATTATATATCTCGAACACGATTACATAGATAGATCACTAAGCAAACACTTGAAAAGAAAGGATCGAACTAAACTTTATTCAACTAAATCATAGGAAAACTAAAGATCGAACTAAAATAGATGAAAGCAAAGATAGTGGTGGTGATACGATACTGGGACACCTCCCCCAAGCTTGGCACAAGCCAAGGGGAGTGTCCATACCATGAACTCAAGTCTCCTTTGGTGATGAAGAAGGTGGTGGTGGTGATGATGTGGTAGCGATCTTATCCTTCAGGCTCAAAAGATACTCCAATCTACGAATGACGCTCCGGAGGGCAATGATGTGCTCTTGCAATAGAATATTTTCATGAGTTAGATATTTGTTTTGAACACGAACCATTTCAATGATCCTAAAAGCTTCAATTTCAGTGGGAGTAAGATGTTCATAATATGGTTGGAGGATATCCTCTTCTTCTTCCTCTGCGGGCAAGGCTTACTCTACTGCTGGAGCTTGATCTCCAATAGCTTCCTTGCTCTTGTCCCCCTTGAGAGCTTCCTTTGGTCCTTCCTTCTTTAGTTCCATCTTCATCAGCCAAGCATCTTCTTCTACGTTGTTGGGGGAAGGAGAAGACATGATGCCTGGCTTTGAGAAATCCTGACAGAAAAACAGCAAGAAAGAAGAACAGAAGATTTCTCCACGATACAGTGTCAATACGTTTGGGGGGTATATAAAGATTTTTTATCTTGGGAAACAAGCAAACGGGAGGAAAACGGAGTTGGGAAGCTTCCCGAGGTGGGCACAACCCACCTGAGCGCGCCAGGGGGCCCTGGCGCGCCCTGGTGTCTTGTGCCCTCCTCGGGTGCCTTCCTGGTTTTTTCTTATTTTCTTAATTTTGAAAATATTCCAAAACTGTCAGAAAATATTTTTGCAGATTTTTCGGAGTCTGTTTACTTACCATATCACGTACCTTCTCTTTTTTAATTATTCTGGAGTGTTCCGGAAGGTCTCCTTTATGTGTTCCTCAGGTGATATGGTTTGCACAATATTGCTTTCAACATTAATAGGCGTACCTGAGATATAGTGTTTAATTCTTTGCTCATTGACCACCTTCGGGTTGGTACCTTTGGCATTATTTATTTTGATAGCTCCAGAGCGGTAAACCTCTTAGATGATATATGGTCCTTCCCATTTAGAGAGAAGTTTTCCCGCAAAGAATCTGAAACGAGAGTTGTATAGAAGAACATATTCCCAACTTTAAATTCCCGCTTTTGTATCCTTTTATCATGCCATCTTTTAACCTTTTCTTTAAATAACTTGGCATTTTCATAAGCTTGGGTTCCCCATTCATCAAGTGAGCTAATATCAAATAACCTCTTTTCACCGGCAAGTTTGAAATCATAGTTGAGTTCTTTAATTGCCCAATATTCTTTATGTTCTAACTCAAGAGGTAAATGACAAGCTTTTCCATAAACCATTTTATACGGTGACATACCCATAGGATTTTTATAAGCTGTTCTATAAGCCCAAAGTGCATCATCCAATTTCTTGGACCAATTCTTTCGGGACCTATTAACAGTTTTCTGTAATATTAGTTTTGTTTCTCTATTACTAAGTTCAACTTGACCACTAGATTGAGGGTGATAGGGCGATGCAATTCTATGGTTAACATCATATTTAGCAAGCATTTTACGGAAAGCACCATGAATAAAGTGTGAACCACCATCAGTCATTAAATATCTAGGGACTCCAAACCTAGGGAAAATAACTTCTTTAAGCATTTTAATGGAAGTGTTATGATCAGCAATACTAGTTGGGATAGCTTCTACCCACTTAGTGACATAATCAACAGCAACCAAAATATAAGTATACCCATTAGAGGAAGGAAAAGGTCCCATATAATCAAAACCCCAAACATCAAATGGTTCAACAGCAAGTGAATAATTCGTAGGCATTTCTTGATGCTTACCGATATTACCAATTCGTTGACATTCATCACAAGATAAAACAAACTTACGGGCATCCTTGAAGAGTAGGCCAATAAAACCAGATTGCAATACCTTATGAGCAGTTCTATCTCCCGCATGATGCCCTCCATAAGCTTCGGAGTGACATTTCCGTAGGATTTGTTCCTGTTCATGCTCAGGTACACAATGTCTAATAATACCATATACTCCTTCTTTATAAATATGTGGGTCATCCCAAAAGTAATGTCTTAAATCATAGAAGAATTTTTTCTTTTGTTGGTATGTGAAACTAGGTGGTATGTATTTAGCAACAATGTAATCAGCATAGTCAGCATACCAAGGAGTGTTATGAGAAACATTTATTGCAGCTAATTGTTTATCTGGAAAGCTATCATTAATAGGTTGTGGGTCATCAAGGATATTCTCTAACCTAGACAAGTTATCCGCTATGGGGTTCTCAACTCCTTTCCTATAAGTGATATGTAATTCAAATTCTTGTAGCAAGAGAACCCACCTAATGAGTCTAGGTTTAGCATCTTTCTTTTCCATAAGATATTTAACATCAACATGATCAGTGTGAACAGTAACTTTAGAGTCAACAATGTAAGATCTAAATTTGTCACAAGCAAACACAACTGCTAAAAATTCTTTTTCAGTGGTAGCATAATTTCTTTGGGCATTGTCTACAGTTTTGCTAGCATAATGAATAACATTTAATTTCTTATCAACTCTTTGTCCTAGAACAGCACCAATAGCATAATCACTTGCATCACACATAATTTCAAAAGGCAAGTTCCAATCAGGTGGTTGAACAATAGGTGCAGAAATTAAGGCTTTCTTAAGTGTTTCAAAGGCTTCTACACAATCATCATCAAAAACAAATGGAACATCCTTTTGTAAAAGATTTGTAAGAGGCCAAGAAATTTTAGAGAAGTCTTTAATAAATCTCCTATAGAAACCAGCATGACCTAGGAAACTACGAATACCTTTAATATCTTGGGGACATGGCATTTTCTCAATTGCATCTACCTTAGCTTTATCCACTTCAATACCTCGTTCAGAAATTTTATGCCCCAAGACAATACCTTCATTTACCATAAAGTGGCACTTTTCCCAATTCAAGACAAGATTAGTTTGCTCACATCTTTGCAAAACTCGATCAAGGTTACTCAAGCAATCATCAAAAGAAGTTCCATAAACAGAAAAATCATCCATGAAAACCTCAACAATATTTTCACAAAAATCAGAGAATATAGTAGTCATACATCTTTGAAAGGTAGCAGGTGCATTACATAAACCAAAAGGCATACATCTATAAGCATAAGTTCCAAAAGGGCAAGTAAAGGTGGTTTTCTCTTGATCAGGTTGTGAAACAGGTATTTGAGAAAAACCGAAATATCCATCAAGGAAGCAAAAGTGTGTGTGCTTAGATAATCTTTCTAGCATTTGATCAATAAAAGGCAAGGGGTAATGATCTTTTCTAGTTGCTTTATTTAGTTTTCTAAAATCAATTACCATCCTATGACCAGTAACAATTCTTTGTGGAATGAGTTCATTTTTATCATTAGGAACAACGGTAATACCTCCTTTCTCAGGGACACAATGAACGGGACTCACCCATCTACTATCAGCTATGGGATAGATTATACCTGCTTCCAGAAGCTTTAATATTTCAGTTCTTACCACTTCTTTCATTTAAGGATTCAAACATCGTTGATGATCAACAACGGGTTTAGCATCAGGTTCCATATTACTCTTGTGTTGACAGAGAGTGGGACTAATGCCCTTAAGATCATCAAGAGTATATCCAATAGTAGCTCGGTGCTTCTTCAGAATTTTCAATAATCTTTCTTCCTCATGTTCTGAAAGGTTAGCACTAATAATAACAGGATATATCTTTTTCTCATCAAGATAAGCATATTTCAAAGTGTCAAGCAATTGTTTTAGTTCAAACACATGATCACCTTTAGGTGGAGGAGGACCTCCTAAAGTTTCAATAGGCAAATTGTGTTTAAGCATAGGTCATTGTTCAAAGAAAATTTTATCTATCTCACTTCTTTCATGCATATGCATATCATTTTCATGGTCTAGCAAATATTGTTCTAGTGGATCAGTAGGAGGCATGGCAATAGAAGCAAGACCAATTATTTCATCCTTACTAGGTAATTACTTCTTGTGAGGTTGTCTATTAAATTTGGAAAAATTAAACTCATGAGACTCATCACTAAAGCTGACACTGACAGTTTGTTTATGACAATCTATGGTAGTATTGACAGTGTTCAAGAAGGGTCTACCAAAGATAATGGGACAAAAGTCATGTTATGGGGAACCAAGAACTAGAAAATCAGTAGGGTATTCTGTTTTCCCACACAAGACTTCAACATCTCTAACAATCCCAAGTGGTGTGATGGTGTCTCTATTAGCAAGTTTAATAGTAACATCTATGTCTTCTATTTCAGCGGGTGATATGTCATTCATAATTTCTTGGTATAAGGTAAAAGGAATAGCACTCACGCTAGCACCTAAGTCACATAAACCATGATAACAATGATCTCCTATTTTAACTGAGACAACAGGCATGCCAACAACAGGTCTATGTTTATCTTTTTCATCGGGTTTGGCAATTCTAGCAGCTTCATCACAGAAGTAGATAACATGCCCATCAATATTTTCTACCAAGAGATCTTTAACAATAGCAACACTAGGTTCTACTTTAATTTGTTCAGCAGGTTTAGGTGCTCTAATGTGACTTTTGCGAACCACAGCTGAAACCTAGCATGTTCCTTTATCCTAACAGGGAAAGGTGGTTTTTTAATATAAGCAGTAGATACAACTGGATCAACATTGTAAATAATGGTTTCGTCTTTAGCTATGTCGGGTTCTTTAATTTCTTTTTTAATAGGTGAGTGATATTTAAACCACTTCTCCTTAGGGAGATCAACATGAGTAGCAAATGATTCACAAAAGGAGGCTACTATCTCAGAGTTAAGTCCATATTTAGTGCTAAACTTGTGAAAAGCATCGATATTCATAAAAGATTTAACACAATCAAATCCAAGCTTAATACCTGACTCTTTACCTTCGTCGAGTTCCCAATCTTCAGAGTTGCGTTTAATTCTTTCTAAGAGATCCCACCTGAATTCAATAGTCTTCTTCATAAAAGAACCAGTACAAGAAGTATCGAGCATGGATCGATCATCATGAGAAAGCCGAGCATAAAAATTCTGAATAATAATTTCTCTTGAGAGCTCATGATTGGGGCATGAATATAACATTAACTTAAGCCTCCCCCAAGCTAGAGCGATGCTTTCTCCTTCACGAGGCCAAAAATTATATATATAATTCTGATCACGATGAACTAGTTGCATAGGATAAATTTTTTGGTGGAATTCCAATTTCAATCGATTCCAATTCCATGATCCAATATCATCGCATAGCCTATACCATGCCAATGCTTTTCCTTTCAAAGATAAAGGGAAAACCTTCTTCTTAGCTTCATCTCTGGGCAAACCTGCAAGCTTAAATAATTCACAAATTTCATCCACATATATCAAGTGCATATCAGGATGTTCAGTTCCATCTCCTGCATAAGGATTAGCTAGCAGTTGTTCTATCATACCTGAAGGATTTTCATAACCGATATTTTCAGTAGGTGCAGTAGGTTGAGGGGTAACTAATTGTGGTTCCAGTCGAGGTGAAGATACCCCGAACAAACCCCTCAAAGGATGATTCTCCATAGTAACAAGTGACAATAAATTTCAGCATGTAGTAATAATTTTCCCTTACCAATTTCCAGTTACCAAGAGCGCTTCACTTCCTGGCAACGGCGCCAGAAAAGAGCCTTGATGACCCACAAGTATAGGGGATCAATCATAGTCCTTTTGATAAGTAAGAGTGTCAAACCCAACGAGGAGCAGAAGGAAATGACAAGTGGTTTTCAGCAAGGTAATGTCTGCAAGCACTGAAATAGTCGGTAACAAGTTGTTTGATAGCAAGATAATTTGTAACAAGCAAGTAATGATAACGGTAACAAAAAGTGTAGCAAGGTAGCCCAATCCTTTTGAGGCAAAGGACAGGCCAAAACGGTCTCTTATAATAAGCAAAGCGTTCTTGAGGGTACACGGGAATTTCATCATATCACTTTCATCATGTTGGCTTAATCCGTGTTCGCTACTTTGATAATTTGATATGTGGGTGGATCGGTGCTTAGGTGCTGTTCTTACTTGAACAAACCTCCTACTTATGATTAAACCCCTCGCAAGCATCCGCAACTATGAGAAAAGTATTAAGATAAAATCTAACCATATCATTAAACTTTTGGATCCAAATCGGTCCCTTAGGAAGTAGCGCATAAACTAGGGTTTAAGCTTCTGTCACTCTAGCAACCCATCATCTAATAACTACTCCACAATGCATTCCCTTAGGCCCAAGTATGGTGAAGTGTCATGTAGTCGACGTTCACATGACACCACTAAGGGACTCACAACATACATATCATCAAAATATCGAACACATATCAAGTTCACATGATTGCTTGCAACATGACTTCTCCCCTGACCTCAAGAACAAAAGTAACTACTCACAAATGATAATCATGCTCAAGATCAAAGGGGTATTAAATAGCATAATGGATCTGAACATATAATATTCCACCAAATAAACCATATAGTAATCAACTACAAGATGTAACCAACACTACTAGTCACCCACAAGCACCAATCTAAGGTTCCGGTACAAAGATCGAACACAAGAGATGAACTAGAGTTTGAGAGGAGATGGTGCTGTTGAAGATGTTGATGGAGATGGCCCTCCCAAAGATGGGAGAGTTGTTGGTGATGACGATGACGATGATTTCCCCCTAAGGGAGGGAAGTTCCCCCGGCGGAATTGCTCCGCCGGAGAGCAAAAGTGGTCCTGCCCAAGTTCCACCTCAAGACGATGGTGCTTCATCCCGAAAGTCCTCTCCTTATTTTTTCTAGGTCAAAATGACTTATATACAAGAAGAGGGGCACCGGAGGTGGGCCGAGGAGGGCACAACCCACCAGGGTGCGCCTGGGCTTCCTGGCGCGCCCAGGTGGGTTGTGCCCACCTGGTGGGCCCCCTCTGGTAGTTATTTGCTCCAATAATTCTTAAATAATCCATAAAAAATCTCCATGAAGTTTCAGCTTTGGAGTTGTGCAGAATAGGTAGCTCTGACATGCTTTTTCAGGTTCAGAATTCCAGCTACCGGTATTCTCCCTCTTTGTGTAAACCTTGCATATTATGAGAGAAAAGGCATTAGAATTACTCCCAAAAGCATTATTATGCATAAAAACATTATAAATAACAGTAGGAAAACATGATGCAAAATGGACGTATCAGGCCTCGCAGGCCGTACGGATGGTCTGATACCGCGCCCGCTGCTCATTCAGGAAGCCAGGATCATAGGGCCACATGTCTGCAACGGCATTGTCGTTCGCTTGTTCACCGGCGATTCGTCTCTCCGCGATCCGGTGCTCGTTGAGGAGACGGAGGTTGCAGCACAGGTCCTCCTGCGCTAGTAGCTCTTCCGCCATTAGGGCGTCGAAGTGCTGCCGCACCTGCTCTATGGTGAACACGGCATGAACAGGCTTGGGCGGTGGCGTCGGCTCCTGGTCGGAAGCCATGTCCATCGTCTGATTGTCGTCGCTAAGCTCGATGAGCTCGCTGGCGAGCCAACATGTCCGGCTGCTGGACCGGACCGCTGCCAAGCACGAGTCTGACTGCCCAGGCCCACCCAGACCCCTCCCTCGCCCGCACACACTTTCCACCCGAAACGTTCAGCGCCACCCGCGCCGCTTCCCGGTGCAGGCGATTGCTCCGCATTCAAACAACACAAGTGCCGTCCGTCCGTCCGTCTGCCGCCCACATTAATGATGCACGGTTGCCGAGGTGGATACTTGGGCGCCACCCGTCCGTCCCTCTGCCGCCCACCATTGCTATATAAACTGCTACGCCGGCCTAGCCACAGTCATCCGCCTCCGTTCCCTTTCTCCTGTCCACACCAGTCTCACCATGGCTTCCTCGCGCTCCATCGCTCTTCGGGATGGATGGACGACAGACCAGAAGGAGATGGCAGCCATTGTTGCCGACTGGCTGGTCGACAGGCAGCTGGAGGACGACGACGTCCCAATGGAGAATGTGGTAGTCGACAATCCGGCGCCAACCCCCTCCTACGCGTCATCCTTGCCGGTGCATTGCACCATGACCATCGGTGAGGACCATGCTCAATACATGGACATGGTGAGGCAGAAGCATGAGGAGCAGTTCCGGGAGGCACAGGCCAATGCCGCCTACAACCACCATGTCCTCCAGGAGCACCTACAAGTGGAGGAGCAGATCGCCGCGGAGCAGACGGAGCAGGAGGCACTGCTCGAGTCGTACTGCTCCGCCCGCGAGAGCCGCCTCGCGCGCTGGCGGTACCGCACGCGGGTGGCGGAGGTTGCGGCCGCCTACAAAGAGGGCGATGAAGCGGGCGAGGCGCTGTTTGGCGACACCGATGATGAGGCGGAGGACAATGCCGGCTCCGCTGAGGCCCCGCCCCGCCGGCACCGAGGCGGAGGACTTCGCCGGCTTTGGCGAGGCCCTGCTCCGCTGAGGCCCCGCCCCGCCAACAACGAGGCAGACGACATCGCCGGCTCCACCGAGGCCCCCGCCGGCACCGAGGCGGAGGACTTCACCGGCTTCAGCGAGGCCCTGCTCCGCCAAGGCCCCGCCCTGCCAACAATGAGGCAGAGGACATCGCTGGCTGTGCCGAGGCCCCGCCCTGCTGGCAATGAGGGGGAGGATTTCCCCCGCTCCGCCGAGGCGCCGCCCTGTCGGAAACGAGGCAGAGGACATCGCCGGCTCCGTCGAGGCGCCACCACACTGCCAACGAGGCCGCGCCACTCAAAAAATGAGGAAGAGTAGAACACGGTAGGTCGCCGCCGCTCGGGTCCAAGTAAGGCCACTGCTGCTACCCTCCGGTTGAAGCCAAGCTTGGTGGGTTGAACATTGATAGCCGATTAGTTGCTTGGCGGCGACGTCGAGTCAGAGAGCTGAGCTGGAGAAGAAGCTTCTATTCGACTCAGCCGGACACGGGAAATAGGCGCCGGATATCATAGATTAGCTTAATTAATTATACCTCCAGCGCACCCCTTTTTAGTTGAAGAATGTATGAAATGTAATGAAATCTGGCATGTTTATATGAAATTCGGCCGTGTATGAACGAATTTAGTCCGATTAGTTCGAATTCTTGTATCACTGGCATGAACATGCAAAATAATAATTATTCTAAGGATGCATGGTGAAAACCTCGTTTGCAGCAGTTTCACACATACAAAAAGTTTGAGCAATCTTTTAGCGTGCACATTGCAATCAAACTCACAGGCCTGGCAATTCATAGAGAACATTCAAAACAATCGATGATTATGCATCTCAATGATTCACACGTCAGAGCCAATATTTACTTCACAACTAAAGAATAAATAAAAATCGATCGATGCTGCTGCGGCAAAGGGCGTCCCATTCCAAAATATCAAATGCATGTCTTCTTGCTAACATCAATGAGCAAAATTTGACATGTTCCATTCCAAAATATCAAATGCGTGTCTTTTTGCGTACATCAATGAGCAAACTTTGACAAGGTTTTCCCATTCCAAAATATCAAATCCCTACGATTGTGGAATGGGCGGGGTTTGCCATCAGTTTGCACATTGACATGTCACCTTGTGCTAAATAAACCAGCTGTTCTTTTTGTGCAGTTCGACTAAAATCAACCAACTTCGCGAACATGTCGGCACCTCCTTTCTTGTAGCTAATTTTGTGGCTGGAGGTGGAAATGAATGATTCGAGAACATTCGATGTATTGTGCATGATGAAGTATAATGGAGGGCATGAACCATCTGACATTTTGTGCAGTTGCCATTGAAATCAAGTTGAGCATCACTGTTTGCATAAATACAAAAAAGTGATTAGTATAAAGCAAACTGTATTATCAATTTACAGTTTAAACAGGCACCTACATGATCCATGTAGAGCACACATTTAAAAAAATGGAACTCACCGGGAAGAATCCTAAAACAACATTATATTGGCCATCACAGCAACAAAGATGGAGATCTGTGAGTTCTTCTGAGCTGAAGTTAGTTTGTTCTTGTGGGCAGTAATGTAACCATCCTTCAGCTACTCCTTCTGATAAGAAGAGAGGCTTGGCTTCTTCATCCCGGCAGAATCAGAACTAGGCACTTCACGTACTCCATATTCTTCTTCAGAGAAGGATGATCCTATTGTGCAAAGACAAGAGAACAACTAAATGCTAGCATCCCTGTTTGCTCGAAAAAAAAGGAAAGGAAATATTTAAAACAGCCATTACATTAACAATGGGAGTAACTGATGAAATGTATAGTCACAAAGAGATGCATCCTCATTATCCTCATAGGAAATGATATGATACCAAAGACAGCAGCTCAACTTGAACTGTATTATTACTTAATTTTATCAGTGGCTATAACGGTGGCAAACCGGTGCCTCAATTTATTAGCAGCCTTAGATTGACATGCGAAACAATACCACTTTCTCATGACAGTAGCTAAACAGTAGCACAACACCAATAGAGATGACAAAGCTCAATCATATGGATGAAATCTGTGGGCCGGTACCAACCTTTGTCAGGAGGCTTATTGTGTAGAGCATACGGATGAAGCACTTCCCGGGAAGCATTCGTTATTATCTACTGTGGTTGCCATGCTTACTATAAATTCCTCGATTAGTTTAATGTTTCCAACATCTTCTTGTGCAGTTCCACTAAAATATATGTTATCTTCAAACAAGATCCATGTTTGCACAAGTAGAGATAATTACATATTACATTAAGAGTGGCATCAAATCACAGTGGCAAAACAATTACTCGTTCCAGCCATAGCAATAAATTAAGATGCAAAACTATATCATTACTTGTGTCATCACAGTTACAGTGCTTCATCATAGTTGATTTTTGTTCTTCTTCCGCTTGTTCTTCCCCTTCGTCACTTGGTTCAATAACAGACAAGCTTCGCCTTCAATGTAAGATTTGGCATGTCAATGAGGGAGCACAAGTATAGCACTAAACAACAACATTACTTTTCTGATGACAGTAGCAAAATACAGGCCAACAGTTGTGAAATATCATTATCTTACCTCAATGGGGTATTACGGTGCACATACAGATTGGAAGTGTGGTCTCCTTTTGAGCAGTTCACTAAAATCAAGCAGCATTACCGTATAAGTAGCACAACATATGAAAGCACACTGCACTATCATGTGGAAGAAGGCCAATACTGACCTCTCATGACACGGAATTCAAACAACTCACCAGAAGAAGATCTGAAACAAATTTGCCAACACAGATAGGAATTCAGGTCTCCTCTTGTGCAGTTCCACTAAGATCAAGCAATCAAGCAACGTTGTCGGTGTGACATTTTAGCTGAACTGCACAAAACACTCTTAAGACAAAATTGTTTTGTGCAGTGCAACAAAAGGTTTCAATAGCAACAAGGTGAAGTAGATAACCTTGTTTACACAGAGGTGCAAAGGAAACAAATACTGGTCAATAACGGTGGATGACATAGAAGCCCACAATAAGAAGCATCTAACTTATGTAAATGGGAAAGAAAGCAAGACAGTAGCATTTCTCAAACAGTGGCATTGATTCATATTAACAAAGAGATTATATTAACAATAAAATTCGTTAAACATGTAATTTGCTTTTAACTGTGGCATTGCTTCAATTTTCCAGCGGCATTATTAATTAACAACAGCTAAAGAGTTGTACGGGACAGTGGAAGCACCAGCACCATGTGCATCTACCAACGTATAAAGGGGTGATGCAGAGTCTGTTGCAACAAACACTACAAAAAAAAGACACATCCGTGACATGTTGGCCCGAACAATTTTTTTTCTATCATGCTTATGACACTTCTATGACGATAATTGTGACAAAACCCGGTATCATCATAGATGTGGTGGGCTCCTACTTCTATGAAAAAAAAATCATGACAGAAAATGGGCTTTTCATCCTGGGTGGGCCGGGGACGCACCTGCATGACATTCTTTGGGCCGTCCATGATGGAAAAAATCATGGTAGAAGCGAGGGCGAGGAAAATTTCGGGGAGTTCCCGGTTACGGTGGGTGGTCGGGGCCGAGCGATGCACGGAGGGATTGCGCGTTTCTCTTGTACACGTACGCACGTGTGTGCGAGGCGTTGGGCTCTAACTGAACCTGAGCGAGGCGTTCGCTTACTGAACCCGAGCGATTACACTAGCTACGCGTTACTGAACCCGAGCGATCGATCCCTTGTTGTTAACTGAACCCGATCGAGCGATTCCTTCGCTACTGCTGCTAACTGAAGCCGATCGAACCTGCTGCCTCTTGATGAGCAGTGACAGTTGTTGGGGGTTGGATGAACAGTTCCCGGTGGGGGTTGGATGAACAGGACCCCGTGGTAGTAGAGGCCGTTGCCGCTAGATGAATAGGACCCCAATCAAGGAGGCCGGTGGAGGGTGGATGAACAGGACCCCGTGGAGGCTCCATGAACAGTAGCCGGTGGAGGGTGGATGAACAGGACCCCCCCCCCCCGTGGTGAACAGTAGTTGTGGAGGCCGGAGGAAGTCAGCGGTGGATGAACAACAACTAGAGGCTAGAGGAAGTCGACGGTGGATGAACAGTAGCCCGTGGAGGCTGGAGCGAGGTAGTAGACGGTGGATGAACAATAGCCTGTGGAGTCCCGTTTTGCGGTACGCCACACCCCTCCCGATGAATAGGACACTATTTCGACCGTAGGCGCTCCAAAACAAGTACATTTCCTCTGTTTTGCGGTATGCCACACCCCTCTCGATCAACAACACCCCGTTTCGACTGTAGGAGCTCAAACACAAGTCCATTTCCTCCGTTTTGCGGTACGCCAGACCCCTCCCGATGAACAGGATCCCGTTTCGACCGTAGCCGATCAAACAAAAGGCCGTTTCCTCCATACTGCGGTACGCCAGACCCCGTTTCAGCTGTTCTGTCCAAGCCGGTTTGCTCCCAATGAACACGACGCATTCCGTTGCCTCTGATGAACAGGACGCAGTTTCTCCATTCCGACCCAGCTGGTTGGCTTCCAATGAACAGGACGCCGTTGCTGCCGTCCATTGCCTCTCCATGTACACGAGCCCTGGCCGTACGTATGCGTGAGTAGGCGTTCGAGACCCCGCCCGTATGTACGCACGTGGCCGTATTTTTTGGCATGTGGCTATACGTACGTGTACACGGTTTAGAAGGGACTACCTGAACTACTACGTCGGGGGCTCTACTACTACACGGGCTGCTGCTTGCTCGGCCACGGTTCATCGTTGCAGAGAGACCGATCGACCAGTATGTACGTACACATTCGCGACAATGCTACATACGCTTCGACCGGGTGGGTCCCAGTTGTCAGGGAGGATAAGGATGCACTTCCTTGTGTGCGAAGATATAGCTGGTGGATCCCGGCTGTCAGGGGGAGGAATCATTTTTATTTTGCGAGTAATAAGGAGGCACTTCCTTTTGTCCGAAGATGTAGCTGGTGGGTCCAGCTGTCAGCCTCACAGCCTAAAAGTCCACTTCCGATGGATGTCGTTCGTTGACCTCGTTGACCACGAGGAGCCGAGAGCATCAAGGCGGTGGACGGCGGTGAGGCCTAGGAATGGAATGACGAGGAGCCAGAGAAGACGAGGCGGGTGGATGCCCACGCGGAGGGGAGTACGAGGGTTCACTGGTTCGGCTACGACGTAAGGCTGCCGTCGCCGAAGAATAACAGGGGGTGTGGGTGAGTAGAGGGAAGGCCTGGCCAGTCGTAGTATGGTCGGTCCGTGAGGCCTGCGCGGCAGCACAGCCGGCCACGGGAGGCTGGAGCAGGCAGTACAGCGGGCCTGGTTTGGGCAGCTGGAGCAAGAAGACCAGAGGTTGAAGACACAGCATGGCCGTTGATTTAACATCCAACGGTCAGTGCAGCTAGAATCGTTTTGACTAAGTTGACAAAGCCCGTACGCGTCAACTTAGTTGGCCCACAAGTCAGCCTCCAAATCTGGTGGGTCCCAGCTAGCAGGGGGGAATCATTTTTTTGCTCGTAATAACTTTGCAATCCTCTGTCTCTTACTCCTTACAGGAGTTTCATTATCATGCTCAACAGGATTCTCAACATGTTCCATCGCAATGGTGGGTTCAGGAATTACAATGAATTCCTCACTAGATGGAGTAGGTATCCCCTGATTTGATGAACTAGACATATCCTTCATGGGAAATATGTCCACAAAGAAAGTTGCATCATTCGACTCCATAATCATACCAACATGCATGTGGGATACCTTAGATTTTATTATCAAAAATCTATAGCCAATGCTATGAAAAGCATAGACCAGAAGAACACAGTCCACGGTTTTTGGTCCAAGCTTACGCTTCTTGGGAATTGGTATATTGACTTTCGCCAAACAACCCCAAGTACGTAGGTAAGAGAGTTTCAATCTTTTCCTTTCCCATTCCTCAAAAGGAGTTATGGTCTTATGCTTCGTGGGAACTCGGTTTAGGACATGACATGCAGTCATTAGCACCTCCCCCACCATGCCTTGGAGAGACCCGATGTGTCTAACATGGTGTTAACCATATCAGTTAGAGTTCGGTTCTTTCTTTCGGCTACCCCATTTGACTGAGGTGAGTAGGGAAGCGTCCTCTCATGGATTATACCATGTTCTGCACAAAACAAATCAAATTCATTGGAAAAATACTCTCCACCACGATCAGACCTAAGCCGTTTAATTTTTCGGTCAAGTTGGTTCTCTGCTTCAGCTTTATAGTTTTTGAAGAAATTTAAAGCCTCATCTTTTGAATTCAGAAGATACACATAACAATATCTAGTGGAGTCATCAATCAACGTCATGAAGTATTTCTTTCCACCTTTTTTCAACACGTCATTCATCTCACAAAGATCAGAATGTATAGGCTCTAGTGGCGCCAAGTCTCTTGCCTCTGCAGTCTTATGGGACTTGCGAGGTTGCTTAGCTTGCACACACACTTGGCACTTGGAGCCCTTGACAGTAGTGAATTTCGGAATTAAACTCATATTGGCTAGCCGCGTCATGCAACAAAAGTTAATATGACAAAGTCGTGAATGCCAAATATTAGATTCATTATCATGGCAAACATTATTAATAACTTTAGTGCAAATATCTGACAAAGACAGGCGGAACAAGCCTCCGCACTCATAGCCTTTTCCAACAAATTGTCCACACTTAGAAATTACAACTTTATTGGACTCGAAAACCAACTTAAAACCATCTCGACATAAACAGGGTTCGCTGACGAGATTCTTATTGACAGACAACACATGATGAACGTTCTTCAGACGCACGATCTTCCCCGAAGTAAACTTCAGATCGACCGTACCGACACCTTGAACAGTGGCATGTGACCCGTTACCCATCAGCATGGGAGAAGTCCCAGTGACCTGGTAAGAAGAAAACATGGAGGCGTCAGCACAAACATGTACATTGACACCGGTATCAATTAACCAATCAGGAGATTGAAATACTGAAAGGATGGTAGGAAGAATACCGTACCCAGATTCCTTCATATCAATATCACCGATGACAACATTAGCGGACTTGCCGCTCTTCTCATGTTCATGTTCCTCAAAGCAGTTAGGACACTTCGGAGCCCAGTGATTAAGATCACCGCAGACATGGCAAAGTCCCTTCCCCTTCTTATGAGAATTCTTCTTGAAGTTGGTAGGATGTGATGGCTTGTTCTTTGCATCAAACTTGCCTTTGCCCTGAGTTTTTTTCTTGTTGTTTTTGAACTTGTTGGGCTGGAAGTTCTTCCTCTGTACCATGTGGGCACTAGAAGCTCCCTCAGCAACTCGAGCACGTGTGTCTTTTGCTCTCGCCTTCTCTTCAACATCAAGAGTACCAATGAGATCCGAAACGGAAAACTCCTGTCTCTTGTGTTTCAGGGAAGTAGCAAAATTGTTCCATGAAGGTGGAAGCTTGGCAATGATTCCTACGGCAACAAATTTGTCCGGTAACACACACTTGAAGTACTCAAGTTCCTTTGCGAGCGACTGTATCTCATGAGCTTGCTGGACAACAGAGCGCTCATCAGTCATCTTGTAGTCATAGAATTGCTCCATGACATACAACTCGCTGCCGGCGTCCGAGGCTCCAAACTTGGCCTCGAGCGCAGCCCACATGTCCTTGCCATTGTCAAACGACATATACGAATCCATAATAGAATCGTCAAGAACAATCAGAAGGGCGCCTTTAAAGAGGGTATCGATCTTCTCAAAAGCTTCCTGCTGTGCAGGTTCAAGATTGCCCTCAGGCTTGCCCTAGGTGGTGTCATAGCAGTACATGGTTTGGAACCAGTAAAATGCTCTTGTGTGCCACCTCTTATATTGAACCCCCTTAAAGGTAGGCGGCTTCAGATGCGCAGCAAAACCACTCAGAGTAAATTGCCTATAATCAGGTTTTTGGATTGTTGAATATATGAGCAAATTACTACGAGATTTAATCTGAGTAAACACAGAATAAGTCATGAAAGCAATAATAGAGACTAAACTAATCATGTGGACTAGCATAGTAGATGAACAGATCGAATCTAGGGCACAAACTAGAAACATGAATTCTACCACGATCTCGAACAGGAAAGACAGAATAACATACGATGCAGCGGGAGCAGGACCACTGGCGTTGATGTTGTCGCCCATGTCGTTGATGAGGAGGTTGCCGAGGTCGGGGAAGAAGTCGTTGTTGGCAAAGTCGTCGCTGCCAGCAGTCGCGTGATTGCGCTCCCCAAAAACCTGATCGCCCCTCTCCCGTACAGGATCATGAGAGGCGGGGTTCCGGAGGCCTGCTATCCCTTCTCGCGGTGCACGCCAAAAGGAGGGATGGAGAAGACTTGTGTGGCGGTGCAATGATCTGGAATGGTGGTGCGAAACCATACGATACGGCGGCGGCTAGGGTAGACGTCTGCCTGACTATATAATGCGGGCCGGGTAGGTCGTGGGAGTAAACCCCACGTCCGAGTCGCTATCCAAAAGAATCGGAAATGGTTCAGTAATTAACGCGTCCGTTAATTATTAATTAATGACTCATTAATTTTTCCCGAGCAGCAAAAATAGAGGCAACGTGCATAGCTCTGTCCTCGGCTCGGCTCATTCCCGCAACCCACGGCGCGGCGCGGCGCGTCGTGACGAGGCGAGCGAGGAGGAGGAGCGCGCGTGTAGGTCTCCTCTTCTCATGCTCATACAAGTGGTAGAAGAGCTCACCTTATAAAGAGGTGCAAGTCTCACTCAACTTCCGGGGTGGGACTAAACTTTAGTCTCACTCACACCACTCACATGTGTGCATGAATGGGCCAAGAGAATTTCAGAATTTTAGTTGGGCTTTGGGCCACAGGCCCACTATCAAATTCCAACAGATAGAGTGGACACTGTCATCTTGTTCAGACTAGCAAAAGGCCCATGCGTTGCACGGAACATCAAGATGCATTCATACGAGTTGTTTATCTTGTGGCAGACAAAGATGAATGAGGGAAGTCCTTATTTGCAAATGTGGAGAGGGGTGCGGGTATCTTTTTGCAAAATTGCCATAGTTTGCTTTCTATTCCTTAGATATAGATCGGACAGTCTATATTGCAGGATGGCAGGCACACCATCATCACCAACACGGTTTTTTATAAGAGTAAGTAGAAGTAGAGAGTAGAGATACACGCGTTCCCGGAAAAAAGAAACAAAAACTGGCGAAGAAATCTTTTTTTAAAGTACCAAGAAAGAAAACTCGATCAATAACACGCCCCTGCTTCCAGGTCGCAGTTTGTATCGCTCACGTGTGGTCCCCGACCCTCCATTATTAAGTGAACAAATTAAAGGGTCGAATTAATACGTACGTAAGCCGCCTCTTCGTGTACAAATGCGCTCCATCGTGTACTCGCGGGTATGTCGGAGGCAGAGTGAGTGCGTGTACATTTCTTCTTGTACGTAGTACTCCATTTATCTCACTTCATATTGTTTCCCACTCCTACGATATTCCTATCCTAGGAACAAAATGAGGCGGTACTAAGTTTGTGTGTGTGTAGGGAGAACGAGACATCGATGTTGTGTACGAGTAGTCGCGAGAGTCGTCACTATGTGTGTGAGTGCGCACACACACATAGACATGCATATCTATGTTTACGTAAAATTCTTACTTTCATCTCCATCTCCGTCTCCATCTCCAATCATATTTGTCCAACTGGCACATTATTTACGTTATTAATTATGCAGCAATATTTACGTATGTCCAGCCTGACTGCCCTGGCCAACCCGAACCCTCTTCATCACCCGCGCGCGGTTCCCGCCCGAAACGGTCAGTGCCGCATTCATACCCGGCCAGAGCGAACGCGACCTCTCACTGGCCCCGGCATTGAAGCGGTGCGCCGGTCGAGGGAGCGCCGCCCGCGCCGCTTCTCGGTGCAGGCGACTGCTCCGCGTTCAAATGTCAGCACGGCCGGCCACAACATGCATGTAAAAAAGTTCTTGGGAGTCCGTGCTACAGCTAGCTGTCCTCCCCCTCCTCATCTATCTCTTCCAGTAGTGCTAGTACTCCATGGCGTGATGCATCGAGAAGCAGGCGGGAAAGTTTGTGTATACTCGGTTTGCGGTGAGTGGCATGCCGAGCGACCGTGTGGGGTGGAGGAGGGTGAGACACGAACACGACATACGTGATTTAAACGTTGGTTTTGCTCGATGGCGTGATCCAATGAAACGAAATGTTGGTTTCCAAAAGAATACTGTACTGCATGAGAGAGATAGAGTGATGGTTTGCTTCTTCCGTCCAACTAACTATACCGGGTCTATGTGATTTGACGGCTCATTGGTCACTATTACTGCGGCGGTAGAGCGTCTGCACTCTTATTTATTTATTTATTCTATGATAAAACTAACTTTCTCCACTCTTACACCGGAGGAGTAGGAAACACGGCAGCCCAGTGACTACATGGCCCACCTCCCACTGTCACCATATTCCTTGGACATCGTGCGACACCTCCGGTCCTTTTTTCTTTGCGTAGTACTCCCTCTTTTCCGGTTTATATAGGGCTTAAATTTGAAATCTCATCAACGAAGGCAGATGATGAGTGGAGAAATGTATCTCGTAGTTTACAAAATTACTCAAACTTTAATCTGCCTTAATTAGAATATATGCATGGATGACCACTAAATGAGTAGGAATGGTTACATGCATTGGTTGGTTTCTTTTAATCCTTGCATGCATCAATTTAATGCACCTTGGAATGTGAACATGTGGTGGAAAGAAGTGAAAATAAGACTTATAATATGGTATAAGACTAAGAAAATGAGATGAGCCCAATAAACCAGAAAGGAGGGAGTACATTTTACCACATGACCCAACCATACACTCTCACATACTACCTCCGTCCTGGTTTATTAGTCCCCTATGTAATTTATGCATGATACTAGTATATGATACTCCCCACTATGAGTAGCCTTATACGCATACAAAAAAGGACCGGAGGGAGTACGAAGCTTTATGATTTTGTTTCATGTATGTATCCTGACTCCAAGGTTGCCCTGTTACAACATTCCATCAAATACAAAGGAAAACTAACACGCATGCTGATGCATCTCAATGATTCACAGATCATAGCCAATATTTACTTCACAACTAAAGACAAAAGTTGTGAGAGTGTGTACACAAAAAAACTACTGATGGGGTCTCTACGACTTGAACCCTAAACCCTAAACATGATTTAATTTCCTGGCTAGGTAGAACCTGTCGAAGGAAAGAAGCCCGGCCCCCTCGGATCATACGATGATTTTGTGCAATTCCACTAAAATCAAGCTGAGCATCCCTGTTGGCAAAGATATTGAAGAAGTGTGATTAGAATAATAGTAGTGGCACTAGTTCATGAGACATAAACTCATCACAAATAGAAGCCAATAGAAGTAGAGAAAGATCCACATGGAGATGGAGCTACGTGGGGAGCTGCGGCAGTGGAGCAAGCTGGCTCCAAAAGGAAGTTGTACCTGGGATGTCGGGGTGTAGCTAGAAGGGCGGTGGGAGGTGGCATCAGCCCATACCGCGGGGACCCCCGACCGGGACGCACCGACAGTGGGTTTTCCTCCTCGCCGCTGTCGATCGCGTCTACGCAGAACATCATCTGCTTGCCCCGGTGGCAGGATCAGGCTGGATCTGTGACCAGCGGTGTGGCCACCGTCGTTCTATGCTTGTGAAGAGAGCAACCCAAGCAAGCAGGCTTGTATCTTAGGCTCCTTCTAGTGTATATATAGTGGAGCGGTTTTCTTTTTCTCTCCATATCAACCTTTTAATGGTTGCTTCGTCCGGCCAACTTACTGTGTGATTTGACTGCTCCTGAGTGGCCCCTACACGTACTCCCCCTACGTGTATGACCGTTCCTGAGTCTCACTTGTACTTATCTCTATTTTCTTGCATGACACGTAGACTGGATGTGCATAGAGGAATTTTTTTACTGCACGTTGTTTACGTAGTACCTACTCCCTCCTTCCGGTTCACTACTAGTACTCCCTCCGTCCTGGTTTATTGGTCCCCTTTGTACTCAATTCATGGGCTCGTTTTCCTCAAGAAATTGTCTTTACCAACGTATTAATATCGGGAATGCATGCGTGAACAATGAATGATTAAACCTTGCATGCAACATTTTGTCAAAGCATTGACATATGAACATGTGAATGTGAGGGACTACAACATTGTGCAACAGTCACACATACAAATGCACGCAAAAACGCGCGCGATGCCCTAATGCATGCATGCCCAAGCACACGATGGAAAACACGCGGTCATGCTCAAGTGCTCAACCTACATGTGCATGCACCCACATACTCAGCCAGGGTGAGCTAGTGACCGTATAAACATCGGAAAATCTATATATTGACCGCAATTAGCGTATTATGAAGTCCACTGACCATATTTTTACAAATATACAGTGTCAGCCAGTGTATTTATCTCGTTTCAAATCAAGCCATATTAACCGGAAAGGAGGCAGTATGGACTAGCATTACTTTGTTGTGTCCCGTCAACTTGTAGAACAAGGAGAAGCTTGCAGGACGGGAGAAGCTTGCGCGCGGTGGCTTGCAGGACAAGGAGAAACTTTTGACTATGCAAGCTCTCCCTCGCTCAGGCGGTGGACGTGCAACAGTTAATTCGGTGTCAGATTGCCAGAAGCATGCATACACTGTACTAGTACCATCATTGTTCGACTTCCCGAAGAGGCGAACAACCAAGCGCAAAGTTTACTACGGCAGTAGAGTACTCCGAGTAGTATTACGTACTACTAGTACTATACAGGTAGTACTACTAGGAACCGCATGGTGGAGCGTCTGCACTCTTATTTTATTTTAATCTGTGATAAAGCAATCTTCAACACATTTGCTTCTCTTCGAGGGTTCTTGCAGGTGATAATGGAAGTTGATTGCATGGAACACTCGCCACAATTCTCGCTTAATTCTGGCTCCTATCCTATTAGAAATAGGAGCGCTCAGTAATATTTTCTCTTTTTTTTGTTATTCAGCATGTAAACAGGTCAGCCAACCTTGCGGCGCATCTTTGTGTAAACCGTGCTTGCTGCACTTTGAATGTGACCGAGAGCTGGCTTGATGAAACACCTCACTTCCTTTTTTCGCGGGGTACCTCGCTTCCTAGTGACCAGTCTCTTGGCTGATTGTCCTAAGAATGCTTATATATGAATAAAACTCACTCATTTACCTGCAAAAAAGATTAAGCCATATTAACCGGAAAGGAGGGAGTATGGACTAGCACTACTTCGGTGTGTCCTGTTAACTCGCAGAATGAGGAGAAGCTTGTAGGACAAGGTGAAGCTTGCTTACGCCCTCTCTGTCTACCTCAAGCGCGGTGGCTCGCAGGACGAGGAGAAGCTTTTGACTAATGCAACCTACCCTCGCCCAGGCAGTGGACGTGCATCAGTTCATTCGCTGTCAGATTGCCAGAGGCATACACTGTAGTACCATCATTGTTCGACTTCCCAAAGAGGCTAAGAGCCAAGCGCAAGGTTTAGTAGTACTACTAGTATGAAGGTACTAGGAACTGCATGGTGGAGCGTCTGTACTCTTATTTTATTTTAATCTCTGATGAAGTACACATTTATTCGGGTGAAGTGCGGAAAACGGCAGCCCAATAGTACAATTAAAAAACATCGAACATGTAATGATAATATCGATCAACCATGCTTGAATATATCTTGGCCTCCATGCGAGCCTGTCTGTGTGTTCTCGCTCCTCGTCTCTCTCAAGGAGCGGCGGGGTTGGCCATTTTGCCGTCCTCCTCAATTGAGATCGGTTTGCTCACACTCCGGTCCCACATGTCAGTGATATGCCAAGAGGAAGCGCGTTGACCGACAGGCCATACGTGGACTTGGCTTTGCACCTTCATACTAGAATGAGCGGATTCAAAGAAGAGCGTATTGATGGTTGCTTCTTTCGAGCAACTTATAGTGGGAAAGGTGGGGCTTATGATTTGACTGCTCATTACTCACTATTAGTGCGGTGCAACGACCGGGCTGAGTCTCCCATGCGGTTGTGCACTATAATTTGGTGCATGGTACATGGACCCGGATGCTGAATGGCTTCTGGCAATGCTATCAAGCTTCCAGCATTTATTTACATAACTAATGTATACAAATAATTTTCCAGCGACATGAAATTGTACAATGCTCTGAAGCTTTCAACTTTTGTTTCGTGTGTCTTGCCAGCTGGAAGGTTGTCTCGTTACAACATCAATCAAAATACTAGAAAGGTAACTAACTTCCATGCGAATGCATCTCAATGATTAGCAGATCAGAGCTAATATTTACATCACAACTGAAGACAAAGTTGTGAGAAGGTGTTAAATTAAAATTGATCCATGATTTCATTGGCAGCAACTGCCCCCCAGCTCTATCTAAATCAACAAGGCATGTTGGGAAAAAAGTAGCTGTCAGGAGCATGCAACATTCTGATCATTTTGTGTAATTCCACTAAAATAGAGCTGAGCGTCCCTATTCCAAAGATATTAAGTGTGATTACAATAATAGAGGACTGTTGATGAAACAATAAACACACAAATAGAAGCCGGTCACCTTTGCAGTCTCTCTTAAGACTAACTAGTTGGAGAAGATTAAGCAAATAGTTGGAGAAGATTAGGCTCGGAGTTGGATGAGGAGGATAGAGCAAAACCAATCTCCCTTTGTGCAGTCGCACTGAAATTTAGAGATGTTGCCCGTGTGACATTTTAGTAGAACTGCACAAAACACTCTTAAGAAAAAAGTGATTTGTGCAGTTCACCAAAAGGTCGCAATAGCAACGAGGTGAAATGGATAGCCCTGTTTGCAAAAAAGAGGTAGAAAGGAAACAATTACTGACCTATAACAGTTGATGAAACAAATGACGACAAAAAAGAACCATATTCCTTGTCTTAAGGGAAGATAACAACACGATTGTTTATCTAAAACGGTGTGAGGACGAGATTGCAATATGGAAAGTACGCCGGACGAGCTACGTTCTGGGCAAAGAACTAGGGAAGATCCACATGCAAGATTTTCCACATGCAGCAGCGTGGGAAGATGGGCAGTGGAGCAAGGCCAGAGGGGAGGAAGCTGTACCTGGGGGTCATCGGGATGTAACTAGGAGGGCGGCGACGGGCAGGATCTGCCCATACTGTGGCAGCGAGCAAGTGGCGAAGGCCCTACCGCGCCGGAGCTTGGTCAGAGAGAATGGCGGGTACCGCAGATTGGGACGTGCTGCCTTGACGCCGTCGAACGAACAAACGATGCACATCCTCCCCTTTCCGCTGGCGGACGGGATGCGGCCGGATCAGTAACCAACGGTGAGAGAGAGAGAGGCCACCGCCGCCTTGTGTGAGATAGTGTGACGAGAGACAAACCCCAGCAGGCAGGCTCCATTGTATATAGTGGAGCGGATTTCTTTTTTCCCAATGACAATCGTTTTATATCCTGTACGTACCATTGAGGAATATAACTTTATTTAACACTAACGCGTCAAGTCGAACTTTGTTCCGTGTACGCGTGGTACACGACCCTCCTTCGAGTAAAAAACCGCTACACGCGTCAAATTATCACGTGGGCTGCCTTTTCGTACAGAAATGAACTCCACTGTGTACCCGCATGGGTGTGGCCGGGAACGAGACGTGAGTACGTGCGTCGTGCTCGCACCTCCTCTCTGATCTAGTTAGTACGTACGTGGGTGGGTGTGAGATAGATGGTTTGTGCGAAACAGAGGCAAATGTGTCGATGATATCTCAAACAAAAAAATGTAACATATGCAATGTGTGTGAAACAAAGTCATGGATATATCATATATAGAGGGAGCGATCCACGAGAAGAGAGTGGAGGGATCATCGGCGTGAGATATTGATAGAATCAAAAACAGGGATGAAGTGTGTGGGTGCGCGATCGATAAAGAGTGCCATCGAATTTGTGTTTGCCCACGTCAAAGATACAGGGCGGCTGGCCTACTAGAATGTGAGAGGGCAGAGGTGCAGTTTGTCTCTGTGGCATGGATACCTACCTACAACGTTCGACTATCAGTGTGTGGGGGGGGGCAGAGGCCTAACTATAGCAAGGTAGATTGACTGGTATATGTGTGGAGAAGGAGAGAGACCTAGCTATGTATTGAGGGAGATCGATCGGCATCCATGCATATGTGTAGCAGAGGAATAAGGTTGGGAGAGAGACAAAGGTAGAGTGTCGGAGGGTTGGTGGTGGAGTTGCTTCTCACAAATGGTGGGAGAGGCCTGCTAGACAAACGGAGGGTACGAGTGCAATATCAACAAGAGAGGGGATGTCTGCCTGTCTATGCACGTGCGTGTGAGAGACAGGTCGGGAGGTATGCAAGGATGATGAGGGGGGACGATATGGTTGTGGTAAGCAGACGTAACTACATAGGAAGATCAATCGTCGTGTGTCGGAGAAAGGGAGAGACATAACTAGTGAGGTACGTCGATCGGTGCATGGGGTAAAAGACTTATAGTCGACCTAGCTATATGTAGGGAGATCGGTAGGTATACATGCATGCATGTGTTAGAAGCAAATAAGGTCCAGAGAGACGGACAGGAGGAGAGGTATGTGGCTAGGAGGTGGTGCGAGAGGCCTACTATATCGAGGGGGAGGAGTGTGCGAGTATGAGATCGATGAAAAGAGGGGCGGGAGTGTGCACGTGCGTGGAACCGTATTGGACATATGGGGGCATGGACGGTGAGAAGAGAAGAGGGAAAGTGTGTGTTTGTGGTAGGCACACTTGGCTAGAGAGGTATATCAACCGGTGTGTGCCGGAAAGAAGGAGCCGGGGGGCCTACACACACCGTGGGTGAACGACCTAAAGAGAAATAACGAATGTGCGCGATGGAGGGGACGCTGAGGGAGGGTGAGAGGGGGGCGGGCGTGTGCATGCACGAGAGAAAGTTAGCGTTAGCTACAAAGAGAAGAGGATTGTGTGGGTGTAAAAGACGAACATAGATCATAATTCATTATAAAAAAGTGGATTCGGATATTTGAAGAAGATATCTTAGTGTTTTAAACCGACATATGCGTAAATATATATAATGGTGATACGCATGGTGTGGTTATGAACATTTTATACTACATATAATATATAGAACATTTATTTGAATTTGTGATAATGTGTGGCTTTTGTAGCTCAGGGCTAAATACTTGTCATAATGTAGGGGGCGGGGTACTATACTTTGTGTGATAAACACGGTGTACGTATGAAACATGGTTTAGATTATGCAGATCCAGTTAGTACATCAAATGTACTATTATTTGGAATCAACATCAAGTGTATTCAAATTTTTGAATTCGAGTTCATATAGTACACATAGTTCATATCTATCTCTATAGTAATCATGTGGTGTGTTGTTAAGATAATATACAAATGATGGTTTAAGTCGGCAACAATCATGATTGTAGATTCTTATTCAGATAGAGAAATGAATTCAAATTTAGTTCGAATTGCAGCGGTAGTATAGACATTTGGAATGCACTAAAATGTTCGTATGAGTAGGTTACATGCATTATACAGCCAGCAAAAAAAATTAATTGTACATAACATGGATTCATAGCTTTGAATAGCATTTGTACAGTAAAACGGGACAAGACTCTCTCTTTGTGTGGTGCGAATAGTTTTATTTTTTTGTTTTTTCATTGAGGGAAGTGCGAATTCATTTGGTACGTACATAATTACACGTTAGGCTTGTCCCTAAAATCCAACCCGCGCCTTGTTATCCCGAAAATTCAGATATCGTGCTCCCAAAACTCGCGCCTTGCTATCCCGAAATTACAACGCGCGCGAAAACTCCCTCCAGCTGCCAAATCCCGACACGCGAAATCCCCCTTCTAACCCTAAGCCGAAAGGGCCGCTAGTTCAAATTGGTGGGGGTACTTTTGTAACACACCCTACATTTTGGACAAGCGCATCCCTAAGTCATGGTTCCCCCCCTCCCATCACCTCCTTTTCGCCATTCGAAATCCCAGGCCGCCATAACCTCTCTGCTCCAGCCACGAAACCCCACCCTCCTCCGTCCGCCACCCCACCGCTACCTAGCCAGAGCCTCTTCCCCGACGACGTCGTCCACCGCAACAGCTCGATGTCCCTCATCCACCTCCCCGGATGAGGATTCATCATCGATCTCATCGTCTCGCCGGTTCAGCCGCCCCGTTCTCCACCTCCAAGGAGCTGCTCCGATGATCGCCTCGTGTATCGCGGCTGATCCATCCCCACAGCACCGCCTTAACCTGCTCCACTGGAACCGCAGCATCCTCACCGACTCCTTTGACGAAGCCGAGGCCTACTCGGTGCCACCAAAGAGGTTGTACACTCATCGCATCGCACCTTCTCCTTAACTCGACCTCCCGGCTTCGACGGTGCTCGATCCCGCACCCCCATGGCGCGGCTACCTTGAAGCCGGTGCCGCGGGCGACATCTCCACGGCGGCTCTCCCCCAGTGCGAGGCTCCTTCGGCGGCGGCGTCCATACCAGCCGGATCTGCTGCTGCTCCGGTTCTCGCTCGCTCGCTCGCGCTGTTGCTGCTGCTCTGGCCCTCGCTCACTCGCTCACGCTGCTGCTGCTCCGGCTCTCACTCGCTCGTGTTGCTGCTGCTGCTCCGACTCTCACTCACTCATGCTGCTGCTGCTCCGTCTCTCGCTCGGTCGCGCTGCTGCTCTGCTCTCCCCCTCACTCGTGCTGCTGCTTTGCTCTTGCTCTCGCTCGCGCTGCTGATGCTGGTACATGGGCTGCTGCAGGTACACGCGTTGCTGCTCTGGCTCTAGTTTGCGCTACTCCTCCAGGCGCTGCTGCTCCGGCTGCTATCTGCTACTGTGTTCCCCGTCGATCGCCTGCTGATTTAGATCACTGTTTCTCTACTACTAGTGCTCGAGCAGCCTAAACTACATGTGAAGTGCTTGTCTGCTACCAGTGTGTTCAGTTTCGACAGCAACATTCAGATTCCATAGTAAATTTCAGTTTCGACAGTTAAGTTCAGAGTCAACAGTTTTTACCTCATCTGTTGTAGTCAGGTGTTTTTTGGTGATGTAAATTTTACATCTATCACTTTTTGGTAATTTATTTTACATCATCTATTGGAGATGCTATTAGAATCCCACATGAGATTACCGATGTATGTCTTGTACTGCTTCAGCCTCGATGTCTTACGGCTCGCCAGAGCTGCTCCAACGACGGAACCATCCATCACAGCAGAGTAGTGCCCTGGACACCGTCTACAGACACCTCAGATCTTCCTCCACACCTCCGACAACCACCTCTGCCGCAACTTCTTCAGCGACCAACCCAATGATGCTGAGGTCGACACGGCTACGCCAAAGAGGTTGTACACTTGTCGCATCACTTATTACTCTACATTCATGTCGATCCATTAGGGCTATTTTGGTTCAAAGGAAAAAGTGAAGCAAAAAACACAGCAATAGGAAATTTTCCTATGGCACTCTACTATTCAATTATTCATGCATTTCATTGAAAGGAATGGAACAAAACATCCACCTGGACCTACTTTTCAAATTCCTATGCATGAAAACAAGACCAAGTGCATTAGTGGCAGAATAATATTCTAACTGTGCATGCTTTCATATGGTTTCACTTTAATTTGGCCATGTTTCTTTGCATTCCTCTGCTCTTCCAATTCCTGTGAACCAAACACCCAAGTTGACAGAAATCCTGTGTTTACAAATGCTCTGTTTCCCACGCGCATTCCTATCCTATTCCGGTGTTTTTCCTATCCCTGCATTTTTAGAATCCTGCAAGCCAAAGGAGCCCTTACAGAATTACTTTAGTTACAGATAGGTGTCGAAGAAAACTTTGTGTGGTTTGTCCTGCTCCTGCCGCGACATCGTCCACCTCACCTGAGCTGCTCCATCGACAAAAGCATCCACCAAACCAGACATCACGACTCCTCACCGTCTTTCGCTACCTCAGATCTCCTTCTCTGCTTCCGACACCCACCGCAACTGCATCACCATCATCGACTCAGCAGATGAACCTGAGGAGTACACGGGTCCACAAGAGAGGTCACACTCTTTTGTTTCTGCTTATGTTATGCATTGCTTAATATTACCTGCTACTTTATCATCATGTTCACCTCTTAGACTCCAAGTCAGGTCCAAATTAATGTTCAAACTTGAGTTTTAAAATTACTTGTGGGGCACATATCGAGGCAGCAATGAATAGTATCTCTGTCTATTATCTGGTTCACCTAGGGTATGCCTATGTTGTTCATCTTGGGTGGGAAACAAATAGTAAAGCAATCACCATCTGTCTTTTTATTAAATTAAAGCTATCATCAGCCAGCTATCATTATTTTTGGATCCATCCACTGGTTGTTACCATCACTCTAGATTTCTGCATGCTCTCCTTACATAATCTCACTATATTTTTTTCGTATGCATGTCAGATATTGTACACAGTCATGCTGAACATGTAGAGAAAAAGAGAAGAGTTTTGCGTGGCAATACAATGTCATGCAGACATCGCTCCATGGTGGGTTCAATGGCAAACCCTCCCCCCCCTCTAGATTGTAATCCAGAGGAAGATATCTGTTCTGAAGTGGATTCAGACGCATCTGACCACTCCTATTTACCCCCCAAGGTGTTTGCTCTAACTTGGCATGATTATGTTGGTCATATCGTTCATATGTTGCCTTGCATTGCCTACTTTCGACATCATATATGTCATCTGCTTAGTTTAGACATGTTCTGTAGTGCCACCTCTTTAGTTTCTATATCATATATGAGAATTATGCAGTCTCATCTCTTTTAGCCAGCCATAATATATGTGAAATATACAATGCCATCCTATTTAACCAGGCATCATATATTTGAATGATATCTTGCCAATCCTTTTCTTCATTACATTTCCATTTGTCGACAATGCTTGTACATTAAACTACTCTTCCTGTGAATCAGCGATTTGAGTGGGTGACGGAAAAATCTGGAGTGAAAACAAGGTCTTCAGAGCAGACAGTGCTACCTGTTGAAGTAGATCTCTTGCTGGGTCCCGATAGCTCCTCAGAGATGGATTCAAAGACAGATGACCAGTCCTATTCCCCCACCGAGGTGTATGCTCTAAATTGGCACGGTTATACTGCTCATATCATGCATATGGTGTCTTGCATTGCATAGTTTAGACATCATATACACAATATTCAACACCATGTTCTTAGTTCAGACATCATATATGCGAATGCCCTCTGCTTATTATATAAATCACACATGTGAATTAAATCATGCGATCCTGATTACTTAGATAACATGTATGTGAATTATGTCATGCGGACCTGTTTACTAAAGACATCATATAATTATCTCATGCCATCCTGTTTAGTTAGTCATCATATCTTTGAATTATGTCATGCTATGCTATCTAGTTTAGATAGACATCATATATGTGAAATTATGTCATGCTATCTTTTTAGTTAAACAATATACATGTCAACTATTTCATGCCCTCTTTTTTCCACACTATCTATTGCATCTGCCTCTTATACAAGGCCTGTACATTCAACTATGTTTCCTGTTTATCAGCCATTTGAATTGGAGCGGGTGATGGCAGTATCTAGCGAAGTAAAAACACGGTCTTCAAATAAAACAGTGCTACCTCTTGGTGGACCTAGCACCCCGGTTGTACATGCACGAGAACCAACCCTACCACACATAACCCAGACTCTCGCAGATTGTACCCCTACTGCGATGGACAGAGAACCAGCTTCACCCAATCTATCCCCAACCCCAGTGATAACCCACAAGTATAGGGGATCGTTTGTAGCCTTCTTCGATAAATAAGAGTGTCGAACCCAACGAGGAGCTAAAGGCAGAACAAATATTCCCTCAAGTTCTATCGACCACCGATACAACTCTACGCACACTTGACGTTTGCTTTACCTAGAACAAGTATGAAACTAATTTGCAAGAATAAAACTATGAGTATTTGCGAGAATAAAGCTACGAATAAATTGCAAGGCAATAAAAGTGGATAGCTTTTGTCAACAAGAAAGTCATTTGTCCCTAGGCAATCGATAACAAGTACCGGTAATCATTCTTGTAATTTTATATGAGGGAGAGGCATAAGCTAACATACTTTCTCTACTTGGATCATATGCACTTATGATTGGAACTCTAGCAAGCATCCGAAACTACTAAAGATCATTAAGGTCGTGAAACCCAACCATAGCATTAAGTATCAAGTCCTCTTTACTCCCATAAGCCATAACCCACTTATCTGTGTTTAGGCTGCTGTCACCCCTCCAACACCAACAATAAGAAAACCATGAACATATTGCAACACCCTACAGCAAGGACACCTCACATTTGCACGAGATGGAGGGCACCGTAGGACAGCACCATAAATAAAATATACAATCATACCAACCAAGATCACGATTAACCCACAGGACAAAATGGATCTACTCAAACATCATAGGATAACCATAGATCATTGGAAAATAATATATGGAGTTGAGCACCATGTTTAAGTAGAGATTACAATTGAGAGAAGGGGTGTTACACCGCTGCATAGAGGGGGAGAAAGTTGGTGTTGACGGTAGCAAGATTGTTGATGTAGATCGCCATCATGATCCTCACCCCGGCGGCACTCCGGCGCCACCTGGAGAGAGGGGGAGAGAGCCCCCCTCCTTCTTGTTCTTCCTTGGCCTCCCCCCTAGATGGTAGGAGAGTTCCGCCTCTGGTCCATGGCCTCCATGGCAGCGGAGAGGAGCCCCTCCGAAATTGGATCTCCCTCTCTGTTCTCTTCTGTTTTGCGTTCCCCAGATCTGGCCCTTCATCGTTTCTTATATTCCCGGAGATCCGTAACTCCGATTGCGCTGAGATTTTAACATGGTTTTTTCCATAAAATATCTTTCTTGCGCCAGAAGAAGGGCTCCAACTGACGTTCGAGGAGGGCACAAGACACCAGGGCACGCCTGGGGCCTGGGGCGCGCCCTGGTGGGTTGTGGGCACTGTGGGCCCCCGTTTGCGTTGATTCCACCTCCCAAAAATCACATAAATTCCAAAAAAAATCTTCGTAAATTTTTATCATGTTTGGACTTTGTTTGATATGGATTTTCTGCGATACCAAAAACATGCAAAAAAACAGGAACTGACACTGGGCACTGGATCAATGGGTTAGTCCAATAAATCATATAAAAAGTTGCCAAAAATATGTGAAAGTTGTATAATATTGGCATGAAACAATCAAAAATTATAGATACGACGGAGACGTATCTGCATCCCCAAGCTTAATTCCTACTCGTCCTCGAGTAGGTAAATGATAAAAAAAGATAATTTTTGATGTGGAATGCTACCTAGCATAAACTTGATCATATATCTAATCATGGCATGAATATTAAGACACGAGTGATTCAAAGCAATGGTCTATAATTTGACATAAAGACATCAATACTCAGGCATCCCAACAAACAATCATGTCTTTCAAAATATCAATGCTAAAGAAAGCTATCCCTACAAAATCATATAGTCTTGGCAAGCTCTGTCTTCTTAACACAAAGTATTTATCATGCACAACCCCGATGACAAGCCGAGCAATTGGTTCATACTTTTTAACGCACTTCAGCTTTTTCAACCCTCACGCAATACATGAGCGCAAGCCATGGATATAGCACTACGGGTGGAATAGAGTATAATGATAGGGGTAAATATAGAGAAGACCAAAAGTAAGAAAGTCTCACATCGATGCGGCTAACCAACGGGCTATGGAGATGCCCACCAATCGATATCAATGCGAGGAGTAGGGATTGCCATGCAACGAATGCACTAAGAGCTATAAGTGTATGAAAGCTCAATATGAAAACTAAGTGGGTGTGCATCTAATCCTATAATGAAAAATTCCCACTAGTATATGAAAGTGACAACATAGGAGACTTTCTATATGAAAAACATGGTGCTACTTTGAAGCACAAGTGTGGAACTAGCATGCCCCTTCTCTCTCTTTTTCTTTTCTTTCTTTCTTTTTTTTTCTTTTTTTTTCTTTTTTTTTCTTTTTTTTTCTTTTTTATATTTTTTCTCTCATTGTTCGGAGTCTCATCCCGACTTGTGGGGGAATCATATTCTCCATCATCCTTTCCTCACTGGGGCAATGCTCTAAAAATGAATAATTGATGATCATCACACTTCTATTTACTTATAACTCAAAATTACAACTCGATACCTATAACAAAATATGACTATATGAATGCCTCTGGCAGTGTACCAGGATGTACAATGATCTAGCGTAACATGTATAAAAAATGATGCACGGTGGCTGAGCCACAACTACTATGTCAGCTATATGATCATGCAAAGCAATATGACAATGAATGCTCAAGTCATCAAAACGGAAGCGGTGGAAGTTGCATGGCAATATATCTCGGAATGGCTATGGAAAGGCCATAATAGGTAGGTATGGTGGCTGTTTTGAGGAAGATATAATAAGGCTTATGTATGATAGAGCGTATCATATCACGGGGTTTGGATGCACCGGCGAAGTTTGCACCACGTCTCGAGGTGAGAAAGGGCAATGCACGGTACCGTAGAGGCTAGCAAATTGCGGAAAGGTAAGAGTGCGTATAATCCATGGACTCACTTTAGTCATAAAGAACTCATATACTTATTGCAAAAGTTTATTAGCCCTCGAAGCAAAGTACTACTATGCATGCCCCTAGGGGGATAGACTGGTAGGAAAAGACCATCGCTCGTCCCCGACCGCCACTCATAAGGAAGACAATCAATAATAAATCATGCTCCAACTTCATAGCATAACGAGAGACTATACATGCATACTTCGGGAATCACAAACCTTAACACCAATATTCTTACTAACCACAGCCGTTTACTAGTACCTCCCACATATTCCATCTCTATATCGCAAAACTATTGCAAGGAATCAAACATATCATATTCAGTGATCCATACGTTTTATGTAGGATTTTATGACTAACCATGCAATTGACCAATTCCTGTTGACTCTCTAAATAGAAATAAGTGAAGCATGAGAGTTTAATTCTTTCTATAAAATACCATGCTCTAACAAATATAAGTGAAGTAAAAGAGCATTCTACAAATAACGGTTTTCTATGTGAAGAGAAACAGGCAATCCAAACTTCAAATGATATAAGTGAAGCACATGAAGCATTCTATAAAGCCATACTCAAAAGATATAAGTGAAGTGCAATGAGCATTCTATAAATCAACCATGGACTATCTCATACCAGCATGGTGCATAAAATAAAAATAAAAACTAAACACAAAAGACGCTCCAAGATTCACACATATCACATGAACGAAACGAAGATGAAAACATACCGATACTTGTTGAAGAAAGATGGGATGCCTTCCGGGGCATCCCCAAGCTTAGACGCTTGAGTCTCCTTGAATATTTACTTGGGGTGCCTTGGGAATCCCCAAGCTTGAGCTCTTACCTCTCCTCCTTCTCCTCATATCGAGACCTCCTCGATCTTTGATCACTTCATCCACACAAAACTCAACAGAAAACTCGGTAAGATCCGTTAGTATAATAAAGCAAATCACTACTCTAAGTACTATTGCAAACCAATTCAAATTTTGTTTTTGCATTATCCCTGCTGTATTATAACTATTCCATGGCTTGTACCACCGATAAAAATTGATAGTTTCATCAAATCAAGCAAAACAATGCATCAAAAACAGAATCTGTCTTAAACAGGACAGTCTGTAGCAATCTGAACACCTACCATGCTTATGGTACTCCAAAAATTCTGAAAAATTAGGAAAAAATAAACAATTTGTATAGAAATACTTTGAAAAAAGTTTCAGAACCTTTGGATGTTTCAGTAAAAAATGTAAAATCGCGCACTACAGCCAAAGTTTCTGTTTTGCACCGCACATACCAACAAGCAATCTAATCATCCTAAAGGCAAATCTTGGCACATTATTTTTATAATACAAAGGATTTGTACAAGGGGACAATTATTTTTATGAGAATCTTCATGAAAAATTCTACATTGTTTCCATGAGCATGAACACAAGTGTTCAAGGTCGACCCTCACTTCTCCAATGCATCACCTTTCAATCGCTTCTCTTTTTGTGAAGTTTTAAGGTTCCCCTCTATATTTTTTTGTTTTTAAACTTTATAAAAGCACTCAACAGAATAAAATGACTCTCTAAAACTTCCGGGTTGTCTCCCTGACAGCACTTTCTTTAAAGCCATTGAGCTAGGCATAAAGTGCTCAAGTAATGGATCCACCCGGATCCCAAGGTATATCAAAGCCAATTTTAATTAACAATGATTTGGCATTTAGTAGTGAGCACAAAGAAACATAAATCATGCAATGATGAAGTCTAACTCTCTTCCTATGCATCGGCATGTCATACAAGAACAATTCATGCACGTCAAGTAAAGGCCAATACATAGCATAAGCAGTTTCTTGCAATTTTATCGTGTTGGAAACATAGAGAGGTGGAGATATAGTTCCTCTCTCATAATAATTGCAAGTAGGAGCAGCAAGCACATGCATATTATATTCATCAAAATCATCATGTGTAGCGGTAAAAGGCAACCCATCAACATAATCCTTAATAAGTGCAAACTTCTCTGATATAGTGTAGTTTGGAAAATTCAAAAAGATAATAGGACTATCATGTGTGGGTGCAATAGCAACAATTTCACTCTTAACATAAGGAACTATAGCAAGTTCATCTCCATAAGCATAATTCATATTGGCATCAAGGCCACAAGCATAGCAAGCATCAAGTTCATCAAAAAGGGATATTTCGAAAGAATCAATGGGATCATAGCAATTATCATAGCATTCATCCTTCGGTAAGAACGAAGGGGCATTAAACAATGTATGAGTTGAAGAGTTACTCTCATTAGAAGGTGGGCACGGGTGATCAATCTGCTCTTCCTCTGCTTGTTCTTCGCTCTCCTCATCATCTTTTTCATCCAATGAGCTCACAGTTGCATCAATTTCTTCTTCCATAGACTCCTGCAAAATATTAGTCTCTTCTTGGATAGCAGAGAAGTCCTCAATATATGGTTTAATATAAGCATTAGAAGAATAATTTTCATAGCAATATTTAAGTATGGCAAAATTTTCAGATTTGTAAAGAGTAGCATCATACTTTTCAATCAAATAAGCAATTTCATAAGCACCCTTAAAAGCAACAAATTCTTCAATTTGTTCAATATCATAATAATTATAAACACCCTTGGCATAAGAAGATAAAATTACATTATCTCTAAACTCACATTGATAAGGAAGGTGTTTCTTAGGGTCTTCAGAACAACAAGTAAAATCATGTATTTCACATAAATTCCAAGCATAGCATTGCATAGTATTAATTTGATGTAGTAAAAGTTTCCCTTTTTGAGATAAACGGTGTCGCACAAAACAAGCATGCTCATCTAATGATTTTCCCTCAACTAAGCTAGTTGGGTTTTCAGCACGAGCACATAGGGATCGAAGATGATCCAAATAGAAAGCTTCAGTAGTATGATAGATTTTGGGTGGTTCTTCAAACATTGGTTTAGTAGATACAACTAATTTTTTTGGTATTTTACATTTCCTACCCATAACTAAAGATAGAAAACAAGAACACATAATAAAAATCTACTTAGTGATAAAGCAAACAAGCACAGACGAGAATATTCACCACACGCTATTGCTCCCCGGCAACGGTGCCAGAAAAAGGTCTTGATAACCCACAAGTATAGGGGATCATTTGTAGCCTTCTTCGATAAATAAGAGTGTCGAACCCAATGAGGAGCTAAAGGCAGAACAAATATTCCCTCAAGTTCTATCGACCACCGATACAACTCTACGCACACTTGACGTTTGCTTTACCTAGAACAAGTATGAAACTAATTTGCAAGAATACAACTACGAGTACTTTGCGAGAATAAAACTACAAATAAATTGCAAGGCAATAAAAGTGGATAGCTTTTGTCAACAAGAAAGTCATTTGTCCCTAGGCAATCGATAACAAGTACCGGTAATCATTCTTGTAATTTTATATGAGGGAGAGGCATAAGCTAACATACTTTCTCTACTTGGATCATATGCACTTATGATTGGAACTCCAGCAAGCATCCGCAACTACTAAAGATCATTAAGGTCGTGAAACCCAACCATATCATTAAGTATCAAGTCCTCTTTACTTCCATACGCCATAACCCACTTATCCGCGTTTAGGCTGCTATCACCCCCGCAACACCGACAATAAGCAAACCATGAACATATTGCAACACCCTACAGCAAGGACCCCTCATGTTTGCGTGATACGAAGGGCACTGTAGGATAGCACCATAAATAAAATATACAATCATACCAACCAAGATCACGATTAACCCACAGGACAAAACGGATCTACTCAAACATCATAGGATAACCATAGATCATTGGAAAATAATATATGGAGTTGAGCACCATGTTTAAGTAGAGATTACAACGGAGAGAAGGGGTGCTACACCGCTGCATAGAGGGGGAGAAACTTGGTGTTGACGGTAGCAAGATTGTTGATGTAGATCGCCGTCACGATCCTCGCCCCGGCGGCACTCCGGCGCCACCTGGAGAGAGGGGGAGAGAGCCCCCCTCCTTCTTGTTCTTCCTTGGCCTCCCTCCTAGATGGGAGGAGAGTTCCGCCTCTGATCCATGGCCTCCATGGCGGCAGAGGGGCGGGAGCCCCTCCGAGATTGGATCTTCCTCTCTGTTCTCTTCTGTTTCGCGTTCCCCAGATCTGGCCCTTCACCATTTCTTATATTCCCGGAGATCCGTAACTCCGATTGCGCTGAGATTTTAACATGATTTTTTTCCATAATATCTTTCTTGCGCCAGAAGAAGGGCTCTAACCGACTTTCGAGGAGGGCACAAGACACTAGGGCGCGCCTGGGGCCTAGGGCGCGCCCTGGTGGGTTGTGGGCACTATGGGCCCCCGTTTGCGTTGATTCCACCTCCCAAAAATCACATAAATTCCAAAATAGTTCTCCGTAAATTTTTATCGCGTTTGGACTTCATTTGGTATGTATTTTCTGCGATACAAAAAACATGCAAAAAAACAGGAACTGGCACTGGGCACTGGATCAATGGGTTAGTCCAATAAATCACATAAAAAGTTGCCAAAAATATGTGAAAGTTGTATAATATTGGCATGAAACAATAAAAAATTATAGATACGACGGAGACGTATCACCCAGCAGATAGTAACCCAGTTCCTGTTGACACAGCACCATCTCCACCACAGAGCTCCCAAGCAAGAGCAGTTAGTAAGGCAGCTCTAGTGCCCAAAGCGCCAGTACTACCACGGCGAACCCCAACTCCACCAGTTAGTACACCTATTCCTATGGAGGAAGCACAACCAGCCATTCGTAGTTTAGCATCTATCGCATTTGATGTTGTTAAATCCTATGTGTGTGTCTTCCCATCATGGAAATATTATACTGAAGATGAAGGAAAATGCCAGTTGCAGGTGTTCGTCCAGGAGTTATGTGTAAGTAATGTTATTCATGGCAATTACTTTGCTTTGTCCCATACATTCTACCTCCATGATGGTTATAATACAGCAAATTTCCCCATTTTTCTCTATAGAGAAGGACCGATTTGGAAACTCAGGATGAGGTAACCTGTGCTAATACCTCTGCTATCTTCAAGAATGCTTGGTGGCAGTATCGGAATTACCTAAAGTAAACGTACTTCACTGGCAAAGAAACTCATCAAATTCCCTTATGTTCTCCTAAGACACATTTACGGGACGATGACTGGGAACGCCTTGTTCTGTACTGGTCCCGAACCAAGAATGTGATAAGGTCTATGAGCTCATTTTTTATTTTTAAGTACTATATGCCTGCGTCTTACTGTACTCTATTCGTGTAGAACAAGTGCTTAAACCTGAAGAACAATTGTTCTCATTTAAGATTCCATTGCTATCGTGCATACTACTTTGCTCTTGTATCACTGTATTTACTCATACAAACTTATTTTTAAATTGAAGGATCCAATCGAAAATCCAATGGGACAACAGGTATGTTTAAGCATGTTTCTTTAACAAGTTTGCTCTTATAAATAGATCTGTTGATTTCAATTTCAATTGTGTATACATTTAACTTCTCATATCATGCACATTACTAGCATCACAACAGAGCCAATAGTGTTGTTGTACATGTAGACCTGTGGTACCCATCTGAAATCTTGTTGTGCCATGTAGTTTCCCACACTTTGTATTCTTTCAATGCTGCTTTGTCTTGAACTGATATGATTTGAACCATGTCTCTATTTTGATTTGGCAAGACAATGCAGTGACCATAGGACAGATATATGTTTGTTTGATGCTTTTATTATGTACTACTTGGCAATAGAAGACTTGGTAGTTTAATCCTGTCCACCTTACTACTGAACTAGTTCACCAAAATGAGTTTCATATACTACATGCTAAACCTGTTATGTGTCTGCTTGTTTTTTCTTTTAGAATGCTGACAGAATATTGGGGAAGAGTGTCTTATTAAGCAATGGTAAAGGAAGTAATGCAGATAAGGTTCAGGATAGAGAGACATCCTTGTTGGTCTCCAACAAAGCTGATAAAACAGCTAAGGAAAACTATCTTGAAGACAGTGAGACAACACCAAAGTCCTGTCTTGGTGTAGTGTTCGAGTTACTGGCCACTACCACTGGCACAAGCTATTCGAACTCACTGTCTGAATCAGTTCGGTTTCTTGAGTCTCAACTACAAGCTGAAAGACATCGATCAGCTGTGCTGCGACAAGAAGCCGAAGGACTGCGGAAGTCCCTCGAGAATTCAGATGCATACTTTCTGGTGCAACAACAATCGTTGGAGGATTTTAGCGCCAAACAGGAGAAAGCTAATAAGCTTGCTAAGCTTATTGCCAGCATGGTGGATACCCAGGATAACGTTTCTTGAGCTCTTGTGAAGTTGTTTCAGTTATGGACTTGTTTTGCTGCCGCTCGTTTATTTGCACTGGTGGCCAATTTAGACGCCCAGTGTATGTAATATGCTGCTTTGTTCCCTATATTTGCACTGGTGGTGAACTTTGATGCCCAGTGGATGTAATATGTGTAATAGCCATAATAGCCTAGCGTAAGTTGCTTGCTTATTTATTTCCTTATTGTCTTGTTTATTTGTTTGGTTGTAGTCACTGCAGTTCTTTTTCTGCGGTTTGCTAGTGGCAACAATAAAATATTTTTTTAACTAGGCCGTAATAACCACGGACTGTTATGTAGTGACCATGGGCCTCCTACGGGCCGTACGATCTATGGGCCTCCTACAGGCTGTTGATCAATGGGCCTTGTGCGGGCGTTAGAATCAATGGTCCTTCTACGGGCCGTACTATTCATGGAACAATAAAGGACTGCAATATGGGTCGTAAACGGACTAGAGTGAAAATTGTCTGTTTATGGCCCGATCATAACGGACCGTTAATAGCCGATATGTATAACGGGCTTAAATGGGCCGTATTTGATGACGCTAAGAAAACAGCCAACGCATTAACGGGCCACAAACGGGCTAACTTTACCACGGGCTGAATTTGACCCGCAAGCGGAACGGGCCAGTAACGGACCAGAAATAATCGAATGCTGAAAATGAGCCCAAGAATAAATGGGCCCTTAGAAGGCCGAAAGATCATACGGGCTGGAAAGGGCCCAATGGAATAATGGGCCGTTAATGGGTATAAAGCAGTACACTGTTCATTATGGGCTAGTGTCACCACGGGCCGTTAATGGGCCAAGAGTTACATAGGGCCTCATATGGGCCGAAAGAGGTCATGGGCCATACATGGGCCGAAAGTCACAACGGGCTGGAATCATATTAGATGGCCCAGATGCCGGTACTGGGCCTAATTCGGATAGGCCATAACGGGCCGTGAGTTAGCGGGTTGTAAATGGGCTATATGCGAACAGGCCGTTAACAGGCTTTCCGTGGGCCGGCCCGCTACCTTTTGACCAAGTCAAACGGGCCGGCCTTTTCACCTGAATGGGCCACTGTTGGGCCGTACCACGTGTCTACGTATCATAGGAGCCTGCCGTCCAATGAGTGGACGACATCTGTCCCAACCCTGAGCAGACACGTGGAAACTCCGGCGAATCAGAATTTTACACGTGGAAAATCCCCATTGGTCCGGGCTGTTAACGAGTTATCGGATCCAAACTAGAACCCGATAGCTTAACAGCGACCCGTTACGGTGGATGCCACGTGTCGATTACCCTTGATGAAAACACTTCCATGACGCGCCATTTATCGTCATGGAAGTGGACACTTCCGTGATGATAATTTTGGTATTGTCATGGAACACTTGTACGACAGCACAGGTATGACTATCTTCATTCTATCATAAAATTGTCATGGATGTACATGCATGACAGAAAACATGACCTACTGTGACAAACATGTATCATCACGGAAGTGTATTTTTTTTTGTAGTAAAACAACCAAGGAGCATATTTGTGTTGGTCCCAGTTTTGTTATCTTTAGACACCTTTCCCTGTGTGAGGGTAGAAAATCTAGTCCTGCTCAAACTCTACAGCCTTGTCCCCCCACCCACAGAAAGATCAGTTTGTTACAGATGTGTGTGTTGTGTTTTTCATTGTTTTCCCTTTTCGACCAACATAGGTGTTGGATAGCAAGTCTGTACTACTTTCCCCCTTCCTTTCCTCTTTGAACCATGTCCTAGATTCATGCTATACAACTTTCCCCAGTACTTTCCTGTTTGATCCAACACCTAGATTCGAGTGCAGAAGCAAAAAAAATCCACATGCAGCTAGAGCAATGCATGTGGATTAAGTAAATTATACCTTAAGGTTCTCGGGGTGTGGCTGAGTGGGCAGTGGGAGGCCGTTCTACCCACACTATGTACGGCAAAGAGGAAGAAGGGGTCGGAGGCCCTACCGCGCTGCCGCTGGGTGAAAGAGAACAACGGTGCCGGTAGTGGATTCCCTCCCTCGCCGATGGCGATAGCGTTAAGCCTCCTTCCCTTCCCCGGCGGACGGGATCCTGCCAGCTCTTTGACTAGCAGTGAGGGGAGAGAGAGAGAGAGAGAGAGGCCAACGCAGTCTTGTTTAGATCTGAAGAGGGTGAGAGAGTGTGAAGAGAGCAACTACAAGCGCTGAGGCTCCAGCATGTATATATATAGTGGAGAGAGAGTGTGAACAGAGCAAACCCTAGAAAACAAGCGCCGAGGCTGCAGCGTATATAGGAGTAGTTGGAGTGGTTTTCTTTTTCTCTCCATAAAAATCGTTTTAAATTGTGCACGAAACGGAACTCTTTATTTAACGTAGTGAAGAAAAATACTACTAGGGCAATGCTAATACGTGAAGAAAATTTAACGCTCGAAGGAGTCAACTCGCAATTAACGTTGCACGCCTCCCGGTCGCACTTACTATTGTTCACGTGTGGTACACGACCCTCCGAAGTGAACAACAACTGAACCACACACGGTCAAAATATCGAAAAGGTGGGCTGCACCATCCTCCAATTTTAAATATTTTTGAGAAATTCAATTTTAATTACTTTGTATGTACACTTTGCTCTCTTCCAATAATTTTGGGCACTTGTATTCGGCCTAAGTCAGTCTGCTACCGTATCTCGTACTACTACCTCCGTCCATGTTTTTACGCCACATCATATATTTTTTTGTCAAAGTTTGACCAAATTTTTTTAACTACTCCCTCCTTTCCGATTTATAGGGCTTAAATTTGAAATCTCATCAACCAAGGTAGATGATGAGTTGAGAAATGTACTCCATCTCGTAGTTTACAAAATTACTCAAACTTTAATCTGCATTAATTACAATATATTCATGGACGACCACTAAATGAGTAGGAATGGTTACATGCACTGGTTGGTTTCTTTTAATCCTTGCATGCATCAATTTGATGCACCTTGGAATGTGAACATGTGAACCAACTAGCCGCTAGGCCAGGGCCGAGCTCGGACGGTGGCCGGCCATGTCTTTGCCGGCGATCCACCGATGGGATAGATCCGAGCGGCTAGAGCGGATTCAGTACCTGCACGCGACGTGGAGGCATTGCCATTGTTGTGCGACCCGGTACCCGGACAATGCATGGCAAGGCGCAGTCGCAGGCGGCCGGAATGCTCCAAATCTGGTAGCCGTGTGCGTCAAATCCCGCGACCGCAGATATAGTGGTTGACCGCTGGCGCCGGGACGACAGAGGCACAGATCCGGTCGTCGCACTGTGGTCGGCTGGGCTATAGTGCAAGGCAGCGACTGTGTCTCCGACGGACATGCGTGTACCTCTTCTCTTCTTGTACGTACTCAATTTATCTTACTTCCTGTGGCTTCCCACTCCCACGATATTCCTATTTTATGAACCTGTATGTGTGTGTGTGTGTTTTTAACAGCTTGTGTGTGTTAGAGAGAGCGACACATCGACCTACAGAGAGATGGTGTGTAGTACGAAGCCACGAGAGTCGGTGCATGCTCTCATTTCCGGGCATCCGGTCGGGACATCTGCCACACCCGCTCCTGACCACCTGGCCCACCCAAGGCCCCTCCATCACCTGCGCGCGCTTCCCGCCCAAAACGGTCAGCGCCGCTCCAGAGAATCGGTGCCGCATTCATGTCCAGGCAGAGCGGACGCGACCTCTCACTGGCGCATGCATTGAAGGGAGAAGCGGATTCAATGAAGAGTGATGGTTGCTTCGTCCGTCCAAGTTACTGTCGGGTCTATGTGATTTGATGGACCATTGGTCATTATTACTGAGGTGGTACGACGGTGCTGAGTCTCAGTTGTATTGTACACTTTACTTTGGTGCATGACACGTGCACCGGATGCTGGATGTCCCAAGTTTCGGCGAAAGGAGGTAGAGCTTCTCCACTCTTTACAATTTTCTCCACTCTTACAGCGGAGGAGTGTGAAATCAGCGAAAACACGACAGCTCAGCGAAAACATGAAAGCAGCAAAAATGTACAATGCTATGAAGCTTTCAGCTTCTGTTTCATATATCTTGCGTCCAAGGTTGCCCCGTTGCAACATTCCATCAAACACAAAGGAGACTAACATGCATGCTATTGCATCTCAATGATTCACAGATCATAGCCAATACGCCCTCCATTTCAAAATAAGTGTCTCAACTTTATGCCAACTTTGGTACAAAGTTGACACTTATTTTGGAACAGAGACAACTAAAGAAAAAAAACGACCCATGCAGTCCCTAGGCCTTGAACCCTAAACCCTAACTAGGCTTTAATTTTATGGCGAGGTTGAACCTTTCGAAGGAATGAAGTTTGCAACCCTTTGACCATCAGATCATTTTGTGCAGTTTCACTAAAATCGAGCTGAGCATCCCTGTGGCAAAGAAATTGAAGTGTGATTAGAATAAGACTAGTGGGACTAGTTTTTATGAGACATAAACTCATCACAAATATAGTAGAAGCCAGTAGAGGTATGTGCGGGGCAAAGAAGTAGAGAAATATCCACATGGAGCGCTGTGGGCAGCTGGGGCAGTGGTGCAAGCCGGCTGTAAAGGAAGTTGTACCTGGGGGATGTCGAGATGTAGCTAGAGGAGGGCGGCGGGAGACAACATCTACCCATGTCGCGACAGTGAGCAAGGAACGAAGGCAACCGCACCGGCTTTGTGAGAGAGAACGGCGGGGACCCTGATCGGGACGCGCCGATGGCGACCGCATCTACACAAAGCATCCACCCCTTCCCCCGACGGACGTGATCCGCCCGGTTGTGTGACTAGAGATGTGGCCACAGTCATTTTGTGCGAGAGAGTGTGAAGAGATCAACCCCAACAAGCAACCGTGTAGGCTCCTGGCTATGTATATAGTGGAGTGGTTTATTTTTCTCTCCATATGAACCTTTTTATATTGTGTATGTGCCACTGAAGAAAAAAAACTTCATTTATAAATAATGCGGCACCGTTCATGCGTGGTTCCCGATCCTCCATTAAGTTAGTAAATACTACTAGACGCGTCAAATTATCACGTGGGCTGCATCATCGTACAGAAATGAGCTCCACCGTGTCACGCGTGTGGTTGGGGAAGACGCAAAGAGTGCTACGTGCGTGGGTGCGTGCACCTCTTCTCTTCGAGCATGGTTATTAAAAGTATAGCCAACTACTCTACCACACGGTTATTATATGGGCAAAGAGTATTGGCAGTAATAATGACAAATGAGCCATCAAATCACGAGGCCAACCGTTCCCTATGTTTGACAGAGGAAGCAGCCATCATTTCACTCCTCGTTGAATATCCATGTCAATCACGACGTAAAAATATCATTCACTAATACAATAGGGCTGGCTCTAAGGCTGGTGATTTTTTTAACTTTGTCTCTTTCTCTTTTTCTCTCATTTACTCATTTTACATAGGAGCACGTGTAGAGGATGGCGATTCCTTTTGATGGGACTTCTTCATGGGGTTTAAGACTAAGCAGCTTCGAATATTATTCCCGCTGCCCACCACTCTGAATCGTGCCATCAATGATACTCCCATTGCAACAATGCGGTCCACTAGGTCTAGCACATCCTGTGAGAAGAGACTGTCACGCAAAACATACATTCTTGTTGCCTTCTTCCTCATACAGTACATACTACTAGTAGTACTACTACTCGTTCTCCTATATAAACCTTGCGCTTGGCATCTCAAAAATATTAACCTTGTGCTTGGCTCTTTGCCTCTTCAGAAAGTCGAGCAATGACGGTACTACAGTATATGGTTCTGGCTATCTGACACCGAGGGGCGAGGGAGAGTGCGTACTACTATGTCCGTTTCAATATGGACTACATACGGAGCAAAATGAGTGAATCTACACTCTAAAATATGTCTATATACATCAGTATTTGGAGTATGTGCTAGTAGTTCATATTGAAATCTGCTAAAAGACATATATTTCAAACAATATGATAATCTCTCTAACCAAGGTAGGGACGAGGAGTATACGTCTAACGGAGGGAGTAGTAAAATTTTCTCCTTGTCCTACGAGCCACCGTGCGCGTGGGCGAGGGAGCGGGCGTAGGCGTAGCAAGCAAGCTTCCCCTTGTCCTGCGACTCTGCGAGCCACCGCGCGCGTGGGCGAGGGAGCGGGCGTAGGTGTAGCAAGCAAGCTTCTCCTCATCCTGTGACTCTGCGAGCCACCGCACCCGTGGGCGGGGGAGAGGGCATACTAAGCAAGCTTCTCCTCGTTCTGCGAGTTGATGGGACACATCAAAAGTAGTACAGAGCATCTCCAGTGTACAGAGGCAACCTTGCCTCTAAGGTAGGCCCCACATGGTTTACCTCTTATCAAATGAAAAAACCACAATGTATAGGGACTCTAACCAGCCTCTAAGGTGGGCCCTTGCAGAAATTTAAGAAGTATTGATTAGCACCACATTTGTCCAATCAGTAATATTTCTCTTGTACTTTGTTATGCTTCCTAAGGCTGACAAGTGGGACCAGATGGATTGTTAAATTGTTAGAGGCAACCTCTAAGGTTAGAGGCGATGCTAGCCAATTTTTTGTTAGAGGCAGTTCATGTATAGAGGCTGCCTCTAAGAGGAGAGAGAGGGCTTAAAGGCAACAAAAAGTATACATTGTGGATGTGCCTACTTTCCGGTCTATATGGCTCAATTTGAAATCTCCCTAACCATAATAGATGCTGAGTTTGTTTTTTTGAAAAGTAGGATTACCCCCGGCCTCTGCATCTGGGCGATGCAATGCAGCCATTTTATTGATTATTCACAGAAACCTTACAAAGTAGTACATCAGGTAGTCTGAAGTAATAGATGCTGAGTGGTGGAATAAATTTGTTACTTCCATAGTTCACAAAAGTACTAAGCACGTGAGATGGTGAACGGAGGGAGTACGATACCATTAGTACTACAGTTCTTTTGGAAGGGTTGAAGTAGTCCCTCCCATTCACATGTTCACATTTCAAGCTTCAATAAAAACGTTGCAATCAAGGATTAAGAGAAAACTCCGCAATGCATGTACTCCCTTGATCCATATAGGGTCTAAAAAGTGTTTTTGAGGCTAACTTTGACCACATGTTAGAGCAATAATATGACATGCAACTTACACAAATCATACCATCGAATTCGTACGTGGTCATTGTACTGCTAACACATGCATGCGTTGCAATTAGTATGTACATGATATAGTACTAAACACTCACTATCTAGTACTAGTAGTCTAGTACTAGTTCATTGCTTGGTTTAGATTTGGAATTGACGCCCATAAGCCGGAAGGGAGGGAATATTATTTTCTAGAACCATCCCTATACGTCCATACTTGATGTTTCAGAGAAGGGTTATATGCCTTGCTGCAACAGTACCGTCCAATCTTCACGTGTGGTCTTTTTCTTGGAAAATTATTACGAGAGGATTCTACGATGTGTGAAATGATGTGTTGTTCGTGCATCCAACTTACTATTGGAAAGGTGTGGCTTTGAGATGTGACGGCTCATTAGTAGTATTCCTTGCGGTTGTGCACTCATAATTTGGTGCATGGCACGTGGACCCGGATGCTGGATGTCCCACATGTCGAGGAAAGGAAGTTATGTGCTCCTAGAATGGTTTCTCGCAATGCTATCCACCTTTCAGCATTTGTTTATATATATTGTGCTAGTAAATGTAATTTCTTAGCGAGATAAAATTATACTTGTACAATGCTACGAAGCTTTCAGCTTTTCTTTCATGTTTCTTGCCTTGAAGGTTTTGTTTTTACAACATTCCAACAAATACAAAGGAAACTAACATGCATGCTAATGCATATCAATGATTCACATATCAGACCCAATATTTACTTCACAACTTAAGACAAAGTTGTGAGAAGGTGTAGAAATAAATAAAAAATGATCGATCAGGTCCCTAAGCTTGCTTTCATTTCCTGGCCACGGTGGACATGTTGGTGGCCATTTTCATGCGGCTCATTGATGCCCGCCAAGACATATAGCAGTTGGATGCATGCACCATCCCATCATTTTGTGCAGTTACACTAAAATGGAGCTGAGCATTATTGTTGACAAGGATATTGAATAATTGTGATTGCAATAATAGTGGCACTGTTGATGAAACATGGAAAGTACGCCTGCCGAGCTACAGTACGTTTTAGGCAAATAGTAACTAGAGAGGATCCACATGCAGCAACGTGGGAAGATGGGCGGTGGAGCAAGGTCGGTTCCAGAGGAAGCTCTACCTGAGGGTTGTCGGGATGTAACAAGGAGGGCGGCGGCGGGCGGGATCTGCCCATACTGCGGCAGCGAGCAAGGGGCAAAGGCGCTACCACACCGGAGCTTGCTTAGAGAGAACAGCGGGTACCGCAGATTGGGACGCGCCGGCAGCGGGTTTCCTGCGTTAACGCCGGCGATCGGAGGAACGTTGCACATCGTCCCTTTCCGCCGGTGGACTGGATCCGGCCGGATCAGGGACCATCGGTGAGAGAGAGAAAGAGAGTGCCACCGCCATCTTGTGTGAGAGAGTAGAAGAGACCGACCCCAGAAAGCAAGCATTGAGGATCCTGCCTATATTATATAGTATATAGTATAGTGGAGCGATTTGCTTTTTCTCTCCATAACAATCGGTTTATATTCTGTACGTGTGCCATCGAGGAATAAAATCTTTTTTATAATAACACGTCAAGTCGCAATTTGTTTGTACACCCATGGTACACGATCCTCCATCAAGTGGACAACCAGTACACGTGTCAAATTACCACATGGGCTGTCTTTTCGTACAAATGAGCTCCACCGTGTACCCGCACGGGTGTGGTTGGGAAAGAGATGGGAGTACGTGCGCCGTGCGTGCACCTCTTCTATTTGTGCATGCACCCTACCTACGTGGGTGTGTGTGAGATAGATAGTACAAACCTAGAGAGATGGCGTGTGTGTTCGTGAGTGTTTTTTTATGGGGGGGTGTGATTTCGTAAGTGTATTTGTGGGAATATGTGTCGATCATATCTCAAAAAAAGTGACACATGCAATGTGTGTGAAATAGAGGCCTAGCTATATCATATATAGAGGGGGCAATCCACGAGAAGAGAGGGATGGGTCATAGATATTGGTAGAGTCGAAGAGAGGATCAAGTGTGTGGGTGCGAGATCGATGAAGAGAGCCATCGAAATTGTGTGTGCGCACGTCAAAGATATAGGGCGACTGACTTACCGGAACGTCAGAGGGGAGAGGGCAAGGTTGCGTGTGGCAGGGACACATGACTAGAGCGATCGATGTATCGGTGTGTGTGTGTGGGGGCGGGGGGCGGGGGGAGGCAGAGACCTAACTAGAGAGGTAGATCGACCTTGTATATGTGTTGAGAAGGAGAGACCTAACTACCTATGTCTTGAGGTATATTGATCGACGTCCATACACAAGCGAAGGGTAGGAAATAGTTTGCATTAGGGAGAGAGAGAGAGAGACAGACAGACAGACAAAGGTAGAGTGTCATAGGGGTGGTGGAGTTGCTTCTCGGAGATGGTGGGAGAGGGCTACTAGACAAGCGGAGGGTACAACTGCAATATCAAGAATAGAGGGTTTGTGTTTCTGTGTGTGCGTGTGCGTGATAGATGTGTCGGGAGGCATGCATGAATGATGAAGGGGGGGGGGGCATATGTGTTTGGTAAGTTGACCTAACTAGATTGGTAGATCAATTGTTGTGTGTCGGAGGAAGGGAGAGACATAACTAATGAAGTAGATCGATCGACGCGTGGGGGGGAAACGAGTTATAGCTAGACGACCTAGCTAGCTATATGTATAGTGGGAGATCGGTCGGTGTACATCCATTTGTTAGAGGCAAATAAGGTCCAGAGAGATGGATAGAGAGAGAGGGATGGAGCTAGGAGGTGGTGCAAGAGGCCTACTAGATATGGGGAGGAGTGTGAGATTGTGAGATCGATGAAAAGAGGGGCGAGAGTTTACACGTGTGTGGGACCGTATGAGAGACATGAGGCATGGACGGAGAAAGGAGGAGATGGAAAGTGTGTGGGTATGTGGTAGGCAGACCTCGCTAGAGAGGTTTATCGATCCGTGTGTGTCGAAGAGAAGGAGTTGTGGAGACCATGGGAGAACGACCTAAAGAAAATAAATGAATGTGCGCGATGGATAGAATGCCGAGGGAGGTGGAGGGCGAGGAGGGCGTGTGCATGCACGAGAGAAAGTTAGTGCTAGCTACAAAGGTTACAGGATTGTGTGGGTGTAAAAGACTAACAAAGATCATAATTCGTTATAAAAGTGGATTCATATATTTGAATAAGAGATCATAGTGTTTTAAACCTATGCATGCATGAATGTAGCAGTGATACGCGTGGTGTGGCTTTGGACATGTTATACTATAATGTGATAATGCGTGGCCTTTGCAACTCATAGCATAATATCGAGCAATCTAAACCATACTATATATCGAACAATCTCACATTTTATTTGAATTTATGATAATGTGTGGCGTTTGCAGCTCATAGCTAAATATCGAACAATCTCACATTTTATTTGAATTCGTGATAATGTGTGGCGTTTGCAGCTCATTGCTAAATATCTAACAATCTAAACCATACTATATATCGAACAATCTCACATTTTATTTGAATTTGTGATAATGTGTGGCATTTGTAGCTCACAACTAAATACTTGTATGCGTAGGGGGTTGGGCAACATACATTATGTGATAAAACACATTATACATGTGAGACATGGTTTAGATTATGAAGATCTGGCTAGAGCTTGAAATGTACTGTGATTTGAAATCAACATAAAGTGGATTCAAAAATTCGAGTTCGAGTTAATATAGTACACATAGTTCATATCTAACTCGACAGTAATCATGTGGTGTGTTGTGAAGATAATATACAAACAATGGTTTAACTTGACAACTATGATGACTGTAGATCTTATTAAAATAGATAAACGAATTCAAATGGTTTAACTTGACAACAATCATGATTGTAGATCTTATTCAGATAGAGAAACGATTTTAAATGTAGTTCAGATTGAAGTGGTAGTATATACGTTTGGAATTCACTAAAATGTTCATTTGAGTAGCAGGTTACATGCATTATACATGTAGCAAAATATTTTAGTTGATCATAACATGGATTCAAAGTTTTGAATGGCATTTGTAGTAACTCATACAATAAAATGGGACTAGACTGCGAATTGATTTCTGTTTGTTTTTTTCGTCGAGGGAAGTGCGAATTGATTTGGTAAAGTACACGTTAGGCTTGTCCGGAAATTTCAACCTGCGGCTTGTTATCTCGAAATTTTAAGATATCTCTTTGTCTCATTGTGCTCCTAAAATTCCCTCCATCTCAACCCGCGCCTTGCTATCCCAAAATTACAATGCGCGCGAAAACTCCCACCTCCTCCGAAATCCCGACACGCGGAATTCCCGTGATACCCCTAAACCGAAAGAACCACCTAGTTCAAATCGGTGGGGGTACTTTCGTAACTTACCCCACATTTCGGACAAGCGCGTCCCTAAGCCATGGTTCCCCCTCCCATCCCCTCCGCCCCCCATTCGTACACCGAGGCCGTGAAAACCCGTGAAGCCCCACACCCTCCTCCGTCCGCCACCCAGCCGGAGCCTCTTCCCCGACGACATCGTCCACCGCAACAGCTCGACATCCCTCATCAACCGCACCGGATGAGGATCCATCGTCGATCTCATCATCCCACCGGTTCAGCCACCACGTCCTCCACCTCCAAGCAGCTGCCCCGACGTTTGCCTCGTCTATCGCGCCAGCTACATTCCCACAGCATCATCTTCATCTGCACCACCGGAAGAGCAGCACCATCACTGATTCCTGGGATGAAGCTCAGGCCTAATCGGCGCTACCACAGAGGTTCTACAGTAATCACTGCATTTTCTTCTTGATTCGATCTCACGGTGCTACCGGCGCTCGGTCCGGAGCCGCCATGGCGCGGCTCCATCTACGGCAGCATCGCTGGCCACTTCCTCCACGATGTCGATCCCTCGGCGGCGATGTCCACATCAGTAGGAGCTGCTGCTGCCCCGGCTCTCGCTGGCTCTACTGCTGCTGCTTCGGCTCTCGCTTGTGCTGCTGCTCTGCTCTTGCTCTCAATCCCCTGCCTTGTCTGTTCTTGCTCTAGCTCGCACTGCTGATCCTTGCTCTTGCTTGCGTTGCTGCTCTACTCTTGCTCGCACTGCTGCTGCATGAGCAGTAGCTCCGGCTCTCGCTCCAGTCCCTGTTGCTGCTCTTGCTCTTGCTTGCATTGCTGCTCTACTCTTGCTCGCATTGCTGCTGCACGAGCAGCAGCTCCGGCTCTTGCTCGAGTCCCTGCAGCTGCTACATGATGTGGCTTGAACTACGTCGGTATTTCCCCAAAGAGGAAGGGATGATGCAGCACAGCTACGGTAGGTATTTCCCCTAGTGATGAGACCAAGGTTATCGAACCAGTAGGAGAACCAAGCAACACTATGTAAACGGTACCTACACACAAAGAACAAATACTTGTAACCTGACGTGTTAAAGGGGTTGTCAATCCCTTTCGGCTAACGGTGCCAGAAATTGTCACGTTAACGGGATAAAAATTGTGATAGAATATATCTCGATAGAACACGAAATAAAATAAAGTGCAGCAAGGTATTTTCGGGTTTTTGGATTAATAGATCTGAAAACAAAAGCGAATAGAAATAGATCTCAAAGCAAATATGATGGAGAATAGACCCGGGGGCCGTAGATTTCACTAGTGGCTTCTCTCGAGAAAATAGCATACGGCGGGTAAACAAATTACTGTTGGGAATTTGATAGAACTTCAAATAATCATGACGATATCCAGGCAATGATCATTATATAGGCATCACGTCCAAGATTAGTAGACCGACTCCTGCCTGCGTCTAGTACTATTACTCCACACATCGACCGCTATCCAGCATGCATCTAGTGTATTAAGTTCATGAAAAAACGGAGTAATGCAATAAGAACGATGACATGATGTAGACAAGATCTATTCATGTAGGAATAGACCCCATCTTGTTATCCTTAATGGCAATAATCAATACGTGTCTTGCTGCCCCTTCTGTCATTGGGAAAGAACACCGCAAGATCGAACCCATCACAAAGCACCTCTTCCCATGGGAAGAAAATCGATCTAGTCGGCCTAACTAAACCAAAGATTCGAAAAAGAAATACGAGGCTATAAGTAATCATGCATATAAGAGATCAAAGAGAGTCAAATAACTTTCATGGATAAAAAGATAGATCTGATCATAAACTCAAAGTTCATCGGATCCCAACAAACACACCGCAAAAAGAGTTACATCAAATAGATCTCCAAGAGACCATTGTATTGAGACTCAAAAGAAAGAGAGGAAGCCATCTAGCTACTAACTACGGCCCCGTAGGTCTACAATGGACTACTCACGCATCATTGGAGAGGCACCAATGAGGATGATGAACCCCTCCCTGATGGTGTCTAGATTGTATCTGGTGTTTCTGGAACTTGCGGTGGCTGGAATAGTGTTTCGTCGACTCCCCTAGGGTTTTTGGATTTTTTGGGTATTTATAAAGCAAAGAGGCGGTGCGGGAGGCGGCCAAGATGGGCACAACCCACCTGGGCGCGCCTGGGCCCTCAGGCGCGCCCCGGTGGGTTGTGCTCCCCTCGGAGCCCCTCTCTGGTACTTCTTTGGCCCAACAGGTGTCTTCTGGTCTAGAAAAAATCTCCAAAAAGTTTCGCTGCGTTTGGACTCCATTGGGTATTGATTTTCTGCGAAGTAAAAAACAAGCAAAAAACAGCAACTGACACTGGGCACTACGTCAATAGGTTAGTCCCAAAAAATGAATTAAAGTTGCTATAAAATGATTGTAAAACATCCAAGAATGATAATATAACAGCATGGAACAATCAAAAATTATAGATACGTTGGAGACGTATCACTACACGACCAGCTGCCCCGGCTCCCGCGCTGCTACTCCGGGCACTGCTGCTGCTGCAGGGCCAGCTGCCCCGGCTACTCTCTAGTAGTATGTTCCCTGCTGGAGCGGCTACCGATTTAGATCACTGTTCCACTGCCACTAGTGCTCGAGTGGCCAAAACTATTAGTGCACTGCTTTTCTGCTACTAGTGCATTCAGCTTCGACAGTAAAATTCAGTTTCGACAGCAAAATTCAGTTTCAACAGCTATGTTCAGAGATGAGCGGCTGATGTATTTTACATCTAGCAATTTTTGGTGATGTATTTTATTTACATCATCTATTGGATATGCTATTAGAATACCACTTCAGGTTAACGTTGTCTCTCTTGTCCTGCTTCAGCCTCGCCGTCGTACACCTCACCGGAGCTGCTCCAACGATGAAACCATTCATCACAGCGGAGCAGTACCCTTGACTCCATCTCCAGACGCCTAAGATCTTCTTCCCCTCCTCCGACAGCCACATCAGCCCAAGCATCCTCAGCATTCTCATCTACCAACCCAATGATGCTGAGATCGACATGGCTTCACCATAGAGGTTGTACACTTGTTGCATTGCTTTTTTACTTTACATGTTATATATAGTATTGTCCACTGAGCATGCGTAGTAATGAGGAATACGATTAGTTTCTCCTATATGACAAGCAGTGGGTACTAGGCAAAGTTAGCTATCCGTGATGGACTCTCTCAAAAGCCATCATTATTTATTTCTGCACGTTGAAGCTGTGCATGTCACTACTGCAGGATGCTGCTAACGCGACACTATGATCAGAGACCCTTTGACGAAACTGTGTGCGATGCATTAATCGCAAATGGGGATATAAAAAACTGTCAAAAAAGATGCAAAACGTTTGCGATGGCGGAGAAATCAAACACGGTTCAGATTTTAGTTACGTGTGCGATGCTGGGCATACGGTTGATCCATATGAACTGTTTGCGATTAGACAGAACAACAGAAACAGGCAGCCATATCAATGTGTGTGCGATATACGGCATATAATTCGCTCCGATGAACTGTTTGCTGTTAGGGAATGCAACAGAAATGGTCAGCCAGATCAAGGTGTGTGTGATATACGGCATACGGTTCACTCGGACGAACTATTTTTGATTAGGGAAGAGAACATAAACTGTTCAACTTAACAAGATGTGTGTGATATGCGGCATACAGTTCACATAGATGAACTGTTTGCGATGATCCAAAAGAACACAAATGATTCGTGTAAACAAGATGTGTGTGATACGCAGCAAACAGCCCACTCGGATGAACTGTTTGCGATGACAAATTATAACACAGACGGTTACTATAGTTAGTTCGTGTGCCATTCTGTTTATACAAAAAACTTTGAAAAATGCAAACTAGTTGCTTGCGGTGGCTAGGAGTATCGCACACGATGCGTCTGCGAGTACTCATGTGCGATGATTAGTAAGTTACACATACGTCACAAACGGGCTTTGTAGGCCCAAAACCATCAATAAATTTTGACCTTGTTTCTCGTCACATTGCAGATTACAACGCAATAAGTAATTGCAAATCTGTTCACACCGATCAAACTAATATGTGTTCACACTTAGCACCGGGCTATAAAAACTACCCACTCAAAAATTGTGGCACCCCGGCTCAAAGAAACCGGAACGCCCCGTATTCCAGCCCAGAGATCGAGGAGAAGTCTTCTGGAATACAGCACTGCTTAGCATGGAACAAATCAGCTCTTTATTACAAGCGATATGGGTACAAGGGGATTCCATCGGCATGGCGACCCTACGCCTGCCACGGTTGCTCTATGCCAGCAGCAGAACAACACGAAGCAGCGGAATAACTTCTAGTAGCGGATAACGACGACGGTGATGAACTCCACTCCGCAGGGACTCTGGCTCGAACGCTTATCCTAGCTCGCAAACAAGGGATCCACAGCAAACAAGCAATCAAATCCGGCATGACCTGCAAACTGGCATGACACGCTAGGTTAGTACATTGAATGTACTTGCAAGGTCACAGCAACCAAAGGCAATCAAGACAAACAACAGCATGGCAATTACAGGTTACTTAACAATGATGAACATGATACTATCAGAACAACATGGCATGTACAACATGATACAACTAGAACAATACGAGCATGGCATGAACATATGAACATGATGATACTAGCATGCAACATGATGACGCTATCATGCACCAACCTACTCTGCTCGGGTTACCTCGTAACCATCACATGCACAAGCTTACCATCACGGACATCACACGATCATCTCAGGATCCAATCAAGCTTGGTATTACAATACCGTAGTAATCATTACATGACCACAAGGAGCTTGACCTTTACCCTTGACTTTCGCATAATACCACAAATATCCAACAACTCGGTATCCTCGATACCACGGTGATCCTCTCATGATCACATAAAGATCAACCAACTTCGGTATCCATGATACCTCTGTGATCCTCTCTCGATCACAACCAATCTCTTTCTCATCATCGAACCAGGGTTGTTATTAAGCACATTATTATTATTACTGTTGACCCATAGTGTGACCGACTACGAACTGGGCCCATATCCGCGGGCGCGGCTATCGATAGATTAAACACACACTCTGCAGAGGTTAGTACACTGTACCCACACCACGGAACCCATGGCCTCGCACTCCCATTCGGGTGGACCAACAGCATTCCGACAAAACCGATCTATTGCCATCACACCCTCCCGGCCACCCCGACAAACTCCCCTTTGGGCTAAGTCCTGGGTGGCCCCGATGTCAACTCGTGACATCCGCCACCTACGTGGCCGGCCACCGTCGTGGCAAAACATAAACGGTCCCAAACAGGGACATGTGCACATAACCAAACTCGGGCTCACAAGGCTTATGCCGTCCTACCCGGCCAAGGTAGCGCCCGCGCATAACCTTCCCTCGTTGGAGGCACTAGCGAGAGGCATGACAATAGACCCAGTTAGGACCCCCCATAAGGCAAGTGTGGTTGCACTGGTCAGCTCGATTTGGTGGCACCATGACTCAGCCAACAGTTATTCAAGTTCATTTAAGTCCAGTTAAAACTTGAATGCAATAAGCTGAGCCATATTAAAATAACATGATGCAACTAAAATGCATGAGCATGATATCAACATAAGCATGGGGGTGCAAAATAATCATCAAGCATATCGACAACAGTAAATCATATATCCGAATGAACATGGCATACTGATGAGCATGAATATCACAAGTATAACACTACTCATAGCATAACATGACCACTAGCAACGGAAATAACTACCATGCAAGAACATAACGGTAATATTACCAAGTAAGCATATAACCAGCTAGATGCAAAGGAACATGCATATCAACGGTACCTGGTAACAGACGATAAGCATGCATCAGAATGAACCTCACTACTAACAGCATGTACTACTACCAAACATGACATGTAACAATAATACTAGCAAGAAGTACAAGATAACAAGATGCCGAAGAGAATAGCATGAAGGTGAACACAGATCTATAAGCATTACCGAAACAACGATAGCAGTTGCAGACAAACTAACACTTATTAAATGTTCAAGTAGAAAACCATGGCTACTGCATGACTATCATGCAAGTGGTTGTCGTGGCTTGCCTGGGGATGAAGAATACACCGGGGAGAAGTGCGGAAAGCTCGCGGAAAGAATCACTGGAAAGGGTTCTCCCTCGGAGGGGGCTGTTTAGGGGCAAGGGCACAATGGTCATTTTCATAGTGGGACCACCTAGTGAAAATGGTACCAACAGAGAGGTCTCGATGAGATGAAGAAGTGGGCGTTGGAATCACCTCAATCGGAGTTACGAGCAAAAAGTTAGGAGGGGTTTTCTGCCAGGGACCCATTTGTAAAAAGAATAGTCACAAGCAGGTCCTTGGCGGTTTAAACAGAAAGCATCTTTCGGGAGAATACGCTTTCAGAGTTGAGAAAGCGTATTTCTAGCCAAAGAACACCAGAGTACGTTTTCCAGAGGAGAAAGCGTACTTACCAGAAACCGTTTCCACTTAAGTGACGTGGTAGCAGCGGGGCCGGGCTCTATGACACTGACGGGCGGGTCCCACTCTCTCTCTCTCTCTCTCCTCCCACTCCTCCTCCTCTTCCTCCCGACAGAAGCAGGGGAGGCCGCGGCCAGGCGCGCGCGCTGGCGCTCCACGGCGGCTCAGGCCGTCTCCGGTTCAGCTCCGGCCACCGGTGGATGCGGGAGAGGACGCCACACCTTCCTGGCCAGGGCACGGGCTCCGAGAGGGACCGAAGTAGCGGTGGTGTAGACTCCGGTGGGAACGGCTTCGGCCGAACTTGGAGGCGAGGCTACCGTGGCTCCGACGAAGAAGAAAGGAAGGGGGCGGCTCGCGGGGTAGTGGGGAGGTCTCTGGTGGTGGTGGACTGAAGGGAGGGGCTCGGCTTTGGGCCAATTTAGACCGAGGCCGACGATGGGCACGGCGGCCACGGAGGGCAGAGAGGGACTCCGGCGCTTGGTGGAGAGGCTAGGCGAGGTTCTGGGAGTGAGAGGAGATCGATGAGATGCTCGGAGAGGGTCGGGGTGGGCTTATTTATAGGCGGGGCGAGGTGCCGAGCTCGGGTGTCTCCGCTCGGGTCCGGCCGAGCTCTGGCGATGCTCAGCGATCACAGGAGGGCGCGGGAACGCGACGAAGCAGCGATGCAGTGGTCACGAAGCAGAGCAAGCCAAGGGGACACGGGGAGGAAACAGACAGAGGAGGAAGACGATGGTCGGCTACAGATCGCCTGTGGGCGCGCAGCGACGAGCGCCAGCGAGCGAGCTGCCGGAGGAGGAGAGGAGTCCGGGGAGAAGAGGACGACACGGACGAGCTATTGGACATGGTTGGGTGCGCGAATGCGGCGAGCAGAGGAGGGGCCCGAGCAAGAAACCAACCAGCTCGCGTCCATGGCATGCCACAGTGGCGGTCACCACGTGAACTGGCGATTAGAGGACACAACGGGCTGGCAAATGTTTTTTAGGGTGAAGTCCCTGCAGGGTAGGTTGCAACTGAGTTTAAAGCTCGATTAAAAATGCTGTGGTTAGATGGGAAGTGACCTCTGAAGTTTGCTATAGCAAACTAGATCATGTTACTGTGATCAACTTAGTGAAGTTAAGTGAAAAACTTGATGTCAGGGAGGTTTAGGTTAGGAAGGACTACAGTCCTATGAATTATGAAGAGATTTGGACCACTAATTAATACACTTGCTTTGCAACTGCATAATCTGGTCCAGAAGCAAAAACAGGAAGTAGCACTCACTAGAAGTGATGACTTGGGCTGAAAATGATCATGGTAGGATGATTTGGGCATATGAGAGTGCCATAAAAATTTCATGCCATTTGGCCAAGCCAAAATGGTACTTCCTTCATACAGCACCTCTCTGGACAGAAACTTGGGAAAAATCCAGAGAGAAAATGGCTGAATGAAATGAGCCAAAATCTTGTGGGGATAGGTTATATGGATAGGAGAAGGCTTAGGTAAAATTTCAGCCATAATGGAGCAAGATAAAATATACTTGCTTCACTAACTAAAAATTTGGACAGAAACAAAGAATTGATGCTGAGCTCACATGGATGCATTGCATGAGCTCAAATCTTGAGGAGAGTGATGATTTGATCATATGAATGACCATGCAAGATTTCAACTCATTTGGGTTATCCTAGCTAGTACTTCCTTCACAAAGAATTCCCTCAAACAGGAACTTTGAAAAATTGCTCAGGAATATTCACTAGGAAAATTAAGTTGATTTTTGGCATGAGGCAATGATATGGACATGAAAAGGTATCCAAAAAGTTTGGGGTCAAATGAGCAAAGATAAATGACACTTCCTTCTCAAAAAGCCACTTAGGGCAGAATAAGAAAAGGGATATTTGTGAATTATCTTTGATGATGCCAAGGAAGGATTTTGACATATTTGAGCAAGATATGACCCAAACAATTTATGATAATTATTTGAGAATTTTGGGAGTGACAGAAATATAGGTTGCTTCACAACCTAGGGCAAAAAGGATTATTCCTTTAATAGAAAAAAGGAATATTCCCAACAAAGAGGATATTGAGGTTGGGCCAAGATGAAAATGGCAAGGTCTTGTGAAGGATATGAGGATGACAAGCTACTCTGGAAAGGAAGAAGAGATCATCTTTTCCAGTTTCCAGACCACATAGCCACAGAAAAAGAAAACTCAAGCAAAATACTCAGAAAATCAAAAGAAAAAGAAAGGGCCAAAAATCAGGGTGTGACAAAAATTACTTCACAGTTCCTCTCCTCATCACCCACAAAACTGGTCTTTCCTGTCAAGTCGTTCCGCCATGACCGGTAGGAGGAGTTTTGGGTGGACATATAACCAGGCAGCAAAGACCAAGGCCACGGAAGCACTAGAGAGGTCCCGCCGCGAAGCGGCGGCCGCAACAGAGATGTCCCGGCGCGTCGCGGAGCCCTCGAACGAGCTCTCACGGGCACGTGAGGGCTCTCACAAGCGCACTCACCACGTCAGCGATTGCGACGAGCTGGCGTTGCTAAAGTCCTTGGCCGGCGACGACGACATTCTCGCTGGCCTCATTAAGCAGCAGGAGTTGGTCGACAGCTTGATGAAGCTGCTCGAGATCAGCGATGCCTCAGTTGAGAAGGCGACCGGCCTCGTCGAGCAACTCATGGGTGACAATGCTAAGCTCCTCAAGGCGCTCGTCGAGAAGGAGGAGGAGGCCGACGGCTGGAAGATGTTGCATGAGCAGAGCAGTGCCTCGGGGATGACGCTGACAGTGGTCGTCGAGGAACTGATGGGTGACTTGAGGAAGCTCCGGATTGAGTGCGAGCAGGAGGTGGAGGAATCTGTGGCTGCTTTCAAGCAAAGTCGTGAAGAATTGAAGAAGGAGCTGGAGGATGTCATCGCCCGGTGATCCATCGACGAGTGGAGATAGTAGCAACCCAGATCGTTGTCTGCGATTTCCTTCTTCTCTTGCCCCCATGTCTTCCGAGCTTTGCCGCATGTGGCATTTTAAATTATCCGGAATATGTAAGACAATTATTATCCGCTCCATCGTAAATTTGTCGTCGTATTATCCGTTGCCATTTTATTTGTCGTCGTATTATCTGTTGCCCTATGTGGCATTTTAAATTAGGCTAGAATACGAGTTGAAAACACGAACAGAGCAAATGCTAACGTTGAGCGGGGCCATGGGATCACAAGCAAACACCCTTCGTCCAGGTGCTTTAATTAACCGCGTCTTAAACAGCGGCTCGGCCACCATTAATGGAGAAGTTGTGAGCGAGGCGGGCGACTGGTGGATGGAGGTCAAAGAGCTCGCTTCCCGGTGAGCATGGGCGGCCTTGCTGCTCGCACGTGTCTTGTCGAGCCTGCGAGGTGGACAGGATGCACATGTCCCGTCGACCCTACGCGGCGGACTGCTCACACGCATCCCGTCGAGCCTGCACAGCAGACTTCTCGCGCCCGTCCCGTCTAATCAAACAGCTGCACGCACGCCACTGAGTATGGTTAAATTTTGGCACAAAATACAAAGATGACCAATGAATGAGGACGGAGGTAGTACTATCCCATAAGAAAAGAGGGACGTGTGGCCGCACTTAAATGGTTATGGGAACACACGGTTCATATAATACAACCGTTTGCGATATTAATGTGTCAGCTATTTGTTTCAAAAGGACTTCGTTGGCTATTAATGTGTGCGCCTTGTCTCAAACTGGATGATTTTTTTACCATGGCATATATGTGCCATGTCATGAAACCATGCCAAGTTTCATGTTTTTTGGGTGAGTTTTTGATTTACTGGGACTTAAAAACATAGATTCTCAATATTTCAGGACGACGAGAAGTTTGTAATTCATTCCCATTCCTTCAATGAGACCTAAACATGCACCCAATGACACATGTACAATTTCCCACCCATTTTGCTTCACTAGAGCATGTGCTTGTAGTTCAAATTTGAATTATGGGCTACATTAAATGCCTAGAAAACTTAATTAATATATAAAATGGCCAAACGAACCGTGAACAGTTTCAAATTTCAGCACGACACTCCAGTTATTCTATGTTGCTTGTAGAAAACAAAGTTTAAGGCGAGAAGAGCCAGCGGTTATCGTTTCGCCCACAAGAGGGGCATGTTTCCCTACCGGAACCACGAGGGTTGCGAGAAGCTTCGGTTTGTAAGAGGCTTGTAATATAGCTTGGCCCAAATTGGACAATTATTTTACCACGACATATATGTGCCATGTAGTGACACCATGCCAAGTTTCATGATTTCCTGGTGAGTTTTGGATTTACAGAGATTTAAAAACTAAGATTCACAATGTTTGTGGCCAAGCCAGGACGCCGAGACGGTTGAATTCATTCCCATTCCTTCCATGGGACCTAAACATGCACCCCAAGGACACATGTACATTTTTTCTAGCCATTTTGGTGCACTGGAGCATGTATTTGTAGTTCGGATTTGAATTATGGACATTAAATGCCTAGAAAACTCAATTAATGAATAAAAAAGGTCAAACGAACCTTGAATAATTTCAAAGTTCAGCGCGAATCTCCCGTTGTTCCATGTTGCGTGTAGAAGAAAATACAAGGCTAGAAGAGGGAGCGATTATCGTTTCGCCCACAAGGGGACACGTTTCCCTATCGAAACCACGAGGGTTCTTGTGACAGGCTCCGGTTTGTAAGAGGTTTGTAATAAAGCTTGGCCCAAATTGGACAATGTTTTTACCATGACATATATGTGCCATGACGTGACACCATGTCACCTTTGATGACTTTCTAGTGAGTTTTGGATTTATGGAGATTTAAAAACCGAGATTCCAAATGTTTGAGGACGAGCCAGGACGCCGGTACGGTTGTAATTCATTCCCATTCCTGGCATGGGACCTAAACATGCACCCAAGGACACATGTATAATTTTTCTAGCCATTTTGGTGAACTGGAGCATGTATTTGTAGTTCAGATTTGAATTATGGACATTAAATGCCTAGGAATCTCAATTAGTGTATAAAAAGGCCAAACGAACACTGAATAAGTTTAAATTTCAGCACGGATATCCTGTCGTTCCATGCTGCCCGTAGAAGAAAATATAACGCGAAAAGAGGCAGTGATTATCATTTCACCCACAAGGGGAACATGTTTCCCTGTCGGAACCACGAGGCTTCTTTGTGAGAAGCGCCGGTTTGTAATAAAGCTTGGCCCAAATTGGACAATGTTTTTACCACGACATATATGTGCCATGACGTGACACCATGCCAACTTTCATGACTTTCTGGTGAGTTTTGGATTTATGGGGATTTAAAAACCGAGATTCCAAATGTTTGACGATAAGCCAGGACGCCGGTACGGTTGTAATTCATTCCCATTCCTGGCATGGGACCTAAACATGCACCCAAGGACACATGTATAATTTTTCTAGCCATTTTGGTGAACTGGAGCATGTATTTGTAGTTCAGATTTGAATTATGGACATTAAATGCCTAGGAAACTCAATTAGTGTATAAAAAGGCCAAACAAACCCTCAATAAGTTTAAATTTCAGCACGGATATCCTGTCGTTCCATGCTACCCGTAGAAGAAAATACAAGGCGAAAAGAGGCAGTGATTATTGTTCCGCCCACAAGGGTACATGTTTCCCTATCGGAACCACGAGGCTTCTTTGAGAGAAGCTCCGGTTTGTAAGAGGCTTGTAATAAAACTTGCGCCAAAATGGACAAAAAAATTCCTCGACATATATGTGCCATGTCGTGACACCATGCCAAGTTTCACGATTTTCGGGTGAGTTTTGGATTTACGGGGATTTAAAAATCGAGATTCTTCTCAAGAAATGTTTTCAAATAGAACACGGTTCACTCACGAAAGCCGTGTGCCTACCAAACCATGGCTGATGCCCCCCTCCCCCCTACTGCGCGCGCGATCTGAGTCGTGCGTTCTGATTGGCCAGAACCCAAACCCCACGGATCGTACGTCTGCACCGTTGGATGCTCCCAGATCAAACGGCAATCCTCAGCCCTTTCGACAGCACATCCAGTATATGGGTAAGCACTGTGCGCATGCATCGTGCTAGCTCACGCTTCCTTCTCTACTAAGGTTTCTATATTAATGTTGTTATATATCTAAACAGGCTACCGTTTCCCGCCACTCCTCTCATCGGTTTCCCGCCTCTTCTCCCATCGTTTTCCCGCTACCAGTGTCAGTGCTCATTGAAGGCTAGGCGGCGACACACCGGCCATGTAAATATCGCACACAGTTTAGAAAAGCACAAATGTGTGTGATAGGAGGGAGTAGGTCCCATAGGGTGACCAGCGTGAAACACCTTAAAGGCAAGGAGGCAATTCCTATCAGCAAGGGGCGGCTTCCCATCCGTTAGCCTAGTCGAATAGAACGCAGAAGTTAAGCGTGCTCGGGCTGGAGTAGTCCAAGGATGGGTGGCCGGTGGGAAGTTGCATATCTCAAGCTTCATTTAAATGCTATGACACAGTCATTATAGAGATAAATATCTCTATAGTGACCTGTCATGGCGATTATATAAACCTTGGGATCCTTGTTTTGCTAATTAGTAGACTATGTTTTTATTGGTTATTTTTTGCTCTAAAAAATTAAAGAATGATTGACTCTATAGTGACCTGTCATGGCAATTATATAAACCTTTTTCAGGTCGCATGCAGGGTATAGGGGGCCGGTTGTTCTGATCGAGCATGTCTCCCTTGTGCGGTTTATAGACGCCGCACATATCTGTGGGATCCACGAGGTATATATATTATCCTTGACTGATAACGAGGGGGCCCACACAATCTATCCCTTTGACCCAACAACGAGAAGGGTTTGACCATGATGGTTCCCTATTGCTATGTGTGCCATGTTAGACCAAATAAAGTTTGAGCGCATGCGTTGGACGACACCCCCCCCCCCACCACCACCGCCTTGAAGTTGGGAAACCGACATCGTACGTATTGAACCAGGCTTGGGGTCGAGTACGGTGTTTGGTTTGTAATATAGTTGGCGGCCCATCGAAGTTGTGCATTCGGGATTTAAACACATCACACACTACCGTACCCATACATATTTTCAGGCTGCATGCAGTGTATACGGGGTCTTCTGATCGACCACGTCTCCCTTGTGCGGTTTTTTGTGACGACACGCATATCTGTGGGCTCCCCGAGTGTGTATATATCATCCCTTTGACCGATAACGAGGGGTATGTGTTGGCCATGAATGGATTCCACCTAGTTCGTGTTAGGGTCGGTCACTATCACATGTCGTTCAACCAAAGCTCGAGCTCATGCGTTGTCAGGATTCCCTCCCACATGCTCGAATTAGTGGGTTCGACCTACACCATACCCTGCGTATCATGTCCTTAACTACCTGGCCTTCATGGTTGTTGTCTGTATCGAGAGGTAGGCACCACATCTAAATTGTACATTTTCTAAATTGAAAACACACATCACCCCTTCCAACGTACATCATTTTGGGCCGCATGCAAGAGGTGATGGTTTTGTGGTCCCTCTCGTGCGATTTTTTATGATGGTTCAATCTATTGGCCCAAGCGGTTTATCGACAACAACAGTTGTCATTTGACCAAACGATAGATTCACTGGTCCGTCTTATGGTAGGTCATGGCGACATGCATGTATGACCAAAGTATCATTATGTGCATCTGCCCCGCTGACACAAAGTGGGAGGTGGGCCAAGCACCCTAGCTAGCTATGACATTATGTCATTATAGATATATCCAAGGGTGCTTTCGGGTTTGCGAGGCATGTGCCACCAAAGTTGTGCATTGTGTATTTAAAGTTTTAAACATCACACCCTATATTCCTACATATATTTGGCCACTTCCAGGTGGTTCTTGACTTCTGGCCCCTCTCATCGATCTTTGAAGATGCGCCCAACCATGGGCCCGTGCGGTCAAAGTTGTGCATTCGAATTTTGAACATCACAGACCACCCTTTTCACTCATATATATTTGGGCCACATGCTGGTGTGGTTGTCTGCTGACCCTCTCTAATGTTTTTTTGCTGCAAAGACTCTGATGACGCTCAACGGACACGGGTATAATATCTTAACCATGTGCGATGCAAATGCGCTGTGAATCACCACGACTGCGCAAGCGCGAGCAAAGGTGGAGGTACTGGCTCAACTGTGTGCGATGCAAGTGCGCTATAAAATCACCACGACTGCGCAAGCGCGAGCAAAGGGTGGACGTACTGGCTTAACCGTGTGCGATGCAAGTGCGCTGCAAAATCACCACCTCCGCAAGCTAAAGGCGGGTAGTTTATTTAGATTGAATTCCACATCTGCGTCTGAAAATTAGGATGAACCATGTGCGATAGACCAGCTAGCTAGAAATCTAAAAACAAACTACCCGTCTTGAGCGTTGCAAAAATCGGCGGTTCCGCCACTTTTCCTTATTATCATACACGCATATTCTTATTGGACCGTGTGTGATCTTGGGTACTCCCGCCCCGCATCAATTCCTTTACCCAAATTTTAGTAGCCGTCGTACTTCAACCGTCGCCCGTACTCCTCCAGCACCAACCTTATAGTAAAATTGCAGTAGCCGAGGCATTTGAACCGTCACCCTCCCTCGTCCACCACCATCTCCACCCACCATTACTAAAATTTTCAGTAGCCGCGGTGTATCCTCAAACACCACCCTCCCCCCTCCACAGTCCCCCACCCAGCCCCCTCCCCCCCTCGAACCCTAGCCCGCCACCGCCAACCCCTGCCGGTCTGCCCGTTCCTCCTAGCTTAGATAATAAAGTTTAGGTTACCTAGCGATTCCCATACCATCGCCCCACTCCCCTGAGTTTTTAGATGAGGCCTGCGGTGTCCCTCCCCGCCAGATCCACATCCCCTGCTCCAGAATGTCACAGCCTAAGCTCAACCACATATCCCGGGGAGCCCGACGAGCGTTCGGCCAAGAAGAGGTTTATCATGGCCTCTCCGGCGGACGTTGGCGAGGTGGCCGCCGTTCGCCCCGACCTATCGATCCCGTAGCAACATGCCGTCGCGGAAGCTGGCGAAGACGTTGACTACGTTGGCATGCCGAAGGCTTCATGTCAGCGGGCTAGCATATTACTGTATCTCGGGAAAGCTGGCTATGACATCAAGCTCGTCGACAGCGACGGCTTCACGCGGGCCATGTCACAGGTTAAGTGGTCCATCCCCAACCCCTCTGGTTCAACCGCCGTCAATCTCTTCAACGGCCCTGCCGCTGATCTCCTCCGCCAAGCGGTCAAGGATTTGCGATCCTTGTACTCCATCGAGCCCATTTTGTCATTTCTGAAGGACACGTTCTACAGCGGCAGCTTGGGATCCTCAATTGCCAAGTCAGATCTCATCGACCACGACCACGAGGAGGGCACCCACAAAGGTTCTTCCAAGGTGAAAGAGCCCATCTGTGACATCAGAGAGCGCACCATGGGTCTGTGCTCTTCCAACTGGAAGGATCCCGTCCATGACATGTGAGGCAACATCCTATCAGCAAATCTTACCTTTTCTAGCTAGCCAACCCGTACACTTTGTTGTAGTAGCATTTGCCGTGCGGTGCTTTAATTGTGCCGTGTTTAATTATTTCAGTCATGCAAAAATGTATTGTTCAATAGGGCTATGTGATGTTTAAGTATGAATTGTCCACTTCAATTTCACGAATGGCTATATTTGGTTGTTTATAGTGAGTAGATGCCTTGTTTATCTGTATTTGGTTGTTAGGTTGGTTGCAGTGAGCATTTTTCCAGTTATCGAGCAAATGCCTTGTTTATATGTATTTGGTTCTTAGGTTGGTTGCAGTGAGCATTTGTCCAGTTATCAAGCAGATGCCTTGTTTATCTATATTTGGTTGTTAGGTTGGTTGCAGTGAGCATTTGTCCAGTTTTCAAGCAGATGCCTTGTTTATCTGTATTTTCTTGTTAGGTTGGTTGCAGTGAGCATTTGTCCAGTTTTCAAGCATATGCCCTGTTTATCTGTATTTGCTTGTTAGGTTGGTTGCAGTGAGACTCTGTCCAGTTTTCAATGGCTATATTTGGTTGTTATACTAATCATTTATGCCTTGTTTATTTCAGTCATTCACAATGTGATGTTCATTATGTGCAAGTCGGAACTGTGCCGCTCAATTGCATCAATACCAGTTTGAACGGCTATATTTGGTTCCAGTTATGCCTGGTGTAGTTAACACATGCCCTTTATTTCAGTTTTACACATTTATCCAGTGTGATGTTTAAGCATTACCTACGTTCTATTCATTTTCAACAATACCAGTTTGAATTGCAATATTTGATGGTTGTTAAGCCTGTTGTCGGTAACATTGCCTTCCATTTTATATCTGCTTTAACAGCATGCTGAAACCAACACATTCAAGCTATCATTTGGAGATGATGTTGTTTACCTTTGCTATATTTGTTTGATGTTAAGGTTGCTGTACTTATCATGCCTTTCCACTACTTATACATGATAACAACGGGAGTGGCACCATTTTTCGCCGAGGTTAGTTTCATCCCTCGGCTTGTACTCCCCCCGTCGTTCCATAATGTAGTGCATATAGATCCAGGCCTGGACACTTGTTAGCTTCTAATATTGACTTGTTGCTTGTAGGTACATATGCCCTTGGCAAGGATCCACACATCGACCCTTTTTGCATATGGGGCAATGAGGTATTCATGAACAAGCATCAAGTGAGGAAACTGATAAGGATTATTAGCAAAAAGATACGAATGGTGGCAAGCAAGTTATTTGTTTATGCTCTATCCAACACAACAGTGAGCTGTTGGATGGTAACTACAAACTCTGTAGCCTTCTCTTTTTACTGCCCATAATGAGTTGTTAGACAACAATGTCTGAATCTTTTTTGTTAGCAGTGGTTCCCAAAGCAGTTCACTCAAGATTACCTCGCAAAGTACATAATTGGTGGACATGCAATGAAGGTTAAAGTATTTCATCCAGACTACAATGAGCATCGAGAAGTCCTAATGAAGACAGTGAAGGATGGACGGGCAGCCATCACAAGGGGTTGGCCTAGACACATGGAGGAGGGCACGATATGGGCATTCCGCTTCACCTTCTCCAGCAACCAGAATGTCTTTCGCCTCTCTCTTTACAGTCTTTAGTACAACTGCGGTTCATCATTCTTTACTTGGTGCTTCTGTAGTTCTTCAGTATATGTACCTGTGCATCGAATTATGCATTCGTGGTTGAACCTATATTTGTAATAAACATGCTTGGATATGAAATAAGTGATTGCTTACTTTCAAATTCAAAACATGTGATTTTTAAATTAGGGATTAATTAGGGACAAATTAGGGATTAAACTGCACATGGTTTGCGAAAGCGAAATGTCCGCGATAGACGTGGAGATCAGACACGTTTCTAGGATCCACTACGTGTGCGATCAATCTGTACTGCACACACGATCAGCCAAGAAAAAACGTGTGCGATTAACAACAGCATCGCACACAGTTTGTGACGCCCCCGACTCAATCGTACACTAATCATACACACAAACATGTACGATCAAGCACAGGGACTCACGGGAAGATATCACAACACAACTCTAACACAATTTAAACGGAGGTCCACAATATTACAGACCAGGGATCCGAAGATCCGAATACATAAGTCAGTCGTACAAATATTATCTGAGTACAGACATAGTTAGACAAGTTTTGCCTTAAGAAGGCTAGCACAAATAGCGACACTAGATCGAAAGGTGTTGGCCTCCTGCCTGGGAGCCTCCGATCCTACTCCTGGTCAGCTGGCTCGATCCAGTAGTAAGTGCCCTCTGGACCCTCCTGGTAGTAAGCTCCGGTGGTGGCATCTGGCTCCTGGACTCCATCGTCTGATGTATCATCAAGGTGGGGTATATGGGGAAAAGAGAAATTAAAGCAACCGTGAGTACTCATCCGAAGTACTCAGCAAGCAAGGATCTATACTACATATGCAACATTATCAATGGAGAAAGGCTGTATAAGTGGACTGGGCTGCAGAAATGACAGACTAGAGAGAAGGCCTAGTCCTATCGAAGACTAGCATCTTCAAACATCTTCACAAGGCCATCATCTTGCAGCAGTAGAAGAGAATAGAATAGCATTTTATTTAGCAAACATGTTGAAGTATAGCTTAAAGATCCTTCCTCGACTCCCAAGCGAGAAAGCGATCCCGAAGCTTCAATTAAGTAACAAGTATCCAGTTCAAGTAGTAGATCGGGATACACAAACTGAGCGTCCTTTACCGTAGGACCGGCTATCGATAGAAGATTCATCCCTACAGGGGTGCACTACTGTTACCCAACACGCTCGATCAACTCTGGCTGGACACACTTGCTGGGTAATGCCCGGCCTCGGAAGAACAACACGAAGCAACGCCCTACCTAGGCTCGGCAGAGAGGTCAGCACGCCGGACTAACCTATGCACCCAGAGGTCTCGGGCCATCGCCCTGGGCACCCTGCGTGTTGCGAGACTGGCCGGGGTGCAGGCGCGACACTGAGCTCGTCAGTGAAGTATCCAGCACAATCCCGACAATCAGCCCGCACGGTGAATCGTGACGTCAGACGAGCTTTTGGGAGAAACGTACTTTGCAGAGGGTCCCATAACCATTATCCCGCGTGGTGGTAGTGCGTATAGGGCACATCGACCCACTCAGATCACACACCCAAATCCAATAGGCTCAATTAGTATCACGCGGAGACAATCAGAGTCTCTGATGCTCCGCCACAATATCACACTCGAGTGCCCTTCCAGCACACCCGACATCATAGATCCTCAGCGGGTACCCACCAGGGTGGACTCGCCTGTAACAAAGGTCAAGTAACCGTGTGGTCATAACATCAAGGGGGAAACCCGAGGAATCACCCTCGGCGGATTCCACTCGACGAAATCATCAGGGTGAACGTATGAGGTATCACCCTCGAGGTTCACACTGAGGGGTCGCACGACAGAGTCGTATCGAAAGTGGAGAAGGAGGAATCACCCTCGATGACCACGACCGAACAGCTACACTGCAGAGTATTCATCAGGAGTGCGTTATGAGGTATCACCCTCGGCACTCGATAGTTACTACGCAGAGTCGTACAACTAAGGGGGTGTGAAGTGAGGTGTCGGACTCTGGTCGACGATCACGTTGATCGAGTCGTCGATGATCAAGCAGGGGCAACAAGGGTAAGGTGGTGGAGTCACTGATGGTTCACTACCAACCTAAACTAAACAGTTTATCATAGGCAGGTAAGGTAGCAATGAACAGGTTACAACAGCAGGCTATGCATCAGAATAGGAGCATTCATTAATAGTAGCAAAATCTAATGCAAGCAGGAGAATAGAATGGGCGATATCTGGATGCTCAAGGGGGGGAGCTTGCCTGGTTGCTCTGGCAAGAGAGAGGGGTCGTCAACGGGCTGCTCGTCGGTAGTGTAGTCGTATCCAGGTGCAGCATCGTCGGTCTCAGCGTCTATCGAGAGAGAAGGAGGGGGGAGAGAAACAATAAATTCACGCAATAATGCAAACAATATGCATGACATGCCTAAATGATATGCCGGGGTGTTCTACTGCCTAACTAAATGATTTAGTTAATTTAGGAATTTATTCGGATTTATTTAATTAAAGTTGGGCACTATTCATTTATCAAAATCGGTCTAAAAGTTCAATGTTCTTATAGCTAGAGGCATCTGACGGGAATACGGAGGGCGTATTCGGGTTCATATCGAAATTCTGAGCAAGTTTCATGTATAAAGAATTTTCATCGGAGTTACAAATTATTTAATATGATTTTCTAAAGTTTTTATTAATTTCTGGAATTTAATTAATTATTTAAATTAACATTATCCGAAACAGTGTTGATGACATCAGCATGACATCATGCTGACGTCAGCAGTCATCTGACACGTGGGTCCCACATGTCATAGACTGGTTAGGTTAATTAGGGTTAACTAATTAATTAATATTTAATTAAACTAATTAATTAAATTAGATTAATCTAAACAGGGTTAATTAACTTAATTAATTAACTAATTAATTATTTATTTTAATTTTTTTATTTTTTTTATTTTTATTTCTAATTCCATTTTTTTAATTCGTTTTAGGGCGTGGGCCCGTTCGTCAGCGTCACAAGGGGGGTACAGGGCCCACCGGCCAGTGGCACTGGGGCACTAGGCACCACCTGTCGGTGGCCCATAGGCCACGGGCGTGCGGGCGCGGCGCGTGCGCGTGTGCGTGTGCGCGGTGGCGGCAGGGGGCGCGGCGACGGGCAGCAGGAGCGGGGGGGTGGGCGCGGCGACCGCGGGCGACAGGAGCAGGGGAGAGCTAACGGGGCGCGCGGCGACGGGGCGGTGTGCGCGGCGGTGACCGAGGGGAAAAGAGGGGCGCGGGCGGCGCGGTGATAGGTGGCGGGGCCGTGCGGCTGGAGCGGCAAGGCAAGGCGAGCGGGCGCGGCTATGGCCGCGCGGGCGCGGTGCGGGGTCGGGCGAGCGCGCGATGGGCGCGCCGGAGCGCGGCCAGAGGGAAGAGGAGGCCGGGGGGGTTCCTCACCCCCGATGCAGAGAAGAGGGCGGCAAGGCTCGGTGGAGCCGGCGATGGCGAGGCGGGGCAGTGTAGTCCGGCGAGGTGGCGGTGGCGACGGGGCGGCGGCGGCGATCGAGGGCGCGTCGGGCCGATGCGAGCAGTGCCTGATCCAGAATGGATCGGGGGTGGGGGGGAACGAGTGGAGTGAGCGAGGGGGTGAGTGGCGGTTAGGGTTCGGTGGCCTCCTGGGGGAGGCCATATAGGGGGGGCGGGGAGCTGGGCCGGCCTGGTGGCCGTGGCCCAGTTGGGCCGGGGTTTTTTTTCCTTTTTATTTTTTCTGTTTTGTTTTCTTTTGTCTTTTTCTTTTATTTATTTACATACCTCTGTTTAGTAAATAGTTAGGCCTCAAAATGATTTTTGTAGAACATGGCAATTGTTCCAATAAATACTAGGCATCCTCTACCACTATCAAAAATTGGTCTGGAGTCAAATGGATCTCACACCACTTTTATAGTAATTAAAATGCATTAATCCTAGCTGTTTTGGTAATGTTAGTGCCACCTAATGAATTTATTAATTGTTGGTTTCAATTTTAGAATAGTCTCTGCAATATTTGCTATTTATTGAACATTTTAGTTTCTATGTTGGATAACTTTTATTTTCCACTTTTATTTAAATTTGAATTTGACTTAGGAGTTGAAATGCAATATGATGCTAATGATGATTATGCACTATTAGGCTTGCTGACATGTCATTACCAAAAGTGATTACTGTAGCTAATGACAGGGGGTGTTACTGTAGCTAATGTCCGGTCCGACGAGTGAGCGTTCCCCAGTTTCTGACCAATTCAGAGGGGTTCGACACTTACGTCCGTAAAGAACTTCAAACGGTGCCATCTTCAGACTAGCCTGATAGCTATTGTTGTAAGAGAATTCGGCATACGGGAGAGATTCCTCCCATTTCTTACCGAAGGAGATGACACACGCTCGAAGCATATCTTCGAGCACTTGATTAACTCGTTCAACTTGACCCTGTGACTGAGGGTGAAAAGCGGTGCTGAAAGACAGATGAGTTCCCATAGCTTCTTGGAAACTATTCCAGAATCTGGAGGTGAAGAGGCTGCCACGATCAGAACTGATCTCCAACGAAACATCGTGGAGTGACACAATTCGGGAAACATACAAGTCTGCTAACTGGCTAGCAGTGATTGTCTCTTTAACTGGCAGAAAGTGAGCAACCTTAGAGAATCGGTCAATGACGACAAAAATAGCATCATGACCCTTCTGGGATTTGGGAAAACCAGTAATGAAATCCATTTGGACCTTGTCCCATTTCCATTCAGGAATTGCAAGGGGTTGCAGAGTTCCAGCGAGCCTTTGATGTTGTGCTTTAATGCGGCGGCAAACGTCACACTCAGAAACATAACGAGCAATATCTCGCTTCATATTAGGCCACCAGTATCTCTAACAAATGTCACGGTACATCTTTGTGCTACCAGGATGAATTGACAGGGGAGTGTCGTGAGCTTCCATCATAACATGTTCTCTCTCATCCTTGAACTTAGGTACGAAGAGACGGTGTTGGAAAAATAGGATCCCATCATTATCAAGATGGAACTCCGACGGTTTTCCTTTTTCAAGGTATCGCTTGATCCTTTCAACCTCAAAGTCATACCGTTGCATAGTTTTGATGCTTTGTTCTAAATCTGGTTCGACAACCAGGGTATTGAGATAACCCTGTGGAACAATATGGAGGTTCAATTTACGAAGCTCTTCATAAAGCATAGGTTGTGATTCCTGAACCACATGGTTGCTGCAATAAGCCTTGCGACTCAAAGCATCGGCCATTACATTTGCCTTGCCAGGGGTGTATGAGATATTCATATCATAATCGGCTATTGTCTCGAGCCATCTTTGTTGACGAAGGTTCAGATCTGGTTGAGTATATAAATACTTCAAACTTTGATGATCCGTATATAGCTCGCAACGATTACCGAGAAGGTAATGTCGCCATAGCTTCAGGGCGTAAATAACCGCAGAAAGTTCAAGATCGTGCACTGGGTAATTTTCTTCGTGAGGACGCAATTGTCGGGAGGCATAAGCAATCACCTTGCGTTCTTGCATTAGGACACAGCCTAATCCTTGACGGGAGGCATCGCAGTATATCACGAAATCCTTTTGGGAATCCGAGGGTGCTAATACTGGGGCAGATGTCAATTTATCTTTTAGTGTCTGAAAGCTTTCTTGACATTTTTCTGTCCACTCAAATTTAACACCTTTGTGAAGCAGATTTGTCAATGGTTTTGCAATCTTGGAAAAGTTCTCAACGAATCGACGGCAATAACTAGCAAGTCCGAGAAAACTTCTGACTTGCTTGACATTCTTCGGGGGAGTCCAGTCAAGAATAGCCTAAACTCGTTCGGGGTTAACAGCAATTCCATCCTTGGAAATCACATGACCAAGGTAAGTTACTTCAGAAAGCCAAAATTCACATTTGGAATACTTGGCATACAACTGGTGTTCTCGGAGCCTTTCTAGTACCAAACGGAGGTGTTCAACATGTTCTTTTCTATTCTTAGAATATATCAGGATATCATCCAAATAAAACACGACGAATTTGTCGAGGTAATCCATGAATATATAATTCATCAGACGAGAGAAAGTTGTTGGAGCATTCGTTAGGCCAAATGACATGACGGTGTATTCATATGAGCCATAACGAGTGACGAATGCAGTCTTGGGAATATCCTCTTCACGGACACGGATCTGGTGATAACCCAACCTCAAGTCGAGTTTAGAGAACACCGATGATCCAGCGAGTTGATCATAAAGATCATTGATCCGGGGCAGTGGGTATTTATTCTGGATTGTGGCTTGGTTAATGGGCCGATAATCCTGAACCAAACGGTTAGATCCATCCTTCTTCTTAACGAAGAGTGAAGGTGCTCCCCAAGCAGAGGAACTGGGGCGGATGAAACCACTCTTAAGTGACTTGTCGATTTCTTCCTTAAGCTCGAGTAGGTGATGCGGAGGCATCTTATAAGGTCGCTTGGCAATAGGGACGGTGCCAGGCTTCAAGTCAATGACAAACTCGACAGCCCTAGCCGGGGGTATTCCTGGAAGTTCTTCTGGAAAGACGTCTGGAAAATCTCGAACGACAGGAACGTTCTCGATCCCTTCCAAAGGTGAGGCGTTCAAAGCATTCAGAACATATATCTGAGCTTCAGCGTCCCGTGTAATGCGGGCGGTATAGTTCACTATCTCGTAGGAGGGGTGAAGAAGTTGGACGACTTTAGTGGCACAATTGAGCGAAGCAATGTGAGCTTTCAACCAATCCATTCCGAGGATGAGGTCTATGGTGGAAGATTTCAAGACGATGGGCGAGGCAAGGAATTCCAATCCCTTAATTTCAACGGGAACGTCTGGTGCTATCACGTCAGCATGACAGTGACCTCCGGGAGTTTTAATGACTAACGGAGTATGCATTTTCTCATATCGAATGCCATGCATAAATGCAAATTTTCCAGAGATGAATGAATGTGATGCTCCTGAATCAAATAAAACAGAAGCAGGTACTGAGTTAACAAGAAGGGTACCCATCACAGTAGCAGGTTGATCCTGGACTTCTTCAATGTTAATGTTGTAAGCGTGTCCACGACCATGTGCAGCAGACCCAGTATTATAGTTGCGGGTCTGATTGTTGCCACGACCATTGCCATGGCCAGCACGAGGAAAGGCTACCTGATTCTGATTCTGGCGGCAGTCTTTAGCCTGGTGACCTGGTTTGCGGCACTTGAAGCACAGACCATCTTCAGGACGAAGACGAGCATTGTTTTGAATAGCTTGAGCTTTTGGCTGCCTCGGTGGTGGAGGAGGCAGACGTGGTGCAGCATAGTTGTTCTTTGGCGCAGAGGTATTGGAACGGATCGCATTGTTGGGAATCCAAACTCGACGCTTCGATGCTGAGCCCGAAGATGAGCCAGCATCACGATAGCGCTTCTGCGAGTCCTTGTATTCCATCTGAGCGGTCTCAACAAGAATAGCCTTGTTTGTCAGAGTTGAAAAGTCATTAAAGTCTTGAGCAGCAAGTGCAAGCTTGAGGTCGGGGTGTAGTCCACTACGGAACCTCTCTTGTCTACGTGCATCTGTGGCGATGTCTTCTTCAGCATAGCGGGAGAGATCTAGAAATTCCCGCTGATAAGCTTCGACAGTCTTGTTGCCCTGAGTGAGGTTACAGAACTGGGTCTTCATGCGTTCCATAATTGCCTGAGGGATGTAACGTGTACGGAAAGCAGCCTGGAACTCATACCAGGTGATGATTGTTCCAATAGGCAGAGTACGCTTGTGTGTGTCCCACCATTGTGCTGCGGGTCCCTTTAAGAAAAAGGCCGCGAAGTTGACGAAGTTGGCAGGGGCGACATTAGCTGACTCCATCTCGTGAGTGATGTCGCGGAGCCAGTCATCAGCATCCAATGGCTTGTCAGAGTTGCGGAACTGAGTTGGGTTGAGTCGCATAAACTCTGTCAAAGTTATTGAAGCTGGGTTCTGGTTCTGGTTGTTCTGATGCGGAAACTGAGCCATGATTCCAGTCATGAACTGGCGGTTGAGCTCAAATTGTTGCATCATGGCTGCCATATAGTCTGGCGGTGGTGGGTGTTCAGGGGTACCACGACCACGACCACCTGGTCTAACCATCCTGCTAAGTATCAACAGGGGGTAGTTTAGTAAAAGCAATTGCAAGGGTTTAGTGACAAGCATGATGTAACTCGGCAACAATTTAAGTAGTGTAACAGATACATAACAGTAGTCAATTAAGACATACAGATCCATACACAGAGTCGGGTACATGCGTACAGCATAACGGCGCAAATTCAAAAGCTAGACATACTAGGCAGCGCGCAGGCACGCGGTAAGGAAGTACACAACGAGACATAGCAAAGGCTACATCAACGTCGGAGAAAACCACCGAAATGGGGTAACTGCAAGTGCTGACGACGAATGTTCGTCGCGGAAGGATCCTGCGCTCCATGTGCACTTTGATGCAGAATCCGGTCTCGAGCTGTAAGAAGAGGTCCACGTGCAGGTGTATGACCTCCAACAGCAGGCCAATCAATACTAGCATACATCTGAGTCCTGCGCGGGTAAAGGATGTGCTCAGGATGTATCCCTGCGCGAACAGCGGGTAGCAACTGCGTCATAGCATCGTAGAGACGTGCTCGAGTGGCAACCAACTCGACGGCAAGATCCCGAACAGTGCGATCCAGAGCCAAAGTGCACTGAACCAGAACGTGCGGGTCATAGCGACGAGGCTCGTACGGGGCACAGATAGCTGTGTAGTATCCAGTAGCATCTCCAGCAGGGGCATACAAAATGTATCGGAACTCAGAGTCATCCAAGATATTGCTGAACTGTCCTCGGAGACGTGCGACGGCAGAGTAGGCGGCATCATGGACTGCCATCTCAATCGTCACGCCGATACCGTGGAAAAGGTGTAGCTCGGTGTCTGAGTCATTTTGCTGATCATAGATACGAACATCAGCATGGTACTGCTCCTGATTGAACTCGCGGTAATCCTCGTAAACCAAGTACTCAGGATACCAACGGTAGCCAAGTCTGGTCATGAGAGCGATCAGGACAGCTGGAAACCCAGGGGCATCACGAGCCCAAGTGCAAAGCACAAGCTGTGTCGAAGGACGTGGTGGAAACAAATGGTCCATCTGAAACAGAGGAAATTCAGATTTGTCAAATGACAATGAGAAGTTTAACACAACTCGGAGAGAAAGGTTAAACAAAACAATGAAAAGGAAAATGATTATCACACTAATCAGATCAATGACAAGGAAATCGCACAGATATCCAGCTCTCCGGGTAGACGGGATTTACGAGATCCTAAGTGTCGGCGTTAGTAAAATTTATTTAACCCGAGTAGAAGAGAGATCAGAGTCCCAGAGTATAACCGAGGAATAAAAGATCCTAATACTACCCAGTTGGCGACGTGGGCCCGTAAGCCACACAGCCAAGTTAGTAAATTAGTTTTTCGGTTTCTAGACTCAACTTCGGCCAAGGAATTGGAAGGGGGCTTCCTACAGACAGTCGGCTCTGATACCAACTTGTAACGCCCCCGACTCAATCGTACACTAATCATACATGCAAACGTGTACGATCAAGCATAGGGACTCACGGGAAGATATCACAACACAACTCTAACACAATTTAAACGAAGGTCCACAATATTACAGACCAGGGATCCGAAGATCCGAATACATAAGTCAGTCATACAAATATTATCTGAGTACAGACATAGTTAGACAAGTTTTGCCTTAAGAAGGCTAGCACAAACAGTGACACTAGATCGAAAGGCGTTGGCCTCCTGCCTGGGAGCCTCCGATCCTACTCCTGGTCAGCTGGCTCGATCCAGTAGTAAGTGCCCTCTGGACCCTCCTGGTAGTAAGCTCCGGTGGTGGCATCTGGCTCCTGGACTCCATCGTCTGATGTATCATCAAGGTGGGGTATATGGGGAAAAGAGAAATTAAAGCAACCGTGAGTACTCATCCGAAGTACTCAGCAAGCAAGGATCTATACTACATATGCAACATTATCAATGGAGAAAGGCTGTATAAGTGGACTAGGCTGCAGAAATGCCAGACTAGAGAGAAGGCCTAGTCCTATCGAAGACTAGCATCTTCAAACATCTTCACAAGGCCATCATCTTGCAGCAGTAGAAGAGAATAGAATAGCATTTTATTTAGCAAACATGTTGAAGTACAACTTAAAGATCCTTCCTCGACTCCCAAGCGAGAAAGCGATCCCGAAGATTCAATTAAGTAACAAGTATCCAGTTCAAGTAGTAGATCGGGATACACAAACTGAGCATCCTTTACCGTAGGACCGGCTATCGATAGAAGATTCATCCCTGCAGGGGTGCACTACTGTTACCCAACATGCTCGATCAACTCTGGCCGGACACACTTGCTGGGTAATGCCCGTCCTCGGAAGATCAACATGAAGCAACGCCCTACCTAGGCTCGGCAGAGAGGTCGGCACGCCGGACTAACCTATGCACCCAGAGGTCTCGGGCCATCGCCCTGGGCACCCTGCGCGTTGCGAGACTGGCCGGGGTGCAGGCGCGACACTGAGCTCGTCAGTGAAGTATCCAGCCCAATCCCGACAATCAGCCCGCACGGTGAATCGTGATGTCAGACGAGCTTTTGGGAGAAACGTACTTCACAGAGGGTCCCATAACCATTATCCCGCGTGGTGGTAGTGCGTATAGGGCACGTCGACCCACTCAGATCACACACCCAAATCCAATAGGCTCAATTAGTATCACGCGGAGACAATCAGAGTCTCTGATGCTCCGGCACAATATCACACTCGAGTGACCTTCCGGCACGCCCGACATCATAGATCCCCAGCGGGTACCCACCAGGGTGGACCCGCCTGTAACAAAGGTCAAGTAATCGTGTGGTCATAACATCAAGGGGGAAACCCGAGGAATCACCCTCGGCGGATTCCACTCGACGAAATCATCAGGGTGAACGTATGAGGTATCACCCTCGAGGTTCACACTGAGGGGTCGCACGACAGAGTCGTATCGGAAGTGGAGAAGGAGGAATCACCCTCGATGACCACGACCGAACAGCTACACTGCAGAGTATTCATCAGGAGTGCGTTACGAGGTACCACCCTCGGCACTCGATAGTTACTACATAGAGTCGTACAAGTAAGGGGGTGTGAAGTGAGGTGTCGGACTCTGGTCGACGATCACGTTGATCGAGTCATCGATGATCAAGCAGGGGCAACAAGGGTAAGGTGGTGGAGTCACTGATGGTTCACTACCAACCTAAACTAAACAGTTTATCATAGGCAGGTAAGGTAGCAATGAACAGGTTACAACAGCAGGCTATGCATCAGAATAGGAGCATACATTAACAGTAGCAAAATCTAATGCAAGCAGGAGAATAGAATGGGCGATATCTGGATGCTCAAGGGGGGGGCTTGCCTGGTTGCTCTGGCAAGAGAGAGGGGTCGTCAACGGGCTGCTCGTCGGTAGTGTAGTCGTATCTAGGTGCAGCGTCGTCGGTCTCAGCGTCTATCGAGAGAGAAGGAGGGGGGAGAGAAACAATAAATTCACGGCAATAATGCAAACAATATGCATGACATGCCTAAATGATATGCCGGGGTGTTCTACTGCCTAACTAAACGATTTAGTTAATTTAGGAATTTATTCGGATTTATTTAATTAAAGTTGGGCACTATTTATTTATCGAAATCGGTCTAAAAGTTCAATGTTCTTATAGCTAGAGGCATCTGACGGGAATACGGAGGGTGTATTCGGGTTCGTATCGAAATTCTGAGCAAGTTTCATGTATAAAGTATTTTCATCGGAGTTACGGATTATTTAATATGATTTTCTAAAGTTTTTATTTATTTTTGGAATTTAATTAATTATTTAAATTAACATTATCCGAAACAGTGTTGATGACATCAGCATGACATCATGCTGACGTCAGCAGTCATCTGACACGTGGGTCCCACATGTCATAGACTGGTTAGGTTAATTAGGGTTAACTAACTAATTAACATTTAATTAAACTAATTAATTAAATTAGATTAATCTAAACCGGGTTAATTAACTTAATTAATTAACTAATTAATTATTTATTTTAATTTTTTTAATTTTTTTATTTTTATTTCTAATTCCATTTTTATAATTCGTTTTAGGGCGTGGGCCCGTTCGTCAACGTCACAGGGGGGTACAGGGCCCACCAGATAGTGGCACTGGTGCACTAGGCCCCACCTGTCGGTGGCCCATAGGCCACGGGCGTGCGGGCGCAGCGCGCGTGCGCGGTGGGTGCGCGTGTGCGTGTGCGCGGTGGCGGCAGGGGGCGTGGCGATGGGCAGCAGGAGCGGGGGGGTGGGCGCGGCGACCGCGGGCGGCAGGAGCGGGGGAGAGCTAGCGGGGCGTGCGGCGACGGGGCGGTGTGCGCGGCGTTGACCGAGGGGAAAAGAGGGGCGCGGGCGGCGCGGTGATGGGTGGCGGGGCCGTGCGGCTGGAGCGGCAAGGCAAGGCGAGCGGGCGCGGCTGTGGCCGCGCGGGCGCGGTGCGGGGTCGGGCGAGCGCGCGATGGGCGCGCCGGAGCGCGGCCAGAGGGAAGAGGAGGCCGGGGGGGTTCCTCACCCCCGATGCAGAGAAGAGGGCGACGAGGCTCGGTGGAGCCGGCGATGGCGAGGCGGGGCAGTGCAGTCCGGCGAGGTGGTGGTGGCGACGGGGCGGCGGCGTCGAGCGAGGGCGCGTTGGGCCGATGCGAGCAGCGCCCGATCCAGAATGGATCGGGGGTGGGGGGAACGAGGGGAGTGAGCGAGGGGGTGAGTGGGGGTTAGGGTTTCGGTGGCCTCCTGGGGGAGGCCATATAGGGGGGGCGGGGAGCTGGGCCGGCCTGGTGGCCGTGGCCCAGTTGGGCCGGGGGTTTTTTTCCTTTTTATTTTTTTCTGTTTTGTTTTCTTTTGTCTTTTTCTTTTATTTATTTACATACCTCTGTTTAGTAAATAGTTAGGCCTCAAAATGATTTTTGTAGAACATGGCAATTGTTCCAATAAATACCAGGCATCATCTACCACTATCAAAAATTGGTTTGGAGTCAAATGGATCTCACACCACTTTTATAATAATTAAAATGCATTAATCCTAGCTGTTTTGGTAATGTTAGTGCCACCTAATGAATTTATTAATTGTTGGTTTCAATTTTAGAATAGTCTCTGCAATATTTGCTATTTATTGAACATTTTAGTTTCTATGTTGGATAACTTTTATTTTCCACTTTTATTTAAATTTGAATTTGACTTAGGAGTTGAAATGCAATATGATGCTAATGATGATTATGCACTATTAGGCTTGCTGACATGTCATTACCAAAAGTGATTACTGTAGCTAATGACAGGGGGTGTTACATAGTTCTTTCTTAATAAATGTTTGCGATAGTCACCTTATCACACACGCTTCAAAATTATGGACTGTTTGTGATGTTGTGCGCATCACAAACGTTTGGTCATAGAAGAACGCGTGTGATAGGTCGATCATCCGACGCGGGTACGACGGATGAATCGTGTGGGATGTATTCAAGCTTCGCATATAGTTTTATAGCGACAACTGTGTGCGCTCTTACATCGAATCGCACACAGTGGATAAAAAGTAAATGTGTGTGATTGTCTACTTCTATAATCATGAACTATTTGTGATGGGTCGTGCATCGTAAACGTAGCACCACAGAATACCGACTATGATGGCAATGCGAGCACAAACGAGTAGGGAGTACTGTATATGCATCAAGGCTCCCTATCCCCGACGGTTTCTGGGTCATGTGAGAAGGACCCCCCTATCGCAGTCACTCACTTGGCGATGGTTCAGAACGCCGTCGCGGAAAGGGGTTAAAAACCGTTTGTATAGCACCTCGTTGTACCAGTGTGTGTAGATGGGCCTGGGAGTTGAGCTAGTAGGGGAGTGGCCTGGGTCCAAAGTATTATTTTTTCCTTTAGTGTCTCTTTCAAAGAAAACCGTAGGAATTTTAATATCCGCTTGGCCCTCCTTTTTAAATTCTTATTCATGAAGAACAAGACTAAGTGATAGTAGCATAATAGCATTATAACTCTACATTTTCTTGTGGTTTGACTTAATTTGACCATGCTTCTTTGCATTCCGGTGAACCAAACACCCAGATTGACAGAAATCATGTATTTGCAAATGCTCTGTTTTGCACATGCATTCCTATCCTATTCCTATGTATTTCCTATCCCTGCGTTGTTAGAATCCTCCAATTCAAATGAGCCCTTACAGAATTACTTCTGTTACAGATAGGTGTTGAAGAAAACCTTGTGTGGTTTGTTCCACTCCTGCCGCGTCGTCGTCCACCCCAGCTCAGCTGATCCAACGATGAAAGGGTCCAGCACATCAGGGATCCGCCCTCCAGACTGTCTTTCGCCGCCTCAGATCTTCTTCCACGTCGCCGGCAGCCACCACAACTGCATTACCATCATCAACTAAGCAGATGACCTTGAGGACTACACGGGTCCGCAAGAGAGGTCGCACCCTTTCGTGTCTGTTTACATTATGCATCGCTTAATATTACCTGCTACTTTATCGTCCTCTTCACCTGTTAGACTCTGAGTCAGCTCCAAACTAATGCTCAAACTTAAGTTTTTAAATGGTTGTGGGGTACATATCGGCGCATCAATGAATATTATCTGTTTACTACCTGGTTAATCTCGGGTGTCTACTATGAGTTTCATGTTGGGTGGGAAACAAACAGTAAAGGAGCCATTATCTGTATTTTTTAACGGCAGCTATTATCTGCCTGCTATCACTGGTTTTGGGTCTGTCCACAGGTTGCTACCATCACTCTAGATTTCTTCATGCACTTCTTACATAATCTCACTATGTTTTATTCCTATGCATGTCAGTTATTGTACACAATGGCACTGAACATGTAGAGCAAAAGAGACGAGCTTGCGTGGCAATAAAATTTCATGCAGACGTCGCTCCATGGTGGGCGCAAATGGGGATTCAGAGGGATCAGACCACTCCTATTTACCCCATGAGGTCTTTGCTCTAACTTGCCATGCTGATGTTGGTCATATCATGCATATGGCGCCTTGCATTGCTTACTTTATACATTAAAAATGTCATCTGCTTAGTTGAGACATGCTTTGTGTGAATGCCATATGTTTACTTTCTATATCATATATGTGAATTATGCAATACCATCTTGTTTAGCCCGGCATCATATGTGTGAATTTTGCAATGCCATCCTGCTTAGCTAGTCATCTTATATGTGAATTATATCATGCCATCCTTTTTTTTTCATTACGTAGTACATTTGTCAACAATGTAAGTACATTCAACTACTCTTCCTGTGCATCAGCCATTTGACACGGTGATGGAAAAATTTGGAGTGAAAACAAGGTCTTCAGAATAGACAATGCCACCTGCTGAAGCAGATATCTTGCGGGTTACAGATAGCTCCTCAGAGGAGGATTCAGAGACAGATGACCAGTCCTATTTTCCCCCTAAGGTGTATGCTCAAACTTGGCAGGGTTATATTACTCATATCATGAGTATGTTGTCTTGCATTGCTTAGTTTTGACATCATATACAAAATATTGAATGCCATCTGCTTAGTTTAGACATCATATATGCGATTGCCATCTGCTTACTTGCTTAGTACATAAATCATATATTTGAATTATATCATGCCATCATGTTTACATAGACAGCATGTATCTGAATTATGCCATGCCATCCTATTTAATAAAGACATCATATTAGTTATATCATCTCATCCTGTTTACATAGTCATCATATTTTGAATTTTGTCATTCTATCCGTGAATTATATCATGCCATCTGGTTTCCATAGACGGCATGTTTGTGAATTATAGCATGCCAACCACTTTAATAGACACATCATATAGTTATATCATGTCATCTTGTTTACATAGTCATAATATTTTGAAGTATGTCATTCTATCCTGTTTAGCTAGCCATCATATATGTGAAATTGTGTCAGGCTATCCTGTTTAGTTAGCCATCATATATTTGAAATTGTGTCATGCTATGCTGTTTAGTTAGACAACATAAATGTGAATTATTTCATGCCCTCTTTTATTCCCCACTATCCATTGCACCTGTCTATCATACAATGTCTGTACATTCAATTACTTTTCATGTTTATCAGCCATTTGAATTGGAGGGGGTGATGGCAGTATCTAAGGGAGTAAAAACACGGTCTTCAGAAAAGATAGTGCTACCCGTCGATGCAGATAAAACCACGGTTGTACTTGCCCAAGAACCAGCCCCAACACACATAACCCAGACTCTCGCAGATTGTACCCCTACCCAGTTGGACAGACAACTAGCTACACCTCTTCTAACCCCAACCCCAGTAGATAGTAACCCAGTTCCAGTTGACACAGCACCGTCTCCACCACAGAGCACCCAAACACGAGCAACTAGTAAGGCAACTGCAGTGCCTAAAGCACAAGGACCACCACTCCGAACCCCTACTCAACGCTTAAAGCAGAAGAAGAATTGTTCTCAGGTCAGGTTCCGTAGCTATGGCTCATACTCCTTTGCTCTTGCATCACTGTATTTACTCATACCAACTAAATTCAAATTTGAAGGATGCAATTGAAACTCCAATGGTGCAACATGTATGTTTTAAACCTGTTTCTTTAACTGCTTTGCTGTTGTAACTTGCTCTATGTTGATTTCAGTTTCAATTGAATAAACAGTTATGTTCTCATGTCATGCACAACAAGTGTTGTGTAGTTTCACACACTTATATTCTGTCTATGCTGCTTTGTCTTAAATAGATATGATTTGAACTGTCTCTATCTTGATTTGGCAACATAAACTAGAATGATATAGACCATACAGTGACCATAGTACATAGATATATGTTTGTTTCATGCTATTATCCTATCCACCTTACTACTGAACTGCTTTACCAAAATGAGTTTCATATACAACATGGTAAACCTATGATTCGTCTGCTTGTTTCTCTTTTAGAATGCGGGCAAAATATTGGAGAAGAGTACCCTGTTATGCAGTGGTAAAGGAAGTAATGCAGATAAGGTTCAAGATAGTGAGACATCCATGTTGGTCTCCAAGAAAGCTGATAAAAACTATCTTGAAGACAGTGAGACAACCCCAAAGTCCTGTCTTGATGTAGTGTTCGAGTTACTGGCCACTACTATTGGCACAAGCTCTTCGAACTCTCTGCCTGAATCAGTTCGGCTTCTTGAGTCTCAACTACAAGTTGAAAGGCATCGATCAGATGTGTTGCGACACGAAGCTGAAGGACTGAGGAAGTCCCTGCAGAATTCAGATGCATACTTTCTGGTGCAACAGCAAGCGCTGGAGGATTTAAGCGCCAAACAAGAGAAAGCTAATAAGCTTGCCAAGCGTCTTATCAGCATGGTGGGTATCCAGGATATCGTTTCTTGAGCTCGTCTGAAGTGGTTTCAGTTCTGGACTTGTTTTGCTGCCGCGTTTATTTGCACTGGTGGCCAATTTAGACGCCCAGTGTATGTAATATGCTTCTTTGTTCACTATATTTGCTCTGGTGGCGAACTTTGATGCCCACTAGATGTAATATTTGTAATAGCTGTAATAGCCTAGCGTAAGTTGCTTGCTTATTTACTTCCTTATTGTCTTGTTTATGTTTTTGCTTGTAGTCACTGCAGTTCTTTTTCCGCGGTTACCTTTTTATTTAAAACTAGGCCACAATAACCATGGGCAACATACGGACCATTGTAACTATGGTCCTGCTACCTGTAATTACCATGGGCCTCCTACGGGCCTTAGGATCCATGGGCCTTCTATGGGTCGTAGAATCGGTGGGCCTTATACGGGCCGTATGATTGATTGGTCAAACATGGGTCATACTATTCATGGACCAATAGTGGTCCACAATGTGGGCCGTAAACTGTCTAGAATGGGAATCATCTATTTATGGGCCGACAATAACGGGCCGTTAATAGGCCGGTATGTATAACGGGCTTAATTCTATCGACAGGCATAACGGGTCGTTAATGGGTCGTATTAGATGACGCAATGAAAACGGCCCACTAGATTAACGGGCCATAAACGGGTCGACTATAACCACGGGCTGAATTTGGCCCATCTGCGGAACAGGCTAGGAACGGACCGTAAGTAATCATATGCTGGAAATGAGCCCAAGAGTAAATTGGCCCTTAGAAGGCTGAAAGGTAACACGGGCTGGAAACGGCCCAACGGGATAATGGGCCATCGATGGGTATAAAGCTATTTACTGTTCATTATGGGCAAGTTTTACCACGGGCCGTTAAAGGGCCCTAATTTACAAAGGGCCTCATATGGGCCGAAAGACGTCATGGGCCATACATGGGCTGGAAGTTACAACAGGCTGGAATCATATGGAATGGCCCAGATGACGCTACTGGGCCTAATTCGGATAGTCCGTAACAGGCCGTGAGTTAGCGGGCTGTAAATGGGCTATATGCGAACAGGCCATTAACAGGCTTTCGTGACCCGGCCCACTACCTTTTGACCAAGTCAAACGGGCCGGCCTTTTGACCTAAATGGGCCACTGTTGGGCCCAGCCATGTGTCGACGTATCATAGGCGCGGCCCGTCCATTGGATGGATGCCATCTGTCTAAACGAGGAGCTGACACGTGTTCCCTCCGGCCAATGAGAATTTTACACGTGGAAAATCGTCATTGGTCATCGCTGTTAACGGGTTATCGGATCCAAAACCGGTCCCGATAGCATAATAGCGACCCGTTACAGTGGATGCCATGTGTCGGTTACCCTTGACGAAAGCACTTACATGATGCGCCATTTATCGTCATGGAAGTGGACACTTCCGTGATGATAATTTGAGTATTGTCATGGAACACTTCTATGACAGCACAGGTATGACTATCTTGATTCTGTCATAAAATCGTCATGGATGTACATGCATGACAGAAAACGTGACCTACTGTGACAAACATGTATCATCACGGAAGTGGTTTTTTTGTAGTGTTTGTTGGTTTTCAATAGAGTTTAGGCTGTATACTTCAATGTTGTGATGAATTGTTACTTGTACATGAGAAGTTATATGATGAAAGTTGTGTGACAAAGTTTTATGTTAAAGTTCTTTGCTGTTATAATAATGATCATGATGCTTCTCTGTCTGTATTTTGTTTTTATCAACACCTCTCTCTCTCTCTAAGCATGTGAACATGTTTCTCGATATTGGTTCTTCGCTTGAGGACAAGCGAGGTATAAGCTTGGGGTAGTTGATACGTCCATTTTGCATCATGATTTCCTACTATTATTTATAATGTTTTTATGTATAATAATGCTTTTTGGAGTATTTATAATGCCTTTTCTCTCATAATATGCAAGGTTTACACAAAGAGGGAGAATACCGGCAGCTGGAATTCTGGACCAAAAAAAGCACGTCAGAGCCACCTATTCTACACATCTCCAAATAAGCTGAAACTTCACGGAGAATTTTTATGGAGTATTTAAGAAATAATGGAGCAAATAACTACCAGAGGGGGCCCACCAGGTGGGCACAACCCACCTGGGCGTGCCAGGGCCCCCAGGGGTGCCCTGGTGGGTTGTGCCATCCTCGGCCCACCTCCGGTGCCCATCTTCTGGTATATAGGTCATTTTGACCTAGAAAAATTCAGGAGAGGACTTTCGGGACAAAGCGCCGCCATCTTGAGGCGGAACTTGGGCAGGAGCACTTTTGTCCTTCGGCGAAGCGATTCCGCCGGGGGAACTTCCCTCCCGGAGGGGGAAATCATCGTCATCGTCATCACCAACAACTCTCCCATCTTTGGGAGGGCAATCTCCATCAACATCTTCAACAGCACCATCTCCTCTCAAACCCTAGTTCATCTTTTGTGTTCAATCTTTGTACCAGAACCTCACATTGGTACTTGTAGGTGACTAGTAGTGTTGATTGCATCAAGTAGTTGATCACTATATGGTTTATTTGGTGGAAGATTATATGTTCAGATCCATTATGCTATTTAATACCCCTCTGATCTTGAGCATTATTATCATTTGTGAGTAGTTACTTTTGTTCTTAAGGTCACGGGAGAAGTCATGTTGCAAGTAATCATGTGAACTTGATATGTGTTCGATATTTTGATGATATGTATGTTGTGATCCCCTTAGTCGTGTCATGTGAACGTCGACTACATGACACTTCACCATATTTGGGCCTAAGGGAATGCATTGTGGAGTAGTTATTAGATGATGGGTTGCTAGAGTGACAGAAGCTTAAACCCTATTTTATGCGCTACTTCGTAAGGGACCGATTTGGATCCAAAAGTTTAATGCTATGGTTAGATTTTATATTAATACTTTTCTCATAGTTGCGGATGCTTGCGAGGGGGCTAATCATAAGTAGGAGGTTTGTTCAAGTAAGAACAACACCTAAGTACCGATCCACCCACATATCAAATTATCAAAGTAGCGAACACGAATTAAACCAACATGATGAAAGTAGCATGGTGAAATTCCCGTGTACCATCAAGAACGCTTTGCTTATCATAAGAGACTGGTCTGGCCTATCCTTTCTGACAAAAGGATTGGGCTACCTTGCTGCACTTTATTTACCGTTACCGTTACTTGCTTGTTACAAATTATCTTGCTATCAAACAACTTGTTACCGACAATTTCAATGCTTGCAGACATTACCTTGCTGATAACCACTTGCCATTTCCTTCTGCTCCTCGTTGGGTTCGACACTCTTACTTATCGAAAGGAATATGATTGATCCCCTATACCTGTGGGTCATCATACCGCTCCTCTGAGTGGTAGTGGCTGTGTTTGTTTGAGCTTCAGTTTCGACAGATTCAGCTGTGAACTTGTTGTGCTGGCAAAACTGCTGTGCTGAGAAAACAGCTGCAGTGAAGGTTAGCTGTTTGGCAACGTAGCTGTGGAAATGACTGTGGGCTGGTGAAAATGCTATGTTTCAGGAGGAGGGGCGAAGGGAGAGATAGGTCATGCCTGCGGCGACATTGATGACATAATTACGACCAAACGCCAAAAGCAGAGGGGCTAGGGAAACAGCTTTGGCTGTGAAGTACCCCGAGACATGCTTTGGGCTGTTACACTGAAAATAGCCCGAAACAGTTTTGGGTTGTGGTTCCACAACTGTTCTAAAATAGCTGTTTGTTCAATTTCAGCTTTTTCCAGTCCAAAAACTGCTCCCAAAGCTGAAACAAACAGGGCCAGTACCGCGCAGTGTGGGCTGAACACAGGATAACAGTTGGATTTGTCCCCCACTATATAAAGGGAGTCTTCTTCTCCAAGAAGACCATCTCTTCCTCCCCAAACTCCATTGTTGCTCCAAAGCTCATTTTCGCCGATCTCTCTCCCTAGCCAATCAAACTTGTTGATTTTCTAGGGATTGGTTAAGAAGGCCCCGATCTACACTTCCACCAAGAGAAATTTGATTCCCCCACTAATCCCTTGCGAATCTTGTTACTCTTGGGTGTTTGAGCACCCTAGACGATTGAGGTCACCTCGGAGCCACATTTCATTGTGGTGAAGCTTCGTGGTGTTCTTGGAAGCCTCCAGTTCGGTTGTGGAGATTGCCCCAATCTTGTTTGTAAAGGTTCGGTCACCGCCTTCAAGGGCTCCACTAGTGGAATCACGACATCTATTGTGTGAGGGCGTGAGGAGAACACGATGGCCCTAGTGGCTTCTTGGGGAGCATTGTGCCTCCACACCGCTCCAACGGAGACGTACTTCCTCTCAAAGGGAAGGAACTTCGGTAACACATCCTCGTCTTCACCATCTCCACTTGTGGTTATCTCTTACCTTTACTTCGTGCAACCTTTATTTGTGTTGTATTCTTTGCTTACTTGTGTTGCTCGTATTGCTAGCATCATATAGGTTGCTCACATAGTTGCACATCTAGACAACCTATTTGTTATTAACCCTAATTCATTAAGAAAAGTAAAAAATTGTAGTTGCCTATTCACCCCCCCCTCTAGTCAACCATATCGATCCTTTCAATTGGTATCAGAGCCTCATCTCTTATTAAGGGTTTCACCAGCCGAAGATTATGGTTGACGGAGAGGAGGAAGTGCCCGAGGCCATGGAGTTGAACGCGATCACTCGAGATGACTTAAATGAAGTTATGGCTTCACTTAAGACATCAATGACGACCGAGGTCAAGTCCATGCTTAAAGAATTACTTGAGGGGTTGAAAAGTTCTCCCGATCCATTGCTTGTGGTTAATCCCACCGCATCGGAGTCGAAGGCCAATTCCGGCAAGGAAGCGGCTAAAGGTAATCAAACCTCCTCCCCTGAAAACAAGAATGGGATGGAAACCTTTGCCTCGGTTTCCCCTCCCCCGGTCTATGGAGGACCGATCCCTACCCCGCATATTAACAACCTTGGTCCTCCTTCTAAACTAGTGAAGGGTGATTTTCGCTAATTGGGTTTTTCATATCAAGTCTCATTTGAATCACATCTCTATAAATCTTTGGAGAATCATCGAGCAAGGCTTCTACACGCATGATCCAAACAACCTCACCCCAAGAGAAGAGGCAGACAATCAATGCAATCACTCCGCTTTGTTCATCCTCCAAGCAGCGGTGCCTCCCGAAGATCTATCTCACTTGTGTCTCTTCTCCCATGCAAAGCCATGTTGGGAACACATCATATCTTTGTACAAGGGGAGCTCAAGCATACAACGGTCCAACTTTGAAGTGGTTCTTGATGAGGTCGATGAATTTGTGATGATAGAAGATGAGGATCCTCGCGATCTCTACGAGAGGTTGACAACTCTTGCGGTCACTCTCCAAGATCATGGGACCAAAGATACGGATGGCAATTGGATCAAGCGTAAGTTTCTCAAGGCCATCATGCCATTCAACAAGGCCACGTCCTCCATGATTCGTTAAAGGCCGGATTTTCATACCTTGTCTTCAAGTGAAGTGTTAGATGAGTTTATTTCCATGAACATCATGAACAAGACCGCCGACAATGCTCTAGCTCATGTCCGGTCAAAGAAAGCCTCTCCCAACCTTACCTTGAAGGCCAAGGCCATTCCGGAAGAAGAAGAGGAGGAAGAAGAAGCGAGTTGCCCCGAAGACACCAAGTATGCTTACCAGGAGCACATGGCTCTTGCGTCAAGGCAATTTTGGGGCAACAAGTGGAACTCAAGGCCCAACTTCTCCAAGAACAACTCAAGTGGTTCAAAGAGCAAGCAACGAGTGAGGACGTGCTACAATTGCGGCAATGTGAGTCACTTTGTGATGGATTGTCCCTATGAGAAAAGGGAGGACAATGGTGGCAAGCTCATTCGCAAAGACAAAAGCCAAGTCCTTTCCGAACAAGACCAACTTCACCAAGAAGATACCTCAAAAGGGGTTGGTGGCACATGAAGAGTACACCTCCAATGATGATGATGAAGATACAAGTGGTGAAGGAATGGAAACGACAACCGTGGCCATTGCCACCTCTTCCCCTTCCAAGGTGTCTCTCTTCGGCGCCCCTAATGAGAACCTCATTGTCTTGATGGGCGCACGACAGATGCCACGGGGTGGCTAAAGAGAGGGATAGGCAAGAGGCAATCGGTAGGCTCTAGAGGCGAGGTTGGTACGAGCGAGCGCGAGATGCAAGACGTACGCAGGTTCGGGGCTCTCTGGAGAGATAGTACCCCTAGTCCTGCCGAGTGTGGTTTATATGTGGATGGTACAAGCTTGCTCCTAGAGCTGTTTTGGGGAGGAAGGAAGACGGGCCAGGGCACAGGCTGCTCCTTCTCCCTATGTGTGTGTATGTTCTGCTGATGGTCGACCAGTTGCATGGAGGTCTCCTGGGGGGTTTTATAGGCCAACCCCCCAGGGTTACAATGGTAAAGTTACATGGGCGCGGGGCTAGGTTGTCAGTGTATGGGAGCCGGCAGCGGGGTGTCGGGTTCGCCGGGTCCTCCGGGTCTGTCGGGTGCGGGCCGTACCGGGCCCGCCGGGCGCGGGTACGGCCGGCTGTTGGGTACTGTAGTCACGCCGGGTAATCGTCATGGGACTGTTGCGCCGTCTTGCTACAGGGTTGCGCCTCCGATACGCCGCCCGCCCTGGGGGGAGCTTGGTCGGCACGGCAGTCGCGCCCGCCGAAGCCGGCGTAAAGGGGGAGCACTATAGCCATGCGTGTTGGTCGATGAAGGGTTGACTTGCAAGGGAGCCGGCCGGTACGCGCCAGCCAGCTGGGCCAGATTGCGGGACTTGGCCGGGTTGCGCTGGGAAGCCGGCCAAGGGCAAGCCAGATTAAGGGGCGTTGCTAGCCCTGATGTTTTTGAAAGGGATCCGGGTTCCGTGGCCTGCACGGGGTTCATCCCCCCGACAGTAGTCCCCGAAGCTGTGAAGGCTCACCGCCTTCAAGCAGGGGGGCCTTCATAGTTTGACCCCCCAAGAAGGCGGCTGATGTTGATGGAGCTTGCGACCGCCAGGTCCCGACAACACCCACTTGTGTGCCGGCTTCCGGATGCCGGATCACGGCACCCCGGTATGGGCGGGAGACCGTGGCGTTTCGCCAAGTCTTGGGGGACAAAAGGGACGCGCCCCCCGCGGCCCGATGCGGGTACCACATGGTGTACAGTAGCCGGAGAGGCCCTGCCAGGCCACGCACGCGACGGGGCATAACAGCGGGCTGGGGCCCGCCACGCCGCGCCCTCGGCCCATGCGCGGGGATTTATTGCGGCCGCCGCGGACTGTTGCGCTTCTCGGGGTAGTTAATTTAGGGGGGAACGTGCCCCCATAATGCGGGGAAGTGGGATCATGGGCACAGCCGATCCCACTTCTCCACGCTCTTGCCGCGGTTATCAAATCGGGGGGAGGGGGCGGCGGAAATCATTCACGCACGCGCCCCGTACCTCCTTCTTCTTCCTTCGCCATATCTTCCGAGCCCGTTGCACGCCGCAGCGCCCTGCCGCTCGCGAGTGACGCACTGCCGCCGCTCTGCAGTGCCTAGCTGCCACCCCAACTCCTTTCCTAGCCGACACGCCTCTCTTCCCCTGCCACATTCACCGATGGCGAGACCTAAGGGATCGTGGGAGGGGTCGGAGGTCACCGCCGACAACCTTCAGTATCTGCACGATACACGGCGGCTGCCACCGGCGACGGAGGTGGCCATGCGCCTGCCGGGCGGCGAGCTGGTGCTGCGGCCGGAGGGGACCGAGCGCGTGGTCTTCTTATCCCACTTCTAGCGTGGGTTTGGCCTCCCTTCGAGTGACTTCTTCCGCTCATTCTTGGATTTCATTGGGCTCCAGCCGCATCACTTGGGGGTGAATGCGATGCTGCAGCTCCCCGGGTTTGTCACCCTGTGCGAGGGCTACCTGGGCGTCGAGCCCAGCATCGACCTCTGGGTCTGCTTCTTCTTCTTGAAGCAGCAGGGGTCGTCGGCCGGCGTGATGTCTTCCTGCGGGGCCGCCGTCGTCTCGACTCGGCCGCACGGGGTGTGCCCCAACATGCCGCTGGAGGATTCTGCCAAGAAGTGCCAGAATTCTATCTTCTACATCTGCAACCTTGGTGCGGACCGCATCAACCTGCCGCCCTTCAATGATGTGACGCCACAGGCCAAGACCAACTAGAATTACTGCCTGAAGAACCCGGCGCAGGAGGTGTTGAACCTGAGCAACCGGGTCGCGGAGATGACGGCGCGCGAGGGGCTCACCGGGACGGACCTCATCGCCGCCTTTATTGCACGCCGGGTGCTGCCGCTGCAACGCCGGACGCACATCATCAGCCAGATGACTGACCTCCAGGACCCCAACCGGATGTCATCCCGGCGGCTGCCGTAGGAGCAGGTCGCCAGCCGGGTCAACGACATCTCAAAGGCCGGGATGACGAAGGAGTGGCACTTCGGGAAGGCACCATATAGCAAAGGGAACCCGGCGCCGGCAGTGAGTCCTTGGTCTCCGTATTTTGCTATGTGCCATCTCTTTCTTCGTCCTGATGCGTCAAGGGAGGTGCTGCTGAATGACATCCGACATACGTATGATGGAACAAGGACGCAGGTAGCGGCCGCCCAGCGAGCCAGCTCGGAGGGGGCGGAGTCCTTCACCGAGAACCCGGGACCGGCCGATGTGCAGCCGGCGAACCCCGAAGCCGGCGTTACGCAGCCCGCGGGTAAGTTCCCAGAGCTTTTGCAGAACTGGCCGGACGATGACGAGGAGATTCTGACGCGCGTTGGTGGTGCAGCGCCGCCGAGGGGAGGAGGTGGCAACGTCGACCCCTCAAGACGGCCGAAGAAGACGGCCGACGCCGGGTCGTCTCGGGCATCGACGATGGCGAGCTGGACGCACAGGAAAGACCCGGTTCCACCGAAGCCGGCTGCAAAGCGTGCGGCGGACCCGGCCACGGGTGGCAAGCCGGCTGCCAAGAGGACGCGCCGTGTTATCCCGGCGACGCCGGCCAGGCAGGCCATCTCGACGGCAATCGGGTATGTTTTCTTGCGTATTTCTGCATGCCGCTTGATTTCGTTCCTCTTACGTTTTCTTGGTGCGATCCAGGACGCCTCTTGACTTGGCACTGGCGGAGATGGATGCCGCATCCGGAGGCGGCTCCACGTTCTGGAGGACCCGGTCCAGCGCCATCGACCCGGATGAGCAGGCGCCCGAGGAGGACCTCGGCCTAGACCCGGAGGACGTGGAGCTCTACACCTGGAGGGACCGCAACGAGGCCCTTGAGGAGGCGGCGACGGCGGAGGAGGCCTCAACCCGGGCTTGGGCCAGAGCCACGGAGGCGAGGGGGCGGGCCGCTACGGACTCGGCCTAGCCGAAGATGCCGGAGGGCACGGGGCCGGCGGCGACGGTCTTCGAGCCACCAGCGGAGGAGGCGCGCGACCCGGATGGCCGGGTGGAGGTGGTGTTCGACCACCCGGAGGTCGTGGAGATCGAGGACGGCACCCCATCCCGAACTGAGGTGGTCGAGCGGGTGGAGATTGGAGGGACGGGGGAAACCGCCCCGGACAGGGCGACGCCGAACGAGGCGCCACAGGCGACGCCGGACGCCGAGGAGCCGGCCGCGGAGGAGCACGCCCTCGTGGTCAGGCGGCCGCAGGTGCCGCCGGGGGGGCGTCTTCCCACCCAGCCGTAGCCTACCTGGACCGGGTCCGGCGGAGTCGTCTTCGGGCCGCACGCGCAAGAGGAAGCGGCGATGGATGCCGTGCGCCAGCATCTTCGCGGGAACGTGGAGCAGATTCGGGCCTTCGCCATGGGCGAGCAGGAGCGGGTGCAGGAGCTGGAGCGCTCCGTGATCGTAAGTCTTCCTTTGCTTTTTTCTTTCCGTTGGTCAGTGGGGGCGCGCCAGCGCACCCACTGGGTGTAGCCCCCGAGGTTCAAGCAAACTAAGAAGTAGTTGGGTCAGATCTTTAAAAAATGTCTTGTGTTGATCCTTGCTTTTCTGCAGCACCTGGACGCCCTTCGAGTCGGCATCTACAACCGGCTTCTGGAGAAGCATCAGCAGGTCACGGCGCAGCTTGCCGCCAAGGAGGAGGCGCTCCGCCTTGCCGAGGGTAAGTCTTGTATGCTCTTTTAGTGGGGGCACGCTAGCGCACCCACTGGATGTAGCCCCCGAGATTCGGGCCAACTACATAGTAGTTGGGTTGAATCTTAAAGTGTTCTGTCTTTTCTTCCATCGTCTTGACCTTGAATCTTTGTCGCGCAGCCGCCGCGACCGAGGTGCCGGACCTGCGAACCCGGCTGGTCGAAGCCGGCCAGTGATACGTCTCCAACGTATCTATAATTTTTTATTATTCCATGCTATTATATTATCTGTTTTGGATGTTTTATATGCATTAATATGCTATTTTATATTATTTTTGGGACTAACCTATTAACCTAGAGCCCAGTGCCAGTTCCTGTTTTTTCCCTGTTTTTGAGTTTCGCAGAAAAGGAATACCAAACAGAGTCCAAACGGAATGGACTTTTGCGATGATCTTTCTTGGACCAAAAGAAAACCAGAGGACTTGGAGTGCAAGTTAGAGAAGCCATGAGGCGGCCACAAGGATGGAGGGCGCGCCCCCCACCCTTGTGGGCCCCTTGTGCGTCTCCTGACCTAATTCTTTTGCCTATATATACTCTTATATGCCCAAACCACCAGAGGCATCCACGAAAAGACTTTTCCACCGCCGCAACCTTCTGTACCCGTGAGATCCCATCTAGGCACCTTTTTCGGAGTTCTGCCGGAGGGGGATTCGATCACAGAGGGCTTCTACATCAACACCATTGCCCTTCCGATGAAGCGTGAGTAGTTTACCTCAGACCTACAGGTCCATAGCTAGTAGCTAGATGGCTTATTCTCTCTCTTTGATTCTCAATACCACATTCTCCTCGATGTTCTTGGAGATCTATTCGATGTAATACTTTTTTGTGGTGTGTTTGCCGAGATCCGATGAATTGTGGATTTATGATAAGCTTATCTATGAATATTATTTGAATTTTCTCTGAATTCTTTTATGCATGATTTGATATCTTTGCAAGTCTCTTCGAACTATCGATTTGGTTTGGCCAACTAGATTGGTTTTTCTTGCAATGGGAGAAGTGCTTAGCTTTGGGTTCAATCTTGCGGCGTCCTTTCCCAGTGACAGTAGGGGCAGCAAGGCACGTATTGTATTGTTGCCATCGAGGATAAAAAGATGGGTTTTCATCATATTGCTTGAGTTAATTCCTCTACATCATGTCATCTTTCTTAATGCGTTACTCTGTTCTTCATGAACTTAATACTCTAGATGCAGGCAGGAGTCGGTCGATGTGTGGAGTAATAGTAGTAGATGCAGAATTGTTTTGGTCTACTTGACACGGACATGATGCCTATATTCATGATCATTGCCTTAGATATCGTCATAACTTTGCGCTTTTCTATCAATTGCTCAGCAGTAATTTGTTCACCCACCGTATTATTTTCTATCTTGAGAGAAGCCTCTAGTGAAACCTATGGCCCCGGGGTCTATTTTTCCATCATATAATCTTCTACTTTACAATCTACGAGTTTCTGATCTACTATTTTGCAATCTTTTACTTTCCAATCTATAAAACAAAAATACCAAAAATATTTACTTTACCGTTTATTTATCTTTATCAGATCTCACTTTTGCAAGTGACCGTGAAGGGATTGACAACCCCTTATCGCGTTGGGTGCAAGTTTGGTGTTTGTTTGTGCAGGTATTCGGTGACTTGCGTGTTATCTCCTACTGGATTGATACCTTGGTTCTCAAAACTGAGGGAAATACTTACTCTACTTTGCTGCATCACCCTTTCCTCTTCATGGGAAAAACTAACGCAAGCTCAAGAAGTAGCAGGAAGAATTTCTGGCGCCTTTGCCGGGGAGATCTACACCAAGTCAAGACATACCAAGTACCCATCATAAACTCTCATCTCTCGCATTACATTATTTGCCATTCGCCTCTCGTTTTCCTCTCCCCCACTTCTAAAACGATTTTCGAAAAGTTTCCCTTTTCTTCGCCCCTCTCTCTTTGCCTTTTCTTCGCCCCTCTTCTGTTTGTCTTCTTCGTTTGCTTTTTGTGTGCTTGCGTGTTGGATTGCTTGCTTTGTCATGATGGCTCAATAGAATACCAAACTGTGTGATTTTTCCAACACCAATAATAATGATTTTATTAGTACTTTGATTGCTCCCGCTACTAATGCGGAATCTTGTGAAATTAATGCCGCTTTGCTGAATCTTGTTATGAAAGATCAATTTTCTGGCCTTCCTAGTGAAGATGCCGCATCCCATCTAAACAATTTCGTTGATTTGTGTGATATGCAAAAGAAGAAAGATGTGGATAATGATATTGTTAAATTGAAGCTATTTCCATTCTCACTACGAGACCGTGCTAAAACTTGGTTTTCATCTTTGCCTAAAAATAGTATTGATTCATGGAATAAGTGTAAAGATGCTTTTATTTCCAAGTATTTTCCTCCCGCTAAGATCATCTCCCTTAGGAACGATATTATGAATTTTAAACAACTTGATCATGAGCATGTTGCACAATCTTGGGAGAGAATGAAATTGATGATACGAAATTGCCTTACTCATGGTTTGAATTTGTGGATGATTATACAAAAAAATTATGCCGGATTGAATTTTGCTTCTAGAAATCTTTTAGATTCGGCCGCGGGAGGTACTTTTATGAAAATTACCTTAGGAGAAGCTACTAAACTTCTAGATAATATTATGGTTAATTATTCTCAATGGCATACCGAAAGATCTTCCACTAGTAAAAAGGTGCATGCAATTGAAGAGATTAATGTTTTGAGTGGAAAGATGGATGAACTTATGAAATTGTTTACTAGCAAGAGTGTTTCTTTGTATCCCAATGATATGCCTTTATCCACTTTGATTGAAAACAATAATGAATCTATGGATGTGAATTTTGTTGGTAGGAACAATTTTGGTAATAACGCGTATAGAGGCAATTTTAATCCTAGGCCGTTTCCTAGTAATTCCTTTAATAATTATGGAAATTCCTACAACAATTCTTATGGAAATTATAATAAGATGCCCTCTAAATTTGAGAATAGTGTTAAAGAATTTATGAGTTCGCAAAAGAATTTCAATGCTTTGATTGAAGAAAAATTGCTTAAGATTGATGATTTGACTAGGAACATGGATAGAATTTCTCTTGATGTTGATTCTTTGAAATTTAGATCTATCCCACCCAAGCATGATATCAATGAGTCTCTCAAGGCTATGAGAATTTCCATTGATGAGTGCAAAGAAAGAACCGCTAAGATGCCTGCTAAAAAAGATTGGTTTGTAAAAACGTGTTCTTCTAGTTTTCGTGAAAATAATGATGAAGATCTTAAAGTGATTGATGTGACTCCTATTGAATCTTTGTTTTCCAATATAAATCTTGATAAATATGGGACTGGATATGAGTCAACTTTAGTTAGAAGGCGTCCCAATGATTCGGAGTTTTTAGATCTTGATGCAAAAATTGATAAAAGTGGGATTAGAGAGGTCAAAACTTTAAGTAGCAATGAACCCACTCTTTTGGATTTCAAGGAATTTAATTATGATAATTGTTCTTTAATAGATTGTATTTCCTTGTTGCAATCCGTGTTGAATTCTCCTCATGCTTATAAACAAAACAAAGCTTTTACTAAACATATCGTTGATGCTATGATGCAATCTTTTGAAGAAAAGCTTGAATTGGAAGTTTCTAACCCTAGAAAACTTTATGATGAGTGGGAACCTACTATTAAGATTAAGATTAAAGATTATTAATGCCATGCTTTGTGTGATTTGGGTGCTAGTGTTTCCACGATTCCTAAAACTTTGTGTGATGTATTAGGTTTCCGTGAATTTGATGATTGTTCTTTAAATTTGCATCTTGCGGATTCCACTATTAAGAAACCTATGGGAAGGATTAATGATGTTCTTATTGTTGCAAATAGGAATTATGTGCCCGTAGATTTTATTGTTCTTGATATAGATTGCAATCCTACATGTCCTATTATTCTTGGTAGACCTTTCCTTAGAACGATTGGTGCAATTATTGATATGAAAGAAGGAAATATTAGATTTCAATTTCCGTTAAGGAATGGCATGGAACACTTTCCAAGAAAGAAATTAAATTGCCTTATGAATCTATTATGAGAGCCACTTATGGATTGCATACCAAAGATGACAATACTTAGGTCTATTCTTGTTTTTTATGCCTAGCTAAGGCCGTTAAACAATAGCGCCTGTTGGGAGGCAACCCAATTTTATTCTTGTTTTTACTTTTTAGGTTCTTTTTTGCAATAAATAATTCATCTAGGCTCTGAGTAGATGTGGTTTTATGTTTTAATTAGTGTTTGTGCCAAGTAAGACCTTTGGGACAGCTTACGGTGATAGTTGATTTGATCTTGCTGAAAAACAGAAACTTTTGCGCCCAGGAAAATAATTTTTATAATTCACAGAAGAGTGCTTTTGAGTTGATTCTTTTGAAGAAGATTAATAAACAAATTTCTTAGGTCGTCCTAATTTTTCAGAATTTTTGGAGTTACAGAAGTATTCGAGATTTCCAGATTGCTACAGACTGTTCTGTTTTTGACAGATTCTGTTTTCTATGTGTTGTTTGCTTATTTTGATGAATCTATGGGTAATATCGGCGGGTATGAACCATGGAAAAGTTGGAATACAGTAGATATTACACCAATATAAATAAAGAATGAGTTCACAACAGTACCAAAAGTGGTGATTTGATTTCTTATACTAACGGAGCTTATGAGATTTTCTGTTGAGTTTTGTGTTGTGAAGTTTTCAAGTTTTGGGTAAGGATTTGATGGACTATGGAATAAAGAGTGGCAAGGGCCTAAGCTTGGGGATGCCCAAGGCACCACAAGGTAATATTCAAGGACAACCAAGAGCCTAAGCTTGGGGATGCCCCGGAAGGCATCCCCTCTTTCGTCTTCGTCTATCAGTAACTTTACTTGAGGCTATATTTTTATTCACCACATGATATGTGTTTTGCTTGGAGCGTCTTGTATGATTTGAGTCTTTGCTTTTTAGTTTGCCACAATCATCCTTGCTGTACACACCTTTTGAGAGAGACACGCATGAATCATGATTTATTAGAATGCTCTTTGTGCTTCACTTATATCTTTTGAGCTAGGCAATTTTGCTCTAGTGCTTCACTTACATCTTTTTAGAGCACGGTGGTGGCTTTATTTTATAGAAATTGATGAACTCTCATGCTTCACTTATATTATTTTGAGAGTCTTTAAAACAACATGGTAATTTGCTTTGGTTATAAATTTAGTCCTAATATGATAGGCATCCAAGAGGGATATAATAAAAACTTTCATATAAAGTGCATTGAATACTATGAGAAGTTTGATTCCTTATGATTGTTTTGAGATATGAAGATGGTGATATTAGAGTCATGTTAGTGAGTAGTTGTGAATTTGAGAAATACTTGTGTTAAGGTTTGTGAGTCCCGTAGCATGCACTTATGGTGAACCGTTATGTAACGAAGTCGGAGCATGAGATGTTTTTTGATTGTCATCCTTTGTGTGGAGGTCGGGATCGCGCGATGGTTAACTCCTACCAACCCTTCCCCTAGGAGCATGTGTCTAGTACTTTGTTTCGATGACTAATAGATTTTTGCAATAAGTATGTGAGTTCTTTATGACTAATGTTGAGTCCATGGATTATACACACTCTCACCCTTCCACCTTTGCTAGCCTCTCTAGTGCCGCGCAATTTTCGCCGGTACCATAAACCCACCATATACCTTCCTCAAAACAGCCACCATACCTACCTATTATGGCATTTCCATAGCCATTCCGAGATATATTGCCATGCAACTTTCCACCATTCCGTTTATTATGACACGCATCATCATTGTCATATTGCTTTGCATGATCATGTAGTTGACATCGTATTTGTGGCAAAGCCACCGTTCATAATTCTTTCATACATGTCACTCTTGATTCATTTCACATCCCGGTACACCGCCGGAGTCATTCATATAGAGTCATATTTTGTTCTAGTATCGAGTTGTAATTTTTGAGTTGTAAGTAAATAGAAGTATGATGATTTTCATTATTAGAGCATTGTCTCATGTGAGAAAAAAAAAGAAAAGAAAGAAAAAAAAAGAAGAAAGAAAGAAAGAAAAAAATGAGAGAAACAGAGAGAAGGGGCAATGTTACTATCCTTTTTCCATACTTGTGCTTCAAAGTAGCACCATGATCTTCATGATAGAGAGTCTCCTATGTTGTCACTTTCATATACTAGTGGGAATTTTTCATTATAGAACTTGGCTTGTATATTCCAACGATGGGCTTCCTCAAATTGCCCTAGGTCTTCATGAGCAAGCAAGTTGGATGCACACCCACTTAGTTTTCTTTTGAGCTTTCATAAACTTATAGCTCTAGTGCATCCGTTGCATGGCAATCCCTACTCACTCACATTGATATCTATTGATGGGCATCTCCATAGCCCGTTGATACGCCTAGTTGATGTGAGACTATCTCCCTCTTTTTGTCTTCTCCATAACCACCTTCTATTCCACCTATAGTGCTACGTCCATGGCTCACGCTCATGTATTGCGTGAAAGTTGAAAAGGTTTGAGAATACTAAAGTACGAAACAATTGCTTGGCTAAAACCGGGGTTGTGCATGATTTGAGTATTTTGTGTGATGAAGATGGAGCATAGCCAGACTATATGATTTTGTAGGGATAAGCTTTCTTTGGCCATGTTATTTTGAGAAGACATAATTATCTTGTTAGTATGCTTGAAGTATTATTGTTTTTATGTCAATATTAAACTTTTGTTTTGAATCATACGGATCTGAACATTCATGCCACAATAAAGAAATTACATGGATAAATATGTTGGGTAGCATTCCACATCAAAAATTCTGTTTTTATCATTTACCTACTCGAGGACGAGCAGGAATTAAGCTTGGGGATGCTTGATACGTCTGCAACGTATCTATAATTTTTTATTGTTCCATGCTATTATATTATCTGTTTTGGATGTTTTATATGCATTAATATGCTATTTTATATTATTTTTGGGACTAACCTATTAACCTAGAGCCCAGTGCCAGTTCCTGTTTTTCCCTATTTTTGAGTTTAGCAGAAAAGGAATACCAAACGGAGTCCAAACGGAATAAAACTTTCGCGATGATCTTTCTTGGACCAAAAGGAAACCAGAGGACTTGGAGTGCAAGTCAGAGAAGCCACGAGGCGGCCACAAGGACGGAGGGCGCGCCCAGGGGGTAGGGCGCGCCCCCCACCCTTGTGGGCCCCTCGTGCATCTCCTGACCTAATTCTTTTGCCTATATATACTCTTATATGCCCAAACCACCAGAGGCATCCACGAAAAGACTTTTCCACTGCCGCAACCTTCTGTACGCGTGAGATCCCATCTAGGCGCCTTTTCCGGTGTCCTGCCGGAGGGGGATTCGATCACGGAGGGCTTCTACATCAACACCATTGCCCTTCCGATGAAGCGTGAGTAGTTTAACTCAGACCTACGGGTCCATAGCTAGTAGCTAGATGGCTTATTCTCTCTCTTTGATTCTCAATATCACGTTCTCCTCGATGTTCTTGGAGATCTATTCGATGTAATACTTTTTTGCGATGTGTTTGCGGAGATCCGATGAATTGTGGATTTATGATCAGCTTATCTATGAATATTATTTGAATCTTCTCTGAATTCTTTTATGCATGATTTGATATCTTTGCAAGTCTCTTCGAACTATCGATTTGGTTTGGCCAACTAGATTGGTTTTTCTTGCAATGGGAGAAGTGCTTAGCTTTGGGTTCAATCTTGCGGTGTCCTTTCCCAGTGACAGGAAGGGCAGCAAGGCACGTATTGTATTGTTGCCATCGAGGATAAAAAGATGGGGTTTTCATCATATTGCTTGAGTTAATTCCTCTACATCATGTCATCTTTCTTAATGCGTTACTCTGTTCTTCATGAACTTAATACTCTAGATGCAGGCAGGAGTCGGTCGATGTGTGGAGTAGTAGTAGTAGATGCAGAATCATTTCGGTCTACTTGACACGGACGTGATGCCTATATTCATGATCATTGCCTTAGATATCGTCATAACTTTGCGCTTTTCTATCAATTGCTCAGCAGTAATTTGTTCACCCACCATATTATTTTCTATCTTGAGAGAAGCCTCTAGTGAAACCTATGGCCCGCGGGTCTATTTTCCATCATACGATCTTCTACTTTCCAATCTACGAGTTTCCGATCTACTATTTTGCAATCTTTTACTTTCCAATCTATAAAATAAAAATACCAAAAATATTTACTTTACCGTTTATTTATCTTTATCAGATCTCACTTTTGCAAGTAACCGTGCAGGGATTGACAACCCCTTATCGCGTTGGGTGCAAGTTTGGTGTTTGTTTGTACAGGTATTCGGTGACTTGCGTGTTGTCTCCTACTAGATTGATACCTTGGTTCTCAAAACTGAGGGAAATACTTACTCTACTTTGCTGCATCACCCTTTCCTCTTCAAGGGAAAAACTAACGCAAGCTCAAGAAGTAGCAGCCAGCAGCGCGATCAGGCGGTCGCCGACGCTGGCCAGCTCCGGTCCGAGGTGGGGCTGCTGAAGGCGGAAGCCGCCAAGGTGGTGGAGGCCCAGCAGGCACTCGCCGAAGCCGGCTAGCAGCGTGACCAGCGGGCCGGCGACAAGAGCCAGCTCCAGGCCGAGGTGGAGTGCCTGAAAGCCGAGGCTGCCAAGATGGCGGAGGCCCACCAGGCGGAGCTCCTCCGTCTCAAGGAGGAGCACTAGAAGGCGGCCGCCGCCAAGGATGACGAGCTGAAGGCGGCCGTCGACAAGCGCGCAGAGCTGGAGAAGGCGCTTTAGGCACCCGATCATGCCAGCGACTTGGAGCGGCACGGTACATTGTGCGAAGCGCAGCACCTGGATGAGGCCTTCGCCAGTAAGTGTTTCTTCGTTGGTTTCGCCGGGTTGTAAGCCGGCTTTGTTTATTTTTTGGCTGACTGTCTTGCTTCTCTGCTCGACAGACTATTTGCCGGAAACGTAGGGGGACGCAGGAGCCGATGTCGATCCGCAAGCTGCCTGGTCCTTCTCGGAGATCATGCATGCTGCGGAAGCCCGCCTGCAGGCCCTGGACAAACAGACGGTGAGGCTCTCCGAGGCCGAGTTGGGCATGATGGCGACCCTCTGGTCGGGTTGCCTCCTTCACCGCGCACGATGAGTTCCAGGTGGAGCGGACGGAAGACGGCGTGGTGGTTCCGCCCGACGACTTCAGCCTGGCACTCGACGACCCGGAGGGCAGCGCCCAGGAGTCAGGCCCTTACGCGGATGCTGACGCCGGGTTGGGTGATACCGGTGCCTCGGAGAACCCGGAGGTGGCCGCGGAGGAGCCGGCGTCTACGCAACCCAGCGCGGGGACCGCCTGAAGCGGTCCTGCTTTGCTTTTACCAATTTTATGTTAAGTGACAAGACCACCCACCCACTGGGGTGAGGGGTAAATGTAATGAACTCCGGCCGTGGGCCTTTATCTCTGTAATGTAAATATTGTTGTAGGTGTTTGCGCCCTTTTTCTTTGTTCTTTGAGCTTTTTTCCTTGCTTGTTCCTTATCGGGACGCCCACCCCCCCCCCCCCCCACGAGTCGAACAACCGGGTTCCGGGCTGTGACAAGGAGTTTGGCCTTGGGAAAGAACACGCGGTACTTAGGCCTTTCGAACGTTGAGCGCGAGCGAAACACCCACCGGGCCAGCTGGCAGTGGGCGGCGAAGCCGGCCGGCGCGCAGCCGGTCGTGCGGCAACTTAGTGTGATGAGGCCGGATTGACCGATTCGGCAAGTCCAACTTAGCGATTTTCGGCGTGCCAGCACTTTGGCCCTTTGCTCTTGCCGGCCAGCAGCCGAAGCCGGACTGCGGCTTGGGGCGAAGTGGGGGGCCTCGGCAACTTGGACACGCCGGAATGCACTAAGGGGGATGGCGGGTTGCGGTCAAGCTAGCTAGCCCCCGAGCCCCCGAGCCGGACGGGCCGACCCAGTGGTGGGGGTCAGAAAGCATGATGATATGCGAGACATAACAATTTGGTAGGAAAAGGTAGCCCCCAAGTGTCATTCGGGGGTCCCATTGACTTTCATTAAACTACAAAAGGCAGCGATACATATGTGCATACAGCTAACTATAAAACGGACGAAGGAGCTCCGCGTTCCAAGGCCGGCTTGTTTCTTCAAAGGTCGTGTCTCCCTTGAGTTTGTTCGTCTTGCGTGCGTCGATGAGGTAGTAGGCGTTGCGATCGCATAGGGCCTTGCTGACGATGAAAGGGTCCTCCCATGGGGAGGCCAACTTGTGCTGGCCGGCTTGCCGCTGGACGAGCTGGAGTATGAGGTCTCCCTCGCATATTTTGCTGGTAGATGGCCGATCGGCTAAGGGCCAATAGGCGTGCTTCTTCGAGTAGGTCAACACCGTCTTCACGGGCTTCTTTGACTTGAGCTTCGGTGTACCTGGGGACTCGCGGCGAGTCGAACTCGATGTTGATTGGGATGACGGCTTTGGCTCCGTAGACGAGGAAGAATGGGGTGAACCCAGTCGACTAGTTTGGCGTCATCCGGAGACTCCAGAGGACGGCCGGCAGCTCGTCAAGCCAGCTGCCGGGCGAGCGGATGAGGGGCTCGACGAGTCGCAGCTTGATGTCGGACAGGATCAAGCCGTTGGCCCGCTCGACCTGGCCGTTGGATTGAGGATGAGCGACGGAGGCCAGGTCAAGCCGGATGCCGGAGATGGAGCAGTACTGTGCCAGAGCGCCCTTGGCGAAGTTGGTGCCGTTATCTGTGATGATGCTATGTGGGACGCCATAGCGAACCGCGATGTCCTTGACGAACCAGACGGTTGTTGGCCCGTCCAGCTTCTTGATCGGCTGTGCCTTGATCCACTTGGTGAACTTGTCGACCGCCACCAGCAAGTGCGTCATGCCGCCTCGAGCGGTCTTCAAGGGCCCCACCATGTCCAGCCCCCAGACGGCAAAAGGCTAGGTGATCGGGATGGTCTGGAGGGCTGAAACCGGCTGGTGGATGCACTTGCTAAAGCGTTGGCAACCCTCGCACTTGAGGACGAGCGACTCGGCGTCTTTGAGGGCCGTGGGCCAGTAGAAGCCATGGCGGAAGGCTTGGCCACCAGGGACCTAGAGGCGGCGTGGTGCCCGCACTCACCCTGATGTATGTCGCGGAGGATTTCTATGCCCTTGTCTTGCTCAAAGCAGCGCTGGAAGATGCCCGTCGCGCTGCGCTTGATGAGCTCGTTGTTGATGATGCTGTAGGCGGACGCCCGGCGCTACACTTGTCGGACCTCCGCTTCGTCCATGGGGAGTGCTCCGCTTTCCAGGAAGGCCAAGATTGGCTGGGCCCATGATGGGGCCGTCACCACGATGAAGACGGCCACCACGGTGGGTTCCGGGGTAGCAGCACCCGGGTCAGGGACGGCGGTGGCTAGGTTGGGCGCAGCAGCCCCCGGGCCAGGTTCAACAGCCCCCGGGCGAGGTTCAACAGCCCCCGGGCCGGGGTCGATGGTCGCCGGGGTCGGGATGGCAGCCCCTGGGCCGGGATCAGCAGCCCCCGGGACTGGGTTGGGGACGGCAGTCCCCGGGCTAGGATCAGCAGCCCCCGGGTCCTGGTTGGGAAGGGGAGCTGCAGGGTCGTCCGGGATGAAGATGGACTCGGAATCCGGAGCCAGCTTGACATATGGCTTGCGCAAGTGCTCGAGGGAGACGCCGGCAGGGATGGCTTGCCGGGAGGAGCCGATTTTGGCGAGTGTGTTAGTGGCTTCGTTCTCCGTGCGCGGGACATGAAGGAACTCACAGCCATCGAAGTTGCCAGAGAGCTGTTGGACCAGGAAGCGGTAGCTGGCCATGTTGGCATCTCGGGCGTCCCACTTGCCGGAACACTGCTGCACCACCAGATCCGAGTCACCATAGCATAGGATGCACCGGATGCCGAGTTCCTTGGCAAGCCGGAGGCCGTGCACAAGGGCCTTATACTCAGCGACATTGTTCGAGGTGGCGAAGTGGATCTGGAGCACGTATCGTAGCCAATCGCCCTTTGGAGAAGACAGCACGATGCTGGCTCCCAAGCCGAAGCGCATCTTGGAGCTGTCAAAGTGCATGTGCCAATGCATTGAATCCGGTGGCGGCGGCAGGTACTGGGTATCCGTCCAGTCGACGAGAAAGTCGGCCAGCGCCTGGGACTTGATCATAGTGCGGGGCTCATAGAGGATGGTGTGGCTGGCCAGCTCGATGGCCCATTTGGCAACTCGGCCGGAGGCATCCTGGCAGCCCATGATCTCGCTGATGGGAGCCGTGTTGACCACGGTTATGACGTGCTCTTGAAAATATTGCTTCAGCTTCTTGGCGGTGAGGTACACGTCGTAGCACATCTTCTGGTAGTGCCGGTAATTCTGCTTGGAGGCGGAAAGCACCTCGCTCAGGTAGTAGACCGGGCACTGGACGGACTGGATCTTGCCCTTCTCTGGTCGCTCGACCACCAACACCGTGCTGACCGACCGTGAGGTGGCGGCCATATATAGCAACAACGGTTCCTTGTCGGCCGACGCGGCCAGGACGGGTGTGATGGATAGCATGCGCTTGAGATCCCAGAACGCTTCATCTGCCTGGTCGTTCCATTCGAACGACGATGTCTTCTTCATTAGCTGATACAGGGGCAAGGTCCTCTCGCCCAGCCAGCTGAGAAACCGACTGACCGAGGCCAAGCAGTCGGTGAACTTTTGGACATCACGCAGTCGGTTGGCTTGCGCATGCGCTCGATGGCCTTGATCTTCTCCGGGTTCGCCTCAATGCCGCGTTCTGAGACAAGGAAGCCGAGCAGCTTCCCGGCTGGCACGCCGAACACGCACTTCTCCGGGTTGAGCTTGATCTGGTACTGGCGCAGATGGGCAAAGGTTTCCTTTAGGTCGTCAAGGAGCATGAGGTGTTGCTTGGTCTTCACCACGATGTCGTCGACGTAGAAGTAGACGTTGCGGCCGAGTTGCGTCAGCAAGCATTTCTGCATGCAGCACTGGAAGGTGGCGCCAGCATTCTTCAAGCCGAACGACATGGTGATGTAGCAATACGCCCCAAAGGGCGTGATGAAGGACGTCTTCAGGGCGTCGGCCGGGTCCAGCTTGATCTGATGATAGCCGGAGTAAGCATCCAGGAAGGACAGGACCTCACAGCCGGCCGTGGAGTCGATCACTTGGTCTATCCGCGGGAGAGCAAAAGGATCCTTGGGGCAGGCCTTGTTCAGGCTGGTATAGTCGATGCACATGCGCCAGGTATCGTTCTTCTTCAGGATGAGGACTGGGTTGGCCAGCCACTCGGGGTGAAATACTTCCATGATGAAGCCAGCCGTGAGCAGCCGGGCGACTTCTTCACCAATGGTTCTTCTCTTCTCTTCTGAAAAGCAACGTAGGGATTGACGGACAGGCTTGGTGTCCTTGCGGATGTGTAATTTGTGCTCGGCGTACTTCCTCGAAACTCCTGGCATGTCCTTTGGGGACCATGCAAAGATATCCCAATTCTCACGAAGGAAGTCGATGAGCTCGCCTTCCTATTTGCTACTGAGGCGGGCGCCCACAACAATGTACTTGCTGCAGCCGGGGTCTTCCGGGTTCAGCTTGATCTTCTTGGTGTCCTTCGACGGTTGAAACGAGGCCTCGCCGACCGACTCCTTGGCAGGGGCCGGCACGGCCGGCTGCTCGCCTGCCAGCGCCACTATCCGGTCGAGCTGACGCCGCTCCTCGGCTATGACCATCGACTCGGCTAGCTTGGCGCCGTCTTGGGCGCACATCAGAGATTTCTTATAGTCGCCGACTATAGTGATGAGGCCCTTGGGACCTGGCATCTTCATCTTTAGGTAAGCGTAGTGGGGGACCGCCATGAATTTAGCGAGCCCAGGCCGGCCCAGCAGCACGTGGTACGCGCTGGACAGGTCCACCACCTCGAAACAGATAGGCTCGTGCCAGAAATGATCGCGCGTGTCGAACAGGACATCAAGCTGGATCTGGCCGATGGGGGAGCAGGAGAGACCCAGCACGATGCCGTGGAACACCATCCGGGATGGCTCCAGTTGCTTGGCCTCAATACCGAGCTTGGTCATGGTGTCGCGGTAGAGGATGTTGATGCTGCTGCCGCCGTCGATGAGGACCCACGAGAACTTGCAAGTGCGCTTGGTGGCGATGATGGTGGGGTCGAGGACGAGGGCGTAGCCACCTGGGTTGGGCATGATGGCCGGGTGGTCCTCCTGGGTCCAGTTGACCGGGCGCTCCGACCAGTGCATGTATTCCGGCACGGCCGGGATGACGGTGTTCACCTCCTGCCGGAGCAGGCGCTCGCTACGTTTGTCATCGCCAAAGCTGGTGACGATGACATAGCAGTCGTGCACGTTGGGGAAGACTTCGTCGCGCATGGCGTCATTCGCCGGGGGCAGGGGTGGAGGCGGGGGCGGCTGCCCCACAGTCGGAGCCGGAGGCGGCGGGATGTCGCCCCTCATGATGCGTTTGGTGATCGCGCACTACCGGAGCATGTGAGTTGATGGCCTCGCGCCGCTGTGGTGCTTGCAGGGGGCGTTGAGCATCTCCTCGAAGCTCATGCTGGGCTGCCATGCCGTCTTGCCGGTTTGCCGGCGTTTGGCGCCGCCCTGCTTGCCGGGAGGCGCTTGCTCGGCAGCAGCGACAAGGCGGTTGTTGTAGCGGGGAGCTGGTTGCTTGGCCTTGCACTTGTTATTATGCTGGTTGTTCTGCTGGCGGCTATTCTCGCCAGCCGGCTTGGGGGAGGATGCCGGCTTCGTCCAACATGGCTTGAATCTTCATGGCGGAGTCGGCCATGGCGTACTTGTCCGCCGTGACCATGAGCGCGGCCATGGTGGTTGGCTCAGAGAGCAAAAGCTTGTGCTTGAGGAGGGTGCCATCCCGGCAGCCGCTCACAAAGTACTGGATGGCTTGGACCTCGTGGACCCCCTCGCAGCTATTCCGGAGTTCGGTCCAGCACGCGAGGTACTCGCGGCCGGTTTTGTTCAGCCCCTGCATGCACATGGCGAGCTGACTGGGACGGCCGGGACGCTTGTAGGTGCCGGTGAAGTTGCGCACGAAGGCTTGCTCGAAGTCAACCCATGAGTTGACGCTGCCGGCCGGCAAGCTGTTCAACCATGTGCGGGCCGACCCTTGGAGCATGAGCGGGGCGTAGTGCATGGCAAGGCGGCGATTGCCGCCCGCGATGCCGATGGCGGTGGTGTAGTCAATGAGCCAGTCCTCCGGCTTGACGGTTCTGTTGTACTTGGGGGTGTCCCGGGGAAGTGTGAACCCTTTGTGGAAGGGCTCATCCTAGATGCACGGACCGAAACACGCTGGGCCGACCGAGTTGTCCTCCTCCAGCTCGAGGGAGAGGGCGAGCTGCTCGATGCGGTGGCGAGTGTCGGTGTCGTCGATGGTGTGCGGGCCCAACCGGCTTGCGACCGGGCCGCGGGGAGCCGGGTCGGCTGAAGCCAGACGGCCAGGCCGGCCAGACGGCTGGGGAAGGTCTTGCCGGTGCCAGTCCTCTGGAGCCGGCTCGTTGCCCTGGCCATCGCCACTCATCAGGGCGCGGTTGTGCCGGGTCCGGGTTCGGCCGGAATGGGCTTCACTGGGAGGCGGAGAAGCCGCCGTGTTCGGCTACTCGCGCTCGGGGTCTCTGGTGCGGTGTGAGACTGATCCCGTGGGATGGTCTAGGTGGTCCTGCTGCACGTTCGCAGCGCCGAGAAGCTCGGTCATGCGCTGCAGGCACTCCTGCAGCTCCTCACCCTGCAGCTGCTCCATGCCAACAGCAGCCGCCTACGCTTCGCGCATGTTCTTGATGGGGGTGTCGTAGACGGGCGGGATCACTCCCAGTGCGCGGCCGATGGCGGCGCCACGTGTCCGCACCTCGGCAACCCGGCTGGGCTCAGCCGCGGCCGGCGTGAGGCCGTACGCGGCGTCGCGCTCCCGCTGGACGGACTCCAACCGGCGCTGCGTGGCAGCAAGCGTCGCGGCCTCGTCCAGCAGGCGCTTGCGCTCCTCCTCGAGCTAGGCCCGCGCCTGGGCAGCGTTGGTGGCGTCGATGTTGGTGGCGATGGGAACGCTGAGGTTCTGCATCGATTCACGCAGTGGGTCGGCCGTACCGGCGCACTCTACCACGGCCCTGGCGGCAGCAGCCTTCTTCATGGTGCTGGACAAGCTGGAGCCGGAGCCGGTGGCAAACACCTCCACCCTGGTGCAGAGATCCGTCGCATCGTCGGAGACGATGTCGCCGAGAGGAACAGGCGAGTCGGTGACGTCGGGCACCTCGCTGGGGTACTCGTCGGGGGCGCCGAAAAGGGCGACGAGCGAGTCGATAGCACTGGCCGGCGCCACACTGAGCACAGGGGCCAAGCCGTGCATGCAGGGCTCACCGGAATCGGCGCAGGGCCCCGTCTGGAACATGCCTCCGACCGGAACCTCAAGGAGCCCCAAGGTGGGCACCAACTGTCGTGGTGGGTGCACAGTAGCTGCCACAGGGTGGCTAAAGAGAGGGATAGGGAAGAGGCAACCGGTGGGCTCCAGAGGCGAGGTTGGTATGAGCGAGCGCGAGACGCAAGACGTACCCAGGTTCGGGGCTCTCCGGAGAGATAATACCCCTAGTCCTGCCGAGTGTGGTTATATGTGGATGGTACAAGCTTGCTCCTAGAGCTGTTTTGGGGAGGAAGGAAGACAGGCCAGGGCACAGGCTGCTCCTTCTCCCTATGTGTGCGTATGTTCTGCTGATGGTCGACCCATTGCATGGAGGTCTCCTGGGGGGTTTTATAGGCTAACCCCCTAGGGTTACAATGGTACAGTTACATGGACGCGGGGCCGGGTTGTCAGTGTCTGGGAGCCAGCAGTGGGGCGCCGGGTTCGCCGGGTCCGCCGGGCGCGGGTTCGTTGGGTGCGGGCCGTACCGGGCCCGCCAGGCGCGGGTACGGCCAGCTGTTAGGTACTGTAGTCATGTCGGGTGGTCGTCATGGGATAGTTGCGTCGTCCTGCTACAGGGTTGCGCCTCCGATACACCGATCGCCCCGGGCGGGAGCTTGGTCGGCACGGCAGCCGCGCCCACCGGGGCCGGCGTAAAGGGGGCGCATTGTAGCCATGCGTGTTGGTCGATGAAGGGTTGACTTGCAAGGGAGCCGGCTGGTACGCGCCAGCCAGCTGGGCCGGATTGCGGGACTTGGCCGGGTTAAGCTGGGAAGCCGGATTGAGGGGCGTTGCTAGCCCTGATGTTTTTGAAAGGGATCCGGGTTCCGTGGCCTGCCCAGGGTTCATCCCCCCGGCACTCATTGCCAAGTGCCTCATGTCCAAAGGTATCAACAAGGTAACCCCCAACATCAAAACTACCATCACTACTACTCCTTCCTTGCTAGATTGTGTAGATGATAGTGAGGTGGTGAAAGTTGATGAGAATGAGTTTGACAAGTTCTTGAACAAGCTCAAGGGTGAAACCAAGAAGCACTTTGTTGCTCTCTTGGAACAACTTGGTGAGGCCAATGATATCATTGAGTCTCATGAGGACACGATCTCCAAGTTGGAGGGGCATAGTCGTGACTATGCCAATGAGATAGCGGATCTTTCCATTGCTCTTGAGGAAGAGCGAGGCCTTCATTTGTCTTTTGAGGAGTCACACAACGTTGACCTTGCAAAATTACAAAAGGAACTTGATCATGCTATTGTTCTTACCCGTGTGCTTAAATCCGAGAAAGTTGCACATGGGATTGGCCATGAGAAACTCAAAGAGGAGCTTGACATACTCAACAAGGCTCACAAGGTCTTGAAGGGTGCTCACACTTCCCTCAAGGAGTCTCATGATCAATGATACATCTCCAACATATCTATAATTTATGAAGTAACCATGCCATGTTTACAACAATTTTATGGTTTTGGTATGATTTGCATGGAACTAACCCGGTCTGACGCTGTTTTCAGCAGAACTACCGTGGTGTTGTTTTTTGTGCAGAAATAAAAGTTCTCCAAATGCAACGAAACTTTTTGACAATTTTTTTTGGAACAAAATAGGCACTAGAAGCTTCATGGAGGTGAGCACAACCCACCAGGGCGCGCCTGGGCCCTTGCCCGTGTGTAGGTGGGTTGTGGTCACCTCGAGGCCCATCTTCGCGTGAAACCGACGCCAAAAAATCCTATAAATACATAAACCCCCAGAAATAACCCTAGATCAAAAGTTCCGCCTCCGCAAGCCTCTGTAGCCGTGAAAAACCAATCTAGACCCCGTTTCGACACCCTGCCAGAGGGGGAAATCATCACCGGTGGCCATCTTCATCATCCCGGCGGCCACCATGATGACGAGGGAGTAGTCCACCCTCGGGGCTGAGGGTTTGTACCAGTAGCTATGTGTTTAATCTCTCTCTCTCTCGTGTTCTTGATTTGGCACGATCTTGATGTATCGCGGGCTTTGTTAATATAGTTGGATCATATGGTGTTTTCCCCTCTCTATCTTGTTGTGATGAATTGAGTTTTCCCTTTGAGATTTCACTTTTATCGGATTGAATACTTTTATGGATTTGAGAGCACTTGATGTATGTCTTGCTATGAATACCTGTGGTGACAATGGGGTATCATATTGATTCACTTGATATATGTTTTGGCACTCAACTTGCGGATTCCCGAGGTGACATTGGGGTAATCTATGCATAGGGGTTGATGCACGTTTTCGTCCTTGTATCTTCGGTAGAAATCTTGGGGCACTCTTTGAGATTCTTTGTGTTGGATCGAGTATTATGAATCTGAAATTGTTTGATGCGTATCATATAATTAACTCATGGATACTTGTGGTGACATTGGAGTATCTAGGTGACATTAGAGTTGGTTGATGTGTATCATATGGTGTTATTTTAGTACAAACTCTTGGATAGATCGATCGGAAAGAATAGCTTGGTGTTATTTTAGTACGAACTCTAGGATAGATTGATCGGAAAGAATATCTTTGAGGTGGTTTTGTACCCTACAAACAATTTCTTCTTATGCTCTCTGCTAGAAAGGAACCTTGGAGTGATTCTCCATCGCACGTTGAGGGATGGTTATATGATCCAATTATATTAGCATTGTTGAGAGATTGCACTAGCGAAAGTACGGACCCTAGGCCTCATTTTCAAGCATTGCATTACCGTTTGTGCTCCGTTTTATCAATTGCTACCTTTCTGATTTTTATTGTTCCTATTAAAAAATCAATATCTACTATCATTACTACGCTTTTATTACCATCTCTTCGCCGAACTAGTGCACCTATATACAAATTACCATTGTATTTGGTGTGTTGGGGACACAAGAGGCTTTTTGTTATTTGGTTGAAGGGTTGTTTGAGAGAGACCATCTTCATCCTACGCCTCCCACGGATTGATAAACCTTAGGTCATCCACTTGAGGGAAAATTGCTACTGTCCTACAAAACTCTGCGCTTGGAGGCCCAACACGAGTCTACAAGAATAAAGTTGCATAGTAGACATCAATCAACTCCAAGTGAAGCTAAGCAAGGAGATAGCAACGTGCCCTCCTTTTGTTTTAATTGATAATTCAAATGCTACCAACCCTTGTTGTGAGCATGTGCACCTTGTGGAGGAGAATGTCAAGTTGAAAGAACAACTAGAGAAAGGCCTTGTGACTTGTATACAAGGTGAGAAGAACCTCAATGACCTTTTGACTAATCAAAAGGAAGTTGTGGCAAAGGAAGGGCTTGGGTTTGTACCCAAGTCAAAGAAGAAGAACAAGGCCAAGAAACCTCCCCCAATCAAAGAAATCTTCGTAAAGGCGGGAGAGGGTGCTCATGAGAAGAAGAACATGGGAATGGGTGGTAATACCAAGAAGGGCAAGACCACCCCTTCTAACAAAGCTAGTGACTTTAATCCTTCCTATGTTTTGTGTCGTGCTAGTGATGGGCATGTTTATGCCAAATTTGTTGGTTCTTCTTATGAGTACATTGAATGGTCTATTTGGGTTCCTAAGACCCTTATTGCTAACCTCAAAGGACCCATCAAAAATGGGTACCTAAAACCAAGCATTGATTTCATGTATGAGTTTGCTTTCGGTGGGGTGTCATGGTTGCTCGATAGTGGAGCAACAAATCATATGACCGGGAGCAAGGACTTGGTGGTGGACGTACATCCTATTCCATCCATGCCCACTCATGTCCAATTCGGTGATGCTTCAACATCTAAGGTATTGGGTCTTGGCAAGGTGGTCATCTCTCAAGATTTATCTATTGAGGTCATGCTTGTTGAGTCCCTTGCATACAATTTACTTTCCGTTCATCAACTTGCTCTCATGGGCTTTGCAACATTCTTTGATCTTGATACCATGGCCCTTTTGTGGAGCAAGACTCTTAAAGTAGCTTTTGTTGGGCATGTCGAGAATGGTCTTTATGTGGTTAACTTTTCGAAGCGACCCACTAAGACCGCGACTTGCCTAATGGCTAAAGTTGATGTGAGATGGCTTTGGCATCGCTGACTAGCCCATGTCAATATGAGATCTTTGCAAAGTCTCCTCAAGGGGGATCACGTTCATGGACTAACAAATGTGAGTTTTGCCAAAGACCGTGCTTGCAGTCCTTGTATCGAAGAGGCCCTTGGAGCTCCTTCACATGGATCTCTTTGGCCCTCCACCCTTCGATAGTCTTGGGGGAAGAAAGTATTGCTTGGTGATTGTTGATGACTACTCAAGATATACATGGGTATACTTCTTCAATAGGAAGAATGAGACTCAACAAACCGTCATCGACTTTGCAAATGAAGCTCAACGTTAATATGAAGCAAAGATTTTGATGATCCGAAGTGACAACGGCACCGAGTTCAAGAACTACACCTTGGATGAGTTTCTTAGTGATGAGTGGATCAAGCACCAATATGTCGCACCCTATACCCCTCAACAAAATGGTGTGGCAGAGAGGAAGAACCGGACATTGATGGATGCGGCAAGAACCATGATGGCAGAATTTGAATCTCCGTACAACTTTTGGACCAAAGCCATCAACACAGCATGTCATGCATCTAATCGTCTCTACCTCCACAAAGGCTTGAACAAGACTCCATATGAGAAACTTACCGGTAACAAGCCCAACCTCAAGTACTTCCAGGTGTTCGGTTGTAAGTGTTTCATTCTCAAGAAAGGTGTCCGCTTGTCTAAATTTGAACCTAGAGCTCAAGAGGGCATATTTGTTGGTTATGCTACAAACTCTCATGCTTACCGTGTTCTCAACAAGTCCAATGGACTCGTTGAGGAGACGTGTAACACGGAGTTTGATGAAAATAATGGCTCCCAAGTGGAGCAAAGTGGTATTTGTGATGTAGGTGATGAAATTCCTCCTCAAGCCATAAGAATAATGGGGATTGGTCAAATACTCCCCATTGAGGAACCCCTTGTGGCAAAAGGAGAAGGACAATTCTCTACTCAAGTGGAGCCATCACCAACGCTAGACCCACATGCTTTCGAAGAACAAAGTGAAGGCCCTCAACCAAGTGAACATGATCAAGGGCAAGATCAACCTCATGATGATGGTGGTTCACCAAATGATGCCCAAGATAAAGTTCATGACACCGAGCAAGATCAAGATAAAGAGGATACTCAAGATCAAGAGCAATCTCAAGACGGTGCTCAAAATGATCAAGATGTTGAACCTCAAATTCCTATTGAGGAACTTTTGGAGCACTATGCCGCCAAGGTTGCTTCCAAGTTCAACCATCAACAACATGTCTTGGAGAATGTGCTTGGAATCTTAAAAAGGGGGTAACTACTCATAGACAATTGTCAAATTTTGTGAGCATCACACGTTTGTTTTGTGTGTTGAACCCCAAAAGGTACATGAGGCACTCGATGATGTGGATTGGCTTGAAGCCATGCATGATGAACTCAACAACTTCAAGCGCAACCAAGTTTGGGAATTAGTGCCAAGGCCAATGGAGGACCACAATGTCATTGGGACCAAGTGGATCTTCAAGAACAAGCAAGATGCGAATGGTGTGGTTGTTCGAAACAAGGAAAGATTGGTGCCAAAAGGCTACTCCCAAGTAGAGGGTATCGACTACATTGAAACCTTTGCCCCCGTTGCTCGTCTTGAGTCTATTCGCATGTTGCTTGCATATGCATCTCATCATTATTTCAAATTGCAATAAATGGATGTGAAGAGTGCATTTCTTAATGGTCCTTTGAATGAGTTGGTTTATGCCAAACAACCCCTGGGATTCGAGGATCCCAAGCTCCCCAATCATGTATACAAACACAACAAGGCACTCTATGGCCTTAAACAAGCCCCACGTGTGTGGTATGAGCACCTTACCAAGTTGTTGCAAGATCATGGGTTTGAAATTGGGAAAATCGATGCCACTCTTTTTACTAAGAGGGTCAAAGGGGATTTGTTCATATGCCAACTATATGTTGATGATATCATATTTGGTTCTCCTAACAAATCTTTCAATGATGAGTTTGCCGCACTAATGACTAAGAAGTTTGAGATGTCTATGATGGGAGAGTTGAAGTTCTTCCTTGGATTCGAAGTCAAGCAAAGAAGAGAAGGAACATTCATCAACCAAGCCAAATATACCCAGGACATGCTCAAGAGATTCAAGCTAGATGATGTCATGCCGGTCAAGTTTCCTATGCCTACCAAATGCAAGCTTGACATTGATCCCAATGGTAAAGCGGTGGATTAAAAGGTATATCGCTCCATGATTGGATCCTTGGTTTACCTTTGTGCATCTAGATCGGATATTATGTTGAGTGTGGGAGTGTGTGCATAGTTCCAAGCCGCACCTAAGGAAAGTCACTATGTGGCGGTCAAGCGAATCTTTCGATATTTGGCTCATACCCCAAACTTTGGCCTATGGTACCCAAAGGAGAAAGCTTTGATCTCATGGGTTATTCAGACTTAGATTGGACGGGAGATGTTGTGGATAGGAAGTCAACTTCCAGAGGGTGTCAGTTTCTTGGCCGCTCTTGGGTAAGTTGGTCTTCGAAGAAGCAAAATTGTGTGTCTCTATCTTCCACCGAGGCCGAGTATGTAGCCGCCGCAAGTTGTTGTGCATAATTGCTATGGATGAGGCAAACTTTAAAGGATTACGGTGTCACTTGTGACAAAGTGCCTCTTCTATGTGACAATGAAAGTGCTATCAAGATCTCCTACAATCCGCTGCAACATAGCAAGACGAAGCATATTGAGATTCGTCATCACTTCATCCGGGATCATATCAAGCGTGGGAAGATTGAGATTATCTACGTCAACACTCAAGAGCAACTAGCGAACATTTTCACGAAGCCCTTGGATGAAGCAAGATTTTGCGAGTTAAGGAATGAACTAAATATCATTGATTCGAGCAATGTGGCTTGAATCTAGGCACACCCCACCGCATTCATCATATTATCTTGTTCTAGATGTAGGCATGGACATAGGGGGAGTGTTGTTCTCTCAATGAACTCTTCCTCCCCCCCCCCATTATGCATAAATTGATCAAGTCTTTCACATTCGCCATTTTTTATGGTACTTGTGCTTCAAAGATGAGTTCTGGTCATGGAACCAAGGTTAAAATCTTCGCGGTGCCATACCAGTTGACTCAAACATAGGTGGCTTCGGCCACCACCCTCCCCTTGGAGAGGGCCGTGTCCAAGTTGGTTTTCCTTATTTCTACCTCGTTGCCTTGGACCTTGTTTGCACTTTGAGTTACTCCAAGTTTGCTCCTTGTTTGTTTCTCCTTTTGAACTTGGAGTGTCTCTTCGCGTTTGCTGGCGTTTTGTGTCTCCAACCCAAGCCATCTCATCTTCATCCTCTCTATATTTTCATAAGCCATCTTTTTATACCTTTTTCTTGCTTGTTGTCCTGCGCGGTACTACCGCGGTGTCTGGGCGGTACTACCGATTGTAAGCGGTACTACCGCCGAGCACCCCGGTACTACTGCTCGAGCGGTACTACCCGGCCTCCTGCCACGGTGTAGTACCGGGGCGGTACTACCGCTCCTCCGAGCGGTACTACCGCTCAGTAGCGGGGCGCGGGGGTTATGAGTCAGGCAGGGGGAGTTCCAACTCTCCCATACCCATTCGTCTCTCTCCCACTCCCTCTTCTCTCACAGGCGACGAACAAGCCCCGGAGGGCCACCGCCGGGCCGTCGGTTTCATGTTGTCTTCCACGTTTCCGTCCGGTGGGCTCGATCCCCACCTTCTTCTCTTGCCATGGTTGCTAGTATTGTCCCTGTCTTGCTCTCCTATGGTTCTATTTTTTGAATCTAGGTTATAGGGCAATATGTGGTGCATTCTTTGATTTTTGGTAAAATCAAGGCTTGAGTAGGACGTTGAAGACTGCTAGACTAGGTGGACTGAAGTTTGGTTGGAGGGAATTTGAATTTGGCACCCCCGGTAGTATCGGATCTCACCGCAGCACTGGTCAGCCCGCTGACTTCCGCCTCGGGCTGTACTACCGCCCCCTCTGGAGCGGTACTACCGCCGGCGGCGGTACTGTCGCTTATGATGCCCGGCACTACCGCTTGGGTGTCACACCCTGATTTTTTGCCCTTTTTTTCTTTTGATTTGGATTGCTTTTCTGTGGCTATGTGGTCTTGAAACCTGGAGAGATCACCCTTGATTCTTCTCCCAAGTGGCTTGCCATCCTAATATCCATCTCTAGACCATGTCATTTCCACCTTGGACCAACCCCAATATTCTTTTTCTTGAGAATATTCCTTTTTCCATTTAAGGAATAATTCTATTTGCCCTAGGTTGTGATGCAACCTATATTTCTGTCATTCCCAAAATTCCCAAATAATTCTCGTAAACTTTTTGGGTCATCTCTTCCTCAAATATGGCAAAACTTTTTCTTGCCATGTTCAAAAATAATTCTCAAATAATTCTTTTCCTATTCTGCCCTAAATGGCGCTTTGTGAAGGAAGTGTCATTTATATCTTTCTGATTGACCCCAAACTTTTTGGACACTCTTTCCTATCCATATCTTTGGCATATACCAAAGTTCAACTTCATTTGCATAGTAAATATTTTTCATCTAATTTCCAAAGTTTCTGGCCAGACAGGAACTTTGTGAAGGAGGTACAAGCTAGGAATATTCAAATGAATTGAAACTTTTCCACATCCTCAATATGATCATATCACAGCTCTCCTCCAAATTTGAGCTCATGATACCTCTCCAAGTGAGCTCACCATCAAATCTTGGTTTCTGGTCAGATTTTCAGTTTGTGAAGCAACTATATTTTATATTACTTCAATATTGCTAAAAATTACCAGGACATGCTCCTACCCATATTAATTCTCTCCACCACGTTTTGGCCCAATTCATCTAGCCATTTGCCCTGTGCATTTTTTCTAAGTTCCTGTCCAGAGTGATGCTTTATGAAGCAAGTACTATCTTGGCAAGTCCAAATGGTATGAAACTTTTATAGCATCTGTATATATCCATATCATTGTGCCTTGCCAACTTTCAGCTCATTCCAATCAAATATGTGAGTGCTACTTCATCATTTCCAAATCTGACCAGTGGGGCACTTTCTACAGCAAGTGCTGTATTTTCTTCTCCATTTAAGCTGATTTTTGGCCAACACAGTGTCCATAGCATGTGATCACTATATGGCGAAAACCAGAGTCTATCTCTTCTTGGATCTTCCTCACCATAGCACAAACACCTTGTTGTTTCACTACAAATCTGCTAGCTGTGGTCGCCTCAATGAGCACTATGCTTGGTTCTCTCCTCTTTGGCCTTCTCCTTGGTATGACCTATCGTGCTGACATGGTCGGCCGACCCGGGTGCAACTGCGTGCGCCAGTTCACACGGTGACCACGGGGCAGACAAGCCAAATCTCGTGCTCTGCCAATAGCGTGCCCTGTAGCCACCTCCTTCCTCCTCGTCTCGACGTTCCTCCATGTCCTGGAGCTAGCCCGTGAGCTCCTGCATCGTTCTGCGCCTCTGCCCTGCCCTGCATCGCTGTGGTTTCATCGCTGTCGAGCTCGCCCGTGCCGCTACCTCCTCTGCTCCGTTTTTGTCATGTCGGTCGAGCCTTCTCGAGCATCCCCGAGCTATCCCCTGGCCTATATAAGGCATCCCCGAGGTCCTCCGCACCTCGCCGCTCTCTCCCCGGCCCTCCTAACCCACCGGAGCCACTCCACTCCCCCTCTGTCTGCCGCCGTCCTCCATTGCCGCTTCGGCCTCGGCTCAAATTCGAGCCAGCCAATCCCCTTCTCCACCTCTAGCCACCACCATCTTCTCCCCCACTCTCAGGCACCCCTCCCCACCCACATGCCCTCTCGCCGGGGTGCCCGAGGCCGTCGCCCCAAGTCCGGTCGTTGCCCCACCCGAGCTCCCTGTTGCTTGTCACCGCGGCCGCCCTGCTCCTCCCCGGCACACGGGAGGTCTCTGAATGGAGGCGGCGTGGCCTCCCGAGCCCACCGGTGGCTCCGCCCTCGCCGGAGACGGCCTAAGCCGGCCAGGCCCGTCGCGGTCGCGCCCCTCCCCTGTCTCCCTCCTCTGTTCTATTAGGGGAGCAGGAGGAAGAAGACGACGGCGGCCAGCCCCCTGGATCCCGCACGTAAGTGACTCCAAGCCCGGGCCCAGCTGACTTAAGTGGAAGCGTAATTTCAAAAATACGCTTTCGTCTCTGGAAAGCGTATTTTCCTTCTTCTTCAGCTCAAAATATGCTTCTCTGTTCTGAAAGCGTATTCTCTGAAATACGTTTTCTGTTTTTCCTCCCAGGGACTTGTTTGTTGGAATATTATTTACAGATTGGTCCCTGATCTTCCACCTCTCGTATCTTCGCAACCGTAACTCCGATTTAGGTGAATCCAAAGCCCACATCTTCGTCTCGTCGAGCCCTATCTGTTGGTGTCATTTTCACTATGTGTTCACATACTGGAAATGGCCTTTTTGCCTTTGCCCTTATCTAGCCCCCTCCGAGAGAGAAGCGTTCCGGCGAATCGTTCCGCGACTTCACCGCACTTCTTCCTGAAGTATTCTTCATCCCCAGGCAAGCCACGGCAGCCACTTGCATGATGGATTTGCAGTAGCTATGGTTTCCACTTGAATATTTAATAAGTGTTTGCTCATTTAATACCGCTATTACTGTTTTGGTTATGCTTATGGATACATGCTTATCTTCATGCTATGTTCTTATGCACCTTATTAGTATGTACTTATTGCTAGTATTATTCTCATATGTCATGCTTGATAATAGTACATGCTGGTGATAGTGATGTTCCTCTGATGCTTGGTTATCGTCTGTTATGAAAGTATCGGTGATATGCATCATCATCGCTATGCCATGTTTAACTGCATCCAGTAGCCTAAGTGATTTATCGTTGTGGATGCTAATGCTTCATATGTTAAGTGGTTATGCTTCCCATACATGTTCATGTTGATATCAGGCTCATATGCATTGTTGTTTCATCATGTTATTATGACTTAGTGCATTTCTTTGCAAGTTTAACCGGATATTAATTGAACTTGAACACCTATTGGCTAAGTCATAGTGCCATCGAGACGAGCTGACCAGTGCAACCACATTTTCCTTTATGGGAGGCCCTGATTGGGTCTATTGTCATGCCTCTCACCGGTGCCTCCAACTAGGGAAGGTTATGTGTGCATGCTACCCTGATCAGGTAGGTGGCCACAAGCCTTGTGTGCCCGCTGTTGTATGGTACCATTGTCCTCGTTTGGGACCATTTTTGTTTTACCACGACGGTGGCCGTTGGATGTCACGAGGTGACATCGGGGCCACCCATGACTTAGCCCAAAGGGGATTTTGTCAGAGTGGCCAGGAGAGTGTCATGCAATAGATCGGTTTTGTCGGAATGCCATTGGTCCACCCGAATGGGAGTATGAGGCCTTGGGTTCCGTAGTGTGGATACAGTGTACTAACCTCTGCAGAGTGTATAATCTATCGATAGCCGCGCCTGCGGATAAGGGCCCAGTTCGTAGTAGGTCACACTATGGGTCAACTGTAATAATAATCTGATTAATAACAACCACGGTTCGATGAGGAAAAAAAGTTGGTGGATCTTTATGTGGTCGTGAGAGGATCACAGTGGTATCATGGATACCGAAGTTGGTGGATATTTCTGGTGTCATGTGATAATCCCGGGTAAAGATCAAGCTCCCTGTGTTCATATGATCACTACGATATTGTTAATACCAAGCTTGGTTGGTCCTGAGATGATCGTGTGATGCCCAAGTTGGTAAGTTGATACACGTGGTGGTTACGAGGTAACCCCGAGCAGAGTAAGTTGAATCATGCTAGTTTAATACATGTTGCATCCTAGTTCACATCATGAGTAATATGTCATGTTCATTTCATATGGTTCTAGTTGTGTGAGGTTCAACATGTTCATGCCATGTCATGCTTATATTGTTTCAGTGGTATCATGTACATCTCTAATGTTTAACATGTAAATGCCATGCTGTTGTTTGTCTTGATTGCTTTTGGTTGATGTGAGCTTGCAAGTACATTCAATGTACTAACCTGGCGTGCCATGCCAGTTTGCAGGTCATGCTTTGTCTGCTTACTTGTTTGCTGTGGATCCCTTGTTCGCGAGCTAGGATAAACATTCCAGCCAGAGTCCCTGCGGAGTGGAGTCCATCGCTGTCATCATGTTCCGCTGCTAGAAGTTATTCCGCTGCTTTGAGTTGTTCTGATGTTGGCATAGAGCCACCTTGGCAGGCGTAGTGTCGCCGTGCCGATGTAATTCCTGGTTATGTCGGAACCTTTGTACCCCGAGTATTTGTAATAAAGAGCTGATTTTTTCTATGCCAAGCAGTGCCGTATTCTAGAAGACTTGATCTCTGGGCTGGAATACGGGGTGTTCCGGTCTCTCTGAGCCGGGGTGCCACATTGGGGCTGTCACATTCCCCTTCTCTCATATCAAACTTCAATCTCTTTTGTTTCTCTTGCTTGGCTTATGCAATTATTTACACCTACTTTTCCCTCGTTTCTCGTTTTTGGGCTCCAGGTGGTAGCAGTGCAGAGTATCAGACCCGTCACAAGAATCCAGATCGTCTAGGGGGTTCCAAGCGCTATCGCACTTCTAAGGATGTCGGTACTCCTTCCAGTGGCCGGCCAACTCAGCCAATGTAGAGTTCCAAACAGGTTGCCAGCAAGCCCAAGCCAAAAGTCAAGCCAGTATCTGATATGAACAACCAGGAGTTCTGTATCTTTCGCCGCATCAATCCATATCGCAACGACCAAGATCCAGCTCTTCTCAACCATCCCTTCTGGACCAAGCAGCAGTGCTCTATCTATCTAGATGTGCTCAAAGTAAAGAAGAACTTGTTTGTGGAGACCAGGACCATTGACATTGCTCATATGAAGAAGAATCCGCGGTACTTTGGAGAAGCCCTTGAGTTGTGTGAGAGACTGGACATTGTCAGGCTGATGCAGTTCAAAAAAGACTTTGATGCAGAGGTAGTGGCCCAATTCTATGCCACCGTTCACCTTGGCAATGATGTGGAGAGGACCTTGACGTGGATGACCAATGGAAGACTACTCTCAGTCAAGTGGAAGGCGTTCATGGAGCTTTTGGGATATGAGGATCAAGGGCTTGATAGTTTGATGTCTACTACACAACTTGTTCTTGTAGACTCGTGTTGGGCCTCCAAGCGCAGAGTTTTGTAGGACAGTAGCAATTTTCCCTCAAGTGGATGACCTAAGGTATATCAATCCGTGGGAGGCATAGGATGAAGATGGTCTCTCTCAAACAACCCTGCAATCAAATACAAGAAATCTCTTGTGTCCCCAACACACCAAATACAACGGTAAATTGTATAGGTGCACTAGTTCGGCCAAGAGATGGCGATACAAGTGTAGTAATGATAGTAGATATTGATTTTTGTAATAGTAACAATAAAAAACAGCAAGGTAGCAAGTAACAAAAGTGAGCACAAACGGTATTGCAATGCTTGAAAATGAGGCCTAGGGTTCGTACTTTCGCTAGTGTAATCTCTCAACAATGCTAATATAATTGGATCATATAACCATCCCTCAACGTGCGATGAAGAATCACTCCAAAGTTCCTATCTAGTGGAGAACATAAGACGAAATTGTTTGTAGGGTACGAAACCACCTCAAAGTTATCCTTTCCGATCAATCTATCCAAGAGTTCGTACTGAAATAACACCAAGTTATCCTTTTCGATCGATCTATATAAGAGTTCGTACTAAAATAACACCATATGATACTCATCAACCAACTCTAATGTCACCTAGATACTCCAATGTCACCGCGAGTATCCGTGAGTTGATTATACGATATGCATCAAACAATTCCAGATTCATAATACTCAATCCAACACAAAGAACCTCAAAGAGTGCCCCAAGATTTCTACCGGAGAAACAAAGACGAGAACGTGCATCAACCCCTATGCATAGATTACCCCAATGTCACCTCGGGAATCCGCGAGTTGAGTGCTAAAACACATATCAAGTGAATCAATATGATACCCCATTGTCACCACGGGTATTCATAGCAAGATATACATCAAGTGCTCTCAAATCCATAAAAGTATTCGATCCGATAATAACAAAATCTCAAAGGGAAAACTCAATTCATCACAACAAGATAGAGAGGGGAAAACTCCATATGATCCAACTATATTAACAAAGCTCGAGATACATCAATATCGTGCCAAATCAAGAACACGAGAGAGAGGGAGAGAGATTAAACACATAGCTACTGGTACAAACCCTCAGCCCCAAGGGTGGACTACTCCCTTCTCATCATGGTGGCCATCGGGATGATGAAGATGGCCACCGGTGATGATTTCCCCCTCCGCAGGATGCCGGAACGGGGTCTAGATTGGTTTTTCGTGGCTACAGAGGCTTGCGGCGACGGAACTTCTGATCTAGGGTTATTTCTGGGGGTTTCTATATTTATAGGATTTTTTGGCGTCGGTCACGCGAAGATGGGCCTCGAGGTGACCATAACCCAACTGCACATGGGCAAGGGCCCAGGCGCGCCCTGGTAGGTTATGCTCACCTCCTTCATCTTCTGGTCCTCCCACGAAGCTTCTAGTGCCTCTTTTGTTCCAAAAAAATCGTCAAAAAGTTTCGTTGCATTTGGAGAACTTTTATTTCTGCACAAAAAACAACACCACGGTAGTTATGCTAAAAACAGCGTCAGTCCGGGTTAGGTCCATTCAAATCATACCAAAACCATATAAAATTGTTGTAAACATGGCATGAATACTTCATAAAGTATAGATACGTTGGAGACGTATCATAGTCCTCTCGGGATGCGCCCTCACAAGGAGGCCGCTGCTACTCACAAGTCTGCTCTGTGGCCCTATAGCACCTTGAAGATCTCACCAACCACCAAGAAGAAGTTGTATGAGTTGTGCCCTTTCCTGGTTATCATACATCGCATCTTTAGGCGCATGCTCTTTCCCCGCATTGCGAACTTGGATCAGGTTCACTCTTATCTTGTGGACATGCTGCTCTTCTGTCAGAAGGAAAATGAGGAGCCCACCGGCCAACCTTTGGATGTGTCGCATATCATGTGGTCGGAGCTTCTCTTGGCCATCACGGAGCGTAAGTGTCCTATTTATGGACCTTACTTGATGCTTCTCATTGAGAAAGATTGGTCTTTCACTTATCCGGATGAGAGGTTGGTGCTTGGTGACTTGACCTCCCATGAGGTGGTTCGCCTGAGGGAGAAGGATAACTGGGGTACTCCCATTCCTACGACGGAGGCCCCTATGGATGAGGATGAGGTTCACGATGATGATGAGCCTGACTATGAGCCGGCTGGATTGGGGCCATCTTGGGCTAAGAAGCTCAAGTTGAAGATGAAGAAGCTGTTTTGCATGCAGGCTCATGGGCAGTATATGTCTCGTCTCATGTGGTAGAAAAGAAGTCCCGCTGCCGTGACAAGCTTAGCATGAGGAAGCTTGGGCTCGAGGTTCCCGATGGGTCCGAGGAGAGGATCACTGGTGAGGAGGAGTGGACCAGTCAGCATTGCCACTGGTCAGGCTCAGAGGTGGATCAGACTGCTGCTGCTGACGAGATCACCAGCAACCACGGGGAGTGATGATATTGACGATCTCCCGCTACGCTACCACTTGTGTCCTTTGTTGTCTCCGTTCCCCTTTTGGTGTCTCGATGCCAAAGGGGGAGAGGTGTTTAGGGATTTGCCGAGTCACGAGTACGTCGTATTTGCTTTGCTTTTCTCCTCTCATGAACTCTTTTATCGCTTGCTTTGGCTTGTGTTTGTGAGACCTGGAGACTAAGTCATATGGTGTGAGACATATGCTACCTTATCTTATTTATCCTATCTTTATGTCATGTATTATGTTAGCTTGTGAGATATTGTGCTTATCTTGTGCCCTATCTTTATGGTCACATGCTATTCCTTGCATCCTTGTTTTTCTCTCTTACCTGGTTGATGCAAGTTTGCCGGTCTATAAAATATAGGGGGAGTGTTGATCCTAGTGTGTGTGTGCTTGGCATTCCAAAAGCATATTTAAATTAGTGCACACACATAGGAGGAGACCGTCTATATTTTGTAGATGTTCGGTGGGTTTGCTTACTATCTCTTTATATACTTGTGCAAATCCCGTATTGTCATCAATATACCAAAAAGGGGGAGATTGTTAGGGCATATTTCTCCCTTAGTGACTTATGACAATACGTTTGCGGACTAAGCGTGTGCATTGAGCATTTCAGATAATTCATCGTTTGGCACAAGATGATTGATGCCCCTCGAAGTTTTAAACAGAAGATGGTTTATTTTCCTTCGTTTCATTTTCGGTGGACTTGAGTCATAGGATTTACCGTACTATCAAGAGGGGGTCCGCTTCGGAAAGGGTTGGGTGGAATCAACACGTACACATCTCCATTTGCACCCTCCATATCTTTCTACTTCCATGGAGTTTCCCTTCCTGTTATTTTGGAGGGTCGTGGAATGCTGCCAGCAGTAGTACCGTGGCTGGCAGCGGTAGTACCGCTTGTGGGCGGTAGTACCGCTCCCAGTACCACTCGTACTACCGCCTCGATTTGAGTCTCGATTTTCTCGTGTCGGGTTCAGCGGTGGTCTCACTGGCATACTACCACTGACCCCAATTGGACCCAGTCGAGCAAGCGGCAGTAGGAGCGGTAGTACCGCTTAATAAGCGGTAGTACCGTGCCTACTACCGCTGCCACTGCCGCTCGCGGCTCTGCCCTCCCCTGTGTACTGCAACCCTAGCGGTAGTACCGCTGGGGCGAGCGGTAGCATCGCTCCGGCGGAACTACCGGCTCGAGGACCCGCTCCTTTGCACTGCACTACCGCCCGGGCGATAGTACCGCTCCTCTGAGAGGTAGTACCGCGTAGTGCGGGCTGAACACAGGATAACGGTTGGATTTGTCCCCCACTGTATAAAGGGGGTCTTCTTCTCGAAGAAGACCACCTCTTCCTCCCCAAACTCCATTGTTGCTCCAAAGCTCATTTTCACCCGATCCCTCTCCCGAGCCAATCAAACTTGTTGATTTTCTAGGGATTGGTTGAGAAGGCCCTGATCTATGCTTCCACCAAAAGAAATTTGATTCCTCCAACTAATCCCTTGTTGGGGAACGTAGTAATAATTCAAAAAATTCCTACGTGTCACCAAGATCAATCTAGGAGATGCTAGCAACAAGTAAGAGGAAGTGCATCTTCATACCCTTGAAGATCGCTAAGCGGAAGCGTTACAAGAACGCGGTTGATGGAGTCGTACTCGCGGTGATTCAAATCGCGGAAGATCCGATTCAAGCGCCGAACGGACGGCGCCTCCGCGTTTAACACACGTACAGCCCGGGGACGTATCCTCCTTCTTGATCCAGCAAGGGGAGAGGAGAAGTTGAGGGAGAGCTCTGGCAGCACGACGGCGTGGTAGTGGAGCTTGCGGTTCTCCGGCAGGGCTTCGCCAAGCACTACGGAGGAGGAGTTGGGAGGGAAGGGCTGCACCAGGGGAAGGGTTGCAGCTCCCATGCACCTCCCCACTATATATAGGGGTGGAGGGGGCTGGTTTCTTGCCCTCCAAGTCCATTGGGGCATTGGCAAAGGTGGGAGGAAAGAAATTCCATCCTTTCCCTTCCCCACCGATTGTTATCCCCCCTTTTTAGGGATCTTGATCTTATCCCTTCGGGATATGATCTTATTCCTTCTAAGGGGGGATCTTGGTGCGCCTTGACCAGGGGTGTGGGGCCTTGCCCCCACTACCCATGTTCATATGGGTCCCCCCATGCAGGTGGGCCCCACTCCGGAACCTTCTAGAACCTTCCTGGTACAATACTGAAAAATCCCGAACATTTTCCGGTGGCCAAAATAGGACTTCCCATATATAAATATTTACCTCCGGACCATTCCGGAACTCCTCGTGATGTCCGGGATCTCATCCGAGACTCCGAACAACTTTCGGTAACCATATACAATTTCCCATAACAACTCTAGCGTCACGGAACCTTAAGTGTGTAGACCCTACGGGTTCGGGAACCATGCAGACATGACCGAGACACCTCTCCGGCCAATAACCAATAGCGGGATCTGGATACCCATATTGGCTCCCACATGTTCCACGATGATCTCATTGGATGAACCACAATGTCGGGGATTCAATCAATCCCGTATACAATTCCCTTTGTCCATCGGTATGTTACTTGCCCGAGATTCGATCGTCGGTATCCCTATACCTTGTTCAATCTCGTTACCGGAAAGTCTCTTTACTCGTTCTGTAACGCATGATCCCGTGGCTAACTCCTTAGTCACATTGAGCTCATTATGATGATGCATTACCGAGTGGGCCCAGAGATACCTCTCCGTCATATGGAGTGACAAATCCCAGTCTCGATTCGTGCCAACCCAACAGACACTTTTGGAGATACCTGTAGTGCACCTTTATGGTCACCCAGTTACGTTGTGACGTTTGATACACCCAAAGCATTCCTACGGTATCCGGGAGTTACACAATCTCATGGTCTAAGGAAATGATACTTGACATTAGAAAAGCTATAGCAAACGAACTACACGATCTTGTGCTATGCTTAGGATTGGGTCTTGTCCATCACATCATTCTCCTAATGATGTGATCCCGTTATCAACGACATCCAATGTCCATGGTCAGGAAACCACAACCATCTATTGATCAACGAGCTAGTCAACTAGAGGCTCACTAGGGACATGCTGTGGTCTATGTATTCACACATGTATTACGGTTTCCGGTTAATACAATTATAGCATGAACAATAGACAATTATCATAAACAAGGAAATATAATAATAACCATTTTATTATTGCCTCTAGGGAATATTTCCAACATCCCTTGTGGATCTTATTACTCTCGTGTTGTTGTTGGGAGCCTCCAATTCGGCTGTGGAGATTGCCCCAATCTTGTTTGTAAAGATTCGGTCGCCGTCTTCAAGGGCACCACTAGTGGAATCGCGGCATCTCGCATTGTATGAGGGCGTGAGGAGAATACGGTGGCCCTAGTGGCTTCTTGGGGAGCATTGTGCCTCCACACCGCTCCAACGAAGACGTACTTCCTCTCAAAGGGAAGGAACTTCGGTAACACATCCTCGTCTTCACCGTCTCCACTTGTGGTTATCTCTTACCTTTACTTCGTGCAAGCTTTACTTGTGTTGTATTCTTTGCTTACTTGTGTTGCTCATATTGCTAGCATCATATAGGTTGCTCACATAGTTGCACATCTAGACAACCTATTTGTTGCTAACCCTAATTCGTTAAGAAACGTTAAAATTTGGTAGTTGTCTATTCACCCCCCCCCCCTCTAGTCAACCATATCGATCCTTTCACCGTAGTTGGACAAATCTCGATGTGATAATTACGCACACGGATTGGAGCGTCCAAAAGTGTGCAATATGTCAACTGTTTCACATGGTACATTTTAGCAATTCACATAGGTCGCTAAATGCATTGTTTCAACTATGCACACGCTTATATGAAACACAACATGTGCGAAACTAGCACCATATATTGGAGTTGTTCCCTTGATTTCTCAGATGAAAAGATTTGAATATTTTAGTATCGCACCTTATGATAAAAAAAGTTGTACAACTGAGTCATGTTTTGTATGTCTTCATCGGCAAAGAAAATGTTTTGTGTGTCTTCACATGATCTTTTTGAAGTAGTTGTAGGCGCTAAATGTTTTCTCTTTGGCGGATTTTTTTCTTTTGGCCCAGGGTTTGCTCCATTCATTGCTCTTCTACACATCCTCGACAAAGACACATTTCTGCATCTGACACGAATTTGCTTTGTCGAAAGACGCTTGTTAGCAAATCAATCTGTCGTTGAATGGTTGGGAGGACAGTGGTATCCCCAGCCCACCAAGCTTCAAGTCCTAGACTTGACACCGGTGGTCGTATCCCCAGCCCACCAAGCCTTCCCGCGATGCGCGTTCAGTGGGAGGAGACGTTCCCCTCGACTACGAACGTCAATCTCAAGATGACGTGCTGACTCAGTCTCTCGAAGGTGCTCATATGGGTAGGGCGTGCGTGTGTGCATTCATAGGGGTGAGTGTATGTGCCTATATATGAGTGTTTGCGTCCATACTGTGTTAAAAAAAAAGACGCTAGTTAGTAGCCTTTTGCAAAGCGATGACGAAATTACACGTACATGCTCTTTCAAATTGTTGTTCCAATATCTTCTTATCATTTTTCTGTCATTTTTCACACTTTTTTCTTTTCTTTTTTCCATCATACCATTCCATTGCATATTTTTTTAAGAATAAGAAAGATCCAAAATAGCTTAAAGTAAATAATATTTGATCCGATGGAACCTTGTACTAAGAGCAATGTAAAAAAAAGCTTACGTGCATAATTATTTATAAACCAAAAGAAAAAGATTTGTCTACAGCATAAAAGGATGCTCTAAGCAGTTGAGCAACAAAACCTCAGCAATAGCGTCTATTACAAGCCTTTTGCAAAGCGATGCCGAAATTACACATACAAGCTCTTTCAAATTGATGTTCCAACTTCTTGTCATTTTCTCCACACTTTCTCTTTTTGCTCTTTTCTTTTTTCCATCCTACTATTCCATTATGATTTTTTTAAGAATAAAAATGATCCGAAATAGCTTGAAATATAAATAATATTTTGTTCCGAGGGAACCTTGTACTAAATGCAATGTAAAAAAGAACTTATGTGCATACTTTTTTTTTAAGATTTGTCTATGACATTTTTTTTGTTTGAACATCGGTACAGACGCAACCGCTCATACATACGCGCATACACTCACCCCTATGAACGCACACACGCACACCCTATCTCTATGAGCACCTCCGAGAGACTGAGCCGACATGTTATCTTGAAATTTACGAAGTCACCGTAGGCGCCTCGTCGTCGACGGAAACGTCTCCTCCCACTAAAAGCGTATCGCCGAAAATCCTGAAATAAGTCCAGGAATAATGCGAGCACCAGAACTTGAACCCTGGTGGGCTGGAAATACCACTGTCCCTCTAACCATCCTCGCTTGTCTACGGCATATAAGGATGCTCTAAGCAATTGAGCAACGAAACCTCAGCAATAAATAACATGCATAATTGTTTTTTTCTAAAAAAAAAAAGCTTGGTCTCGGAGGGGCTTGAACCCTCCCTCAACCTGCGGCATATAAGACCGACCCTCTAACCAATTGAGCTACAAGACCTCAACAGTTATGAATATTATTTAACTTTTAAACATTCAAAGCGATGATGAAATTACACGTACATGCTCTTTCAAATTGTTGTTCCAATATCTTCTTGTCATTTTTTCACACTTTTTTCTTTTCTTTTTTCCGTCATACCATTCCATTGCATATTTTTTTAAGAATAAGAAAGATCCAAAATAGCTTAAAGTAAATAATATTTGTTCGGAGGGAACCTTGTACTAAGAGCAATGTAAAAAAAGCTTACGTGCATAATTATTTATAAACCAAAAGAAAAAGATTTGTCTACAGCATAAAAGGATGCTCTAAGTAGTTGAGCAACAAAACCTCAGCAATAGCGTCTATTACAAGCCTTTTGCAAAGCGATGCCGAAATTACACGTACAAGCTCTTTCAAATTGATGTTCCAACTTCTTGTCATTTTTTCCACACTTTCTCTTTTTGCTCTTTTCTTTTTTCCATCCTACTATTCCATTATGATTTTTTTAAAATAAAAATGATCCGAAATAGCTTGAAATATAAATAATATTTTGTTCCGAGGGAACCTTGTACTAAATGCAATGTAAAAAAGAACTTATGTGCATACTTTTTTTTAAGATTTGTCTATGACATTTTTTTTGTTTGAACATCGGTACAGACGCAAGCGCTCATACATACACGCATACACTCACCCCTATGAACGCACACACGCACACCCTATCCCTATGAGCACCTCCGAGAGACTGAGCCGGCATGTTATCTTGAAATTTACGAAGTCACCGTAGGCGTCTCGTCGTCGACGGAAACGTCTCCTCCCACTAAAAGCGTATCGCCGGAAATCCTGAAATAAATCCAGAAATAATGCGAGCATCAGGACTTGAACCCTGGTGGGCTGGAAATACCATTGTCCCTCTAACCATCCTCGCTTGTCTACGGCATATAAGGATGCTCTAAGCAGTTGAGCAACGAAACCTTAGCACTAAATAACATGCATAATTGTTTTTTTCTAAAAAAAAGTTTGGTCTCGGAGGGGCTTGAACCCTCCCTCAACCTGCGGCATATAAGACCGACCCTCTAACCAATTGAGCTACAAGACCTCAACAGTTATGAATATTATTTAACTTTTAAACATTCAAATACGTATTGCAAGCTTATTACGTGCATAATTTTAAAAATATTGGTCCCGGAGGGGCTTGAACCCTCTCAACCTGCGGCATTATAAGACCGATGCTCTAACCGATTGAGCTACAAGACCTCAACAATTACGTCCATTTTTTAATTATTAAATATTGAATATTTACTGGGTCGGCATACGAGGAAGAAAACGGATTATTGAGAACATGCATGGCGAACCTTGATCAACAGGATTGTGTAGAGCAATCTCCACACCACACAAGTAGCTATCTCGGTACGTAAAATCTCAACACACACTGGTTCTTGATTGCAGTTTGCGAGAGCATATGAAAAAATCGAAGTATTTCATTCTGCATTGTTAACGGAACGTTCGTGGTCGGCTTCTTTTTTTGCGGGGAAATGTGGGATTGTATATACTATACTCAAATAGGACAAAACATCATTCGACACACCTCCGTATGGGGAAGAGTCGAACGTATCAACGTTGGGAAAGAGCATTATGCACAACAGCGAGCAGATACACTAGCTTGGAAGAAATCTGCACGATGCTTCAGTTGTTAGGGGCGTCCTACCCATGTGTGATCTCATTCCAAACATGCCATGACGCCAGTCATAAGCAGCACCATTCTCATTGTCTCGGGTAGATCAGCAAGGACGTCCAACAGCCACTCCGGCCCTGTGTTGCGGACCAAATCAACATCCGGCACGGGCTAGTTTTCTGCCTTGGCCCGCCGAAGAGCTCTTGCACGAGGGTACCATCAGAATGTATAAAAGGTATCCTTGCCTTCCACAGCACATAGAGACAAATATTAGAGGGCTCAACATGATGAGAAAGATTACCATCCCATGTGGCAAAAGTTTGTGCCAAGTCTTCATGCAAATACATGTATCTTAGGGGGAGTAGGGCGCCCCCGTATGGTCTTGCAGACGGCGCGACGCCCATCTGTTGCCCTGCTCGTAGAGGAAGCCGATAGATGCTCACGCTCGTCCGAGGCGGTAGGCAGACCGCACCATGAAGTTGCCGGTTTTCTCGTATGCCCATGCCAAAACATCCTCAGTTGTGCCTTGTGCGTGCGGAAGGCCGAATGCAAGAGATTGTGTCGATGTTGGCCGGCAAGAAGTGTTGATGTAGCAACGTTGGCATCTAGGAGCTCCACCACGCGTCGCAACCGGTAGGTACCCTGCCGAGTGATTGGCTTGCCAGAGTGCTCTCTTGACAACCAATGATCCCTCCATATGTGGGTCATCTTGCCATTCCTGACATGCTACACAAGACCTTGTTTTAGCAGGCCGTACTGAATTGCTTGCCCGGTGGGAGAGTCATTGTTGGAGAAGACCGTATCCCCGACCAGAGTCGCCAGTTTCGGTTAGTATCGCGCTTTTAGAACCTCTGGACACAAGCTGTCTGGTTTGGTTAGGAGTCGCCAAGCCTGTCGGGGCGAGCAAAGCCTGGTTAGAGCATGTACATCCGGAGGTTGCAAATTTGGACCCTCAAACGCCCGCGGGCGCGCCCCGACGTGCTCGCGGATAGTGACTAGATGTGCCTCAAATTTTACAATTTACAACCACGTATCCTATTTTCAAAACATCCGTTACATGCAGGGCCATGTACGTCGATCATCCTGTCCGTCTTGGGTAGACTGGGCACGGAATCAACATCCGGCAGGGGCAGTTTTCCGCCTTGGCCCGCCAAAGAGCTCTCGCACGAGGGTACCGTCGGAATGTATGGAAGGATGGAAGGTGTCCTTGCCTTCCACAGCACATAGAGACAAACACTAGAGGGCTCAACATGATGAGAAAGATTACTGTTGAGTATCATTGTTATTATGGAAACATAGGATAGCGTAGCATTTATTCCACCTTGCCTTGTACTTCAAGATGACCTTGTACTTCTATATATATGCACATGAGGCTCAAGCAATACAACGAACAATTCTACCAATCCCTCTCTATCCCTTCTAATATGGTATCAGCCTAATCGATCTAACCCTAGCCGCTGCCCGCCGCTTCCGCACCCGCGCGCCGCCCCCGGGGCGGTCGGCCTACATGACCGTCGCCGGGGGCCGTGCCGCCCGTACCTAGGGTTCGTCCGCCGGTTGTGTTGACCGGCTGCCCTAGAGAGTCTTTTTCCCGAGCCGTTCCGAGTTTTTCTCTCTCCCGCCGGTCATCTTGATCGGTGTTTTCTTTTTGGTTTTCCGATCTACGATCGGTTTGCGTCGCCCGCCGCCGCCGTCGACCCCCGCGCTTCTACTCCGACATCAACAACAACTTCGCCTTCACCTGGATCGGCTGCCCGACGCCCTTGGTTCACGCGTGCAACACGTGCGCTGGTGTGATGGCCGGTCGCGCAGTTACAGACTAGCCCGTCGTTCTGCGCGCGGGCGTGGTGGTTTGCCGCGCGGTGCAGTCAGACGCTTGCATCGGCTCACCAGGCCAAGTCTATCTACACCGCTACGTGATGCATCATGTGTCAACCTGGCAATCCGACCCATGGGTGGCCGCGCCCATGGGCACCCGACCCGAATGGGTAGGGTATGGGTAGTCATCTTCGCCCGTGGGTAAGCCCGATGGGTAACCCGATTAGTCGTGGGTAGGGTATGGGTATAAGGTCTTGCCCGTGGTTCACCCGATGGGTCGCCCGATTATCTGGCATGTGGGCCCTTCGGTGCACAAAATACACTAACCACTAGCATCCAGCAGCCATCTAGGGTGAAAAAACACTAATCAGAAGCACTACACCAGACCACACCAGGACCACAGAGACCACATCCACCGATGTGAAAATCCCTCTCCCTACTCAAGGCCTTTGCTTCAATTGCTTGTTTGGCCCAAGGCCTCACGCAGCTAAAATCCGCTCCCACTAGTCCATATATTGTGTTTTATTTTCGGCCCAACGTACAATATGCAGCCCATCCAGCTAAACGCTGGTGCTCAGGCAAAGGAACAGACTAACAGTTTAGTCCCACCTCGCGTAGAGAACGAGAAGGAACCACCTTGCTAGCTATATAAGAAGGTGTGACCTATCCAGCTCTACCTCACGGGTCACAGCTGCCTAATCGGCGCCCGTACAGCAAGTCGTGTACTATTTTCAAGTACATAAAAATGTACTATTTTTCAAGTATAAAAGTAAAAATAAATGTTTATTTCAAACCTGATGTCTAACCCTAATGAGTCGGGTTACCCGATCTAATGAGTCGGGTTACCCATCGGGTTTGGGCGTGGGTTTGATGAGTCGGGTTACCCATCGGGTTTGGGCGTGGGTTTGCATGTGTGCCCATAGGTAGGGTCGTGGGCTGAGTCGGGTTACCCATTGGGTGGTTAGACCAATCATGTGCTTGGGTGCACCATGCATCCGTGCACATCGCCGGTTTTCGTCCGGCCACGCGACTACTTGCATCCCTGCTCGTTGCATCTTCGATCTGGCGCAAGATCCCGAAGATTTACCCGTCGCAATGGGCTGCAGCTGCGTTGTTCCTTCGGACCATGGCATCGCCACCCCATGGTTTTTCCGGCGACTACACCTACCCGCGCGCTACCGCTCCGTCGCCCCTTCGGGCCGTAGTGCCGTGGCCCGTGGTCCATCGCCGTCCCGAGACCGTCTGTTCCAGGTCGTCTCCGTGGCTGCATCGACCCTCGCATCGCCGCTTCGTCGCCCCGTCGGGCCGTAGCGAGCATGGCACGTGGCCCCTGCCGCCGTCCCGTGGTTTTTCGCGGCTGCACCGACCCGCGCGCTGCCCCTGCGTCGCCCTTGGGGCAGTAGTGCCGCGGCCCGCGGTCGACCGCTACCCCGAGGCCGTCTGCTCCAGGCCGTCCCCGTGGCTGCACCGACCCTTGCGCTGCCGCTGCGTCGCCCCATCTGGTCGCAGCGAGCGTGGCACGCGATCCCTGCAACCTGCCCGCCGTCACTGCGTCGCCCCTTCGGGCCGTAGCGCTACGGCCCACGATCCACCGCCGTCCCCGCGCGTCGATTTCCATGTGATATGCGCCGCGCCGCCTCTCTTGGTGCAGGAACGTCACCGTCCGCGCTGGTCTTCGTCACGCTGTCGGGTTCTTCCTCGCCTACTTCAAGCACCGTCGTCGCGCTTCTGACCTAGCCGCCGCCGCCTCCTCCTCAGGCCGCCGCCGCCGCTTTTCTTCCCGGTCCACGGCGACTACCTCGACACCGGCCACCCCGACTCGACATCGACCACGGCGTCCCTCGCACGGCTACCTCGACTACGGCTACACCACCTACGCTCTCGGCTACCTCGACAAACGGCACAAAGGGCTACCGCCTTGCTTGAGCAACCTCGTCGGTTTCCACTCCAGCCACGACTTCGCGATGCAATCGACCCGTTCCTACTGTGGGTGGGGGGGGGGGGGGGGGGGGGGGGGGGGTGTCCATCGGCTTGCCTTCAGATTCTTCTCTAGTCTCACCGTCTGCGTCGCTACCGTTGTGACTGCGGGGGGATGTTGAGTATCATTGTTATTATGGAAACATAGGATAGCGTAGGATTTATTCCACCTTGCCTTGTACTCCAAGATGACATTGTACTCCTATGTATATATGCCCATGAGGCTCAAGCAATACAACGAACAATTCCACCAATCCCTCTCTATCCCTTCTAACAATTACTATCCCATGTGGCAAAAGTTTGTGCCAAGTCTCCATGCAAATACATGTATCTTAGGGGAGCAGGGCAACCCCGTATGGTCTTGCAGACGGCGCGACGCCCATCCATTGCCCTGCTCGTAGAGGAAGCCAATAGATGCTCACGCTCGTCCGAGGCGGTAGGCAGACCGCACCATGAAGTTGCCGGTTTTCTCGTATGCCCATGCCAGAACATCCTCAGTTGTGCCTTGTGCGTGCGGAAGGCCGAATGCAAGAGATTGTGTCGATGTTGGCCGGCAAGAAGTGTTGATGTAGCAACGTTGGCATCTAGGAGCTCCACCACGCGTTGCAACCGGTAGGTACCCTGCCGAGTGATTGGCTTGCCAGAGTGCTCTCTTGACAACCAATGATCCCTCCATATGTGGGTCATCTTGCCATTCTTGACACGCCACACAAGACCTTGTTTCAGCAGGCTGTGCTGAATTGCTTGCCAGGTGGGAGAGGCATTGTCGGAGAAGACCGTATCCCCGACCCGAGTCGCCCGTTTCAGTTAGTATCGCGCTTTTAGAACCCCCAGACAAAAGTTGTCTGGTTTGGTTAGGAGTCGTCAAGCCTGTCGGGGTGAGCAAAGCCTGGTTAAGGACTCAAATATCTGTGAATCCAATGCACCTCTCATCTTGGTGAGCATGTCACTCAGGCCACGCTCGCCTTTTACAAATTTTATGTTGTATGCCTCTCTTTTTTTAGGGAAAAAATGTGGTACCTCACTTTTGTACACGCGTGCAACCGTTATTCATTCGTGAGGGTATTATTTGCGCAACAAAAATGTTGTTATGGGGTGATGGCTCTCCTCTCCCTCTCTCCCCTCGCGTGAGCTCGACGCCCTCATCCCTGTCCCCGGCCAGCCTCTCTCGCCTCCCTCGCCCCTCCCCCTCGCCGGTGCGGGCTGTGTGCTGGACAGTCCCGGCCCCAGCTCTCCGTGGCGCTCCCCCTCCGCTCATCTCCCCATCTCTGGTAATCGATTCTGGGCCCTGGACAGTGATGTGGATGCCTCTGACTCCGAGTCCGATCTCGTCCCTTGTGATGCGTGGGGGGCGGTGTGTGACGACCCCGGCTTAATCGTGCACTAATCATACACGCAAATGCGCACGATCAAGCCTAAGGACTCACTTGAAGATATCACAACACAACTCTAAAACATAAATAAAGTCATACAAGCTTTATATTACAAGCCAGGGCCTCGAGGGCTCGAATACATAGCTCGATGGCATACAAGCGTCAGCGGAAGCATTAGATATCTGGGTACAGATATATTACAGAGAGAGAAATAGGCCTTCACAGAGGCGGGGTAAAATAAAAGCTACAATCGAAAGGCGTAGGCTTCCTGCCCTGGACCCTCCGATCCTACTCCTGGTCGTCAGTCGGCTCCTCGTAGTAGTAGTACTCGCCAGGCGGGTAGTAGTACTGGTCGTCGGCTGGGGCTTCTGGCTCAGGGGCTCCGTCGTCTGGTGGCATCAATTGGAATATGGGGGAAAAAGAAAATAAAGCAAACGTGAGTACTCATCCGAAGTACTCAGCAAGCAAGGATCTACACTACATATGCAACATTTTCAAAGGGGGCTGTATATGTGGACTGGGCTGCAGAAATGCCAGAATAGAGGGGGAAGACTAGTCCTATCGAAGACTAGCATCTTCAACAGTCTTCGACAGTCTTGCAGCATCAGGAGAGAGCAGATGAACATAAGGTAAAGTAGTAGTAGTAGTATCATCAACCTCGACCTGAGATCCTTTCCCGACTCCCTGCGAGAAAGAAATCCCAGAGCCGTACTATCCAGTTCTCACCACATGTTCTAGTTGTACCGATCGGGATACAACTTCGAGTGTCCGTTACCGTAGGACAGGCTATCGATAGAAGTTTCTTCCCTGCAGGGGTGCACCAACTTACCCACCACGTTCGCTTAACTCTGGCCGGACACACTTTTCTGGGTCATGCCCGGCCTCGGCTAAGCAACACGCCGCAACCCGACCTAGGCTCTAAAGAGAGGTCAGCACGCCGGACTAACCTATGCCCCCGAGGGTCTTGGGCCTTCGCCCCGGGAACCCTGCACGTTGCGAGGACGTTTCGGAAGCAGACCTAGTAACCCCTTAATACAAGCGCAGTTGCGTTCCCAGTCCAATCCAAAATGGGCCGCTCCTCGCTGACGTCAATAGAGCTTTAGCTGATGTATACGACGCAGAACGCCCATACTATGCCCACGTGATGGTTAGTGCTATCGGGCCAGAGGCCCCTCGGATCAAATATCCAAACCGTAGTGGATTAGGAGCGCGCGGAAACGAGCAGAGACTCACGATCGATGTGACCCCGTCGCCCCGTCTCGAGGACTTGCGGCAAGGGCTAAGAATGCCCGGCCACGCCTCGTAGTTATCTCGCGGGCACCATCCAGGTCAACCCGACTCCACATCACTTCGCAATAAGCTCGTGCGGGTACCCCTCAGGGCCGACCCGTCTTTAGTATCGTGGTTCAGTGCTAGTCAACTCAACAACAGTATCGGTGTGTCTGACACCGAAGGGAACCCTGAGGAATCACCCTCGATGGAATTCCCGCCCGATGTTATCATCAAGGTGAACGAAGGAGGAATCACCCTCGAGGTCCACACTTGAGAGGTTGCACGACGATGTCGTTATCGGGGGTGGTGTAGGAGGAATCACCCTCGCTTACCACGACCGAGTAACTAACCTACAAGGTTAACATCAGAAGTGCTGACGAGGTATCACCCTCGGCACTCGATAGTAACCCAGCAGTGTCGAGCAACATAGGGAGAAGTGATGTGCGGTGCCAGGGTCTAATCTTCAATCCCGATGATCGGGTCTTCTGACATCCAGCGGGGCAGTCGGGATCAAGTGGGGGTCTCTGCCGGGACTCTACCCAGCCTATACTAATCAGTCTAGGATAACCAGTAAGGTAGCAAGGCAGGTTACAATAAACAGGCTATGCAACAGATATAGGAAACAGTAGCAGTAGCAGTTCTAATGCAAGCATAAGAGAGAAGAGAATAGGCGATATAGGCATGCTCAAAAAGGGGGTGCTTGCCTGTTTGCTCTGGGGCAAGGGCAAGGTCGTCGGTGGTGTCGTCGGGGACGTAGTTGTACTCCTGAGCTGCGTCTTCCTCAGGAGCTACGTCAATGTCGGGGTCTATCGAGAGAGAAGAGGGGGAAGAAACAGGTAAACATAATGCAAACAAATGCAATACGGTGCGTGTGATGCTATGATGCAGTGCAGGGTTGCCTAATTATGCATCTAAGTCATTTTAGTTATTTTTAGAATTATTCTGGGATTTAATAACCTGGGTGTGTGCACTATTCATCTGCCGGATTCGGGTCCGGAGTTACGAGTTCTTCTACGTAGGGGGTTTCGATGGAGAAATAGACGGCACGATCAGACTCGGCTCATCTTTCTGAGCAACTTTCATGTTTTAACTTTTTCGATCCGAGCTACGGTTTAAAAGTTATGATTTTTCGAAGTTTATTTGAATTTCTGAAATTACTCTAATTACAGAAAATGAATTATGACATCAGCATGACGTCACTGTGACGTCAGCGGTCAACAGGCGCTGACCAGAGTCAAATATGACATGTGGGTCCAGTGGGACCCACATGTCAGCCTCTGTTTATCTTAACAGTGAATTAACTTAATCCACAGGGTTAATTAGGGGGCGGGCCCCACTTGTCAGTGAGACATTAGGCTAATCTAATTAACTTTATTTAATTAAGTGCTTAATTAGTTTAATTAGCCGCCGGGGCCCACACGTCAGTGGCACTGTGCTGCCACGTCAGCGCGTTGACTCGGTCAACGAGTCAGTTGGGCCCACCCGTCAGTGGCTCAGGCGGCCCCACACGTCAGTGCCAGGTCAGCCTCACTGGCGTCGTCGCCGGAATAAGCTCCGGCGACCAAATCTGCGGCGGCCGAGCGCCGGAGTTGCTCGGAATCGAGCTACAGGGCACCAGTCGCAGCGTGCTTGGGCGCGTTCGAGAGCTGAGAACGAACCGCGTCCAACGGCGCCAGTCCCGCGGGCTAAGGTGGTCGGAGCTCGCCGGAAACAAGCTCGAAGCGGCGGCCGGAGCTCGGGCGTCGACGGATTCGAGGCTACGGAGCTCTAGGAAGCGCGCGCGCATGTGCCATGTACTCCTAGCGACCTACTGAACACGGTGACGCGCTCGAACGAACTCGAGGTGCACTGGTGGGTGAGCCTGGAGCTCAACGGCGGCGAGCAGAGCTCGGTCACGGCGGCGACAGCGCAACAGCTAACCAGGGGAGCTACGCGGTTACCTAGGGGAAAGAGAGGAGTGCGGGTGCTCACCGAGCGGCCAAGAAAAGCCCTCGACAGCTTTGTAGCAGCAGGGGTCGACGAAATCGGCGGCGAGGCGTCGGCGCCCGAAGCAAAAGGGGCGGAGAAGATCGACGCCTGTGGAGTTCCCCAGCTCCACCAGAGAGCATCGGACGACGCGGTCGACCACGGCGGAGACGAGGAACACCTCGACGAGGTGAGGCGAGGCCGGTGGCCGCGAGCACGGCGTCGAGCGGTGGCGGTTTCGTTTGGCTGCTCTCGGATCTGGTAGGAGAGAGGGGAGAGGAGCGAACGGAGAGGGGGAGAATGCTGGAAGGAGCCAGGGGAGATGCACGGGCGCGTCCTTATCCCCTCAGCCTCCCTGTTTCGTCGGTGGCTGCCGCCGTGTCACCGCTTGGCCTGCGCGCGCGCGCGCAGCCACGGGGAGGAGGGAGACGGTGTGGGCTGCTGTTGGACTGGGCTGCACACTGTGCACTTAGGCCCAGCCAACAGTAGCGTTCTCCTTTTCTTATTTCTCTTCTTCCTTTTCTTTTATTCTTTTTCTGTTTCAAAATGATTAGGCCACTTGTGCTCTTTTGAAAAATGTGTAAGTTGGCCCAAATATTGCAATGCAATATTATCTCTCACCAAAAAGTGGTTTGGACAGAAAAGAAGTTTATTGGAATTTGATATGATTTTAAATATATTAAATATTGCTGTTTTGTGGTTGTTTCATCTTGTTTGAGTCACTTGTTCAACTCCATTTGTTCTGATGTTGATTTTAGAAATGTTCCTGGATTATTTGCCAATTAATGAACATTTTCCCAACAGTGTTTGATCAACTTTATAATTCACTTTTGAATTTGAGTTGATTTTCATATGTGAATTTGAATTGGATCATTAACACATATGACTTGGCACTGCAAATGATCATGACTTGGCAAGTTTAACAGAGTGTCACAGAGCTTAATACAAGGGGGTGTTACAAGTTCTCCTCCTCTAAAAGAAATTCTCGTCCCGAGAATTTAGGAGGTAGAAGGGAAAAGTCCAGGATATTCTTCCCGAAGATGATCCTCGCGTTCCCAAGTGGCTTCATCTTCAGTGTGATTCGACCACTGCACCTTTAGGAACTTGGTCGTCTTCTGACGAGTTCGACGTTCAGCTTCATCGAGGATGTGGATCGGATGCTCCTTATAGGAAAGATCATCTTGCAATTCAAGCATCTCGTGATCCACTGCACGGTGCGGAGATTCCTTGAAGCACTTACGAAGTTGCGACACGTGGAAGACATCATGAATATGGGAGAATTGCGGTGGCAATTCCAATTGATATGCCACCTGTCCACGTCTAGCCACGATGCGGAAAGGACCAATATAGTGAGGAGCTAGCTTGCCCTTGATTCCGAAACGACGGGTGCCCTTCATTGGGGTGACACGAAGATAAGCTTGATCACCAGGTTGATAGATCACACCCCATCGCTTACGATCATAATTACTCTTCTGACGGTCTTGAGCTGCTTTGAGATTCTCCCGGACAATTCTGACTTGTTCTTCGGCATGCTGAATAATGTCCGGTCCAACAAGAGGTCGTTCCCCAGTTTCTGACCAATTCAGAGGGGTTCGACATTTACGACCATAAAGAACCTCAAAGAGGGCCATTTTCAAGCTGGCTTGGTAGCTGTTGTTATAAGAGAACTCGGCATATGGGAGAGATTCCTCCCATTTCTTACCGAAGGATATAACACAAGCTCGAAGCATATCTTCAAGCACTTGATTAACGCGCTCAACTTGGCCTTGAGATTGTGGGTGATAAGCTGAACTCCAGGTAATATGAGTTCCCATTGCTTTCTGGAAACTTTCCCAGAAATGGCCAGTGAAAATGCTGCCATGGTCTGAACTGATTTCTTTGGGAATACCATGAAGTGAAACAATTCTGGAGATATATAGCTCTGCTAGATGACAATCAGTAATAGTCTCCTTAACTGGCAGAAAGTGTGCAACCTTAGAAAGTTGGTCAACGACGACCAGAATAGCATCGTGACCCTTCTGAGACTTGGGAAGACCAGTAATGAAATCCATTTGCACTTTATCCCACTTCCATAGAGGAATAGGGAGCGGTTGCAGAATTCCAGCAGGTTTCTGATGTTCTGCCTTCACGCGACGACAAACGTCACACTCGGCAACATAACGAGCAATATCTTGCTTCATTCTAGACCACCAGTACCTTTGACGAAGATCTCGATACATCTTGGTACTACCCGGATGGATAGATAGTGGTGTATCATGGGCCTCCTTCATGACTTTGTCAGTCATCAGCTCGAAGCGAGGTACTACAATGCGGTCTCGGAAGTACAAGGTTCCATCTTCAGCAATCGAGAAATCCCTGTACTTTTGAAGGTGAAGCTCTTTCTTCATTAGACCAATTTCAGCGTCTTTAGCTTGCGCAATCTTGACAGCTTTCTCAAGATCTGGTTGTATCACAAGGTTATTAACAGAACCTTGCGGAACGATGCAGAGATTCAGCTTGCGCAATTCTTCATATAGCTGGGGTTGAGCTTGCTTTACCATGAGGTTACTACAATATGAATTGTGGCTCAAGGCATCAGCCATCACATTAGCTTTGCCAGGAGTGTAGGAAATACCACAGTCATAATCGGTGATTGTTTCCAACCAACGCTGCTGACGAAGATTAAGTTCCGGTTGAGTGAATAAGTACTTCAAGCTCTGATGATCGGTGTAAATCTCACACCGATTACCAAGGAGGTAATGACGCCACTGCTTCAAAGCATAGATGACAGCAGCAAGTTCGAGGTCATGCACTGGGTAATTCTCTTCATGTGGACGCAGTTGTCGCGAAGCATAAGCAATTACTCTTCGCTCTTGCATTAGGACACAACCTAGTCCTTGGCGAGAGGCGTCACAGAAGATCACAAAATCTTTGCGGGAGTCTGGAGGAGCAAGGACTGGAGCAGAAGTCAACTTGTCCTTGAGGGTCTGGAAGCTTTCCTGACATTTGTCTGTCCACTCAAACTTAACGCCTTTGTGGAGAAGATTAGTCAGGGGCTTGGCAATCTTGGAGAATTTTTCGATGAAACGGCGACAATAACTTGCAAGCCCGAGGAAACTTCTGACTTGCTTGACATTCTTGGGAGGGGTCCAGTCAAGAATAGCCTGAACTCGTTCCGGGTTAACTGCGATACCATCCTTGGAGATGACATGTCCAAGGTAGGTTACCTCAGAAAGCCAGAATTCGCACTTAGAATACTTGGCATATAACTTGTGCTCTCGTAGTCTCTCCAGAACAAGACGAAGGTGCTCAGCATGTTCTTCTTTGTTCTTCGAATAAACCAGAATATCATCCAGATATACCACGACGAATTTGTCGAGGTAATCCATGAATATGTAATTCATTAGACGGGAGAATGTAGCTGGAGCGTTTGTTAAGCCAAACGACATGACTGTGTACTCGTAAGAGCCATAACGAGTAATGAATGCAGTCTTCGGAATATCCTCTTCGCGGACACGGATCTGGTGATAACCCAACCTCAAGTCGAGTTTAGAAAACACCGAAGATCCTGCGAGTTGATCATATAAATCGTTGATCCGGGGAAGCGGATACTTATTCTGAATGGTTGCCTGATTGATAGGACGATAGTCTTGAACCAAACGGTTAGTTCCATCCTTCTTCTTAACGAAGAGAGACGGTGCTCCCCAAGCGGAGGAACTAGGGCGAATGAAACCCTTCCTTAAGGATTTATCAATTTCTTCCTTGAGTTCAATAAGATGGTGCAGAGGCATCTTGTAGGGACGCTTCGCAATAGGAGTGGTGCCAGGCTTCAAGTCGATGACGAACTCGACAGCTCTAGCAGGGGGTATTCCTGGAAGTTCTTCTGGAAAAACATCCGGGAAGTCACAAACCACTGGGATGTTCTCAATCCCATCAAGTGGAGAAGCGTTCAACGCGTTCAAGGCATAAATTTGAGCCTCAGCGTTCTGGGTAAGGTGAGCTTGATAGTTCACTATCTCGTTCGAGGGATGTAGAAGGTGTACCACTTTAGTGGCGCAATTGATTGAGGCATAATGGGCCTTCAACCAATCCATTCCCAAGATAAGATCAATCTTGGAAGAGCTCAAGATAATTGGGAGTGCCTGAAACTTCAACCCCTCAATTTCAATAGTAACTTTGGGGCTGAACAGGGAGGCTCGGCATCTACCCGCGGGAGTATCAACTCCTAATGGATGATGCAGGTTGTCGCACTTAACGCCATGCATGAATGCAAAGTCTTCCGACATGAATGAATGCGATGCTCCTGAATCAAATAAAACAGATGTTGGTACTGAATTTACGAGAAGTGTACCCATCACAGTATCTAGTTGATTTGGAGCTTCAGACATGTTGACGTGGTAGTTCTGCCCATGACCATAAGAAGGTCTGGCATTATAATTGCGCTGTTGAGGAATACCACGGCCAGCAGAAGGAAGAGCCAGTTGATTCTGATTCTGAGAACAGTCTCTAGCACGGTGACCTGGCTTGCCACACTTGAAGCATAGTCCGCTGTCAGGACGAGGTGCTAGAGCTCGAGGTGCTGGAGCTGGCAGAGGCTGTCTCGGTGGTGGAGGTGGCAGGCGTGGTGCAGCATAAGAGGGCCTGTTTGCAGGAGCTGCTGAACGGAACATGCCTTGGGGAAACCAGATGCGTCGCTTCTGGGAAGACGAGCCCGAAGATGAGCCCGACTCACGGGTGCGTCTGGACGCTTCCTTGTGCTTCTTAAGTCCAGTTTCAACCATAATAGCCTTATTCACCAAAGTGGCGAAATCAGGATAGTCTTGGACAAGCAGGGCTAACTGAATGTCATGGTGCAGTCCTTCACGAAACTTCTCCTGTCTGCGTTCATCAGTAGGAATGTCCTCTTCAGCGTAGCGAGATAAGTCCAGAAACTCGCGCTGATAGACTTCCACAGTCTTGTTTCCTTGAACAAGGCTACGGAACTCGGCCTTCTTCCTAGCTATGACAGCTAGAGGAATGTAGCGGGCACGGAAAGCAATCTTGAACTCTGCCCAAGTGACGACAGTACCAGGCGGCAGAATCTGTCGGTGAGTGGCCCACCATTGAGCTGCGGGACCCTTCAGAAGATAAGTCACAAAAGTGACATAGTTAACTTCGGCTACACCAGCAGACTCCATCTCATGAGAGATGTCACGCAGCCAGTCATCTGCATCCAGTGGGTTGACTGTATTGCGGAAAAACGATGGACTGAGCCTCATGAACTCTGGCAAGGTGATGGATGGTGGCTGCTGATTAGCATCAGGACGAGGGAATTGCTGCATAATTCCCGTCATAAACTGGCGGTTGAGTTCAAATTGTTGCATCATCGCTGCCATGTAATCAGGTGGTGGCGGCGGTGGCGGGTTGTTGTCAGCCATCCTGCTATTTCAACAGGGGTATTTCAGCAATAGCCTATGCAAGTGTTTAACAATAAACATGATGTAACTCGACATTATTGAAAGAGTGCAATAGATGCTTAAAGTAGTCATTAAGACATACAGATCCATACACAGTCGGTTACAATCGGGCAGCATAACGGCGCAAATTGAAAAACTAGAGACACACTAGGCGGCACGCAGGCACGCGGTAAGGAAGTACACAACGTGACATAGCAAAGGCTACATCAGCGTCGGAGAAAACCACCGAAACGGGGTAACTGCAAGTGCGGACGACGAATGTTCGTCGCGGCAGGATCCTGTGCTCCATGTGCACTCTGATGCAGAACCCGGTCTCGAACTGTAAGAAGAGGTCCACGTGCAGGCATGTGACCTCCCACTGCAGGCCAATCAATACCTGGCGGCATCTCGGTCCTGCGTGGGTAAAGAATATACTCCGGATGTATCCATGCATGAACAGCTGGTAGCAACTGTGTCATAGCCTCGTAGTAGCGTGCTCGAGTGGCGAACAACTCGACGGCAAGAGCCCGAACAGTGCGATCCAGAGCTTGAGTGCACTGAATCAGAACCTGCGGGTCGTAGCGTCGAGACTCGTACGGGGCACAGATAGCTGTGTAAAATCCAGTAGCATCTCCAACAGGTGCATACGGAATGTACCAAAACAAAGAGTCATCCAAGCTAGCATTGTGCTCTCCTCGGAGACGTGCGACAGCAGAGTAGGCGGCATCATGTACTGACATCTCAATCGTCACGCCTAATCCGTGAAAAAGGTGTAGCTCAGTGTCTGAGTTGTTCTGCTGATCATAGATCTGAACTTCAGCATAGTACTGTTCCTGATTGAACTCGCGGTAAACCTCATAGACCATGTACTCGGGATACCAGCGGTAACCTAGTCTACTCAGGAGGGCGATCAGAACAGCTGGAAATCCAGGGGCATCACGAGCCCAAGTGCGAAGCACAAGCTGGGTCGTAGGCCGCGGTGGAAACAGTCGATCCATCTGAAACAGAGAGATTCAGGGTTGTCATAAGACAATGAGAATTATAACCGATCTCGGAAGGAAAGGTTAAACAAAACAATGGAAAGGAAAATGATTATCAGACTAATCAGATCAAAGACAGGGAAATCGCACTGAATCCAGCTCTCCGGGTGGATAGAATAAACGAGATCCTAAATGTCGGTGTTAGTAAATTTTATTAAACCCGAATAGATGAGAGATTAGAATCCCAGAGTAAAGACGAGGAATAAAAGATCCTAATACCACCCAGTTGGCGACGTGGGCCCGTAAGCCACACAGCCAAGTTAGTAAAAATCGGTTTTGGACCACTAGACTCAACTTCGGCCAAAGAGTTGGATAGGGGGATTCCTAAAGGCAGTCGGCTCTGATACCAACCTGTGACGACCCCGGCTTAATCGTGCACTAATCATACACGCAAATGCGCACGATCAAGCCTAAGGACTCACTTGAAGATATCACAACACAACTCTAAAACATAAATAAAGTCATACAAGCTTTATATTACAAGCCAGGGCCTCGAGGGCTCGAATACATAGCTCGATGGCATACAAGCATCAGCGGAAGCATTAGATATCTGGGTACAGATATATTACAGAGAGAGAAATAGGCCTTCACAGAGGCGGGGTAAAATAAAAGCTACGATCGAAAGGCGTAGGCCTCCTGCCCTGGACCCTCCGATCCTACTCCTGGTCGTCAGTCGGCTCCTCGTAGTAGTAATACTCGCCAGGCGGGTAGTAGTACTGGTCGTCGGCTGGGGCTTCTGGCTCAGGGGCTCCGTCGTCTGGTGGCATCAATTGGAATATGGGGGAAAAAGAAAATAAAGCAAACGTGAGTACTCATCCGAAGTACTCAGCAAGCAAGGATCTACACTACATATGCAACATTTTCAAAGGGGGCTGTATATGTGGACTGGGCTGCAGAAATGCCAGAATAGAGGGGGAAGCCTAGTCCTATCGAAGACTAGCATCTTCAACAGTCTTCGACAGTCTTGCAGCATCAGGAGAGAGCAGATGAACATAAGGTAAAGTAGTAGTAGTAGTAGTATCATCAACCTCGACCTGAGATCCTTTCCTGACTCCCTGCGAGAAAGCAATCCCAGAGCCGTACTATCCAGTTCTCACCACATGTTCTAGTTGTACTGATCGGGATACAACTCCGAGTGTCCGTTACCGTAGGACAGGCTATCGATAGAAGTTTCTTCCCTGCAGGGGTGCACCAACTTACCCACCACGCTCGCTTAACTCTGGCCGGACACACTTTTCTGGGTCATGCCCGACCTCGGCTAAGCAACACGCCGCAACCCGACCTAGGCTCTAAAGAGAGGTCAGCACACCGGACTAACCTATGCCCCCGAGGGTCTTGGGCCTTCGCCCCGGGAACCCTGCACGTTGCAAGGACGTTTCGGAAGCAGACCTAGCAACCCCTTAATACAAGCGCAGTTGCGTTCCCAGTCCAATCCAAAACGGGCCGCTCCTCGCTGACGTCAATAGAGCTTTGGCTGATGTATACGACGCAGAACGCCCATACTATGCCCACGTGATGGTTAGTGCTATCGGGCCAGAGGCCCCTCGGATCAAATATCCAAACCGTAGTGGATTAGGAGCGCGCGGAAACGAGCAGAGACTCACGATCGATGTGACCCCGTCGCCCCGTCTCGAGGACTTGCGGCAAGGGCTAAGAATGCCTGGCCACGCCTCGTAGTTATCTCGCGGGCACCATCCAGGTCAACCCGACTCCACATCACTTCGCAATAAGCTCGCGCGGGTACCCCTCAGGGCCGACCCGTCTTTAGTATCGTGGTTCAGTGCTAGTCAACTCAACAACAGTATCGGTGTGTCTGACACCGAAGGGAACCCTGAGGAATCACCCTCGATGGAATTCCCGCTCGATGTTATCATCAAGGTGAACGAAGGAGGAATCACCCTCGAGGTCCACACTTGAGAGGTTGCACGACGATGTCGTTATCGGGGGTGGTGTAGGAGGAATCACCCTTGCTTACCACGACCGAGTAACTAACCTACAAGGTTAACATCAGAAGTGCTGACGAGGTATCACCCTCGGCACTCGATAGTAACCCAGCAGTGTCGAGCAACATAGGGAGAAGTGATGTGCGGTGCCAGGGTCTAATCTTCAATCCCGATGATCGGGTCTTCTGACATCCAGCGGGGCAGTCGGGATCAAGTGGGGGTCTCTGTCGGGACTCTACCCAGCCTATACTAATCAGTCTAGGATAACCAGTAAGGTAGCAAGGCAGGTTACAATAAACAGGCTATGCAACAGATATAGGAAACAGTAGCAGTAGCAGTTCTAATGCAAGCATAAGAGAGAAGAGAATAGGCGATATAGGCATGCTCAAAAAGGGGGTGCTTGCCTGTTTGCTCTGGGGCAAGGGCAAGGTCGTCGGTGGTGTCGTTGGGGACGTAGTCGTACTCCTGAGCTACGTCTGCCTCGGGAGCTACGTCAATGTCAGGGTCTACCGAGAGAGAAGAGGGGGAAGAAACAGGTAAACATAATGCAAACAAATGCAATACGGTGCGTGTGATGCTATGATGCAGTGCAGGGTTGCCTAATTATGCATCTAAGTCATTTTAGTTATTTTTAGAATTATTCTGGGATTTAATAACCAGGGTGTGTGCACTATTCATCTGCCGGATTCGAGTCCGGAGTTACGAGTTCTTCTACGTAGGGGGTTCCGATGGAGAAACAGACGACACGATCAGACTCGGCTCGTCGTTCTGAGCAACTTTCATGTTTTAACTTTTTCGATCCGAGCTACGGTTTAAAAGTTATGATTTTTCGAAGTTTATTTGAATTTCTGGAATTACTCTAATTACAGAAAATGAATTATGACGTCAGCATGACGTCACTGTGACGTCAGCGGTCAACAGGCGCTGACCAGAGTCAAATATGACATGTGGGTCCAGTGGGACCCACATTCAGCCTCTGTTTATCTTAACAGTGAATTAACTTAATCCACAGGGTTAATTAGGGGGCGGGCCCCACTTGTCAGTGAGACATTAGGCTAATCTAATTAACTTTATTTAATTAAGTGCTTAATTAGTTTAATTAGCCGCCAGGGCCCACACGTCAGTGGCACTGTGCTGCCACATCAGCGCGTTGACTCGGTCAACGAGTCAGTTGGGCCCACCCGTCAGTGGCTCAGGCGGCCCCACACGTCAGTGCCAGGTCAGCCTCACCGGCGTCGTCGCCGGAATAAGCTCCGGCGACCAAATCTGCGGCGGCCGAGCGCCGGAGTTGCTCGGAATCGAGCTACAGGGCACCAGTCGCAGCGTGCTTGGGCGCGTTCGAGAGCTGAGAACGAACCGCGTCCAACGGCGCCAGTCCCGCGGGCTAAGGTGGTCGGAGCTCGCCGGAAACAAGCTCGAAGCGGCGGCCGGAGCTCGGGCGTCGACGGATTCGAGGCTGCGGAGCTCTAGGAAGCGCGCGCGCATGTGCCATGTACTCCTAGCGACCTACTGAACACGGTGACGCGCTCGAACGAACTCGAGGTGCACTGGTGGGTGAGCCTGGAGCTCAACGGCGGTGAGCAGAGCTCGGTCACGGCGGCGACAGCGCAGCAGCTAACCAGGGGAGCTACACGGTTACCTAGGGGAAAGAGAGGAGTGCGGGTGCTCACCGAGCGGCCAAGAAAAGCCCTCGACAGCTTTGTAGCAGCAGGGGTCGACGGAATCGGCGGCGAGGCGTCGGCGCCCGAAGCAAAAGGGGCGGAGAAGATCGACGCCTGTGGAGTTCCCCAGCTCCACCAGGAAGCATCGGACGACGCGGTCGACCACGGCGGAGACGAGGAACACCTCGACGAGGTGAGGCGAGGCCGGTGGCCGCGAGCACGGCGTCGAGCGGCGGCGGTTTCGTTCGGCTGCTCTCGGATCTGGCAGGAGAGAGGGGAGAGGAGCGAATGGAGAGGGGGAGAATGCTAGAAGGAGCCAGGGGAGATGCACGGGTGCGTCCTTATCCCCTCAGCCTCCCTGTTTCGTCGGTGGCTGCCGCCGTGTCGCCGCTTGGCCGGCGCGCGCACGCGCAGCCACGGCGAAGACGACACGGGGAGGAGGGAGACGGTGTGGGCTGCTGTTGGACTGGGCTGCACACTGTGCACTTAGGCCCAGCCAACAGTAGCGTTCTCCTTTTCTTATTTCTCTTCTTCCTTTTCTTTTATTCTTTTTCTGTTTCAAAATGATTAGGCCACTTGTGCTCTTTTGAAAAATGTGTAAGTTGGCCCAAATATTGCAATGCAATATTATCTCTCACCAAAAAGTGGTTTGGACAGAAAAGAAGTTTATTGGAATTTGATATGATTTTAAATATATTAAATATTGCTGTTTTGGGGTTGTTTCATCTTGTTTGAGTCACTTGTTCAACTCCATTTGTTCTGATGTTGATTTTAGAAATGTTCCTGGATTATTTGCCAATTAATGAACATTTTCCCAACAGTGTTTGATCAACTTTATAATTCACTTTTGAATTTGAGTTGATTTTCAGATGTGAATTTGAATTGGATCATTAACACATATGACTTGGCACTGCAAATGATCATGACTTGGCAAGTTTAACAGAGTGTCACAGAGCTTAATACAATGGGGTGTTACACGGTGATGCCCTCTGTGCTGGGGAAGGTGGTGTCCCGGGCCAGGAAGTTTGCTCCGGGGGGCAGGGGCCGGCCGGTCGCCATCCCGTTGGGTGAGCACGGCTGGTCTCGGGTGGCTCACCGGAGGCGTAACTCTGGTAGGTTTCCGTTCCCGTCTCCGGCGCGTGGTGTTCTTGGGGCAGTGTCTGGCGTTGGCGTGGGCGCGGCTTTGGTCTCCCTGCCCCGTCTCCCTCGCTGTCGTGTTTGTCCGGTGCGTCGTCCCCTCCTCCCTCTCTGGTTACGGCGTCGTCGCCGGCGGCCCGGTGTAGGTCGGAGTCCGGGGAGGCGGCGGCCTCGCGAACCCTAGATCGGGTTCCTCCCCCGGCGGCTTGTGGGCCTACGGACCGTCTGGATCTTGGGCCGTCCTCGGTTGGGCTACCGGGCCGGAATGGCTCCAGCGGGAGGAGCGAGCGCGGGCTGTGGATGGGTCCGGATCCATGGCGCCCGAATCTGGTGGTGGGGTGGCTGCGGCTCCGGAGGTGGATCCCTAGGAGGCGGGTGGTGTTGCGGGTTCGACCTCTTCCAACCCTCGCCCTCCTCCTCCCCGGGGTCCGGTGGCTCCTCCTCGCCAGCCATCTCGTGCGCCTGGATCTGGCTTCGGTGGTCATATTCCTCAGCGCAACAACTACGGCCCTCCTCCTCAACAGTCCAAAGTTCGTCGTTTCCTCGCCTCTGACCCTGGCGCCTCCTCCTCTGGCCTTGGGGATGGCATCCTTCCTCCCCCTCTGCCTCCTCTGCCTCGTCACACCATGCCTATGCCCAACCCCTCCTCCATGCTTGCTTGCTTTTCCTGTCACCAACCGGGTCATTTCCAGTCCAGATGCTTCAATCCCCTGTTCTATCTCATCTGCAGGGCCGATGGCCACCTCATTGTCGACTGCCAAAATCGTGTCAAGTCCCCAGCCTTTGTGCACTACGGGCTCGGGCTCCCGGGCTGCTCTTTCTTTGCCCTTGACAGCGAGGCGCCGATGGTGGTCGCTGCCCCCTCGCTCTCCAACGCTGCTATCATCTCCGTGAAAGATCAAAAGATCTCCCCCCCAGGTGTTATTGGAAGGGCTCCGTGTGTGGGATGTGGATGGCTGGGATTGGCAGGTGCACCAACTGTTTGACTTTGAGTTCACTGCTGTGTTCCGTCCAAAGAGAGTCTCAGGATGATTTCTTCTTGCACTAGTTTGACTCTCCCGCACAACCAACTTGTCATCTCTGTCAAAAGCCGTGGCCAGCGGTACCAAATCAGTTGGACCTTTATCTGATGTTTGGGTGCTGGTAGATGATGTTTCGGCGGGCCTCGGATATGCTCCCTTCCTCGTGGCTTTTGGTGTTTTACTTGGCAAACCAATTGAAGTTGATCGCGATTCCCTGGATAAGCTTGGCCCAGCCCGCATCAAGGTCTGGTGCGTGGACCCGCTTTGTCTTCACGGCGTGGTGGATGTGTTTCCCTCTTCTGATGGGATCCGTCTGCGGGTCCGGGTCGAGGGGGCCGAGGCTCTTCATGCACCCCCGCCCCCTCCTCCTCCTGGTGCCTCGAATCCTGATAAGCCTGGAGATGGCTCTGCTGGTGGCCAGAATCCTAGTGGTGGTACTGATGCACATTTCACTCGCTCTGAGTGGGACGGTATGGAGCCTCAGGTCTGTGAGCTGTTTAAGAACAATGCCCCCATGGGAGAGGCTCCGAAAGATGCGTCAGAGGCGTCGATGGATGGTGGGGATGGCTTGCTCCGGGTTGACAAGGGGACGACGGCGCCTGTTGGCACGCCGGTCTCTGGCGTTTGCTCTAACATGCCGGCCCAGCCTATCTCTCCTACGACCTCGGGGATTGAAGACCAGCCCATTTCTCTAGCTCGTATGGATATTGCCCCTGCTAGCAAGAAGAAGACCTCGGTCAGGAAGTTTTCCGCCAAGAACAGGGCGTCGTCGTGCTCCAAACAGTTCGTGGCTGGGTTGTGCCATCGTTTTGAAGCTGATCTTGGGGCGATGTCTGGTTCTGCCTCGGGTGCTGCTGCACCCTCCCCTGCAGCTAGCTCTCCGCCGATCCGTTCACCCACCTCCACAGCTCGCAAGGGCCATTGGATTCGGGATTCCGGGGAGCCGGCGGCGGTGCGTGCGGAGCGCCGTGCGGCGGCCAAGGATCTGCCTCGCCCAGGTACTTCTCCTCATCCTCCCTCTCCTCCTTCCTCTCCTGTACGGTTGGTTTTGCCTGCATTCTCTGATGACCATCTATTACACGTTCTATCTGATGTGGGGGTCTCTATCGATCTGGAATTTGGCTCTCCTTCTTCTATCATTTCTCTCATTCGAGCTAATGAATTGGCCCAAGCGGCTATTGCTAAGGCCAAGGAGTCGGCTGCGGCGAACGTAGTTGCTGCAGATCGGGCCATGGTGGGGGGCGACAATGGTAGGGGCCAGGCTCGTCCTTCTTCCACCAAGAGGGGTACCTCCAAGCGTGCTAAACCCTGCGTGGCCCCGTGCAGGTCCAGCCTTCGCATTAAAAACCTTTCTTTTAAATGAAAGCTTTATTCTGGAATATAAGGGGTTTCGGTGCTAGGGGCGCTGTGACCAGCTTAAGGATTTAGTTAGAGGTGAAAATATTGACATTATCGAGCTGGTTGAAACGTTCAAGGAATCCTTTTCTCCCAACAAACTCTCTGCCGTTGCAGGGATGGATAGGTTTGACTGGAACTGTCTTCCTGCTTCGGGCCATTCAGGTGGGATTCTTATTGGCACTAAACGTGATCTATTTGATTTTGTGACCTTCGATCATGGTATTTTTTGGGCTAGCACAGTTGCCCACCATCGGCGTTTTAACACTCTCTGGGAAATTATGGTTGTTTATGGGCCTGCTGATCATTCTATTTCTTCGCTTTTCCTTGATGAGATCACGGCCAAAATTGAGGCTTGTACCCTGCCTATTCTGGTGGGAGGGGATTTCAACCTTTTACGCTCTCCCGCGGATAAAAGTAACCTCAACTTCTCTTGGCCTCTTGCCGATGCTTTCAATGGGTTCATTAGGGATTGCGCCTTACGTGAACTATATACCTAGGGTCGGAGCTCGTTTTTCCTGGACTAATCATCAGGCTAACCTGGTCCGATCGGTGTTGGATCGCATTTTCATTTGCTCGAACTAGGACTCCTTATTCCCTCGTGCGTCCTTGAAAGCTAGAGCGATCGTTGGCTCTGATCACGCTCCTCTTATTTTAGACGCGGGTCTGGACAATACCTCTCTCTCCTCTCATTTCCAGTTCGATGCTTCCTGGCTTTTGGTTGATGGGTTTGTAGATATGCTCGCTAACAAGATCTCTGTGCTGCTTGCATCTTTTAACCGGTTCTTTGGACCCATGGACGACTGGCTCAAATGTTCATATGCGATTCGCAAATTTCTACGTGGCTGGGCTCGTAATAGGGCAGCGGAGGCCCATCATGAGAAAGTCACCCTGGAGGCCCAGATTGCTTATTTGGATGTCGCAGCGACGGACATGGCCTTTCGGAGAGAGATTGGTCTGTTCGTTATGCCTTAGAGGAGGCCTTGATGCAGTTGCATCATCAGGCTGAGATCTACTGGCGCCAAAGGGGCACTTTGAACTGGACCCTTAAGGGCGATTCCCCTGCTGCATATTATTTTGCCATTGCCAATGGCAGGAGGAGAAGGTGCTCGATTGACAGCCTCCTTATTAATGGTGTTAAAGTTTCGGACCAGACTCAAATCCTTACGCATGTGGTTGAATTCTTCTCTTCCCTCCTCTCTGCCAAGCCGGCGTCCGGCCTCTCGATCTCTCCATCTCTGTGGGACGCGTCTTCTAGGATATCTAGGGCTGACAATGATGCCCTCCTTCTGCCTCTCTCTGAGGAGGAGATTTGGGAGGTCATCCGATCTGCAAATCCCAACGCGGCATCGGGCCCAGATGGTTTCTCTATCCCCTTCTTTAGGAAGTTCTGGCAGCAGCTTCGGCCTTTGGTGTGTAAGATCATTCAAGGCTTTTGCTTAGGGACTGTGGACATCTCCCGCCTTAATTATGTTTTTATCACACTCATCCCTATGGTTAAAGGGGCTGATCTGATCTCTCAGTTTAGACCTATTGCCCTCATTAATAATTTTGTGAAATTTCCGGCTAAGGGTTTTGCCACTCGCCTATCTCCTGTTGCTCACAGAACTCTTAGCCCGTACCAATCGGCCTTCGTCAAAGGGAGATTCATTCTTGACGGGATCCTTTGCCTGCACGAAATTGTACACGATCTCAGGATTCATAAATCTAAGGCGGTGATTCTGAAATTGGACTTTGAAAAAGCGTACGACTCGGTCAGTTGGCCCTTTCTTAGGCAGGTTCTACTTGCCAAGGGCTTTGATGGAGCCTATGTTCACAGAGTTATGCAGTTGGTCTCAGGTGGCCACACGGCGATATTCGGTTAATGGCCAGGTTAGTAATTTTTTCGCCAATGGCAGGGGCCTAAGTCAAGGGGATCCTGCCTTACCTCTTTTGTTTAACTTCGTGGCGGATGCTCTCTCTCAAATCCTATCCAGAGCTGCCTCGTGCGGCCACATCTCTCCTATCATCTCCCACCTTATCCCTGAGGGCGTCACGCATCTCCAGTACGCGGACGACACTATCATTATGGTGGAATTGAATGATTCGTGCCTTGCCCACCTTAAGTTCATCTTGATGTGTTTTGAAGCCTTATATGGGCTTAAGATCAACTTCCCCAGAAGCAAGGTCATTGTTATTGGTGTGGATAATTTGGAGGCATTACGGGTGGCCCAACTCCTGAACTGCAACTTGGGCTCCGTTCCCTTTAAATATCTGGGCCTCCAAATTTCCTCGAACAAATTATGTGCCAAGGAGTTCGCTCCTGTCGTTACTAAGGTGGGGAACAGGGTGTTGCCTTGGCGGGGCAGATACAACACAAATGCTAGGAAGGTTGCCCCTATTGATGCCTGTCTTTCTTCCCTACCTATGTTCATCATGGGATTCTATCTCTTGTCTGCTGGTACTCATGATGGTTTTGATAAGCATAGGGGTGCTTTCTACTGGAATTCTTCAGACAATAAACGAAAATATAGGTTGGTTAAGTGGAAAATTATTTGCAGACCCAAAAACCTTGGGGGGTTGGGGATCATTAATACTGCTACTATGAACAAATGCCTCATGATCAAATGGTGGTGGAAAATCATGACCACGGATGCTGGCACCTTGTGGTTATCCATTCTTAAGGCTAAGTACTTCCCTACCTCGAATCCCATGTTTGCCTCTTCTCGGGGAGGGTCTCAATTTTGGAAAGACCTTGTCAAGGTTTGCCCCTTTTCTAAGGAACACGTCAAGTTTGTGGTTGGTAACGGTGCTTTGACTCCTTTTTGGCTTGACTGGTGGTGTGGAGACTCTACCCTCTCGGTGGCCTTCCCCACGTTGTTTTCTTACTGTCCGAACCCGGATATCTCCATCGCGGAGCTATCTGCTAATAATTGGGACATTGCCTTCCATCGCTCGTTGTCCCCTGCAGAGTTGGATGACTGGCAGCGTCTTGTTGCCCTCATCCCCGTGCTCTTGGAGACAGAAGATTCGGTGGTCTGGCCCCACTCTTCGTCTGGCCGCTTTTCTGTTAAGCCTCTTTATTCCAAGCTCATCGAGGGCACCCCCCACTAATAGGTTCAAACCGATTTGTCGTGCCCGTATCCCCCCTAAGGTGAAGATCTTTCTTTGGCAAGCTTTCAGGGGCCGTCTGCCTACGGCCGATCAAATCCGTAAACGCAATGGCCCAAGCTCGGATAGATGTGCACTGTGCGGAGCCCTGGAGGACATGAACCACATTTTCTTCCACTGTGTTTTGGCCAAGTTGGTTTGGTGTTGCTTTAGGTCGTGGCTTCAGGTGTCTTGGGCTCCCTCTTCCTTTTCTGGGCTTCGGGCTCTCTCCAATGGCCTAGTTGGGGTTACCAAGCGGCTATTTTGGGTCGGCCTTGCTGCGGTCTGTTGGGCCCTGTGGACAACTAGAAACAAGTTTACAATTGAGCATATTTTTCCTTCTAAACCTGCTGATTGCTTATTTAAATCATGCCTATTCCTGCAGCAGTGGAGATCATTGACTAAGACGGAAGACCGAGACGCTTTCGACCTACTATCCTCTAAAATTCGGGCTTCGACGTCTTCTTTATCGCGGCAGGAGCCAGGTGGCTAGTTGTCCTGGATGATCTTTTGACTTAGTTGTTGGCTTCGTCTGCTTTTCGTTTTTGGTTCATGTCTCTTAGTTCCGGCCTATGTGCCGAGGTTGTGGCCTGTGAGCCCTGTACCCCGTACTCTCGTTATGACTTTGGTTGTGGTCGTTGTTGTGTGGCCTGTCTGGAACGCTGCCTGGTGGCTTTATTTATAAAGTCGAACTGATGCCTTTCCTCTAAAAAAATGTTGTTACGCACTTTGTGGGACTATTAGTAGTTAGAAATATGGTTTACCATCTGCGCCGCCGCCTAATCCTCCGGACGCCATGGCCGCCACCCTGAGCCCGCCTCCACTCCTCGAGGGCGAAGTCCACGACACGCCAGACTGGGTCCTCCTCGACACCCTGGGCTACATCGCCAGATGCCCCAACGCCACCTTTGCCGAGAGCTCCACCGGCTCCGGCCACCGCGTCGAAGTGTCCTTCTGCACCGTCCGGCCGCCCCACGTCTCCCACTTCTGCGTCCACATCCCGGGTGTGGAACCATCCAACTACCTGATGGCTCCCAGGGTCATCAGCGCGGAGGCCAACGTCATCCTCTTTTGCCTTTCTGTGTGCCCCTATTCCCGCGACTACTTCCTCTACCGGGCGCACCCTCGAAAGCCATCGCTGGACCTTCTTCCGCATCCCTACCCCAACACCTTCGGCGACCAAGAGATCGCCCTCCTGAGCTTCGACGACGACGAGTACGCCGTGGCCGCTCTCACAAGCAGGTGCGGCGAGGAGGATGAAGGCACACTCATAAACGAGAGAGAAGTCCATATTACAACCCCGAACTACCACCAAAGTCTAAAACACAACCCTGAACTACGAAACCGTCTAGATTACAACCCTGAACTTTCAAAACCAGGCAAAAAACAACCCTGGACTGGTTTTTGACCGATTTTGACTAGTCAACGTCACAGTCAATGTCCAGTCATCTGCCACATCAGCACGTCCCCACCTAAACCTATCCCCCCCCCCTCTCTCTCTCTCTCTCTTCTCACCCATCTCTCCCTCCAGTGCACAGCCGCCGCCGCCTCCAACCCTCCCCCGCGCTGGATCCAGCCGCCGCTCAGCCCGACCCACCGGCCACCGCCACCACCGCCCCTCGTCGCCTACGAGCGGCGACCGTCGCCGCCGCCCTGCCCCGAGGAGCCCATGAGTGACCCCGCGCCGCCACCAACCCTCCCCCGCGCTGGATCCGGACGCACGCAGCGCCGCCACCAACCCCTGCCGGAGCCGGATCCGGCCGTCACAGGACCCCCGCCCCGCCACCAACCCTCCCCCGTGTTGGATCCGGCCGCCAGACGCACGCAGCTCCGCGGCGCACATGAGCACGCACGCGAGCTCGGCGGCCAGCGCGAGCGCGAGCACGCACACACGAGCTTCGGGCGCGGGCACGAGCGCCGGAGGCGTGATCTTTGGGGGCGGGCGCGAGGACCTCGGCCACGGGCACTAGCGGTGGAGGCTCCGGTGGCAGGCGAGCGAGCTCCTGTGCGGCCGTGGCGGCGTTGGCGGGATGGCCGCGGCCATGGCTGAGGCGAGCGGGCGGCTCGAGCGGAGCTCGGCCAGGAGGAGGAGAGGAGCGGAGGGGAAAAGGAGGAGGGAGGAGGGCGGCGCAGGTGGCGGGGCTCGCCGGCCGGCGGTGTGATCTGGCGGGTGCGGCGCGAGGCTCGCGTACGAGCGTCTCCCGCGGGGCGCTGCAGGGAGCTCGGGCTGCTGTTTTATTTTTATTTTTTTATTTTTAATGCTGATGTAGCAGATGACTGGACATTCACTAGTCAAAATCGGTCAAAAACCAGCCCAGGGTTGTTTTTTACCCGGTTTTGAAAGTTCAGGGTTGTAATTTAGACGGTTTCGTAGTTTAGGATTGTGTTTTAGACTTTAGTGATAGTTCGAGGCTGTAATATGGACTTCTCTCTAAATGAGACGGAGTTCGACCTCCACCTGTACCGCTCCTCCAAAGCTCACGAGGGGTGGACCTCCAAGGTGGTGTCGGTGGCGGAGCCACTGAGGGACAGCGTGTGCCCCGTGGGTCGTGGCCGGTATCACAAGACAACGAAGGTGATCACGCTCGGGCGCGGCATGGTCGGCTGGGTTGACCTCTGGCGAGGCATCCTTGTCTGCAACGTGCTCCAGGAGGACCCCGTCCTCCACGACGTGCCGCTGCCGCTGCCGGCGAGGGGTAACTGGAGACTCTACCGCCAATTCCGCCCGTACCTCATCCGGAACATCACCGTCAGCCTGCGCAAAGGCTCCATGAAGTACGTCGAGATCGAAGTCTGCCCACGGGCTGCCCCTGACCACCCTCCGGAGTCCTACGTCGAGTGGTTTCGCCAAAAGCGTCGCGAAGAGCAGCACCAGTGCGGAGCGTCTTGTGCAGGCTGGAAGGCCACCACATGGAGCCTATCGACGTCGATTGTTCCATCGGCGGATTGGAGCTCTGAGTGCACCTTCCATCTTGCTGACATCGCTGTCGACCCAGTGCATTCTGAGCTGCTGCCTAGGCCGCCGCACGGCATCAGCGACAGCCCCGCCGAGGCAACATTACTGCAGCAACTCATCGTTGGTTTCCCCACCCTGAGCATGGACGATGATGTTGTCTACGTGCTGTCTAAGGGCTGCCCCAAGGGTCTGATGGAAGTGGTGATTGCTATTGACATGAGGAAGAAGAAGGTGCAAGGAGTTGCTAAGCTTGTTAAAGGAAAGGACTTCACTTTTATGCGTAACTGCACCAGTGAAATCTCCAAATATCTTGGTAAACAAGACACAAGAGAAGCTTGATAAACAAACTTAAGGTCATATATGCAGGAATTTACTCAGTAGAAAGAGGCGTTCTGGCAGCTGATCAACATTGAATATGGATGGGAATATTGGCTATTGACAACTTTATATAGCTGCTGCACAATCTTGGATGTGTATCTGCTTACTATTAAACATTGTTTAGGTATTTTTTGTTTAATGTAATGAACTCTTGTGGTACTTTGCTTTAAGAAAAAGAAGATGTTCTTCTGTCAATGGCTGCACTACGGTGCCTTAAGGCTTTCTTTCGCAAAAATGCCTACACACTCTTCACCAAGACAAAGATATTGAAATCCAGAACACAACCAATCTAAACCTTGTGCCCCAATCTTGACACTTCAAATTGTGCCATACATGACCACCTTTTATTTTTCTGAATATACAAAGGACATGAGAGTACTAGTGCCAGTTCTGATACAAGTTAGTGTGTTGCTTTCAGGTTGCCCCAAGTAAAATTAAGCACCGCTCGCGTAAAATACTAGTGCAGTCACTATGGCCAAATAATTTGCAGAGATCGATGATGGATACCTCAGTTTGGTCGTATATTTTGATCTACTGCACCCAACTTTTGTGTACAAATGGCTGGTCAAGTTCAGGTGGTCAGGTCGGCAGCTAGCACGTACATGAGCGAGTAACCTACTTCAGAGATGCATTATGAAGGAAAAAGTGTAAGGAAACAAAGTACACTGATTAGAGCATCTGCCAACATCAGCTCAAATGGTGGACTTAAGACTATGCTTACGTTGTCTCTTAGTGAAGCTAGATACTAGTAGCACACTATACAAGACGGACCACGACAATACTGAAATTTTAAGTCGCGGCACAAGGAGAAGAAAATTTGACCCCTTTCGTGCATGCCTTTGTCCGGTCCAATGTTTACCTGATGCACTCAAGGTTTTTTTTTATTTTTTTGCCAAACTGTAGCCCTCAAGGAGGGCTAACCTTTATTAACTTAGCATCCTAAACAGTGTACAGAAATCAGATTTCCCAAAAGGAAAGAGATGGCTTCAAGAGCCATTTTGAATTACATCTGGACACTTTTCTGCATTGGATAGAGCATCTAGGGCAATAACCAATCCGAAAAGAAGAAAAAACACCCCTGCGTCGCCCTTCTCTGGCGACACGGGGGGCGACTCCCCTCGAGCGCCGCCGGGCCATACCCCTCCCCTTCTCATCTCGTCGCTGCCGGAGGCGCTCCGCCGGCGAAGCCCGGGCGGGCTCCGGTGAGGGCGGCGGCGGGGCCTCTCCCTGGGTACCCTCCGTTCTTCTCCTCCCCTCCTCGCTGGGTGTGGCGGCTGCGCGGCGGGGCCTCTCCCTGGGTACCCTCCGTTCTTCTCCTCCCCTCCTCGCTGGGTGTGGCGGCTGCGCGGCGGCGCGCGCCCGATCTGCGAGGTCCGGCGGCGGGGAGTGACGAAGACATGTACCTAGGGTAGGGTAATAGGCCTGACCTAGACACCCTTACCCGAGGACACTGCCCTAAGGCCAAGGACATTCAAAGGATAGCACCATCTACCGACTGAAATCGCCACAGGGTGCAACCCACTCGACCAACAGTTCACTCGAATAACCCAATTCCATTCGACCGGGGTGTACTCACTCGACCGCACCAGAAACCACTCGGAAGACAGAAGATCTAAGGTCACTCAAGATGGCAAGGGTCAGGCGTTCACTCCGTAGTCTTAATGATCATTTATTTGCCTTTATTGCTGGCGTTATCAGTAACGTCCTGTCTTTATAGACATTGAATCCCTTCTAATGTGGGACGGTTGGGGTCCTGGCGCACTCTATATAAGCCACCCCCCTCCTCAGGCACAAGGGTTGGCACCCCCTGTAACTTCACGCATAATTCAATCGACCGAGCCTCCGGGCACCGAGACGTAGGGCTGTTACTTCCTCCGAGAAGGGCCTGAACTCGTAAATCTTGCGTGCACAACCTCACCGTAGCTAGGATCTTGCCTCCTCATACCTACCCCTCCATTCTACTGTCAGACTTAGAACCACGACAGTTGGCGCTCACCGTGGGGCTGGTGTCTTAGCGACTTTCCGGTGAGGTTGCGCTTTTCTCCGGTTCCCATCATCATGGTTTCGGGTGGAGGTTTGGCTGAGGGCCACGAGATCCGTCTCGGCGCGCTCGTCTTCATCGCCGACGACTCCGCCTGGCTCCAGGAAGCCCCCCTCGACGTCGAGACGTTCCCCGTCCGCGGGGCGACGCACTTTCGCGCATGTGTCCGCGGCGTCCTTCTGCGGCAGCCGTCGACCCAATATCGGTCGTTTCCTACGGCGTCTTCGTTCCCCGCTGTTCGCCGTCGCAAGCGATCCGGTCGATCGCGGCTTCAGCGGTGGGTGAAGCATGCAGTGGCACGTCAATCGGCCACCCCTCAAGTCGCGGAAATCGAGCCCGATGAATCTCTCTATGGCCCGTTCGATCTGTCGACTGGCTCCGTCGAGAATCTGTCCGAGTGCGACAGCAGCGATCCTGCGGCGGAGGTCCTGATGGTCGACACGCCGCGTAGCCCACCTGGCATGCGTCACAACGGAGGCGGCGACGGCGGTGGCGATCCGTCGCGTGTTCACGAGGAATACCACCCCGAAACCCTCTCTTCACAGCGAAGGGAGGAACTTCACCGCCGTAACGAGGAAGCACTCCACACGCCCATCGTCGGAGAGACCTCTGAGGCTCGGGCCTTGGAGGCGGCACGCTTGGCCACTTTGGCTGAACGCACTCGACTGGAAAATCTTCAGCATGCACTCGACGAACGTGCTCGGCAGCGGATTCCTGAGTCCAGTCGACGGCGACAATTGTTCCCTCCTGAACCTCAGGTATACCGCACTCCGATTCAGAATCTTGCAGCCGCAGCTCGTATAGCAGAATCCATCCAGCCATCCCAGTCAGAAGCTGGACGAGGTTTGATGCAGATCCGGGCTCTGCTCCGGGCGGCAAGAGACCAAAACACTGCAGTATCACAGTCGCGTAACAGAATCCATAGCAGATCTGTGGTGGCTGACACAGTTCAGTCGGCTCACAGCCCAAGATCGCCTCCGCGGCGTGAAGGGCGGGTACATCGCCAGGATCAGCACTTGGGTCGGATCCACGAGCAGTACGATCATCGACTCGGCCGTGATGACCGCCGTCGAGCGCCTACACCCCCTCCGAGAAGCGGATCATATGTGCCCCGGCACTATGATGACAGGCGCCCGTACAGCGGAGGGTGGAGGACGCCGGTCGACCCAAGAGAGCCAGGGTTTGATGCGAGGTCAATTTTAGTGCAAGGTTTGGTCGACAGGAACCGAGCACACAGAGAGGGGCAAGGCAGAGATCGCTCGAGTGGAAGCAGGATTCATGTTTCGGGTCCCGAGTGTTTTAGCAGAGCTATCAGAGCCGCTGAGATCCCCCCCAACTTCAGGTTGGCGACTGGGGTTAGTAAGTTCACCGGTGAGTCGAAGCCTGACACTTGGCTGGAAGATTACCGAGTGGCTGTCCAGATCGGCGGTGGAAATGATGAGGTAGCTATGAAACACCTTCCTCTCATGCTAGAAGGGTCGGCCAGAGCATGGCTGAATCAGTTGGCTCCAGGCAGTATATTCAGCTGGGAGGAGTTAGCCCGAGTGTTTGTCAGAACATTCGAGGGCACATGCAAACGACCTGCGGGGTTGACAGAATTGCAACATTGTGTACAGAAGCCGAATGAAACTCTGAGGGATTACATCCAAAGATGGACCACATTACACCACACAGTAGAAAATGTATCCCAACACCAAGCAGTTTGTGCCTTCAAGGAAGGCGTTCGGTATCGAGAGCTTAACTTGAAATTCGGTCGGACAGGAGATATGTCTCTGACCCGAATGATGGAAATAGCCACCCGGTACGCTAATGGTGAAGAAGAGGACCAACTCCGTAGTGGGAAGGGCAAGCCAGTCGCCCAAGACACTGGAGTGGGTCGGAAGCAGAAACGCAAAGCCGAGCCAGCAGGTCCAGGTGAAGCTGCAGTTGTAACTCAAGGGAAATTCAAGGGGAAGCCCAAGGGACCCTGGATCCCCAAGAAGGTGAAAGATCAGGCTGGGAACGATGTGTTGGACTTGCCATGTCACATTCACACCAAGAAGGATGAAGAGGGAAATCTGATTTATCCCAAACATACCACTCGACAATGTCGGCTCCTGATCCAGCAGTTCCGAGAGAAACAGCCCAATGAAAAGGAAAAAGAGTCTGACAAGGATGGTGATCAGGAAGAAGATGATGACGGTTTCCCTAACGTCAATTCCACTTTGATGATTTTTGCTGACATTGAGAGTAAAAGTCGACTGAAAGTCATCAACAGAGAGGTAAACATGGTTGCTCCGGCAACGACGACATATTTGAAATGGTCAAAGACTCCCATCACATTCGACCAATCTGACCACCCACCGCACGTCGCCACCCCCGGGAGGCAAGCGTTGGTGGTCGACCCGGTCGTTGGGGGCACCCGACTGACCAAAGTCTTGATGGATGGTGGCAGCGGCTTGAACATTTTGTATGCAGAGACTCTTCGTGGGATGGGCGTTCCGACGTCCAGGCTCAGTGAGAGCAACATGCGGTTCCACGGTGTCATTCCAGGGAAGAAAGCTGATTCACTCGGACAGATCACTCTTGACGTGGTTTTCGGCGACTCAAAGAATTACCGCAAGGAGAAGCTGACATTTGAAGTTGTGGATTTTCACAGTGCCTATCATGCTATTCTGGGCAGAACTGCATATGCCCGTTTCATGGCTCGACCGTGTTACGTGTACCTCAAGCTGAAGATGCCTGGCCCCAGGGGCGTGATCACGGTCACTGGCAATCGGCAACGAGCAGAAGAGTGCCTCCAGAAGGGCTCTAAGATTGCCGATGAACAGATGGCAGCGATTGAAATGGAAGAATATAAGAAGACTGCAGATCCGAGTGATTTGTTGCGCGCTAAGAAGCCTGCTTCCGAGTCTGCATTTCAGTCGTCCGGTGAAACAAAGCCTGTTCACATTCACCCGACCGATCCCAGTGCTGCACCGACTCATATCTCAACAACACTCGACAGCAAATAGGAAGAAGCGCTCATCCAGTTCCTCCGTGAGAACTGGGACATCTTCGCATGGAAGCCGTCTGACATGCCGGGTGTACCCAGGGGGCTGGCTGAGCACCGTTTGCGAGTTGATCCAAAGGCAAAACCCGTGAAAGAGCACCTCCGTCGGTCCGCTGCGGAGAAGAGAAAGGCAATCGGCGAAGAGGTGGCTCGGCTTTTGGCAGCTGAGTTCATCCGTGAGATTTACCACTCCGAGTGGCTCGCCAATGTTGTCATGGTTCCCAAGAAAGATGATTCACTCCGTATGTGCATTGATTTCAAGCATATCAATTGGGCCTGCCCGAAAGATCATTTTCCTCTCCCCCGCATCGATCAGATAGTCGACTCAACAGCGGGATGTGAACGATTGTCCTTCCTGGATGCATATTCCGGGTACCATCAGATCCGACTGTATGGACCTGACGAAATAAAAACAGCTTTTATCACCCCATTCGGGTGCTTTTGCTACATCACCATGCCCTTTGGTCTCAAAAATGCTGGTGCCACATTCATGCGCATGATACAGAAGTGTCTGCTAGCTCAAATCAGTCGGAATGTGGAAGCATACATGGATGACATCGTGGTTAAGTCGCGCAAAGGTTCCGACCTGCTGACTGACCTTGCCAAAACCTTTGCCTATTTGAGAAGATATGATATCAAGCTTAATCCGTCGAAGTGCACATTTGGAGTTCTAGGTGGAAAGTTACTCGGTTTCCTCATTTCCGAACGTGGGATCGATGCAAACCCAGAGAAAGTTGGTGCAATCCTCCGAATGAAACGCCCTGTGCGTGTACACGACGTTCAGAAGCTTACTGGTTGTTTGGCCGCTTTGAGTCGATTCGTCTCTCGCCTCGGTGAAAAGGCATTGCCTCTTTACCGACTGATGAAGAAATCTGATAAGTTCGAGTGGACTCCTGAAGCTGACGCAGCGTTTGCAGAGCTCAAAGCCCTGCTTTCCACCCAGCCGGTGCTTGCTGCTCCAATCAGCAAAGAGCCTTTACTGCTTTATATAGCAGCCACTGGACAGGTTGTCAGTATAGTACTCACGGTCGAGCGGGAAGAAGAAGGTAAAACCTACAAGGTTCAACGCCCAGTGTATTATATTTCTGAAGTCTTAACTCCATCCAAGCAGAGATATCCACATTATCAGAAGCTTGTCTATGGAATCTACTTGACCACGAAGAAGGTTGCACATTACTTCTCAGATCATTCGATTACAGTCATCAGCGATGCTCCGTTGTCAGAAATTCTGAACAACAGAGATGCAACTGGCCGAGTGGCAAAGTGGGCGATTGAACTCCTTCCGCTGGATATCAAGTTCGAGGCAAAGAAAGCGATCAAGTCTCAAGCGATAGCAGATTTCCTCGTCGAGTGGATTGAACAACAGTTACCGACCCAAATACAATCGGAACATTGGACTATGTTCTTCGACGGGTCCAAGATGTTGAATGGTTCAGGCGCTGGAGTGGTCCTGGTATCTCCACGAGGCGACAACCTCAGATATGTTCTCCAGATTCACTTTGATTCCTCCAACAATGAAGCTGAATATGAGGCACTCTTGTATGGGTTGCGTATGGCCATTTCACTCGGCGTCCGCCGCCTAATGGTTTACGGTGACTCAGATTTAGTGGTTAATCAAGTGATGAAGGAGTGGGACGTCAGGAGCCAAGCTATGACTGGTTATTGCAATGCGCTGAGAAAGTTAGAAAAGAAGTTTAAAGGGCTAGAGCTCCACCATATACCCCGACTGAAGAATCAAGCAGCCGATGACTTGGCGAAGATAGGATCCAAGCGGGAGCCTATTCCCAGCAATGTGTTTTTGGAGCATATTCACGCACCATCAGTTCAAGAAGATCCCTTCACAGAAGAGCCCCCATAGCCTAAAAGTTCCACTGATCCGACTGAAGTTGAAATCCCAGCTGTGGTCGACTTGATCATGGAAGTTTTGATTGTTATTCCAGATTGGACAGTGCCGTATATCGCATATATTCTCAGGAAAGAGCTTCCAGAGGATGAAGAAGAGGCCCGCCAGATTGTCCGTCGATCCAAAGCCTTCACAATAATGGGGGAGCAACTCTATAGAGAAAGTGTCACTGGGGTCGTTCAGAAATGCATCACTCTGGAAGAAGGCCGAATGATCCTCGATGATATTCACTCGGGAACCTGTGGTCACCATGCGTCTTCTCGGGCCATCGTGGCCAAAGCGCATCGAGCAGGGTTTTATTGGCCGCGGGCAAATGAGATGGCAAAGGAGATAATTGACAAATGTGAGGGCCGTCAGTTCTACTCCAACATGTCCCACAAACCCGCTTCAGCCCTGAAGACCATTCCACTCGTCTGGCCATTCGCTGTTTGGGGTTTGGATATGGTGGGACCTCTGAAGACTGGCAGGAGTGGTTTCACCCATGTGCTTGTAGTAGTCGACAAGTTCACCAAGTGGATCGAAGCTAAACCTGTCAAAAACCTGGATGCAAGTACTGCGGTCAGCTTCATCAGAGGGTTAACATTTAGATATGGAGTCCCACACAGCATCATCACGGATAATGGGTCGAACTTTGATTCTGATGAGTTTCAAGCTTTCTGTGCATCCCAAGGTACTCGGGTCGACTATGCTTCAGTCGCCCACCCTCAGTCGAATGGACAGGCAGAAAGAGCGAACGGTTTGATTCTCAAAGGTCTGAAACCTCGATTGATGCGCGACCTCAAACATGCGGCCGCGCTTGGGTAGATGAGCTACCGTCAGTCCTTTGGGGATTGAGAACAACACCAAATCGGTCGACTGGTCGAACCCCCTTCTTCATGGTCTATGGGGCTGAGGCTGTGCTGCCGAGTGACTTGCTTCACAATGCGCCCCGAGTAGAACTTTTTTCAGAAGCTGAAGCAGAACGAGCTCGAGAAGATGCTATTGATCTTCTGGAAGAAGAAAGAGAGATGGCCTTGATCCGATCGACCATTTATCAGCAAGACCTTCGTCGATTATATGCCAGAAATGTGAAGGGTCGAGCATTTCAGGAAGGGGACCTTGTGCTCCGAGTGGACCAGCAACGGCCTCACAAACTTGCCCCCGCTTGGGAAGGTCCCTTCATCGTCACCAAGGTGCTCCACAACGGAGCATATCACCTCTACAACGTGGAGCATAATAAAGACGAGCCACGCGCTTGGAATGCGGAGCTACTCCGCCGTTTTTATACTTAAGTGTTCAGACTGATGAGATGTAATAAAGAGTACCTTTCAGTTCGTTTATCAAAGACATGGTTTTACAGTCTCCTAAATGATTGTTGTTACTAATACATGTGTCCAAAATCCCCTAGTGGGTGGCTTAGCCGCGAATCCGATTCGCCTAAGTTTAAAAAATCCTACCGAGTGATGAGCAACCCTCTCACTCGGGGGCTTAGCTGCAGTCCTGTACTCGCCTAAGTTTAAAAAATCCTACCGAGTGATGAGCAACCCTCTCACTCGGGGGCTTAGCTACAGTCTTGTACTCGCCTAAGTTTTAAAAAATCCTATCGAGTGATGAGCAACCCTCTCACTCGGGGGCTTAGCTGCAGTCTTGTACTCGCCTAAGTTTAAAAAAATCCTACCGAGTGATGAGAACCCTCTCACTTGGGGGCTTAGCTACAGTCTTGTACTCGCCTAAGTTTTAAAAAAATCCTACCGAGTGATGAGCAACCCCTCACTCGGGGGGTTAGCTGCGTCCTGTACTGCTAAGTTTAAAAAATCCTACCGAGGTGATGAGCAACCCTCTCACTCGGGGCTTAGCTGCCGTCTGTACTCGCCTAAGTTTTAAAAAATCCTACGAGTGTAGACAACCCTCTCACTCGAGGGGCTTAGCTGCAGTCCTGTACTCGCCTAAGTTTAAAAAATCCTACCGAGTGATGAGCAACCCTCTCACTCGGGGGCTTAGCTGCAGTCCTGTACTCGCCTAAGTTTTAAAAATCCTACCGAGTAATGAGCAACCCTCTCACTCGAGGGCTTAGCTGCAGTCCTGTACTCGCCTAAGTTTAAAAAATCCTACCGAGTGATGAGCAACCCTCTCACTCGGAGGCTTAGCTGCAGTCCTGTACTCGCCTAAGTGTAAAACGTGCTCCATCCTGATCTGCAAGGACAACGAGGTGCAGGTCGTCCACGATCCTCTCCTCAGAACTGCGTCTGTTCCGAGTGAAGATACAAGTTCCACTCGGAAATAAAAACAAGCATATTTAAGGGCAAACTAAGTTTGGACGAGGGAGCTTAAAAGTACTCGGGCATCAGGCCCGAAGGAGTTTTACGGTTACAGAATCACTCGGCATACCGAGGCAAATTGAACCGGATCATAAAAGTTCGGACGAAGGAGCTCAAAGTACTCGGGCATCAGACCCGAAGGAGTTTTATGGTTACAGAATCACTCGGCATACCGAGGCAAATTGAACCGGATCATAAAAGTTCGGACGAAGGAGCTCAAAGTACTCGGGCATCAGGCCCGAAGGAGTTTTACGGTTACAGAACCACTCGGCATACCGAGGCAAATTGAATCAGATCATAAAAGTTTCATTCACTCCGCGGAGGGGCTGGCAGGCTCGACAAACTCATCCAGGTCGATTCCATCTGCGATTCGAGCAGCAGCGGCAATGAAGGTCTCCATGAAAGACTGGAAGTCGAGTTTCTTGGTGTTGGTGACCTTGATTGCCGCTAGCTTCTCTTCTCTGGCTTCCTTGTAGTGGACGCGAACCAGGGACAAAGCTACGTCAGCACCGCATTGAGCAGCGGACTTCTTCCACTCTTGCACTCGACCAGGAATCTTGTTAAGTCGAGTCATCAGAGACTCGAGATTGTTTCGGAGCGTGTCCCCTGGCCAGAGCGCTGTGTCGATCCGCAAAACTGCAACCTTGAGTTGAGAAAGATATTCCAAGGCACTGGCAAGGCGAGACTCCAGTCGGAGCACATTCATGGCTGCTTCATCTTTGACAGGGGAGTTGATGGGGTCCAAGTTCGTCTCGACTCGCCCAGTTTCTTCCTCGAAGTCTTGACAGAATTCTGCACTCGCAGAGAAATAATGAGTCGACAGAGGTATGATGAGTCGACGAAAGCAAACCAATCGCATAGAGAAAAGTACCTTCAAGCATGAGTAATAATTTTTTGGCGAGTCCTCCCAGGTAGTTCTCCAGCTCGTCCCTCCTGCGGGTGATGTCTTCTACTTTGTCGGTCAGGGTCCGCTTGTCCTTCTTCAGACGAGTCACTTCTTTGTTGGCTTCGTCAAGAGCAGCCTTCAGCTTGGCATTCTCTCCCTCCAGCTGTCCGACTAAGGCCATCTTTTGGTCGGCAAGCGCCGCTTTGTCCTCGGCGGTTTTCTTCGCAACCGCAAGGTCAAGGTCCTTCTTCTCCAAAGCTTGTCTCATTGTTTCTAGAAAGAATAACATTCGAATCAGAAAAAGGAGGAGAGAAGATGGCAAGAGAACCGGTCGACAAGCTTTCCTTACCAGCAGCATCATCCTTAGCCTTCTGCAAGTTGTTTCGAGCCAACTCCAGGTCAAGATTGAGCTGGATTTGCTTCTCCTCCAAGTCGGCAAACCGGGCTCCAAGATCACAAGATTTCTGTGTTCAGAAGATAGTCAGTCGGCAGACACAAAGACTACTGCCGAATCAAACATTCGCCAATAGTCTCGGGGACTACACCCAGTGGGTGCACTCAGCGTGCCCCCACTGGTCCGACTCTTTCAATCGGCTTGGTCCGTCCAGTCAAAAAAAAAAACTCAGACCATAGCCGACTGCCCGCAGTCGACTACGGTCTCGGGGACTACACCCAGTGGGTGCACTCAGCGTGCCCCCACTGGTAAAGGTTCCACTCGGCATGATCTGCCCAGCCCGAGTGGAAAAGATCTGTTAAAAGACCCCCGCCGAATCAAACATTCGACGGCGGTCTCGGGGACTACACCCAGTGGGTGCACTCAGCGTGCCCCCACTAGTTCAGAGATTAGATCAGCACAACCTAGTCGACTCAAGTGGAAAAACTACTCAACAGAAATTAAAACACCCAGTGGGTGTACAGACTGACAATGGGTGTGCAATTAAGGTTCCAAAATGCTCATCCACGGACGTCTTGCTGATAAAGCAGCAGTTTCTAAATATCATATCCTAACAGAACAAGCGTCAAGATGGAGTTCAGTCGGAAGTAAGCTAACCTAGACATTGGCCTGAAGTGCTGAGCTGGCATCATAGGCAGCTTGACTGGCCTCGCGCACCACCTTCATCTGCTCCATCATAACGCCAGCCTGGCGTATAGCCTCCTTGGCAGCACTCACTTGGTCTTCTGGGACGTGATGGGCGGTGGGAGGTGCAGTCAGTGTATCAGTTGCAGTAGCTTGAGAGCTTGAGGCATGAAGTTGGACAGACGAAGCAAGGGCCGGCACAGTCGACGACGAAGGACGAACACTCGACAAGGGATTCGCAAAAGTAACGGTGACACGGTTGAAGTCCCCGGATTGCTGGATAGCTGGTTCCGTCGCCGGCGTCGACTGAGGCGTCTTGCTAGCTGGTACCTTCTTGACTGAGGTCCTGCTCCTCCTACCCACGAGTTTCTGTGGCTCATCTTCATCATCGTCTTGAAGTTCAATAACATTTTGCGGAGCTGCAAAAGAATCGACCACAAGAGTTCAGTCGACTGAAGAATTGGCTAACAAAGAAAAGATGAGATAACAGAGGTCATACCCGCTTTGGAGGTGACCGCGTCCTCCATCTCCTCGTCACCATCATCTTGGTAAGCAGAAGTCCCGGAGGTAGCAGCGCTGCAAATCTCAAGGTTCACTCGGTCAAGCAAGTGAATGGGTCGACAACTGATATAAGATTCTTCAAACAAAGGGTGAAAACGAAACGCTTACGCAGAGGCGACGGGAACGTCAACCTTGATCTTGGGCAAAGCCTTCCGTGGCTTTGACGGCGCGGTCTTGAGCTGCTTCGGAGCCTTCTCAGTCGGCACCGGAGAAGATGTCCGAGTGCGCTTCGAAGTCTGTCCAGTCGGTGCGGCCACCTTGCCCCGGATACTTGCTGGGTCGTGCTTGTGCTTGGAACGCTTTTCCGTGAGAGGTGGAGAATCGACCTCCTCCTCACTGCTCGAGTTTTCGTGCTCTTCATCACTCTCCCCATCGGAGTTCCAGTCGCCGCTGTCGCCTCCGCTCTCTTCTCCTTCCTAGATCTGCTCCCCGTTGGGCATCGAGTACATCTCAGTATATATCTGGGAAGCAAAGAATCGAACAAGCATCAGTCGGTTCCAAAGACAGTTTACAAATTAGAGTAAAAGTCACTCGACATCGAAGGTCTGACCTTGTCTGGTTCGTTATCAGCGCCGAGTGGCAGAATTCTCCTAGACCCCCTGGGGTTGTCTTTGTTTCCGGTAATGCTCTGCAGCCACCGCGCCACCGTCTCCTCGGCAACTTCCTCCGGGTGGATCCGAGCAGAATCATCGGCGCCCGAATACATCCACATAGGATGATCGCGGGCCTGGAGCGGCTGGATGCGGCGAGTGAGAAACACCTCTAGCAAATCCATGCCGGTCACGCCATCGCGGACAAGTTGGATTACGCGGTCAACCAACATGTTCACCTCCGCCTTTTCTTCTGGAGTCACTTTCAAGGAAGATGGCTTTTCAATTCGCCCCATGGTAAAGGGAGGAAGGCCAGTCGACTGACCAGGAGTTGGTTTGTCCTTACAATAAAACCAGGTCGACTGCCACCCTCTGACCGAATCGGGAAGAGTCATAGGTGGAAAAGTGCTTTTGCCTCTCATCTGGATCCCTAGACCTCCGCACATCTGGATCACGTGCGTCCTCTGATCACTCGGATTGGCCTTTTTCACAGACTGTGAGCGGCAAGTAAAGATGTGTTTGAAGAGATCTCAATGCGGTCGACAACCCAGGAAATTCTCACACATGGAGACAAACGCAGCAAGGTATGTGATGGTGTTCGGAGAAAAGTGATGAAGTTGAGCCCCGAAAAAGTTCAGAAAACCTCGGAAAAAAGGATGAGGGGGCAGAGAAAAACCACGGTCGACGTGGGTCGCGAGGAGGACGCACTCACCCTCCTGCGGCTGCGGCTCGGTCTCATCACCTGGCAGCCTCCAGGATCCATGGGTGATCAAGCCCCCCTTGACCAGATTCTCCATATCCTCTTGCTGAATCGTGGAGCGAATCCAATCGCCCTGGATCCAGCCGGGCGGCAGGCCGGATCTCAACGACGAGCCACCCCGACTCATCTTCTTGCCCTTCGCTACCGCCGTCGCTTTCTTCGCACGCTCCAAGGCCGCCGTCTTCTCCTTCCCCATCGTGGCAGTCTGCGCTCGGGCGGGGCGGCGGCGTCGAAGGTGGCGGCGAATGTGGTGGTGAAACAGGAGAAGAGGAAGGAGATGGGGAGCACAGTACCGGGCTCATCGACCCCGACGCCTTATATGGGCCTGCTCCCGAGTGGTTGACTAGTGGGCCCAGGCAATCCAGTCAAATCCCGCAACAGTCGCGCGCTGGATATGTGGCGAAAAAGGTGGCACGAGAATCGAGGCGTCCCTGCCTAACCCGCTCCGTCTACTGCGGCGCTCTCTGTCCCGTGCGCTTCTCCAAATTTCGAATCCCGTGAGATCCGGAAAGCAGCAGCGTGACCAATCGCGCCGAGGATCTTATACCATACCAACACTCAGAGCTTATCAGCAAAAATCACTCAACGACCTCTGAATGGACCCAGGCGACTGAAAATGAAGTTGAAGTTTTTACAAAGATCACCGGCCCGGTTAGGATGCCTCTGAAGCATATAAATCGGGTCGGAACCATCTTCAACCCCTTCTCCACTCGGACCCAGATCCATTCGGGGGCTAATGACGAAGACATGTACCTAGGGTAGGGTAATAGGCCTGACCTAGACACCCTTACCCGAGGACACTGCCCTAAGGCCAAGGACATTTAAAGGATAGCACCATCTACCGACTGAAATCGCCACAGGGTGCAACCCACTCGACCAACAGTTCACTCGAATAACCCAATTCCATTCGACCGGGGTGTACTCACTCGACCGCACCAGAAACCACTCGGAAGACAGAAGATCTAAGGTCACTCAAGATGGCAAGGGTCAGGCGTTCACTCCGTAGTCTTAATGATCATTTATTTGCCTTTATTGCTGGCGTTATCAGTAACGTCCTGTCTTTATAGACATTGAATCCCTTCTAATGTGGGACGGTTGGGGTCCTGGCGCACTCTATATAAGCCACCCCCCTCCTCAGGCACAAGGGTTGGCACCCCCTGTAACTTCACGCATAATTCAATCGACCGAGCCTCCGGGCACCGAGACGTAGGGCTGTTACTTCCTCCAAAAAGGGCCTGAACTCGTAAATCTTGCGTGCACAACCTCACCGTAGCTAGGATCTTGCCTCCTCATACCTACCCCTCCATTCTACTGTCAGACTTAGAACCACGACAGGGAGCAGCCGTGGTCCACGGCGGGCTGCTGGCTGCGGCTGGTGTCATCGTGGTGGCCCAGACGTGTGGTGGGGTGGATGCGGTGAGCCGGGGCTGGCGGCCAGATCTGCGCGCCGTGCGCGGCAGCGGGGATGGCTGGTGGTGCCGCCGTGGTTGCGTCCTGGCGGCGCGTCTATTGTTGCTTTGGCGGCAGGGCTGGCGGGTGGAGGTGCGGTCGGTGGTTGCGTGCTCTGTCGGACCTAGGCTTGGTCCCGGCGAGCGACGCGGGTTAGGGCAGCGGCCCGACGTGGTGGCTGCTCTGGTCGTGGGCTATGACGGCGCGGGGAGGTATGGTGGCTTCCCTGCTGCTTGGTGTCTACACGACAGCTCGGCAGTTCCGGCTGCTGCGACGGTTGGCTTCTCCGCCGGCATCGGTTCGTTTGCAGGTGGACTGTTTCGGCCTTCGATCCCTCTCCTCGGCGCCCGTGCGCTACTTTCGTCGAAGGGCTGGTCCTCTCCCAACTGCGTTCTGATACGTCTCCATCGTATCTATAATTTTTTATTGTTTCATGCCAATATTATACAACTTTCACATACTTTTGACAACATTTTATATGATTTATTAGACCAGCCTATTGATCCAGTGCCCAGTGTCAGTTCCTGTTTGTTGCATGTTTTTTGTTTCGCAGAATATCGATATCAAACGAAGTCCAAACGCGATAAAAATTTACAGAGAATTATTTTGGAATATTTGTGATTTTTGGGTGGTGGAATCAATGCAAATGGGGGCCCACAGCCACCACAAGACACCTGGGCGCACCAGGTAGTCCAGGCGCGCGGTGGTGGGTTGTGCCCTCCTCGTAAGTCGGTTGGAACTCTACTTCGGGAGCAAGGAAGCTTATATCCGGAAAAAAATCGTGTTAAAATCTCAGCGCAATCGGAGTTATGGATCTCTGGATATTTAAGAAACGGTTTTCGGCCAGATCTGGGGAGCACAAAACAGAAGAGAACAGAGAGGCAGATCCAATCTCGGAGGGACTCCTGTCCCTCTGCCGCCATGGAGGCCATGGACCAGAGGGAGAACTCTCCTCCCATCTAGGGGGAGGCCAAGGAAGAAAAAGAAGGAGGGGGCTCTCTCCCCCTCTCTTCCGGTGGCGCCGGAACGCCGCCGGGGCAATCATCGTGTGACGGCGATCTACTCCAACAACTCCGGCATCTTCACCAACATCTTCATCACCTTCCCCCGTCAATATTCAGCGGTCCACTCTCCCGCAACCCTTTGTACCCTCTACTTGAACATGGTGCTTTATGCTTCATATTACTATCCAATGATATGTTGCCATCCTATGATGTCTAAGTAGATTTTTGTTGTCCTACTGGTAATTGGTGAATTGCTATGGTTGATTTAATTTGCTTGTGGTTATGTTGCTGTCCTTTGGTGCCCATCATATAAGCGCGCGTGTGGATCACACCATAGGGTTAGTTGTATGTTGATAGGACTATGCATTGGAGGGCAAGGGTGACAGCAGCTTCAGCCTAAACATAGAAATTGATGCATACGGGATTGAAGGGGGACCAATATATATCTCAATGCTATGGTTGGGTTTTACCTTAATGAACGTTAGTAGTTGCGGATGCTTGCTAATAGTTCCAATCATAAGTGCATAGAATTCCAAGTAAAGGAGGACATGCTAGCAGAGGCCTCTCCCACATAAAAACTTGCTATCGGACTAGCAATGTAGTCAATTGCTAAGGGACAATTCCGCAAATCCTACCACCACAAATCCACACTCGTTTTACTAAGTTAATTGTTTTTTATCTAAACAGCACCTAGCTTTTATTTTTACGTTCTTTATTATCTTGCAAACTTATCCCTTCACACCTACAAACTACTCCTAGTTGTATTCTTGTTCTAGGTAAAGCAAACGTTAAGTGTGCGTAGAGTTGTATCGGTGGTCGATAGAACTTGAGGGAATATTTGTTCTACCTTTAGCTCCTCGTTGGGTTCGACACTCTTATTTATCAAAAAGGCTACAAACGATCCCCTATACTTGTGGGTTATCAAGACCATTTTCTAACGTTGTTGCCTCGGAGCAATATCGTGGGGTGAATATTCTCGTGTGTGCTTGTTTGCTTTATCACTAAGTAGTTTTTATTTGCTGTTCTAAATTGTTCTCTATCTTTAGTTATGGATATGGAACACAAAATACCAAAAAAATTAGTTGTACTTGCTACTCATGGATATGGGGAACCTCCTAAAACCCTCGATGCTCGTTATGTGAAAAATATTATGCACTATTTTGATAATCCTAAGAAAACCCCATTCAACTTGATAATGGGAGACGCATTAGATCAACGTGAATACTTTAGGGATTATCGCTTGACTCAAAAAGGGAAACTCTTATTGGATCAAATTGAAATGTTGCATTGGTATGCTCGGGAATTATGCTTGAGACATGATTATACTTGTTGCTCTAGGATGAAGGCTCCACACCTTCCCTTTTCATGCAAATTTAATGATAATGAAATCTTAGCTTCTTATGCTAATGGTAGATATGATTACTATGATGTGGAACGAATAGAAGAATTTGTTGCTTTCAAGTGTGCTTATGAAATTGAATCTATGTTTGAAAAGTATGAAGATTATGATGATGCTGTTTACAGACCTGAAAATTTTGCTATACTTAAATGTTGCTATGTGAATTATGAATATAATGCCGATATTAATGAGTTTATTGAGAAAGTCTCCGCTGTCCAAGAAGAGACTAACATTTTGCAGGAGTCTATGGAAGAAGAAATTGCTGAAATTGTGAGCTCATTAGATGAAAAAGATGAGGAGGAGAGCGAAGAACAAACGGAGGAAGAACAGATTAGCTACCCGTGCCCACCTTCTAATGAGAATAACTCTTCAACTCATACATTGTTTAATGTCCCTTCGTGCTTACCGAACGATGAATGCTATGATAATTGCTATGATCCCATTGATTCGTTTGAAATATCCCTTTTTGATGAAATTGATGCTTGCTATGCTTGTGGCCAAGATGCCAATATCAATTATGCTTATGGAGATGAACTTGCTATAGTTCCTTATATTAAGAATGAAATTGTTGCTATTGTACCCACACATGATAGTCCTATTATCTTTTTGAATTCTCCCAACTACACTATATCGAAGAAGTTTGCTCTTATTAAGGATTACATTGATGGGTTGCCTTTTACCGTTGCACATGATGATTTTGATGAATATAATATGCATGTGCTTGCTGCTCCTACTTGCAATTATTATGAGAGAGTAACTACATCTCCATCTCTTTATGTTTCCAACACGATAAAATTGCAAGAAACTGCTTATGCTATGTATTGGCCTTTACTTGATGTGCATGAATTGTTCTTTTATGACATACCGATGCATAGGAAGAGAGTTATACTTCTTAATTGCATGATATATGTTGCTTTGTGCTCACTACTAAATTACAAATCATTGCTAATTAAAATTGGCTTTAATATATCTTGGGATCCGGGTGGATCCATCACTTGAGCACTTTATGCCTAGCTTAATGGCTTTAAAGAAAGCGTTGCCAGGGAGACAACCCGGGAGTTTTAGGAAGTCGTTTTATTCTGTTGAGTGCTTTAATAAAGTTTAAAAACAAAAAATATAGAGGGGAACCTAAAACACAAAAAGAAAAGTGAAAGTGAGAAACACGAGCACCGTGGAAGTGGGAGCTAGCCTTGAACTTCGCTCATGCCCATGGAAACTTTGTGAATCTCGATTACAGAAACTTTTTGATAACCCACAAGTATAGGGGATCGCAACAGTTTTCGAGGGTAGAGTATTCAACCCAAATTTATTGATTCGACACAAGGGGAGCCAAAGAATATTCATGAGTATTAGCAGTTCAGTTGTCAATTCAACCACACCTGAAAGACTTAATATCTGCAGCAAAGTTTTTAGTAACAAAGTAGTATGGAAGTAACGGTAATGGTGGCAAAAGTAACAGTAGTAGTTTTGTAGCAATTGTAACAGTGGCAACGGCGAAGTAACTTAGCAAAGATCAATATGTGAAAATCTCATAGGCAGCAGATCAGTGATGGATAATTATGTCGGATGGCATTCATCATGCAACAGTTATAACCTAGGGTGGCACAGAACTAGCTCCAATTCATCAATATAATGTAGGCATGTATTCCGTATATAGTCATACGTGCTTATGGAAAAGAACTTGCATGACATCTTTTGTCCTACCCTCCCGTGGCAGCGGGGTCCTAATGGAAACTAAGGGATATTAAGGCCTCCTTTTAATAGAGAACCGGAACAAAGCATTAGCACTTAGTGAATACATGAACTCCTCAAACTACGGTAATCACCGGAAAGAATCCCAATTATTGTCACCTTGGGGTATGCGGATCATAGATTGTAATAGGTGTCTACAACTTGCAAGATCGGATCAAGAACACAAATATATTCATGAAAACATAATAGGTTCAGATCTGAAATCATGGCACTCGGGCCCTAGTGACAAGCATTAAGCATAGCAAAGTCATAGCAACATCAATCTTAGAACATAGTGGATACTAGGGATCAAACCCTAACAAAACTAACTCGGTTACATGATAAATCTCATCCAACCCATCACCGTCCAGCAAGCCTACGAAGGAATTACTCACTCCCGGCGGTGAGCATCATGAAAATGGTGATGGAGGATGGTTGATGATGACGACGGCATCAATTTCCCCTCTCCGGAGCCCAAAACAAACTCCAGATCTGCCCTCCCGAGGAAGAACAGGAGGTGGCGGCGGCTCTGTATCGTAAAACGCGATGAACTCTTCTCCTTGATTTTTTTCTCTCCGGATGTGAATTTATAACGTTGGAATTAGGGTCGGAGGAGGTCCAGGGGGCCCACAAGCCACCTAGGCGCGCCCCGGGGCGGCGCGCCCCCCAGGCTTGTGGCCAACGGGTGGACCCCCTCTGGTTGATTCTTGCGCCAGTATTTTTTATTAATTCCAAAAATATTCTCCGTAAATTTTCAGGTCAATTCGAGAACTTTTATTTCTGCACAAAAATAACACCATGGCAATTCTGCTGAAAACAGCGTCAGTCCGGGTTAGTTCCATTCAAATCATGCAAATTAGAGTCCAAAACAAGGGCAAAAGAGTTTGGAAAATTAGATACGATGGAGACGTATCAACTCCCCCAAGCTTAACCCATTGCTTGTCCTCAAGCAATTCAGTTGATAAACTGAAAGTGACAAAGAAAAACTTTTACAAACTCTATTTGATCTTGTTGTTCTAAATATGTCTAACTGATGTTCAGATTTTCAGCAAAGATTATGAACTAACCATATCCACAAGAACATTTAGGTCTCACATTTACTTGTATCAATGGCATAATCAACTAGCGAGTAATAATATTAAATCTCGGATGACAACACTTTTTCAAAGCAATCATGATATGATATGACAAAATGGTATCTCGCTAGCCCTTTCTGAGACCGCAAAACATAAATGAGAGCACCTCTAAAGACCAAGGACTGACTAGACATTATAATTCATGGCAAAAGAGATCCAGTCACAGTCAAACTCAATATCAATTAATAACAATGCACATGGATGACAGTGGTGCTCTCTAACTGGTGCTTTTTATAAGAGGATGTTGACTCAACAATAAAAGTAAATAGATAGGCCCTTCGCAGAGGGAAGCAAGGATTTGCAGATGTGCCAGAGCTCGGAGCTTTTAAAACAGAGATGAATATAATTTTGAACGGTATGCTTTCATCGTCAACATAACAACCAAGAGACCTCACTATCTTCCATGCTAGATACATTATAGGCGGTTCCCAAACAGAATGGTAAAGTTTTTACTCCCCCTCCACCAACAATCACACTCCACGGCTAGCCGAATCCACGGGTACCGTCCATACCAACAACAGTCCTGGGGGAGTTTTGTTTTATGATTATATTTTGATTTTTGATTTTGAGCATGGAACTGGGCATCCCGATTACCAGCCACTTTCTCGTGAATGATAAGTGAATAAACACTCATCGTGAGAATAACCCACCTAGCATGGAAGATACTGACAGTCCCCAGTCACTACATGAGCGATTCGGGCATACAAAACAGATTATCATTTGAAGGTTTAGAGTTTGGCACATGCAAATTTACTTAGAACGGCAGGTAAATACCGCATATAGGTAGGTATGGTGGACTGATATGGAACAACTTTGGGTTTAAGGAAGTGGATGCACAAGCAGTATTCCCGCTAAGTACAAGTGAAGGCTAGCAAAAGATTGAGGAGCGACCAACTAGAGAGCGACAACAGTCATAAACATGCATTGAGATTAACCAACATTGAGTGCAAGCATGAGTAGGATATAAGTCACCATGAACATAAATATCGTGGAGGCTATGTTGATTTTGTTTCAACTACATGCGTGAACATGTGCCAAGTCAAGCCACTTGAATCATTCAGAGGATGATACCATCCTATCATACTACATCATAACCATTTTAAAATGCATGTTGGCACTCAAGACAAACCATTATACACTCCTAGCTAATTAAGCATGGCATGAGCAACTATAATCTCTAATTGTCATTGCAAACATGTTTCATTCATAATAAGCTGAATCAGGAACGATGAGCTAATCATATTTACAAAAACAAAATAGGTCGAGTTCGTACCAGTTTTTCTCCATCTCAATCAATTCATCATATATCGTCATTATTGCCTTTCACTTGCACGACCGAACGATGTGAATAATAATAAGAGTGCACGTGCATTGGACTAAGCTGGAATCTGCAAACATTTATTCAGAGGAGAAGACAAGGTAATATTAGCTCCTTATTAGATCAACAATAATGCATATGAGAGCCACTCAACATTTTCATTGTGGTCTTCTCCTTATGACCCAAAGAAAGGAAAAAGAATTTCAAAGAAACACACTAAAATATTTTTGGAGTTTTTGTTTTTTCTGAAGAAAACAAAACAAGAACGAGAAAATCTATTTACACGGGAAAGCTCCCAACAAGCAAAAGAAGAACGAGAAATCTTTTTGGGTTTTCTTTTAATACTACAACTAATTAAACTAGAAAGAAACTAGAATTAATTTTTTTTTTGGATTTTCTCAAAGTTTTTCAAACACACAAGAAGAAAGCGAAAGAAATAAACTAGCATGGATAATACAATGAAAAAGTATGAGCACCGACAACTGGAATGAGTGTGTGAACATGAATGTAATGTCGGTGAGAAATACGTACTCCCCCAAGCTTAGGCTTTTTGCCTAAGTTGGTCTAGGGCCACGGCTCAAAATAATCCTCTCCCCGATACTCCGGAGGGTCCTGAGGGTTCCACTGGTTGGCGAGCTCCTGCAGCTCCCACTGATAAATAGGCTCTAGATACGGATCTGGTGATAGTGCTGGCTCAGGGACTGGGGATCGCGTCCACTCCCAGTATGCATAAATGTCCTTGGACGTAATAGTGTACCTGCCTGAATGAATATCGAACAAAGAAGGTGCAGGCAAAGTAATAATTTGACAAGTACCCTGGCTAAATACTAAGTTATAGATAAGCCACTTGTCATCATCTTTAGCAATAAAATCATGTGCTACCATACTAGCATAGTCCAAATATCTAGTAGGTAACAACATCTCTTCCTTCTCATCAAGCCTAATGGGTATCTCAAAATGTTTAGCTAGGCGGGAAGCATAGATACCTCCGAAAATAGGACCCCTCGAACGGTTTAAACTCAACCGTCGAGCAACCATAGCGCCCAAACTAAAAGTTCTATCAGTGTATAGAGCATGACGCAAAATGGCAAGGTCGGGGGCATTGAGGCCTCCACTCTCCCCACGACCAATCAAACATCTCCCTGCAAATAATGAATAATAGCGTAAAACAGGAAAATGTAAACTAGCAACTCTAGCTTCCGCCACCCCTCTCTCTTCTCCCATAGTAGTTTCAGCAATAAAGTCCTCCACATCTCTAGGACGTGGTTCACTGACACTGCCTTCATAAGGTAATTAGCAAACATTGCAAAAATCATAAAGAGTCATTTTCTTAGGCACATCATATAAGTGAAATTCTACCATAGGAGGATCTTCCCTATAACGAAAGTGAAAATTTTGCACGAAGGTGTTAGTGAGAAGGAGGTATTGGTCACACTTATCTTGGAGGAAAGCGGTGATGCCGACATTCTCCGCCAAGAAATAAAAATCATCATAAATTTCGGCCGCCCTCAAGAATGTATCGCTAGGCCATTCACATGGTCGAACTTCCGCGGCGCGAGGAAGGTTATACTTGGGCTTCTTCTTCTCCTCATTCTCCTTTTCTCCTGAACCCCGGCTTGAAGAGCCTCTTAACCATCTCTTCATCATTTCTTTTCTTCTCTGAAAATTTTAGTGACTCAAAATAAAAGTGAACCAAACTCAACAAAACTAATAGCAACTACTCCCACAAGTGCCTAGAGGCTATATCATGCAACAAAACTACTTTGGACCATATAAATTTGACATGCAAGCTCAAGAACAAGGTCACCACAGCAGCAAAAATTTGCAATATATAAAGCACTAGAACAAAAACTAATTGGACCATTGGAGGAGTCACATATCGAAGAACAATCCCCCAAAACAGTTTTGCAAATGGAGCTTTGAGCTAGGAGATCTAAAATGGCAGCAAGATGAGCAAGAACATGGGTTTGAGAAATGGTGGGAATTTTTCTGGAGCAAGACGAAGTGAATGGGTGCTGGCATAAGTGAGGGGGGCCCACGTGGGACCCACAAGCCTTGGGGGCGTGCCTAGGGGGTGGGGCGCGCCCTATGGGCTTGTGGCCCACTGGTGCATCCCCCTGCGGTGTTTTCAGTGCCTAAAGTTCTAAAATATTCTGGAAAAAATCATACTAAATTTTCAGGGCATTTGGAGAACTTTTATTTTCTGGACATTTTTATTGCACGGATAATTAAGAAAACAGAAAAATAATAGCATTTTTACTTTATTTAATCTAAATAACAGAAAGTAAAAGTTGGGTACAGAAGGTTGTGCTTCCTAAATTCATCCATCTCATGCTCATCAAAAGGAATCCACTAATAAGGTTGATCAAGTCTTATTAACAAATTTCTTCCGAATGACATGAAACCGGAGAATTTTCGAATAACACTAGGTTACCTCAACGAGGATATGTATGTCCCCAACAATAAGGATATCATATTTCTTCTTGACAGTAGGAATAGGAAATTTAAAACCTCCAATAGAATTAGTTGGAGTTTCTCCAATAGAGTTGATACTATTCACTTGAGGTTGTTTCTTCGGAAAGTGTACCGTATGCTCATTACCATTAACATGAAAAGTGACATTGCCCTTGTTGCAATCAATAACAGCCCTTGCAGTATTCAAGAAGAGTCTACCAAGGATGATCGACATGCTGTCGTCCTCGGGTATATCAAGAATAACAAAGTCCGTCAGGATAGTAACATTTGCAACTACGACAGGTACATCCTCACAAACACCGATGGGTATAGTAGTTGATTTATCGGCCATTTGCAAAGAGATTTCAGTGGGTGTCAACTTATTCAAATCAAGTCTACGATACAAAGAGAAAGGCATAACACTAACACCGGCTCCAAGATCACATAAAGCAGTTCTAACATAGTTTCCTTTAATGGATCATGGTATAGTTGGTATTCCTGGACCTCCTAGTTTCTTTGGTATTCCACCCTTAAATGTGTAATTAGCAAGCATGGTGGAAATTTCAGCTTCCGGTATCTTTCTTTTATTTGTAACAATATCTTTCATATACTTAGCATAAGGAGACATTTTCAGAATATCAGTCAAACGCATACGCAAAAAGACAGGTCTAAGCATTTCAACAAAGCGCTCAAAATCCTCGCCGTCCTTTTTCTTGGATGGTTTAGGAGGAAATGGCATGGGTTTCTGAACCCATGGCTCTCTTTCTTTATCATGTTTTCTAGCAATAAAATCATTATTATCATATATTTTGTTCTTAGGTTGTGGGTTATCAAGATCAACAGCGGGTTCTATCTCCACATCATTATCATTACTAGGTTGAGCATCAACATGAACATCATCATTAACATTATCACTAGGTCCATGTTCATCACCAGATTGTGTTTCAGCATCAGAAATAGAAATATCATTTGGATTCTCAGGTGTGTCTATAACAGGTTCACTAGAAGCATGCAAAGTCCTATCAGTTTTCTTTTTCTTCTTAGATGAACTAGGTGCTTCAGTATTAATTCTCTGAGAATCTTGCTCAATTCTCTTAGGGTGGCCTTCAGGATACAAAGGTTCCTGAGTCATTTTACCACCTCTAGTCATAACTCTAACAGCATGATCATTCCCTTGTTTTATTGTTCATCTCATTAGGCAAATCATTCTATGCCTTGAGTACTTGTTCTACTTGAGTTTTAACCATGGAAGCATGTTTACTAATAAGCTTAAGATCATTAACAGTTCTACACATATAATCACCCAAGCGTTCAAGCATATAAGCATTACGTTTCAATTGTCTACTAACATAAGCATTGAAGTTTTCTTGTTTAACAATAAAGTTATCAAATTCATCCAAGCATTGACTAGCAGACTTATTATGAGGAATATCACCTTCATCAAATCTATAAAGAGAATTTACCTCCACTACCTGTGTCAGAGCATTAAGACCATGTATTTCTTCAATAGGTGGTAAATTCTTAACATCTTCAGCTTTAATACCTTTTTCTTTCATAGATTTCTTTGCCTCTTGCATATCTTCAGGACTGAGAAATAGAATACTTCTCTTCTTCGGAGTTGGCTTAGGAGATGGTTCGGGAAGAGTCCAATCATTATCATTGCTCAATATATTATTCAATAGTACTTCAGCTTGTTCAACAGTTTGTTCCCTGAAAACAAAACCAGCATAACTATCTAGGTGGTCCCTAAAAGCATCGGTTAGTCCATTATAAAAGATATCAAGTATTTCATTTTTCTTGAGAGGGTGATCAGGCAAAGCATTAAGTAACTAGAGAAGCCTCCCCCAAGCTTGTGGGAGACTCTCTTCTTCAATTTGCACAAAGTTAAAAATTTCCTGTAAAGCAGCTTGTTTCTTATGAGCAGGAAAATATTTTTCAGAGAAGTAATATATCATATCCTGGGGATTATGCACACAACCAGGAGCAAGAGAATTAAACCATATCTTAGCATCACCCTTTAATGAGAAAGGAAATAACTTAAGGATATAATAATAGCGATTTTTTTCCTCATGAGAAAATAGGGTGGCTATATCATTCAGTTTAGTAAGATGTGCCACAACAGTTTCAGATTCATAGCCATGGAAAGGATCAGATTCAACCAAAGTAATTAACTCATGATCGATAGAGAATTCATAATCCTTATCAGTAACAAAGATAGGTGAAGTAGCAAACTTAGGGTCATATTGCATTCTAGCATTCAAAGATTTTTCTTTCAGCTTGGCTAACAGTTTCTTAAGATCATATCTATCATTGCAAGCAAAAAAGTCTCTAGCTGTTTCTTCATCCATAATATAACCCTCAGGTACCTTAGGCAATTCATATCTAGGGGGAGAATCATAATCTTCGGTTTCAAAAATATCATCAGTTTCAGTAATTTCATTCTCTCTAACCCTAGCAAGTTGTTCATCAAGAAATTCACCTAATGGCACGGTATTATCAAGCAAAGTAGTAGCATCATCATAAGCATCACTCATAGCAGAAGTAGCATCATCAATTACTTGCGACATATTAAGACTACTAGCAGGTGGTGGTGTTGCAAGCTTACTCAAAACAGAAGGTGAATCAAGTGCAGAGTGTGATGGCAGTTCCTTACCTCCCCTCGTAGTAGAGGGACAGATCTTGGTTCTTGGATCTTTCGGATTCTTCATAGTGATCAATAGATATAAATCCCAAGTGACTCAGAGAATAGAGCTATGCTCCCCGGCAACGGCGCCAGAAAAAGGTCTTGATAACCCACAAGTATAGAGGATCGCAACAGTTTTCGAGGGTAGAATATTCAACCCAAATTTATTGATTCGACACAAGGGGAGCCAAAGAATATTCACGAGTATTAGTAGTTGAGTTGTCAATTCAACCACACCTGAAAGACTTAATATCTGCAGCAAAGTTTTTAGTAACAAAGTAGTATGGAAGTAACGGTAACGGTGGCAAAAGTAACAATAGCAGTTTTGTAGCAATCGTAATAGTGGTAACGGCAAAGTAACTTAGCAAAGATCAATATGTGAAAAGCTCATAGGCAACGGATCAGTGATGGATAATTATGTCGGATGGCATTCATCATGCAACAGTTATAACCTAGGGTGACACAGAACTAGCTCCAATTCATCAATATAATGTAGGCATGTATTCCGTATATAGTCATACATGCTTATGGAAAATAACTTGCATGACATCTTTTGTCCTACCCTCCTGTGGCAGCGGGGTCCTAATGGAAACTAAGGGATATTAAGGCCTCCTTTTAATAGAGAACCGGAACAAAGCATTAGCACTTAGTGAATACATGAACTCCTCAAACTATGGTAATCACCGGAAAGAATCCCAATTATTGTCACCTTGGGGTATGCGGATCATAGATCATAATAGGTGTCTACAACCTGCAAGATCGGATCAAGAACACAAATATATTCATGAAAACATAATAGGTTCAGATCTGAAATCATGGCACTCGGGCCCTAGTGACAAGCATTAAGCATAGCAAAGTCATAGCAACATCAATCTCAGAACATAGTGGATACTAGGGATCAAACCCTAACAAAACTAACTCGATTACATGATAAATCTCATCCAACCCATCACCGTCCAGCAAGCCTACGAAGGAATTACTCACTCCCGGCGGTGAGCACCATGAAATTGGTGATGGAGGATGGTTGATGATGACGACGGCGTCGGTTTCCCCTCTCCGGAGCCCAAAACAGACTCCAGATCTGCCCTCCCGAGGAAGAACAGGAGGTGGCGGCGGCTCCGTATCATAAAACGCGATGAACTCTTCTCCTTGATTTTTTTTCTCTCCGGATGTGAATATATAGGATTGGAATTAGGGTCAGAGGAGGTCCAGGGGGCCCACAAGCCACCTAGGCGTGCCCCAGGTGGGGCGCGCCCCCCAGGCTTGTGGCCAACGGGTGGACCCCCTCTGGTTGATTCTTGCGCCAGTATTTTTTATTAATTCAAAAAATATTCTCCGTGAATTTTCAGGTCAATCCAAGAACTTTTATTTCTGCACAAAAATAACACCATGGCAATTCTGCTGAAAACAGCGTCAGTCCGGGTTAGTTCCATTCAAATCATGCAAATTAGAGTCCAAAACAAGGGCAAAAGAGTTTGGAAAAGTAGATACGATAGAGACGTATCACTTTTCAATAAAAGTAATTATCCCCTTGTATAAATCTATTGTATTATAAAAATAATGTGCCAAGATTTGCCTTTAGGATGATTAGATTGCTTGTTGGTATGTGCGGTGCAAAAACAGAAATTTTGGCTGTAGTGCATGATTTTACATGTTTTACTGGAATGTCAAAAGTTTCTGAAACTTTTTGCACAGTATTTCTATACAAATTTTTTATTTTTTCCTAATTTTTCAGAATTTTTGGACTAACAAAAGTATGGTTAAAGTTCAGATTACTACAAACTGTCCTGTTTAAGACAGATTCTGTTTTTGATGCATTGTTTTGCTTGTTTTGATAAAACTATCGATTTTATCGGTGGTATAAGCCATGGAGAAGTTATAATACAGCAGAAATAATGAAAAAATAAAATATGAATGGGTTTGTAACAGTACTTAAAGTAGTAATTTGCTTTATTATACTAACGGATCTCACCAGTTTTCTGTTAAGTTTTGTGTGGATGAAGTGATCAAAGATCGAGGAGGTCTTGATATGAGGAGAAAAAGGAGAGGCAAGAGTTCAAGCTTGGGGATGCCCGAGGCACCCCAAGTAAATATTCAAGGAGACTCAAGCGTCTAAGCTTGGGGATGCCCCGAAAGGCATCCCATCTTTCTTCAACAAGTATCGGTATGTTTTCGTCTTCGTTTCGTTCACGTGATATGTGTAAATCTTGGAGCGTCTTTTGTGTTTAGTTTTCACTTTTCTTTTATGCACCATGCTGGTATGAGATACTCCATGGTTGATTTATAGAATGCTCATTGCACTTCACTTATATCTTTTGAGTATGGCTTTATAGAATGCTTCATGTGGTTCACTTATATCATTTAAAGTTTGGATTACCTGTTTCTCTTCACATGGAAAACCGTTATTCGTAGAATGCTCTTTTGCTTCACTTATATTCATTAGAGCATGATATTTTATAGAAAGAATTAAACCCTCTTGCTTCACTTATATCTATTTAGAGAGTCAACAGGAATTGGTCAACTGCATGGTTAGTCATGAAATCCTACATAAAACTTATGGATCACTGAATATGATATGTTTGATTCCTTGCAATAGTTTTACGATATAGAGATGGCAATATGTGGAAGGTACTAGTAAATGGTTGTGGTTAGTAGGAATATTGGTGTTAAGGTTTGTGATTCCCGAAGCATGCACGTATAGTCTCTCGTTATGCTATGAAGTTGGAGCATGATTTATTATTGATTGCCTTCCTTATGAGTGGCGGCCAGGGATGAGCGATGGTCTTTTCCTATCAATCTACCCCCCTAGGGGCATGTGTAGTAGTACTTTGCTTTGAGGGCTAATAAACTTTTGCAATAAGTATATGAGTTCTTTATGACTAATGTGAGTCTATGGATTATACGCATTCTTACCTTTCCGCAATTTGCTAGCCTCTTCGGTACCGTGCATTGCCCTTTCTCACCTCGAGAGTCGGTGCAAACTTCGCCGGTGCATCCAAACCCCGTGATATGATACGCTCTATCACACATAAGCATTATTATATCTTCCTCAAAACAGCCACCATACCTGCCTATTATGGCCTTTCCATAGCCATTCTGAGATATATTGCCATGCAACTTCCACCGCTTCCGTTTTGATGACTTGAGCATTCATTGTCATATTGCTTTGCATGATCATATAGCTGACATAGTAGTTGTGGCTCAGCCACCGTTCATCATTTTTTATACATGTTATGCTAGATCATTGCACATCCTGGTACACTGTCAGAGGCATTCATATAGAGTCATACTTTGATATCGAGTTGTAATATTGAGTTGTAAGTAAATAGAAGTGTGATGATCATCATTATTCATTATCAGAGCATTGTCCTAGTGAGGAAAGGATGATGGAGACTATGATTCCCCCACAAGTCGGGATGAGACTCCAGACAAACAGAGAAAAAAAATAGAGAAAAAGAAAAAAAGAAGAAAGAAAAAAAAAGAGACAAAGAGAGAAGGGGCATGCTAATTCCACACTTGTGCTTCAAAGTAGCACCATGTTTTTCATATGGAGAGTCTCCTATGTTGTCACTTTCATATACTAGTGGGAATTTTTCATTATAGAGTTAGATGCACACCCACTTAGTTTTCATGTTGAGCTTTCGTACACTTATAGTTCTTAGTGCATTCGTTGCATGGCAATCCCTACTCCTTGCATTGATATTAATTGATGGGCATCTCCATAGCCCGTTGGTTAGCCGCGTCGATGTGAGACTTTCTTAATTTTTTATCTTCTCAATATTTACCCCTATCATTATACTCTATTCCACCCATAGTGCTATATCTATGGCTTGCGCTCATGTATTGCGTGAGGGTTAAAAAAGCTGAAGCGCGTTAAAAAGTATGAACCTATTGTTCGGCTTGTCAACGGGGTTGTGCATGATAAATACTTTGTGTTAAGAAGACAGAGCATGACAAGACTATATGATTTTGTAGGGATAGCTTTCTTTAGCGTTGATATTTTGGAAGACATGATTATTTATTGGGATGCCTGAGTATTAATGTCTTTATGTCAAATTATAGACTATTGCTTTAAATCACTCGTGTCTTAATATTCATACCATGATTAGACATATGATCAAGATTATGCTAGGTAGCATACCACATCAAAAATTATCTTTTTTATCATTTACCTACTCGAGGACGAGCAGGAATTAAGCTTGAAAATGCTGATACGTCTCCGTCGTATCATAATTTTTGATTGTTTCATGCCAATATTATACAACTTTCACATACTTTTGGCAACATTTTATATGATTTATTGGACTAACCTATTGATCCAGTGCCCAATGTCAGTTCCTGTTTGTTGCATGTTTTTTGTTTCGCAGAATATCCATATCAAATGAAGTCCAAACGCGATAAAAATTTACGGAGAATTATTTTGGAATATTTGTGATTTTTGGGAGGTGGAATCAACGCAAACGGGGGCCCACAGCCACCACAAGACACCTGGGCATGCTAGGCAGCCCAGGCGCGTGGTAGTGGGTTGTGCCCTCCTCGTAAGTCGGTTGGAGCTCTACTTCGGGCGCAAGGAAGCTTATATCCGGAAGAAAATTGTGTTAAAATCTCAGCGCAATCAGAGTTACGGATCTCCGAATATTTAAGAAATAGTTTCCGGCCAGATCTGGGGAGCGCGAAATAGAAGAGAACAAAGAGGAAGATCCAATCTCGGAGGGGCTCCTACCCCTCCGCCGCCATGGAGGCCATGGACTAGAGGGGGAACTCTCCTACCATCTAGCGGGGAGGCCAAGGAAGAAGAAGAAGGAGGGGCTCTCTCCCCCTCTCTTCCGATGGCGCCGGAACGCCGCCGGGGCAATCATCGTGTGACGGCGATCTACTCCAACAACTCCATCATCTTCACCAACATCTTCATCACCTTCCCCCATCTATATTCATCGGTCCACTCTCCTGCAACCCACTGTACCCTCTAATTGAACATGATGCTTTATGCTTCCTATTACTATCCAATGATATGTTGCCATCCTATGATGTCTGAGTAGATTTTTGTTGTCCTACCGGTAATTGGTGAATTGCTATGGTTGCTTTAATTTGCTTGTGGTTATGTTGTTGTCCTTTGGTGCCCATCATATGAGCGCGCGTGTGGATCACACCATAGGGTTAGTTGTATGTTGATAGGACTATGCATTGGAGAGCAAGGGTGACAGCAGCTTCAGCGTAAACATAGAAATTGATGCGTATACGGGATTGAAGGGGGGCCAATATATATCTCAATGCTATGGTTGGGTTTTACCTTAATGAACGTTAGTAGTTGCGAATGCTTGCTAATAGTTCCAATCATAAGTGCATAGAATTCCAAGTAAGGGAGGACATGCTAGCAGAGGCCTCTCCCACATAAAAACTTGCTATCGGCCTAGCAACATAGTCAATTGCTAAGGGACAATTCCGCAAATCCTACCACCACCAACCCACACTCGTTTTACTAAGTTAATTGTTTTTTTATCTAAACATCACCTAACTTTTATTTTTACGTTCTTTATTATCTTGCAAACTTATCCCTTCATACCTACAAAGTACTCCTAGTTTTATTCTTGTTCTAGGTAAAGCAAACGTTAAGTGTGCGTAGAGTTGTATCGGTGGTCGATAGAACTTGAGGGAATATTTGTTCTACCTTTAGCTCCTCGTTGGGTTCGACACTCTTATTTATCGAAAAAGGATACAAACGATCCTCTATGCTTGTGGGTTATCACGGTCCATCGCCCGTCTCGCGCCCAGTGCTGCAGAACCGAGCTCGTCCTGCGCCCGGATGCAGGACCGAGTTTGTCTCGTGCCCAGCAGCAGGACCATGCTCGTCTCGCGCCCGGCTGCAGGACCGAGCTCATCTCGTGCCCGGCTGCAGGTTCGTGCTTGTCTCGCGCTCGGTGCAGCGGGACGGGTCGATGGGGGCCAGTTTTGGCCGGCCTATTGGGTCTCGGCGTTGGGGGTCGTCCAGGGGTGTGAAAGGCGGGGCCTTTTCGCTCGTCTCTTTGGTTGGGGTAGCAGTGGGTCTCGAGTGTGGTGGTGTCTAGGTCTTGGATGTCGAGGCGACGGCCTTGGTGGTGGTAGTGCGGTGCTCTTGGGCAGAGCCCGTGGCTCGGTGCTGCCCGGTGGTCATGGCCGTGTGGGCGGCGTGGCAGCCAGGGTATGGCGTTCGGTGACGGTGAGTGTTGGCCGAGGTGAAAATCTGATCTATCTTCGGATGGACCGGCGGCAGCGAAGCTCGTTCCCTTCTTGAAGGCGTCGTCACGGCTCTCATTTCCCGGCGTGGTGCTCCAGGGGAAACTCTGATCCTTGGATCGGGCGGTGGCGGCACTCCGGTGTCCTAACCTTCCTGAAGGCGCCGCCTTGGAGCCCTCGGTTTGTCATATGGGGCTTCATCTCTTCACGATGGCGTGTTCACGGTTGGAGTCCCCGGGTGCTCGTGTAGTGCTAGGGGTGGTGTTGCTGCGCTCAGCGCCTATGTATCCTGCCTTGGGTGTGTGCGTGTGTTGTGGTGGTGCGCGTTTGTATCGGGTTGTTGTTGATCATGGCTTTATATATAAAGCGGGGCGAAAGCCTTTTTCGGTAGAGCATCTAGAGGAAGCTCTATTTGAGAAAGCTTTCTTAGGCAGAGAATGTGTTAGGATATTCTGAGAGCTGGGAGAGAGACCTTGAAAGAGTTGAGGAAAGAAGCAAGATTGAAGGCCTGTAGCGCATCAATTTGACAGAGCAGCTTGTTCAATTCCTCACTCTCTGGGACTTGGTATCCAATACGCATTGACGAATCAAAATGATGCTATCCGTTGGAACCTGACGGCAAATGGACAGTACTCTGCTTCTTCAGCTTATGCGGTGCAATTCCTTGCTCGCATCCCAACCCCTCGGTTGAATCAAGTTTGGAAAATCAAGATTGAGCATAAGGTCAAATTTTTCATCTGGTTTCTTCTACAAAACAGACTTTGGACTTCTGACCGGCTTGCGAATAGGGGATGGCCAGACCACTTTGTTTGCCATTATGCGATCAAACCTTAGGGTGCTGCACCCACCTCTTCCTGATGTGCCCCTTCGCCAAAGAGGTCTGGTTTCGCATTGGGGACAATCTTCAGGCTAACTCCAAGGCCGCCTTGTCTAAGCCGACTATAAACGGTTGGTGGAACAATCTGTGCAACGCTGATAGGATTCTCGCGGCCTACACCATCTGGAATATCTGGAAAGAGCACAATGGCAGGATTTTTCCAGCAAAGAGTTAGCTCGGCTGTGGAGACCTCAAACAACATTAGAGAAAACATTAGCCTCCTCCAAGAGGCGTGGGAGTTGTAGTTCTAGGCCCTCTGTACAGCCGTCACTGCTCTTGCAAACGGATCACCTTCCTCTTTTGACCCTGTATATGTAACTCTAATCCTCTCCTTAATGAAAAAGCAGAGCACCTGCTATTGTCCTTCAAAAAAATCTGCAAGTATAGGCCTGATTCTTTAGTGTCCAGGACTGTCAAGTAAGTTCCTAGCTTCCGTAGCTTTGACCAAGGTCCTGCAATCAGAGAAGAAGGAAATAGAGCTCCAACTCAAGGCCTTGACTGCCGAAGCAGCTAGAAGTAACGCCATTGCTTCTGCCTGCAAAACTGAAAAAACATTCAGCCGCTGCTTGAATGAATATGGAGTGTTTATTAGCTACATTCCTGAGAAAAATTCCAAAAGAAGCTTCATGCTCTACCACCAAAGGGTTAAAGGTTGCATCCACATATGCCAAGGTACCTGCAGGTTGCAAATATGGGTTTACACATGGAAGTTTATTAGAATGGACAGTTGTTGTGATTGTGTTATCGCCTTCGTAAGCCTCTTTTGAACCTGCATTTGACATTGCTTTTGTGGTGAAGATCACCTGCAAAGGAGTCCAAGATTTCTTTTTGAAAATAACATCATTTCTAGCTTTCCAAATGTTCCAGAGAAGAGTGAAAATAGTGGCAAGGTTTAAATCTAGATGATGAGCAGACAAGATTAGGTGTATAATGGAAGAAGAATAAAGGTTTGGGCCCCGTATATCAGATTTGAGTCCTTAAGAAAACCAAACAGATTTTTGCAAAACTACAATGAAAGAATATGTGCGAATCTGTTTTAGTTTGTCCACACCTGCAACATTCTTTATTGATGTGTCTAGAAAATCTGGAAGCCCTTAAACCGGAAGCAATTCCCCACCTTACAAGTATTCATGCAAAGGTTTTAACTCTAGGAGCAATGGATTTGTTCTTCCATACCTGGTTAAGAGTGGCCAATTCTTGATCCAAAATAGTTGATCTTCGACCAGCTGAGGGGGCTTGATCTTCCTGCAAGAAGGTTTTGTATGCACTCTTGGTGGTACAATCTGCACTAGGGGTGTGAGTCCAGCAAACTGCATCATTAAAATTAGCGTTAATAATACGGATATTCAATATATCATTTTTCAAGGATTCATCAAAAAGTACTGATATTTCCTGCATCCCAAAGTTTGGAGTTGGGTTGCCAAAGATCTTTAATAATACTTGGACAAGGATCAGTCAAGTCGGATTTCAGATGATCATGGATGTTCTTCCAATCGCTGCACCAAGGAGTAGTTTAAATGCAAGAATTCCCATTAGCGGTTTGGAGTTGACATGATTTTAGCATCTGAGGAAAAAATAATAATAACAGAAGCTCAAAAGGCAGATTTAGGAACCGAGGAGGGGGCTTTCCAAATAGAGGTATTATGAAAGTACTTGGACTTAAGAATTTTGGCAATTAAGGAGGAAGGATTAGTGATGACTCTCCAAGCAGCAGTAGCCACAAGAGATTTGTTCATAAGAAACAAATCTCTAATGCCTAGTCCACCCTCATGCATAGGTTTACAAATATCTTCCCAAGCTCTAAAACATAAAGGTTTAGAGTTATTGTCTTTTTGGATACCTATGCACCAAAATTTCCACACAATAGACGTAAGTTTCGCAATAGTACTTTTGCTTAAGAGAATGGTAGACATGTAGTAGAACGGTAGTGAAGCAAAAACAGATTTAATTAAGGTGAGTCTACCTGCATGGGAGAGTCTATTGGCCTTGTAGCTATTAAGCTTACCCTTAAACTTGTCTACAATAAAATTGTAAGCAGCCGCCCTTTCCCTGCCTGGGAGAATAAGAGGATGGCCAAGGTGCATAGTACTAAAGTTCATGTCCGGACTAGGGAAAATATTTTTTATCATGTTTTTAAGGTGATCCTCAGTGTGTTTGCTGAATAAAATAGTAGATTAATTCCAATTAGACAGGAGAACTAATGAAAGGAAAAGGATTCGTAAGGCCTATCTTCTGACATGGGAGGGCCACACGAATGTGATTGAATCACGGTTGGAACCGATGAGAAGACAGAGAATTGTAATCTGAAAACACAAGACTATCGTCAGTGGTTGCTCTTCCACAAGAGAGCTATATCTCGCTTATAGCGAGACTAACTTTTGCCTCGCCTGAAGATCTTCCCTGTTCTATACAGCATTGGGCCGGCCCGTTTCATAGCGCTCGTTCGCAAGCGGCAGCTGTTTCCACTGGTTTTCTTATGTTCTTTCTTTGTTTTTGGTTTTCTTCATTTTCTCACCGTTTTCATTTGTTTTTTACTTCCTTTCCTATTTTCTTTCATTTTCTTTGGTTTTCTGTCTCTTTGTTGGTTTTAAAGGTTTATTATTTTCTTTGTTTCTTTCTAGGTTTTCTTTCTTTTTTGGATTTATTTTATTTGTCTTTTTGGTTTTTATTTGGTTTCTTTGTTTCTTTATCGATTTTCATTGATTTCCTTTTTCTTTGACACCACTTTTTTTACCACACATTCTATATTTTTTTGTATACATTAGAAACATATTTTACATACATGTATAACATGTTTCAAATACATGATTAACATTTTTTAACACTTTTTTATGTTAAATTTGCTCCATACACATTTTACAATTTTTTTATATATCTAATACATTTTTATATAAACATTTTAATTTTTTTGAATAAATGGTCAACATTTTTCAGTACATGGCGACCATTTCTTTAATGGTAATAAATTTTTTTCACACACAATGTACATTTTTCCTATCCACTAGGAACATTTCTTTTATACATGTTTAATATTTTTTATATACATCATCAACATTTTTTCATACACATTGTTTTACTTTTGTATATAGTTTTCATATACATGACAAACCTTATTTTTATAAACATTTAACAGTTTTCAAATGCTTTATTGACATTTTTAAAATATTGATTAATATTTCTAAATGATTGATTAACATGTTTTAAAATACATGATCAAACTTTTTCATACATACTCCCTCCGCTTCCAAAATATAGTGCGCCCGCGCTTCCCGAGATTCAACTTTGACCATAAATTTAACCAACAAGACCGACTGCGGCGGAAGGAAAAATTAAATGATTGAAAACTTCTTTTGAATACGAATTCACTGGTATAACTTTTGCTCCCGCCGCAGTCGGTCTCGTTGGTTAAATTTATGGTCAAACTTGAAATGCGGAAACCGAGGACGCACTATATTTTGAAATGGAGGGAGTATTGTATATTCTTTGTATACGTTTTTCTTATACATGAGAAAATTTTCTCCAAACACACTTAGCATTTTTCAGATTCTTGGTTAACGTTTTTACAAATATTTTATGGAAGTGTTTTTAATATATATGTAAAATATTTAGAAGTTCAAAAAACAAAAATAAACCTTCCTGCAAAAAAAACAAAAAATAACAAAAAACATGAAAAACAATGAGGCAGTGGCCTGTGGCCACCCATGCACTGGGCTACCCATTTAAGGAGTCACTTCGCGCGATAGCAACCTAGGTCTCGCTATAGGAATTCCCTATTCGCCGCTTTCTGCGGCAAGTAGTCGCCGCTTGGCACAGGGCGCAGCTTACCCTGGGCCGGCCCATTTGAGTGTTTTCGCTTCGCTAGATTAAAAAACCGCAAAATAGTCACGCTAGGGATCGAACCGACGACCTCCTGTAGAGGTACACGCCGCGGTAGCCACCGCACCTGGCTGGTGGATGTGTAAGAATAACAATGCTAAAATTAAAGAAACTAAAAGCGACAACAAAACTTAAAACCAGTTAACTTCTGTTCCTTCTAATGGTTCTTTCTGGTTTTTCTTCACAGTCTTATTCTGTTCTTTCTTTTTTCTCGTTTTCTTTGTTTTTTCTTTTTTAATATTTTCAAAATTGTTCATGCTTCCAAATTTGTTCGGGATTTTTCAAAATTTGTTCTCAAGATTCAAAAAATGTTCTTGCTTTAAAAATTTGTTCGCGTTTCCAAATTTGTTCAGGATTTTTCAAAATTGTTCTCTATTTCAAAATTTGTTCTCAAGATTCAAAAAATGTTTGTGCTTTAAAAAATTGTTTGCGCTTCCAAATTTGTTCTCCGTTTCAAAATTTGTTCTCAAGATTCAAAAAATGTTTGTGCTTTAAAAAATTGTTTGTGCTTCCAAATTTGTTCTCCGTTTCAAAATTTGTTCTCAAGATTCAAAAAATGTTCATGCTTTAAAGAAATGTCACAAATTCTAAAAGTGTTTGGGAAATTCAAAATTTGTTCATTTTCCAAAAATTTGTTTGCGTAAGCGTACGTTCAAAAAGTTGTTCACTACGGTAACTAATTCCGGTTCGACACAGCAGTCAAGTCCGGTTGTTCCTTGTGCTAAGTTATTTTCGATCCGGGCTGTTCCACTACAAACAATGCTAGTTAGCTGGAGTGGCTGGGAGCACGCTCTTCCAAGCTATTGGACGCCGGTTCGATTCCTCCCAACGCGTCTCCCTCCGTTTTTGCTTTCTTTTGCTTCCAGTGGTACACAGCGCGATGGGCCGGCCCAGTCAGGCTCCCCTCTGTGTGTGGCAACGCTAGTTTGACGCAAAGAGCATCCAATAGGAGCTCCCCTCGCTATAAGCAACACATAGACTCGCCAGTTCTTTCAGGTGGGTTGGCGGGGAAGGTCCTATTCAACGCATTTTGCGTCGAACAACGAAGCGACGCAAGCACGGACCCCCCCCCCCCCGACTGGGCCGGCCCAATAGAGGGCGCTGTAGTGAGCGCGCCTGTCTGCCTTTAGCGCATTGATGTTAAAGAAAAGGAAAAAGCGCGCAGAGCAGCTAACCAGTAGAGCTAACATGAGCTTCTGAAAAAATGGGAGCGTGAAGGTATAGGAACTAACACCAAAGCAGAATCCGGACAGTTTTTTTGATATTGTTCGAACTTCCCTTGGAAATTATTATTTTTGTAGCAATGCGCAAAGTTTGAAAAGAAAACAAAATTTTGAAAAATTCAGACAAATTTCAAAAAAAAGAATTTAAAAGCGAGAACATATTTCGACAAAACAAAATTTGGAATTCCTGAACATTTACTGAAATAGCGAACATTTATTGACTTTTGAGAACAAAAAATTGGATAATGGGAACAATTTTTGTAAAGCGCAAACATATTTTGAAATTCCCGAACATTTATTTAAAAACTCAAACATTTGCAGAATTTTGAGGACAAAATCTTATAATGTGAACATGTTTTGAATTGTTAAATAATTTTTTAGAAGAACGAACATTTTTTGAAATTTCAGAACATTTTTTGAAAACACGAACAATATTTGGATTTGTGAGACAATTTTTAATATTCTGAATAGTTTTCGATATTGGTAACATTTTTTGAAATGTTGAACTGTTTTTGAGAAGCATGAACAATTTTTTAAATTCCCGAACATCATTTGAAAGCAGGAACATATTTTAATATTCTGAACGGTTTTTAAAAAAATAAGGACATATTTTTTAAATTCCCGAACATTTATTGAATTTATGAACATTAATCAGAAAACATGATAAATTTTGAAAATTTTAAAACAATATAAGGAACACGAACATTTCTTTGAAACTTTCATGTATTTCTAGAAATTATGAAACAATTTTAAAAAACAAGAACATTTTTTGAAAAAATAGGAACATTTCTTTGCTTTTTGGGAAAATCCCAAACATTTTGTAGAACTGCGAACTTGTGTTGAAATAGAAAAAAGAAACAAAAAAGAAAAAGAAAGGAAAAGGAAAAGAAACAGAAACAGAAAAAAAGGAAAAAAAAAAATTTAAAAAAGGGAAAACCGATGTAAGAAACGAAAACCCGGTTCAGGGACCTTCTAGAACGTTCACAAAACCAGATTGGGCAGTTGCTAACTTATCTACGTAAGTGGGCCGGCCCAAGCAGCATCGCTCGGTCATTCCCCTGTGCGAAGCGCCGGCATTTTGACGCAATGAGCGGCCAATAGAAAATTCCGGTTGGCGGCAGCGAGGTCTCCTATACGGCGCAGCACGCGCTGCGAAGGAAGCGGGCGCGCACCTCCCGCTCCCCCCTTCGCGCCCTTCTGGGCCGGTCCAAATGCGGCCGGGACACCGCCTGTTTTCTTTTTCTTTGTTTTCTTTTTCTTCTTTTCTTTTGTTTTCAATAATTTTAGGCTATCAAAAGGTTCTAAATTTTAGAAAAAGTTGCTAATTTTGAATAAAACAATCATGATTTCAAAAAGAATATTCATGATTTCAAAAAGATGCACGGTAATTCAGAAAATGTTCCCGAATTTGGAAAAAACGTTCACAAATTTTAAAAATGTTCATGAATTAAAAACAATGTTCATGATTTCAAAAAATGTACATGAAATTGAAAGTTGTTCACAGATTTGGCAAAAAATGTTCATGATTTCAAAAAATGTTCGTAAAATTGAAAAATGTTCACGAATTTGTAAAAAATGTTCATGATTTCAAAAAATTCTCTAGAATTTAAAAATGTTCATGATTTTAAAAATTGTTCGTGTATTTGGAGAAAAATCAAGAATTTATAAAAAATGTTCATGATTTCAAAAAATTGTCTTAAATTTAAAAATTGATCATGATTCAAAAAATTTCATGAGTTTAAAAAAATGTTCACGAATTTGAAAACATGTTCATGATTTAACAGAATGTTAATAAAGTTCTAAAAGTGTTCATGATTTCGAAAAAATGTTCTTAAGTTATAAAAAAATGTTCATGGTGTCAAAAAAATGTACATGATTTAAGAGAATGTTCGCAAATTTGTAAAAACAAAACCATGATTTCTAAAAAAATGTTCATCATTTGAAAAAAATCACAAAAAAATTGTGAATTTAGAATATTTTCGTAAATTGAAATACAAGAATAAAAATGAAAACTGAATAACAGAAAAAAAAGAAAACAGAAAAAAGATCAAAAAAGGAAAATAAAAAAGAAAAAAAGGAAAAGAAAAGAAAAGAAAAAGAAAAAACCCGGTTGTGGGGAAACCCCGCAATGGGCTGGGCCGTTGAAACAGTAGCCCTCGTGAGGGGGGGTATGCGCTACGATGCTGGCTGGCGCGGTAAGCGCCATATAGGAACTGCGGGCGGCAGCTCCTCATCGGGCCGAATTCAACTCTTGGGCCACCATCGAGATTCATTTGGAACAAACGACCTTCTTAGTGGGCTTGCAAGCCCAAACTGGGCTGCTAAGGGTGTAGCGTCTTAGAGAAACCTCTGTGTCAAATAGGCGCCAAAACACGCATAGGCAACTGGGCGACTGGGCCGGCCATTTCTAAAACAGAACAAGGATCCAGTTTTGGAACTTTCTAGAAGGTTCCTGGACCATTTTTTTCTCATGTTTTCATCACTTTTTTGTTTACTAGGTATGTGCCCGTGCATTGCCACGGGGGCAAAATATTTTTTTTAACACAATAAAAGGGCAATGGGATTTTTTATGCAAAACAAATAGATAAAATAGGAATATTGATTGGTTAGAAAGTATAGATTTTCTGTCATTTCTTAAACTGAAAAAATAGGTATTTATCCGTGATTGATCTGTTTTATTTATAGTTTCCAAAGATAAGAGATTGATTGATATTTATTTGCTTACGGACCATGAGTTTATTGCTATTTATTGGGTTACCAAAAATGTCTAAGGGAGGGGGAAAGGATGAGCGAAAGGCATCTCCACTACTATTAAACAATCAAACAAGAACTTTTTTACGTGCACCCCGCAAAACGTCCACAGACACATCAGCATCACAGGATGAAGCCCACACAACCCAATCTAACAGCCATCATTAATTTATTCGAGATCTGGTGTGCGCTTAGCAGTTTACATAGACTAACCATACTCCACCGGATGAAAATATGAAACTCCCCATCCCACCTCCGCAACCCCTCAAATCACGCTAATCTAACCATCTAATCAACTGGGAAAAGGGAACTGATCCTAATCGTGTCCCTCGCCCCTCTCCCTGCCTTTCCTCGGCACCGCCCCAGACAAAGCTCGGCAGCCCGTCGCCTCCCTGCACGGCGGCCTTGATCCCTGCATCGCATCGTCGCCTCCCTGGACGGTTCCCTCGCGACCTTGCACCGCATCGACGCCTCCCTGCTGGGCTCCCTCGTCGCCCTGCACCGCACCGTCGAGTGGGCGGCCGCTCGTCCTTCACCTACAATCAAATATTCACATATCGGTCAGGCTACAACAAGATTATTATGCAGCAATCTACCTGAGTTTTGAAGCAGGAGGCAGGCCCATTAGATCGGCCATGTATGATTTCCACGGCCAATGGAAACCCACCTGGTCGCCCAATCAGATCTGCCTGAGTCGCGGGCGCCATGCGCGATGACGGCAACTTTGTGTTGTTCCGCGCTGATGACACGGTCGTATGGCGGACGTTCTAGCCCCCGGCGGATACCTGGTCGCCGGGAAGGACTTCGTGCCCGATACCATCAAGGCCACCGGGAAGTACCGGCTCGTCAACCAGCAACAGGACAGCAAAACCTGGTGGCACAAGGGCGGAACCTGTTCCCGCTGCTCCCGGAGGCGTTCAAGGGCGTCGAGAAGATTGGCGTCATTGGATATGGTCTCCAGGTTCAGTCCCAACTTCGCTTTGCTCCCTCACTACACAATTTCTCTCCTATCTTTCGAGATTTACGATGCTTGTCTACTCTACTGCTATTCTACTGAATACTATTCTTGGATAAACAATTCAATCAGTGTCGTTAGATGGAGTGACCGATTTCACAAAAAATTGTCATGTTCTGCTACTTGGGTTCACAGTCTATAGGTGTGCTAGCAGAGTTTTCTCATGGTGTTTTGTTTTCTTATGGTGAGCCCAGATTCCGACAGATGGCTTGAGGCCATGAAATCTGAGATAGGATCCATGTATGAGAACAAAGTGTGGACTTTGGTGGACTTGCCCGATGATCGGCGAGCCATAGAGAATAAATGGATCTTCAAGAAGAAGACTGACGCCGATGGTAATGTTACTATCTACAAAGCTCGACTTGTCGCAAAAGGTTTTTGACAAGTTCAAGGAGTTGACTACGATGAGACTTTCTCACCCGTAGCGATGCTTAAGTCCGTCCGAATCATGTTAGCAATTGCCGCATTTTATGATTATGAAATCTGGCAAATGGACGTCAAAACTGCATTCCTTAATGGATTTCTTAAAGAAGAGTTGTATATGATGCAACCATAAGGTTTTGTCGATCCTAAAGGCGCTAACAAAGTGTGCAAGCTCCAGCGATCCATCTATGGACTGGTGCAAGCATTTCGGAGTTGGAATATACGCTTTGATGAGGTGATCAAAGCATATGGTTTTATACAGACTTTCGGAGAAGCCTGTATTTACAAGAAAGTGAGTGGGAGCTCTGTAGCATTTCTAATATTATATGTGGATGACATATTGTTGATTGGAAATGATGTAGAATTTCTGGATAGCATAAAAGGATACTTGAATAAGAGTTTTTCAATGAAAGACCTCGGTGAAGCTGCTTATATATTGGGCATCTAGATCTATAGGGATAGATCGAGACGCTTAATAGGACTTTCACAAAGCACATACCTTGATAAAGTTTTGAAGAAGTTCAAAATGGATCAGTCAAAGAAAGGGTTCTTGCATGTGTTGGAAGGTGTGAAGTTGAGTAAGACTCAATGCCCGACCACTGCAGAAGATAGAGAGAAAATGAAAGTCATTCCCTATGCCTCAGCCATAGGTTCTATCATGTATGCTATGCTGTGTACCAGACATGATGTGTGCCTTGCTATAAGTTTAGCAGGGAGGTACCAAAGTAATCTAGGAGTGGATCACTGGACAGCGGTCAAGAACATCCTGAAGTACCTGAAAAGGACCAAGGATATGTTTCTCGTTTATGGAGGTGACAAAGAGCTCGTCGTAAATGGTTACATCAATGCTAGCTTTGACACTGATCTGGATGACTCTAAGTCACAAACCGGATACGTATTTATTTTGAATGGTGGAGCTGTCAGTTGGTGCAGTTCCAAGCAGAGCGTCGTGGCGGGATCTACGTGTGGAGCGGAGTACATAGCTGCTTCGGAAGCAGCAAATGAAGGAGTCTGGATGAAGGAGTTCATATCCGATCTAGGTGTAATACCTAGTGCATCGGGTCCAATGAAAATCTTTTGTGACAATACTGGAGCAATTGCCTTAGCGAAGGAATCCAGATTTCACAAAAGAACCAAACACATCAAGAGACGCTTCAACTCCATCCGTGATCAAGTCAAGGAGGGAGACATAGAGATTTGAAAAATACATACGGATCTGAATGTGGCAGACCCGTTGACTAAGCCTCTTCCACGAGCAAAACATGATCAGCACCAAGACTCCATGGGTGTTAGAATCATTACAATGTAATCTAGATTATTGACTCTAGTGCAAGTGGGAGACTGAAGGAAATATGCCCTAGAGGCAATAATAAAGTTGTTATTTTATATTTCCTTATTCATGATAAATGTTTATTATTCATGCTAGAATTGTATTAACCGGAAACTTGATACATGTGTGGATACATAGACAAGACACTGTGTCCCTAGTAAGCCTCTACTAGACTAGCTCGTTAATCAAAGATGGTTAAGTTCCTAACCATAGACATGTGTTGTCATTTGATGAACGGGATCACATCATTAGGAGAATGATGTGATGGACAAGACCCATCTGTTAGCTTAGCATAATGATCGTTCAGTTTTATTGATACTGCTTTCTTCATGTCAAATACATATTCCTTCGACTATGAGATTATACAACTCCCGGGTACCGTAGGAATGCCTTGTGTGCTATCAAACGTCACAGCGTAACTGGGTGATTATAAAGATGCTCTACAGGTATCTCCGAAGGTGTCTGTTGGGTTGGCATAGATCGAGATTAGGATTTGTCACTCCGAGTATCGGAGAGGTATCTCTGGGACCTCTCGGTAATGCACATCATAAGAAGCCTTGCAAGCAAAGTGACTTAGTCACAGGATGATGTATTACGGAACGAGTAAAGAGACTTGCCGGTAACAAGATTGAACTAGGTATAAAGATACCGACGATCGAATCTCGGGCAAGTAACATACCGATGGACAAAGGGAATAACGTATGTTGTCATAACGGTTCGACCGATAAAGATCTTCGTAGAATATGTGGGAGCCAATATGAGCATCCAGGTTCCGCTATTGGTTATTGACCGGAGAAGTGTCTCGGTCATGTCTACATAGTTCTCGAACCCGTAGGGTCCGCACGCTTAACGTTCGATGACGATTTAGTATTATATGAGTTATGTGATTTGGTGATCGAATGTTGTTCGGAGTCCCGGATGAGATCACGGACATGACGAGGAGTCTCGAAATGGTCGAGAGGTAAAGATTGATATATAGGACAATGGTATTCGGACACCGGAAGTGTTCCGGAGGGTACCGGGTACATATCGGGTCACCGGAAGGGGTTCCGGGCACCCCCGGCAAAGATATGGGCCTTATGGGCCAAGGGAGGGACAGACCAGCCCACAAGGGGCTGGTGCGCCCCTCCAGTAGGCCGGCCAGCCCTAGGGAAAGGAAAGGGGGAGGGCAAGTCCCTCCTTCCTTCCCCTCCTCAAGGGAGAAAGGAAAGGGGGGGGCGCCACCTCCTCCTTCCTTCCCCTGGAGCCTATACAAGGAAGGGGGAAGCCGAACCAGGGCAGGATCCCAAGTGGGATTCGGCCCCACTTGGGGCGCCCCTTGGCCTCTCCCCTCTCCCTTCCACCTATATATATGAGGAGGGGGGCGCCTAGAACACACAACATCAATTGTTAGCCGTGTGCGGCGCCCCCCTCCACAGTTTACGCCTCCGGTCATATCTTCGTAGTGCTTACGCGAAGCCCTGCGCGGATCACTTCACCATCACCGTCACCACGCCGTCATGCTGACGGAACTCATCTACTTCCTCGACATCTTGCTGGATCAAGAGGATGAGGGACGTCATCGAGCTGAACGTGTGCAGAACTCGGAGGTGCCGTACGTTCGGTGCTTGATCGGTCGGAACGAGAAGAAGTTCGACTACATCAATCGCGTTGTCAAACGCTTCCGCTTTCGGTCTACAAGGGTACGTAGACACACTCTCCCCCTCTCGTTGCTATGCATCTCCTAGATAGATCTTGCGTGAGCATAGGAATTTTTTTGAAATTGCATGCTACGTTTCCCAACACGTACAAGTTGCTAACTGAGAATGGAGTCTCATAGGATTTACTTAGAAACAGATACATGCACTCCAAGACTTTATCTCAGACTCTGCTGAACCAACGGACTCGCCTTTCTAGAAGGCTTGATGAGAGACAAAAATGTTTTTTCTCATTGTGGTGCTTTCGACATAGGAGGTGGACATACTATTAGATTTTGGGAGAACACATAGGTTGGGAGATGCTTCCCTAGCTTTACAATATCCCTATATTTACAATATCATCCAACGGAGTGAAGTTTTTGTTGCCTTTATGTTGGGACCTGTTCCTTTAAATGTTTATTTTCATCGGGCACTCACGGGAGTGAAGTGGGCGGATTGGCTGCATTTGGTTAATAGGTTGGTGATAGTCAATCTAACGACTGAATTATATTCCTTCTGGTGGAAACTCGACAATTCTGGCCCTTTTCCGGTTAAGTCAATGTATCGCGATCTCATTTATATTGGCATTCCTTTTAATCACGGTTTCGTTACTTAAAGTACCTTTGAAAGTGAAGATATTTATGTGCTATCTGGAAGGAGAGTGATCATGACCAAAGGCAACATAAAAGGTGACGATGGCATGGTTGCACAAATGTGATTTCTGTGGAAATGAGGAATCGGTTTGACATCTTTTCCTAGATTGCCCGCTTGCTAAGATCTTCTGATGTTGTATTCATTTTGCATTCAACTTGCGCACCAACTAGTATTACGAATTTTCTCAGTAACTGGTTGAATGGGTGCACTCTATGTTAAAGTGCAAATCTGGGTGGGAGTTTGTGTTTTACTTTGGGCAATATGGAATTGTCGCAATGTCTATGTTTTAATAAGATGAAAATTTTCCATTTATGGCAGGTCATCCATAGGGCCACCTTCTGGATCCCTATGTGGTCCTATCTACACCGAGGAGGATCGGGAGTCCATGGTCTCTGGATGCAACCTATGGTAGTTGGCCGCTCATGGTTTGTTCAACAGAGTTGTGTAGCAACCTAATAATAGGATGTGTGACTCACAAAGCCTCATATTTTCTTGTTTGCAATTGGTTGGAATCTAATTGAGGGATGTGTGCATCGTTCAATGCATAAGTTGGGCATTTTTACCCTCTTTTGAAAAAATAAGTTGTCGTCTCACATCATTCTAGATTATGTTGATTACTTATATTATACATGTAAGACAAAACAATACTCCCTCCTTCCCAAAATATAAGGCACGCTTTACTTTATTTGGTCTTCATCACATAATTTTGACTATGAATTTCAGTTATTGTATTTCGACAAAATTAATATGAAACAAAATTGTTTTGCAAGACAAATACGACGATACTATTTATACATGTTCAATCCATGTATTTTGGTACATATTAAGAGTCATTCATGCATCAAAGACTATGCAAAGTCAAGCGCGCCTTACATTTTGGAAAGGAGAGTACATAATATTCATGGTAAATTACCTAATCTGTCTGCCGTTCAAGTCTCTCGATCGCTTGCCTCATCTTACATAGCAACAACCCTCATCGTATCATTTTCTCCCTTCTAGGGGTGTAACCAAGCCCCGGCTGCTCGGGCCACGACCTAGGGTGTGGCAGTGAAACGTTTCGTTGGTTTATTTTTTTAGGGGTAGTTACTACATATAACTACTGTAGCTCTAAGGGATGGCATGGGCCATGGGCTAAGCCTATCTACGCAATTTCTCCCCCACCATCTTCTCCCTCAGTCCCTCACCATTCGTTGCTCCACGTTGCCCATTGTCCTTTGCTTCCATGGGAACCCACTATCTCCTGCCTCCGTTGCAGCACTAGCTCGTCACAGTGCCTCCTTTGTCACCGCCACAAATAGCTCTTCACAATGCTTCTTCCCTGCCATCCTTTGCCCCTACCAATGCCCACTGTTCCTCGCCTGTACAGATGAAGATAACAACTATCATGGACAACCTCACGCTGAATCTCGAGTTGGACCTCAAAATCAAGCCCTCCACCATGCCATAGCTAGGGAAAGATGGCGATGCTGGGTCGTCGGGGAAATGAGTTGGGCTTACTAGTTCCGGCGACAGTGGTGCTTCGACGAGATGGATTCGTCCTTCGACAAGGCCAAGGCGACGACATCAACATCTATTTTTTGTGATTGTATAAGGTTAGCTTGTCTATAGTTTTTTGATGTCATGTATGGTGTTTTGGTTGGCAACAAGCTCGTGTATGTTGTGTTGGACATGGGCGACATGTTGCAATGATCCTAGGCATTTGTTGCATTCATACTACAAAATTGTTTCGTGTTGTTGCATTTGTTGCATTCATGTTGCCTTGTATGTTGTATATGTTGTGAATGATGTTTCTCAATGATTTGTCACGGCCAACGGGGATTTGATCATGCATTAAAAAAGTTGCACCGATGTGCTTGAAATGTTGCAATGCATTTGCATTTTTTTCATACTGCAAAAATAGATTGTGGTGTTCTTGCATATGTGTAAGAAAATGATGTGCATGGGATTTATGTGGTTTGGCGAGCAAGCGCACCAGAATTAGCTTTTAAATAGATTGAATAAGGGGCAATTGACCAAGTGGCCGGCTTGGTAAGCTACCAACAAAAAATTGCAATCAACGAATAAGGGGCAATTGGAAACGAAACAAAGTGGAGCAAAATGGAGTATGTTAGAATGATACTTCTATCAGAATTAAGATCTCAAGCATCCCAGCATAATTTTCTATTGTATATGTTGATATTTATATGATTTTGCTTCGGTATCCCCCTCCCCCCCCCCCCCCTTATAAGGTTAGCTTGTCTATAGTTTTTTGATGTCATGTATGTTGTTTTGGTTAGCAACAAGCTCGTGTATGTTGTGTTGGACATGGGCGACATGTTGCAATGATCCTAGGCATTTGTTGCATTCATACTACAAAATTGTTTTGTGTTGTTGCATTCATGTTGCCTTGTATGTTGTATATGTTGTGAATGATGTTTCTCAATGATTTGTCATGGCCAACGGGGATTTGATCATGCATTAAAAAAGTTGCACCGATGTGCTTGAAATGTTGCAATGCATTTGCATTTTTTTCATACTGCAAAATAGATTGTGGTGTTCTTGCATATGTGTAAGAAAATGATGTGCATGGGATTCGTGTGGTTTGGCGAGCAAGCGCACCAGAATCAGCTTTTAAATAGATTGAATAAGGGGCAATTGACCAAGTGGCCGGCTTGGTAAGCTACCAACAAAAAATTGCAATCAACGAATAAGGGGTAATTGGAAACGAAACAAAGTGGAGCAAAATGAAGTATGTTAGAATGATACTTCTATCAGAATTAAGATCTCAAGCATCCCGGCATAATTTTCTATTGTATATGTTGATATTTATATGATTTTGCCAGAAAAGTTTACTGATTTCGATGGAGATTATAAGTTACCCCTTCAATCAAAAGATTAGATTGTTCTGATCTCTTGTTTGATCGATGAATACCCTTTTTCAGTAGATTCGTGTAAATTTATTAGGAGGGTATACCGAAGCAAAACTCTATATTTTTTTTTTTGAAGTGGGTCAAGCTTAGAACTGTTTGACAAGACAAGTCTACATGAATAGAGGGAGTACCAATCTACATCTCAAGCACTCGCACACCGCAAATCATGTAAGTTGCTGTTAAAAAACCGTGTAAGTTACAGTTGATATATACATAAGCATTTCGATTATTATTAGATGTTCATGAGGCAACATTATCTCCTACTATGACCACGTGGAATCTCTTCGACTTACTGTGACTTGTCTTTGCCACATAGGTGCCACATAAGATTTGTGGACTTACTCCACGTAGGAAGCACCAAGACACGCATGAACACCACATCCACATAGATCTGGCCTCTGCAAGACATCAATCCTTCAACATGAGCTAGGGAAGCAGAGTCTATGGGTTACAGCCGTTTCACTGGCAGACACCATCTCATTGAGTAGAAGATGAACGAGTAATCGAATCAAGCTCGAACAAAGCAAAACATCGAGTAACAAAATAAATTGGGCCGGATGTGTTTCTCAGCTTCTTATTCAGAGTACATGTCAAGGGCACTTCTAAAGGAAGGCTGGAAATTTTTGTGGTGGCCTCGGATTCTAGTAATTGCTGGTGTAGAATTTCTTCAGGAACTCGGAGCTCCCTTGGTCCTTTTCCATGTCCTGCACCAGCCCCTTGTGGCCAACCACGTATTGCCCGATGATGTGGTGGCGCTGCTTCGCGTGCTCGGTGATGTTGTTCAGCTCCTCCATCCCGTTGAAGAGAAGCATATCAATTACCTGTTTGTTCGCACGCAAGTCAGCACAAATCAGCAGAGATGTACACTCAGATTGAGGAGGATAGAAATGTTTTCCTGGCATTGTGGTGCCATTACAGTGCTAGAATGACTGCTAGATGTTTCAGAGGCTAGTGCTAGATTGTATAATGCAGACCACAAAAGTAGTACAGTATGAAATAGAAATATCGAAGTGTGTTAATATCATCTGCAGCACTCTAGCAAAGGGCAAGATTAAGGTATTCAGTAAGAAAGTGTGAACTGTAGTTTCTGCTAACTTTTGGCTACAAATTCGATGTAGGAACACAGATATTATCACTTATTATGTTTGTTTTGATAACTGTAGTTGAATCAATTAAATAAATATTTTAATGATCCTTGCTACTCAATCCCCCAGTCTGCTGGAACTTAAAATAAAATAAAGAAATAACCCAAAATCTAAGTGCCTCTTCACTAACCTGAAATTAATTTAGACTGTTGAGTGCAAGGTTGACGAGGAACCAAATCATAATGAATGTACATTCCATCTAAAGCCAGCACATGCTACTTGTGTGAAGAGGAGGTAAAAAAGTAACAAAGCAAAATAGGCCTAAACATAGAAAAACAATAATTGCTATGGATCGAATATGATTGCTGGGATCCAGACTTGAGCACTCTTGCTCAACCAAACTGGTCAAGCCCAGCAAGCCAACACATAGTCTAGTTACAACTCCAGCTAAATATCAGAAAATTATGTACAAACATTTGCCATAACTCACAACTGCAGACAGCAGATAGCAAGTTAGCATTAAACAAGCTCCTTTTGATGAAGATCGCAGTATTGTACATCCAAATGGACTAGGATCGACAGCTTCTAGTGAAACCAATTTTAGAAATTGATTAAATTATTACACTATACACTATCATCTTGAAATTATAACACTTGGCTTGCAAACAACTTGGTTGTCTGTCCATACGGCCATAGTTGCCACGAACCCGGGTAGACCTCGAAGTCAGGAGTGAAATAGTTAGGATTGAAACTCTAGCTGATGAATCCCGCAAAAAAAAAAACTCTAGCTGATGAATATATGTCAAGAATGACACTTTAAGGCAACTATTCGATTGTCCAAGTTGCCAGTGATGTGATTAAGCATTGGGGGGGGGGGGGGGGGGGGTTAAGTTTTGAGAGATTACAAAGACAGATGGATGTGATGAGATTACAACAAACGCATATATGTATGTATAGCAGAATCAACTTTGGTGTTTTATCAAGGTTCAGGATATCAGTAACTGGTACCATATCGGTCGGGTGGGGGGGGGGGGGGGGGTTAAGTTTTGAAGACTTACGAAAGACAGATGGATGTTGAAGATTACAACAAACTGCATATATGTATGTATCACAGAATCAACTTTGGTGTTTTATCAAGGTTCAGGATGTCAGTAACTGGTACCATATCGGTCGGGTGCTGAGTAAGGATAAGCAGGCGAATTTTCCAGTTAATCGGCTATTCGGTGACCCGCCGAGTAGCGATTAACTGACTGAGATGCCGATTAACTGGTCGATATTTGGAACAATGTTTTTTACTGGGAGTAACTAGTAACTAGATATGCAATTATTTTCCACTTTGACTAAGTTCGAGTGAATTTTATCAAACTAACTTTGGACTTGTTACAAAATATGAATCTACCTTGAGACTCAAGCTTAACTTTTTTTAACCGGGCTCTGCCCCTTTCCATTATAAACATAACGGAAATACAACAGTCTGAAAAAGATCCAAAGAAGGGAAAAGGGAAGAGCAAGTTCAACGAAGACCATGGATATTAGAGCTGATGAGGTTGCTGACTCAAGCTTAACTTGCAACCAACATTTTGTAGTTGTGAATGCTATGTTTTTTTACTGATAAATTCTGCATATCTTATTCCATCATGTCTTGTACTCGTATGAATCCAAACTGATATGTCGATTATTTCTTGTAGGAAACAGGCATAATGCTATTGTTACATGATTAACTACTGCTAAATTTGGAAGCCACTATGATTTCATTTTAAATGATACATTTGATTTCCTCTGTTATAACTTAAGAGTTATGTCCTATATCCAAGTATCCTCACATCATAAGGTAGCCCACAGAGACCAGAGGCTGGAAATTTAGGAAACTTATATTTCATGATTTACACTGTGGTCGTGCTACTCATCTAGAACCTGGAGGCACTAAATGTTGGTCTACGTTTTGTTTTGGCTTCAAAGGTATGAACAAATTGTGTGGTTCCAGTTATCTATTAGTGGTCAATAATGTCAATCAATTTAGGAAGATACTATGAACAAATTGTGTGGTTCCTGTTATCTATTGGTGGTCAATAATGTCAATCAATTTAGGAAGATACTGGTCTAATTTATGGTTAACTGCTTCCCATCAGATCTAGAGCCCCCATTGAATAACCGGGCCTAAGCTACTTGCATAGCCAACGGTGAAACATGTAATGAAATTGGCATCTATTCTTGCACAGGAGCAGCAACAGAACACAATTAAACAATTGAATACATAAGGACCTTCCTACTTCCACAATGGGTAATCAACTCTAAAAACATTGAGTTGCCATATGCTCCCTCCGTAAAGAAATATAAGAGCGTTTAGATCACTAAAGTAGTAATCTACTCCCTCCGTCCGGAAATACTCGTCGGAGAAATGGATGTATCTAGACGTATTTTTATCCATTTCTCCGACAAGTATTTCCGGAAGCAGCTTGGAATCCGGGTCTTAGCAGCAACGCAGCATAGAAACAAGTGCAGATAAACATTTTGCGGACTCTGTAGCTCTGCTGAATCCAGAAATCCAGGGCAGTGAGCACCCCCACTAGAAACAAGAATTAGTCAACTCGTTAACTAAAACCTACCCATCTGCCAACCCGATGGATCATCGATCCCTAACCTCAAAAGGAAAAGAACGCATAAGATTTCGCAGTGAGTGACCCCCTCGGAAGGATCGGACAGCGACTGGATCGGTGAAGGCGCAACGCGTTCGTACTTCGCTCAATCGTTCTATAGCTATCCATTCGCAAGGGGCAGATCGAAATGGGATGGGAGAGGGGGAGGGGGGGGGGGGGGGGGGGGGGGGGGGGCACCTTGGGGTCGGAGACGCCCTGGTTCTTCCGGATCTGCTGGGAGATGCTTGCGCGGAGCTGGGCGGGGGTCACGACGTCGTCGAGGTTGTAGATCTCCATGATGGAGGGGATGGCGCGGCAGGCCTGCCTGAAGAAGTCGAACACGCGGTGCCGCGCTTCCCCCATCGACGCCGAGTTCGGCGGAACCTTCACCGCGCGCATGGTGAACGCCATCTCTTCGCCCTGACCCCGCTTCGCCGCCTATCGCCGGCCGCCGCCCTCTCGCTCGCCGCCCGTCCTCAGGTGCCTCCTCCGCTTGGTGGTGGTGGTGGTGGTGGTGGGATGAGAGGTAGTGCTCTCCGCTTGGCAAAATGTTCTCCTGCCAATAGCGGGCCGTCCGAATACCTCGACATTTCGGGGATGCAGATGGGCCGCGTGAGTACTAGGGCCTTGAAGGCGACCAGGACAACACCAAAGGCTCATTTAGCTTTCACACACAGCAACTCTCACTAGCTTTTATTTTTCTTGCCTAAAAAAAACTAGCTTTTATTTTCCCCTAAAATTTTGCTTTTATTTTACTTTAAAGCATAATATTGCCTTTGAGTAAACTTATTATCACAAAATTTATTACATCCCTAGGGTACCAGATTTTATTACACTAGCGAGGTGCACGTGTGCTTTGCACGTGAGTTGTATGATATCGTTACAACACAATGTTGACAGAGAACTAACACTTACTTCGTCCGTTCCAAATTAATTGATTTGAATTTGTCTAAATACGGATGTATCTATACTTGTTTAGTGTCTAGATACATTCGTGTCTAGATAAATATGGGTCAAGTAATTTGGAACGAGGGGAGTACATATTACATCATTGAAAAGGAAACCTTAATTAGCTGCATAGTGTTCCAATACATGTATATAACACATTATATGTATGGACCTTAACGTTAAATTCATGAATATGCAAAGAAGTGTTGCGGCATTTAGTTGAAATTCTCTGAAAAGATATATGGACTGTAAGAAATGGTTCATCGGAGGTCTTTCACCATGAGTAAAAATTCACAAACAATCTCATAAATGGATACAGTTTTATTCAAGTGAGAAATCTAGTGGAGCAAGAGCATACATGGAAGATTCTAGACTAAATCATGAATGGATACACTTTTATTCAAGCTAGAAACTCTAATGGAGCAAGATCATGCATAGAAGGTTCTAGAATAAATGAGAAGTGTGTAAAGATAGTATATGTGACAAGTACAAGGTGGTACTAAGTTTTTAACTATTAAAAACTTCTAGATAGTACAAATGGAAGAATCTGATGTAATTGATAGGAAATCGAATGGTCAGCAACGCTCGGATTTGCCTCTTGACCGTTGGATTGAGTTCATCCAACAATCTATATTCAAACTTATTCACACACTATATAGTGGTATAGATGAAACAACAGAGAATTCTATGATTGTGGATGGACAGTTAGAGCATACCTTTGGCCATGGAGGTGCAGAGGACCTCGGCCCCCCGCCGACTGGAGGGACCCCGTTCTCGTTCTTGTTAGGTTCATCGTCATGGTTGGGGTTGTGTGGCGGCGGCGATGTCCCTCGGTAGGAATAATGTTTCCCATGTTCTATCTGCGTCCTGATTGTGCGGCTAACATCGTCAGAGGGCGTGTGAAGGTGTGTCTCCGTCGGATCTCGCGGGATCCGATCAGTGCTCGTCTTCGATGGATCTGTTTGGATCCGGTCTTGGTTCGCCTTTGTTTGGGTGTTTACAGGTTTGATCCTTCTGATCTACGACTTTCTTCATCGGCGATGGTTACTGCTCTGGTGCGCTGGTCCTACGTGGCCTTAGCACGACGACTTCCCGACTGTCTACTACAACAATGTTTGCCCGGCTCCAGCAAGGGAGGGGTGATGATGGCGGCGCGCGTTAGGCTCGCTCTAGTATTTGTAGTAATCGTTAGGTGGTCGACAGACCTGGTTGTAATTTTTATTACGTCTGGTATTCTTTGTATTGTCATAATTAAACACAAATAAATTGGAAGTTTCTCAAAAAAATGCTAAATGCTTTTGTGGCATTTCCTCGATCTCTTCTCTCACCAAGGCTGGGAAACTTTTGCTGGAGTGAACCAATGATTTACTATGGTGAACACACTACCCCGAAGCAACATAACTAGATCGGAAACGTGCCTTGGCGCGAGGGTGCCGGTCACAACGCTATAGCCAAGTAGTGAATGCTCAATTTAGTAGGAAATCAAGTTTAACCTACATATTCAAATAGGATAACAAAGTAAAAGGAAGAAGAAACATTCACATGTAATAGGAGCAAAACACCATCGAGTTCAACACCGTCATGAAACTATAAGGCAGCATTCAGTTTTGAGTGTTTAAAAAATTATCATTTAATTCACTCAAATTTAGAAGCATCGAGGTTTCAAGGCTTTGCTGAATTAGGAGGATTCATGCGGACTGGGAAGGCAGGATCCAAGTGGGCCTCTGGAAAGGAACCGTAGTTTCAATCTATCAACATTATCACATGCTTTCTTTTATCTGATACTTTTTCATTCAAAAAAATCATCCATGATCCAAAACATGTAAATAACATTTAATGATACCATTTATATATATACCACGTACCAGTGAATAGCCCATGCACATGATGGCATATCAAAATATTTTCTGTCAAGTGATGATCAGTGATTTTTTTACATAATTGGAATTAATAAATACTGAACTAATCTTGCCTGAATGCTAAGATGTTTCTAACACCATCAAGTTAGAAAAGGATAATGTAATCATTATTAAACACACCATGCTCCGTGTCCAGGTAAATCTTTGCGGCAGCAACAATACAATAGCGGCAACAGAAATTAAAATAAAAAGGTTGTTCCTCCGTTGATGTTTGTCATGGTGCCGAGGAACATTTCCATCCTTAGGAGACATCACAAATGAACGTTGGTTAGCAATGGAACATAAATGTGTTGAATACAGGATGAGGCTTAGGATGATCGGTTGACTGGAAAAAATCCATAGTGTTAGTGTGTCATTCATATATGGAGGAAACATTGGTTCGCTTATTTTGGAAGATGTATTGACAATAAATAGAGAATGGCTCAAGAAGTCTGAGCCATTGCCTAAAGAGTCCTGTCAAGAAAATGACCAACCAATATTGCATATGTTGAAAGCAAGAGCCAAAAGACGGTGGTCGGGAATTGAATTAGATTAGGATCAAATAAATGCTACATGTTCCACATAGCAAATAGGTCCAATTATTAAACTTTTTAACAAAGCATACATAATGTGGTGAAGAGCCTGAAACAATTACAATTTTAAACTTCTATACATAATTCGAGGCGCTTAAGTAAACCTTGGCTGAAGATTTTGTGTCGAGGAAACCCTTCAAATTGTTCCAAGTCAACTTGAACACACTGCCCACATACACAACAAAAATATGATGCAAGGTCTGCAGTTTTAAATATTAAATTATTACTGCACTACACCATAATACTTCTTTTAAACTATCATAATTTTAAACAAACTATTTAGTATGTACAACTAAGTAAAATAACCTCCGGTAATAATCGAACTTTATCTTCTGCATATGAACATATATGTGGTATATTTGTACCAGAAACATAAGAAGAGGGACCTTACAGTGCTTGCCAATGTTGGGGATCAACACTGGTCACATCCATGCCAAGGTGGGCTTTATGTCAGAGAGAGATGCTACTGGCAACGTTCTCTTCCTCTACTCCGGGGCGACCCTCCTTGAGCGTCCGCTTGCTTGATGGTATCCTTTGACTACAGATCATCCAAATCCCTCCACCTCTGGGCTTCATTTACTACAGAGAAAGGGAGTTAAGAGGAGGCTCAGTTTCAGACACCAATCTAACTATGGGATAACATCATTATGAAAGTAGGCAGGAGCCTTGGTGAATAATAGATGTTTTGAAATAAATAGACCAAACATGCTAATTAGCAACGGAAGAATATGTTGATCCATCTACGACTTCTAATGACCTAGCGCCTAATGTTATAACATCATTATGAAAGTAGGCAGGTGCCTTGGTGAATAATATATATGTTTGAAATTAAATAGACCAAACATGCTAATTAGTAGTGGAAGAATATGTTGATCCATCTATGACTTCTAATGACCTTACATGATGTTCAGCGCCATCGAGCGACCATCAATAAGAATTACATTTCTCCACATTACTAATCTAACACCAAGAAAATAAATAAGCAGTCATAATCATTTGTCAACATTATTTGCTCTTCTAATTTTGTAGAAAAGGATAGAAGTTCAGTTCCGAAACCATAAATAGGAAAGAGGAAGAGGAAGAGAAAGAAATACTAAAATATAGGGAACTTAACTATTTGTCAAATAGTGAGTTATGTACATAAAGTAGGCACGAAATTAACCTCAGAAGAGGATTACTCTTCCTGTTTCTGGGCCCAACACCTTAATATTGTACAGTATACCATAAGAGCATCAGTAAGTGATACAACAACTCTGCCTACATACATGATAAAGAACTTTAATGCCATTGTGTGTGCTGAGAGCAAGTAAAAAAAAGAAATGAAATAAAAAATACTGCATCTGAACCATATTGACTACTAAAAGGGTAGGCACAAGCTTTGCTAAATTTACCACAAATGTGATATGCTGTGCTATAATAAAATGGGTGCAATCTAACAATTGCCAGTATCAAAGATCATCCATGCTTCTAGTTACATCTGTAAGTGGCCAAAAGGAATGGCAAACGTTATTTAGCTTGTAATATGTGAATGCCAAGAACAGAAGTTGAATATATTATATATATTATATATATATATTATATATATATATATATATATATATAATATATATATATATTATATAATATATATATATATATATATTAATATAAAGCAATCAACCAATAAATGAGATGCTATATGTGAATAATATACAAATAAGGAGATGCTATATCAGTGAAGAGCATATGGGCACATCTAGGAAGTAAAGAGAGTTCCTTAGTTCATATAAATCAGGTATGAGCCATAAACATGCATCTCGTATGCATTAAACAAAACAATATGTACAAAGATTTTTTATGGGCCATCAGAAATAATGCATTCCAAGCATCAGATGTTACCTAGCAGGAAAAAATAATCCATCCGACAACAAACAATGCCTAGATTGCATCAAACCGAACCCATGCATAAAAAGGTTAACAGAAAGCAAGCTGAAGGCTTGTTACCTCAAAATAATCTCCTACATAGCTTAATATCTACAACCCATTTCCAAATGATTCCTACAATATTGCAAACCTTGCCAATTGGGCATCATCCCCGCATTCTTAAATATTTATATACGTGAATTAAGCTCAATTGGTTTGAGCACACAACTGCAATATGATACAATGCATAATACGGAGATTTGCAGACAGATCTTTGGGGGTCTACGTTGGAGATGCCCTAACAATGCAATCCTGCATTTTTTTTTCCTTTAATGTGTTCTTAAATTCCTGCAAACCAAAGAGGCTCTAAATACAAATACCAAAAGAACCATGTTTGTATAGTTGTCGCGGCTGAGAAAGCAACAAAAGAACCGTCTATCCAGGCAAAACACAAAATAAATACACACAATGACACGTCATGTTAATAAAATCAGTTACATGCATGCGGATATGTTTTTCTGTCTTCCAATGTATTATTTGGTGGCATAGGAATTAACCAGTCCAACAATAGGGCATATGATGCGGAGCATCCTACGGACACCACCATGTCAAGAGTCCATTTGGCAAGTGACATGTGCGACATCTACTTCACATGCATAAAGGTGAATCATCTCCTTTACACGTGTTCACTTGACCCCTTCGAGGATGGTATACTACTTGACACTCCACTCGTGTGCATGCATAGGTATTGTCGGAGCTTCACGGACGACGAGGAGTGCAAGAGCCAAGGAACGCCTACACCATCCGCGAGGGAAGCGTGGAAGCGAAGACGGAAGAAGACGGAGCTGTAGAGTCTACAGCGACCGGACGACCGAAAGCCACCGGACGTCCGACACTCTACAGCGCCGGGACGACCGAGCGCCTCTGGATGTCCAACGCGTCCACACCCACACTAGTAGAAAACAGGGCTTTGGTCCAGGCCTGGCCAGCCCATTAGTCCCGGTTCAGTAACGAACCGGGACCCATGGGGGCATACGTCCCGGTTCGTGCGCCCAGGGGGCCGGCCGGGCCTCGTGGGGCATTGGTCGTGGTTCGTGTGGACGCTTTGGTCCCGGTTCCAGACACGAATCGGGACCAATGGGCCTCGCTCCTGGCCCACATCCATTGGTCCCGGTTCATGGCTGGAACCGGGACCAAAGGAGGTCCTTTAGTCCCGGTTCTAGCCACCAACCGGGACCAATGAGGTGCCTATATATACCCCCTCGCCCGCAAGCAGAGCACTCCACTGCTCTGTTTTTTCTGGCCGGCTAGGGGAGGGCTTTGTGGTGCTCTAGCTCACCTCCTATGCACATGAGGTGTTCGATGAAATGCCCGAGCCACACTACTTAAGCTTTCTTCTCTCCAAGCTCGACCTCCAAGCTCCATTTTCCTCAAGATTTGTCTAGGTTTAGCGGTTTGTCATGTCCCGTCCCCGTCTTCACCGCCGTCGATTGCCCGCGCCGATCTCGTCGCCGGCACCACCGTGGTGAGCCTCTTGTTCTTATCTTCTTTCTAAAAGAGAAAAATTCTTACTTGTATGATTTAGATAGATACTTGTATAATTTTCTTACTTTTATTATTGTTTGTTATTATATAGTGCGATGGTTTTGGTATCCGCCCCCGTTGGCCCTCGTCCTGTCTATGATTCGGATGTGGTGTCTATTATATTTTATAACTATTTGGTTCATTTATTGTTTATGACAATTATGCCGACCAACGTGACATAGATTTTTTTATCTAGGAGGTATGTGAACCGGAAATTCCAACCGACCCTATTGACGAGAGGTTAAATTTAGTTGAAGAAGACAACAATTACTTGAAGGAAAAATTGAAAAAAATTGAGGAGGAGAAGATGATATTGGAGTTGCATGTTGCGGATGTCGTCGAGGATCACAAGATCAAGATGGATGCAATGCGCTTCAAGATTAGAAAGTATAGAAAATATGCCATTCATACCAAGGCTTGGTATCATTATGCCGTTGGATCAATTGTTACCTTGGTTGCGATTATGATCGCATTTGTTGTTGCATTGAAATGTTTTACATAGTTTCAATGTATGGTTTAATTAGATGCTCTGGAGAGCTATATGTTATTCAATGAGAACTATGTATGTACTTTGGTTTTAATGTGATGATGAACTTCTATTAATTTGGTCACTTATCTATTCATGATGTTCTGTAATGGTTTTTGACACACTTAATTATATATAATGCACGCAGATGAACCGGCAATGGATGTACGGTGACAGACGCACCTCCGAGTACATTAAGGGCGTGCATAATTTTCTCGAAGTGGCTGAGGCAAACAAGCAGAGTGGTTTTATGTGTTGTCCATGCCCTATATGTGGGAATACGAAGTCTTACTCTGACCGGAAAATCCTTCACACCCACCTGCTTTATAAGGGTTTCATGCCACACTATAATGTTTGGACCAAGCACGGAGAAAGAGGGGTTATGATGGAAGACAACAAAGAAGAAGAGGATGATGACAACTATGTGCCCCCTGAATACGGTGATGCTGTAACGGGGGAAGCTGAAGATCAAGAGGAACCAGATGATGTGCCCGATGATGATCTCCGCCGGGTCATTGTTGATGCAAAGAGACAGTGCGAAAGTGAAAAGGAGAAGCTGAAGTTCGATCGCATGTTAGAGGATCACCAAAAAGGGTTGTACCCCAATTGCGATGATGACAACACAAAGCTCGGTACCGTACTGGAATTGCTGCAGTGGAAGGCAGAGAATGCTGTGCCTGACAAAGGATTTGAGAAGCTACTGAAAATATTGAAGAAGAAGCTTCCAAAGGATAACGAATTGCCCGACAGTACGTACGCAACAAAGAAGGTCGTATGCCCTCTAGGATTGGAGGTGCAGAAGATACATGCATGCCCTAATGACTGCATCCTCTACCGCGGTGCATATGAGGATTTGAACGCATGCCCGGTATGCGGTGCATTGCGGTATAAGATCAGACGAGATGACCCTGGTGATGTTGACGGCGAGCCCCCCAGGAAGAGGGTTCCTGCGAAGGTGATGTGGTATGCTCCTATAATACCATGGTTGAAACGTCTGTTCAGAAACAAAGAGCATGCCAAGTTGATGCGATGGCACAGAAAGGACCGTAAGAAAGACGGGAAGTTGAGAGCACCCGCTGACGAGTCGCAGTGGAGAAAAATCGAGAGAAAGTATTGGGAGGAGTTTGCAGGTGACGCAAGGAACGTATGGTTTGGTTTAAGCGCGGATGGCATTAATCCTTTTGGGGAGCAGAGCAGCAATCACAGCACTTGGCCCGTGACTCTATGTATCTATAACCTTCCTCCTTGGCTGTGCATGAAGCGGAAGTTCATTATGATGCCAGTACTCATCCAAGGCCCTAAGCAACCCGGCAACGACATTGATGTGTACCTAAGGCCATTAGTTGAAGAACTTTTACAGCTGTGGAATGGAAATGGTGTACGTGTGTGGGATGAGCATAGACAGGAGGAATTTGACCTGCATGCGTTGCTGTTTGTAACCATCAATGATTGGCCTGCTCTCAGTAACCTTTTAGGACAGACAAAAAAGGGATACCACGCATGCACGCACTGTTTAGCTGACACCGAAAGTATATACCTGGACAAATGCAGGAAGAATGTGTACCTGGGGCATCGTCAATTTCTTCTGACCAACCATCAATGTCGAAAGAAAGGCAAGCATTTCAAAGGCGAGGCAGATCACCGAAAGAAGCCCGCCATGCGTACCGGTGATCACGTACTTGCTATGGTCAATGATTTACACGTAATCTTTGGAAAGGGTCCCGGCGGACTATCTGTTCCGAATGACGCTGAGGGACACGCACCCATGTGGAAGAAGAAATCTATATTTTGGGACCTACCCTACTGGAAAGACCTAGAGGTCCGCTCTTCAATCGACGTGATGCACGTGACGAAGAACCTTTGCGTGAACCTGCTAGGTTTCTTGGGCATGTATGGAAAGACAAAAGATACACCGGAGGCACGGGAGGACCTGCAACATTGGCATGAAAAAGACGGCATGCCTCCAAAGTAGTATGAAGGTCCTGCCAGCTACGCTCTTACCAAAGAAGAGAAGGAAATCTTCTTTGAATGCCTGCTCAGTATGAAGGTACCGTCTGGCTTCTCGTCGAATATAAAGGGAATAATAAATATGGCAGAGAAAAAGTTCCAGAACCTAAAGTCTCATGACTGCCACGTGATTATGACGCAACTGCTTCCGGTTGCATTGAGGGGACTTCTACCGGAAAACGTTCGATTAGCCATTGTGAAGCTATGTGCATTCCTCAATGCAATCTCTCAGAAGGTGATCGATCCAGAAATCATACCAAGGCTAAGGAGTGATGTGGCGCAATGTCTTGTCAGTTTCGAGCTGGTGTTCCCACCATCCTTCTTCAATATCATGACGCACGTCCTAGTTCATCTAGTCGACGAGATTGTCGTTCTGGGCCCCGTATTTCTACACAATATCTTCCCCTTTGAGAGGTTCATGGGAGTCCTAAAGAAATATGTCCGTAACCGCGCTAGGCCAGAAGGAAGCATCTCCATGGGCCATCAAACAGAGGATGTCATTGGGTTTTGTGTTGACTTCATTCCTGACCTTAAGAAGATTGGTCTCCCTCAATCGCGGTATGAGGGGAGACTGACTGGAAAAGGCACGCTAGGAGGGGACTCAATAATATGCAGGGACGGGCATTCTTGGTCTCAAGCACACTACACAGTTCTACAGAACTCTACCTTGGTGACCCCGTATGTCGATGAACACAAGAACATTCTGCGCTCCAAACACCCGGAGCAGTGTGACGACTGGATTACATGTGAACACATCAGGACTTTCGGCAGTTGGTTGGAAACACGTCTCAGAGGTGACAACACTGTTTCTGATGAGCTGTACTCGTTGTCTAGGGGACCATCTTCGACTGTATTGACTTACAAAGGATACGAGATTAATGGGAATACATTTTACACGATCGCCCAAGATCAAAAGAGCACCAACCAAAATAGTAGTGTCCGCTTTGATGCAGCAACCAAGAGGGGAAAGGACACATATTATGGTTACATAGTGGACATATGGGAACTTGACTACGGACATGATTTTAAGGTCCCTTTGTTTAAGTGCAAATGGGTCAATCTGTCAGGAGGCGGGGTACAGGTAGAGCCACATTACGGAATGACAACAGTGGATCTGAACAATCTTGGGTACACAGACGAACCATTCGTCCTAGCCAATGATGTGGCGCACATTTTCTATGTGAAGGACATGTCTACCAAACCGAGAAAAAGAAAAGATAAGTAAGCAAATACATCATACGATGAGCCAAAGTGCCACATAGTTCTTTCAGGGAAAAGAGACATCGTGGGAGTGGAGGGTAAGACAGACATGTCTGAAGATTATGAAAAGTTTCATGAAATTCCTCCCTTCAAAGTCAAGGCTGACCCAAGTACCCTGTTAAGCGATGAAGAATATCCATGGTTACGGCGCAATAAGCAAAGGACACAAGCGAAGAAAAAGTGAAGATAGATGAAGTCAAAAAGGGTTGAAAATTGATGATGTGGCTTTGAAAAAGATTGTCCATTTGTAACAGAAAAAGGGAAAAATGAAATCCCTTTGTAACAGATGAGTTTTTGTCCGAAACCCTGATACTTCGAAAGAGATTGTCCATTTTGTGCATGAAGTGCATCCAGTTTTTGCCGTAACCCTCTCAACTTTTTAGCACATGCTATGTGGGTGAAATGATGATACCATGCCAATTTTCAACCTCTTCAGAGTTCATTTGAAGTGCTTTTCAATTTCAGGGTCATTTAGCTCAAAAAAATCAGTAAATGCATGAAAAATAACAGATGAAGTCAGAAAGGGTTGAAAATTGATGATGTGGCTTTGAATGGTTCATTTTGAACACACAAAAAGTCTGGAGTTCAAATAAGTTCAAAAAAATGAAATCCCTTTGTAACAGATGAGTTTTCGTCCGAAACCTTGATACTTCGAAAGAGATTGTCCATTTTGTACACGAAGTGCATCCAGTTTTTGCCGTAACCCTCTCAACTTTTTAGCACATGCTATGAGGGTGAAATGATGATACCATGCCAATTTTCAACCTCTTCAGAGTTCATCTGAAGTTCTTTTCAATTTCAGGGTCATTTAGCTCAAAGAATGAACTAATATAAAAAAGAATGAACTAATATAAAAAAGAATGAACTGGAAAACTTTTATGAAACTGTAATAGCAAAAATAATAAACTAAAAGAATGAACTAGAAAACTTTAATGAAACTCTAATAGAAAAAAGAATGAACTAGAAAACTTTAATGAAACTCTAATAGCAAAAGGAATCAACTAAAAAGCTTTTATAAACCTCTAGTATTATTGAAACTAAAATTATATAAAATTTATGCAACTAAAATTATCAAAGTATTTTCTGTTCAAAACATTAAAAGCAAAAAGAATTTTCATAAAGAACTTTTTTTGTTAGAAACTTTAATAGCAAAAAGAATTATCATAAAGATTTTTTTTGTTAGAAACTAAAATAACAAAAACTGTTTTTGAATATAATGATAAAACACAGTAATATTAAATAGCAGGAAAAAGAATCACTCCAAAATCTATTTTTATAGTAAAGTTAATCACAAACTAGTGATTCACACAAATTTCAAAGAATTCAAATTGGAAAACTAATGGCACTAACAGCAAGTTTATAATTTTTATTACCTAAAAGCAAAAAGAATCACTGAAAACAGTAAGTATTTTGTTGTAAGTAGAAACAAAATAAAATAAATAAAGCAAAAAAGAAAACAAAAATAAAAAAATGCCACCTACAGGGCCACCACGGCCTGAATACGACTAGAAACCCAACCATGGGCCAGGATTCAGGCCCGCAGCAGGCCCAGTAGGCCCACGGGTAAGGATTAATAGAGTAGGCCCGAAAGCCTGCAGTTGAGAGGAGCTCGAGAGGGTGGGCGCAGCAGCGCTTATAAACCACTCTCGAGCTCTCTCAACTAGAGAGGTGGGACTAAACATCCCACCGCACCGCGCCAGCGCAAGGCCGTTGGTCCCGGTTGGTAGCACCAACCGGGATGAAAGGTGTGCATTGGTCCCAGTTGGTGGCCACCAACCGGGACCAATGCCCCCCTTTGGTCCCGGTTCGTGCCACCAACCGGGACCAAAGGTGTCTGTTTCCCGCCCTTTGGGCTGCTGAAAAGAGACCTTTGGTCCCGGTTGGTGGAACGAACCGGGACCAAAGGGGGAAATTGGTCTCGGTTTGTGCCACGAACCGGGACCAATGTTTCGTGTATATAAGAAAAACTTAGCAGTTTCTCCAAAAATCACTTCTTCTCCTCGTCGTCGTCGCCCCTACCCCAATCGCCGTCAGGCTGCTCCACCTCGCCATCGTCGCCGACGCCGTCAGGCCCGCCCCTGCCCGCCCCGCTGCCGACGCCGCCCGGCCCGCCCCTGCCCGCCCCGCCGCCGACGCCGCCCGGCCCGACGCCACCCCTCCCGCCTTGCCCGCCTTGACGCCGACACGCCGCCCCGGCCCGACGCCGCCCGCCCTGTCGCCGCCCGGCCCGACACCGACACCCGACACCGACGCCGCCCACCCTGACGCCGCCCCGCCCGCCCTGCCTGCCCGGACGCCGACACGCCGCCCCGGCCCGACGACGACGCCGCCCCGACGCCGCCCGGCCCGCCCCTGCCCGCCCCGACGCCTCCTTTGTGAGCACCGCCGCCGCCGCCGCGTTGCTATTTTTTTATATATGTTTTTTTGTTATATATATATATATATGCTTTCTTTTTATATGTATGTATGTATGTATTTTTTAAACTTTTTATATGTATGGAAAAGAGGAAGAAGGAAGAAGGAAGAAGGGAAGAAAAAGAAGGAGAGGAAAAAGGGGAGAAAAAAGAGAAGAAGAGGAGAAAAAAATAAGAAGAGAAAGAAGGAGAAGAAGAGGAGAGGAAGAAGAGGAGAAAAAAAAAGAAGAAGAGGAAGAAGAACGCCGAGGGGTCGAGGGTCGGGAACTAGGGTAGAGGGTCGTGGATCGCCGAGCGGTCGAGGGTCATGAACTAGGGTAGAGGGTCGAGGGTCGCCGAGGGGTCGAGGGTCGTCCAGGGGTCGAGGGGTCACCGAGGGGTCGAGGGTCGCCGAAGGTTCGAGGGTAGAGGGATGTCGAGGGGTCGAGGGTCGAGGAACGCCGAGGGGTCGAGGGTCAGGAACTAGGGTAGAGGGTCGAGGAACGCCGAGCGGTCGAGGGTCGGGAACAGGTCGAGGGTCGAGGGTCGCCGAGGGGTCGAGGGTCATCAGGGGTCGAGGGGTACCGAGGGGTCGAGGGCCGCGAAGGTTCGAGGGTCGAGGGTCGTGAGGGGTCGAGGGTCGAGGAACACCGAGGGTCGAGGTCGGGAACTAGGGTAGAGGGTCGAGGAACGCCAAGGGGTCGAGGGTCGGGAACTAGGGTAGAGGGTCGTGGATCACCGAGCGGTGAGGGTCGTGAATAGGGGTAGAGGGTCGAGGGTCGTCGAGGGGTCGAGGGTCGAGGGTCGTCCAGGGGTCGAGGGTCCAGATTTATCAAGAATGCCCCCATTATGGATGTGCACAAGTTGATCCAATTTTTTCTGTCTCATATATATATATATATATATATATATATATATATATATTCTTCTATATGTCACGTTGTCTGTCAAAGTATTGAAGAAATCCATGGCTTCATCATTTGCCAGAAGTAGCAGGCGTATGATGCTACAAAGCTCTTCAAAGTTGTTTTGGAATGGAGTTCCTGATAGAATAATTCGCCTTTTGGTACGATTCAGCAAAGGCCTTCCAAATAGCGATATTCGGAAGGCTCTTGCTGAACTTTGTACCAAAAAGCGAATTATTCTATCGGGAACTCCGTTCCAAAACAACTTTGAAGAGCTTCGTACCATTATGCGCCTGTCATTTCCGGCTAATGATGAAGTCATGGTTTTCTTGAATTATTTGATACTAGACAACGTGACATATAGAAGGGTAGATGAGATCAGGAAAAATATGGACCATTTTCTGCACATCCAGAATGGCATCATTTTGTTAAATCCCTTGTCGGTCCGGACGTCGGACATTCATGAGAGAGGCGGTCCGGCCCAAACCCTAGAAGCGTTGTCGAGGCCACCCCAAACCCTAGAAGCGTTGCCTAGGCCACCCCAAACCCTAGAATAGTTGTCGAGGCCACCCCAAACCGTAGAAGCATCGAGCTAGCTAGGTCTACATTTGCACTAATATATCCATCTGTCATGTTTGTATATTAATTGCCATGTTGTAATATTTACAGAAACTATGGAGCACCGAGACATCGAAGTAGAACAGTTGTTGGGGGACATAATCCTCGGCGGAGGTGATGTCTTGTCATATCTCAACGACACCGATTGTCTGGAAGGAGAGGGTGAAGCAGGCTCCGGTGATCGAACAATGGAGGTGGAAGGACATAATTATGATGGCTCCGGTGACGGAATGCTGGTGGAAGAAGGAGACCGTGATGACTGCTCCGGTGAGCGAACGGAGGAAGGAGCTGTTGCAAAGTCCGGCGAGGTATATATATTAATTAAGCCTGTGCTGACTAGCTAATTCATGCATTAATTGTTTTGGTATGTACACATATTAACTCTCTTCTTTCTTCTTTTCTAGCCCTCCGGATAGAGCCAAACTTCGGTAACGAGACGAGGCCCGAAGAAAAGGTTGCGCCAGGATGAAAGGTTCACGATCACAGCAATCAAGGGCGATGGCCAACCGATTGAACCCAGCCGGACCAAGGAAGCATTTTCTGCTCAGTGCGGGGTTCTTGTTAGGGACATGATCCCGATCAGCATCCACCAATGGAATAAGCCTAAGAGCGAAGACCCTCAAGTGTATTTTGTCAACGATAGACAAAAAGATGATCTTTGGACCGCGCTGAAGGCAAATTTCACCCTACCGCCAGAGGAGCATCCGGATAAGCCAGTTATAGAGCCATTGGTCAAGGCTCATGCTCTTAAGAAGATGGCAGATCTATTCAGGAGGTGGAAGAATGAGTTGAAATCAATGTTTGTCGACAAAGGGAAGACTCCAGAATTCACCGGCCGATTTGAGAAGATTAGAGATCACTGGCCCGCATTTGTGGCCCACAAGACATCGGAGAAGAGTAAGAAGATGTCAGCGACAAACAAGAAAAATGCTACAAAGAAGGAGCATCACCATCGCATGGGGTCAGGTGGCTACCTCAAAGCCCGGCCGTTGTGGGACAAGGCTGAGAAGGACCTGCTTGATAAAGGGGTCGAACCAGAGACATTGAACTGGCCAGACCGTTCAAGGACTTGGTTCTTCGGGATTGGGGGAACCTTGGACCCTGAAACAGGGAAGTGCCGTTGGACGGAGGAGCAACTTGAAATACCCGTCAAGAAGTTTCAGAAGTATATCGCCGCAGCGTAGCAAGGGACGTTCGTTCCCGACAGAGAGAACGACGAGCTCACACAGGCCCTCGGGAATCCTGAGCACCCAGGACAAACACGAGGCACGACAGGCTCCGTTGCGTGGAAGGTTGGGTTTCCCAGCGCAGGCGGTTACAAAACTCAGGAGAGGAGGAGGAAAGTGGAGCAGACCGAACTACAGAAGCTGAATGCAAGGGTACAAGCGCTAGAGGAACAAGTTCAGAGCCAGCGACCTACCGGAGCTACCCCAGAAGCTACCCCGCCATCTCAGCGGAGAAGCAGCGTGGCTTCCACCGACCTTCTTCAGCAGCCTGGCTTCACGGCTCCCAGCTACCCCGTGGATGCTATCACGGAGGCTCAAGATTGCCACCTTATGACGCAATGGCAGCACCTCAAAGTCAAGGCGGCTGTCAGCTCTGTTGCACCTCCTGAACCCGGCGCAACTTTTCACTGCCTTTCGATTCCAGAAGGCTATGGTGTTGTGATGGTCGATGAAATAACGGAGGGATTTGAGGAGCTCGAGCTTGACCACCCTACCGGTGAAGGGGAGACTCAGCTAGGTCTTGCTCTGAAGACTCCATGTCTATGGCGGAAGGAGCTCATTAACCTTCCGAACTGGACGCCTCCGCCTCCTCCTCCTCCGGCGAGTCAGGGCACTCCGCCTCCTCCTCCGCCGAGTGATCAGGGCACTCCGCCTCCTTCTCCGGCTGCTCCGGCGCGTGGCGACACTCCGCCTCCTCCTCCGCCTCCTCCTCCGCCGAGTGATCAGGGCACTCCGCCTCCTTCTCCGGCTGCTCCGGCGCGTGGCGGCACTCCGCCTCCTTATCCGCCTGCGCCGACGCGTCCGAGCAGCCCGCCTCCTCCTCCGCCTTGTCAGCAACAGCGGAAGACAGCCGTCACCGCTCCGGCTGCTCCGGCGCGTCGTAGCACTCCGCCTCCTTCTCCGCCTCGTAAGCAACAAAGGAAGACAGCCGCAGTCGCTCCGGCGTCTAGCAGTACAGCCAGAGGCGGGGGGCAATACAAATTTGGTCCATCTCTCAAGCCTCTAGAGAAGTTACCATACGAGATGACCGAGGAGGAAAACGCGCAGATCTGTCAAGCCCAAGTGAAGGACTTTTTTGCAAAGAAAAATCCACCTCCGGAGGAGAAGATAGAACCGGTGAAATTGAAGCGCACTTTGGATGCCCTGAAGCGACCACCACCGCCACCGCCGAATGACAACCATGTCCGCGCTCTTAAAAAGGCAGTGCAAGGAGCGCGCCGATCGGGAACTACTTCAAGTGACAAAAGGTTAAAAGAACGAAGAAGTGGGAAAAAAATTCCCCAGCTCGGCGAACAGGCAAACCAATCGTGCCCCCCGCTCCAGGTGTCTAGCGATATCGTCGCAAATCTGCCGGGGATGCTGCCCGGTACCAATCCTGGTGATTACCTGCCCGACGATGCACATTTTGATATAATGGAGGTGGACGAACACAAATACCGGCATGGGAAGCCTCTCGTCAAACCTGGTCATCCTCCTCTAACAACGATGATGTGAAGATTCCATGAGTGGTACATGGACACCTGCAGTGAGTCTGGGAAGGATACTTTGACGCTGAGAGTTAAAGAGGAGCACGACCTCGTTGGAATTGATCTATTGTTTGTTCCATTTGAGGAGTTCTTCCAGTTTTTCAATCAAAAGGCCCTCGATAAAATAATCCTCACTTGCCACTGTCTGTAAGTACTACTTCTGTAATTAAGTCTCTATATATAGCTCAGCTCTTTCATTGCATGTATATATAATTATCCTCACTATATTATGCACAGATTGAAGATCGTCAAATGCAGAAATGCACAAATCTATGATATTGGGTTCATTAACACAAATCTCATAGATGAATGGACGGTTAAATATAATGCCAAAGAAACCGAGGCCAACTTGCTACAATCGTTGCTTCGAAATCAAAACAAAGATAAAATACTCTTTCCTTACAACTTCAAGTGAGTGTTACTGTCTTGTGCATATTCGGTTTCCCTTATTACTCGAGGTTATAGTAATGTAATTGATGAGTTATGCATGCGTGCGCAGCTTCCACTTTATTCTCCTAGAGATTAAGCTTGAGCAGGGACTAGTAACCATCTTAGACTCGAGACGAAAAGATCCCAAGGAGTATGCGTCCATGACTAAAATGCTCGAGAAGTAAGTTCAATCAATCGTTATCGCACCATATCAGCAACTTTGTTCATTTCCTGATATCAAGTAATTGTTTTCTTTGTCTGGCAGGGTTTGGAAAGAGTTCACCACTAAAGCTCCGGGACTGCCAGGGAAGCTCTGATTTACACACCCGAAAGTAAGTACTACTAGCTAGTTCCGCGCATCTCCCATTGATTCTATCTAGTTTCATCAATACCATTTATATATAATGCTTGATTATCAGTTTGATTGACCTCTATTTCTCGTAAAGTGGTTGTGGCAGGAATGCGGGAATAATTTTTGTGGATACTACGTTTGCGAGTACATCTACAACGCGACGACCTCTAAGCGGGGCTACTCTGAAAAACAATATGAAGTGCGTAAGCAATAATATTCACAATTTTATTTTATTACCATCATTTGTGTTGAGTTTCATTCATATATATGTATTGACCCCCTTCTTCAAATTAGATGTGGGAGCTGCGGGATGAACTCCTACCACATGATCGCATAAAAGCAATTCAAGAGGAATTGGCGGGATTCTTTCTTGACCACGTCATCAATCCAGCCGGCGAATACCATGTGGAACTTGACATCAGATGTTAGGGATTGTAAGAGATCTTATATTGTATATATGTAGCTAGTAGCGTCGGATAGATATATGAAAACTTGTTGTTCGACCAATCTCTCGGAGAAGGAGGAGGTCGATCACTTCTCTCTGTATATGTTCATGACGATCTTGTGTACTTAATGGTTTCCTTCATTTGCTTACTAGCTAGCGTGTCGAGTCCACTCTATACGTATAGTACGTAGCGTCGACCAAGCACGGAGATAAGAGAGGACACTTCTCTCTATTAGCTAGCTAACACAATATATGAAACCCCTAAATTAACCCTAGAAACCCCCCAAAACCCCCAAACCGCCCCCCTTCCAAAAAAAAACAAACAAAAACCCCAGCCCCTGAACTGCTGACGCGTGGATGCTTTTTGGTCCCGGTTGGTGCTACCAACCGGGACAAAAGGCCCTCCTGCCTGGGCAAGCGGCAGCGGCCACATGGAGCCCCATCTGTCCCGGTTCGTAGGCGAACCGGAACTAAAGGTATTGGGCTTTAGTCCCGGTTCCAGAACCGGGACAAATGGGCCTCTGGAACCGGGACAAATGGGCCTTTTTCTACTAGTGCCAGCCGACCAGAAGGACGGATGCTGCCAACTCTACAACGCCCGGACGACCGACGACCACCGGACGTCCGACCACCTCCAGCCACCGGACGTCCAACGTCCACCGGAAATCCGGTGCCACCAGTCTAGAGAAGAATCGTCAGAAGTCCGACGCCCTCCGGACGTCCAGACCCCCGGGAGCAACCGGACGTCCGACACTGCCTGTGCGCAGTCGGGCCTTTGGCCTTGTATCTCTCTCCCACTTACCCCTTCGTGGCTTAGACTATAAATAGAACCCCTTCTCCTTTCGAGGGTTAGCAAATATGATAGCTCATTTGTATGTGAGCTTTGCTCCTATCCTCCTCTTGAGAGAGAGACCACCACTCCCATGGAGTTCAAGACCTCCATGTGAGCATGTGAGAAGATCCCTAGTGGATTCAAGGCCCCTCACGGGAAGATCCATCTAGGATTCAAGGACTCCTCTTGGAGATGAACTCTACCTTGTATCTTTCCCTTTGTTGTTCATGTACCTTGTGGATCTTATGTGTTTGATTGTCTAGTGGATGTGTGATTGGACTTGTTCTTGAGTGTTCCTCTCGTGATTTCCCTTGTGTTTCCCCTCGTGTTCTTCGTGTTCTTCGCAGGATCCCCTCCATTTCATGAAAGATCGGCCTATAGGGTTCCACCCTACATCATCTTGGTATCATGAGCCATGTTGATCACGAATTTGGAGCCCCTACCCCCACTTTCTAGCCTTATTTTGCTTGATTTTGTCCTAAATTTCGAAAATCCCCATAAAAAATAGCCCCAATTTTTTTTTGTGATTTGTTGGTTTGATGATGTTTTGTTGATTTTGATCCATGGATTTGCTGTGTTTCGAGTGGATCTAGCATCTCCACAATTTTCCCCACTTTCCATCCACGAAATCTCGTCAATTTTTACCCCAAAATCATCATTTTCCGCCCAAAATCGTGTCCCGAAACTTGGATCTCGAGTTGACCCCGACCCACCGGACGACCGACATTTACCGGACGTCCGGACCCTCCTAAAGCACCGGACGACCGACACCTTCCGGACGACCGGTGCCACCCAACAGAACAGAAATTAACGGATTTCCGGACCTTCTGGACGTCCATCCACCGGACATCCGACACTTACCGGACGTCCGATACATGTAGATATCAACTTCGGCTGATTTTTGTTTCGCCCATAACTAATTCATCCGAAGTCCGATTTTGACATTCTTTAGCTCATTTTGAAGCTATTGACATCCCCCATCCCACAAAAATACTACCATCATCATTTGACTTCATAAAAAAATTTAAACTTTGGCGTCTTTGCCTAGGGCCTTCACCACATTATCCGCATTACCACCACCGATTTCCACAACCTAACCCATTTTGTTCCCCATAGCATTTGTGGTTGCTTGAGTTGTGATTTGAGTCTCCTAAGGTGTTTCCGCTACTTAGGGATGGTTACTTATTAATCAACCACCACCATAACTTCTGCATAACCTTGCCCACCATACACTTCCGCCACCCCAACTTAACCCAATTTTGTTTGAGCTTGTTCGAGTTGTGGGTTGTGTCTCCTAAGGTGTTTCGGCTACTTAGGGACGGTGACTTCAACTCCGACTCGCATAACCCATCATTGCACTTCCACAATCCCTTCGATCTTCCACAAAACCACAACCGTATTCTGCTACCACCATTTGGCATTTGCCTTTGGAGATTTTGAGTTGTGGTTTTTCCATTTCCTAGGGTGTTTCGGCTAACTAGGAACGGTTCAACATCGACAACACCGCCGCTCAACTTCGCCAAGGATTCGACATCGACCACCTTCACCAATTTGACACCCTAACCGTAAGCAAGAACGGTAACCTCTATATCATCTTGGTATCATGGTATCCCACCATTGTATATTCCCCTTGCCATTGCATTGGTAACCCCTAGCCCATTTTGTGTCACTTGCCTATCGAGACTAGCCATTGAGTATTGCCGGCAACGTTACTTGTGCACATTAGTGATCATCGATCTACACCTTCCATTGCGTACATACCATAATCATCTTGGTATCCTTATCTTGGTATCATCATATCATCTCTTGTGTCACAAGATTGTTCCCGCATATACACAATTGCTATCTTGGTTTGTGCATTTCGCATTGTGGCCATAATAAAAAAAAGAGAGAATAAAGCTTTTAAGCAAAAAGAGAGAGCAAAGAAGCTTGTAAGCAATAGCCATAGCATCATACCACATTGCATATAAGATTGTCATATCCGATCATCTTGGATCATCTTGAGAGGATCACCGGGAACCATACATAATAGCATACTTGGGATAGAAAGTTGATACATTTTGCATCTTATAGGTTGTGCACAAGGTTCGTATCCGCCTATTGAGCAATCATGCTAGCGTCTCTCTTGAGTTGTGCAACACGAGTGTTTTCTGTGGATTCCACATTTTGTGCTTATTCCTTGGTTGCACGACCCCATTTATCTATTCGTGTGTGCATTTTCGTGTGCCATTCATTGCTATTGGTCTACTTGTTTCACTTGCGAATTTGTGAATCTCTTTCAACATTATTGACTCTTACTAACAATTGCATCAAACTTTTGTGCCACTTGTCCTAACCAAGCCACTCGATAAGCTTTACTTTGTAGGTGTGAGTGAGCAAGTCCGGTACCAATTCCACTATTCTTTCATTTCACATTGAGTGAAACGAGATACATCCTCAACTTTGGGAAAAGGTAGCTTGGTATTTTTTATCTCATTTCCTACTCACCTCTACTCGAGTCTTGTGATGGATAGGCAAAGCACATCTACTTCGGTCTACACCAACAACGACGAGTTTGATGCCACAAAAAACAACTTGGACACCAAGATGGATGCTCAAATGGAGGAGATCAAAGCCCTCATCAAGTCCTACAAGAGATCTTCCTCATCTTCGAGAAGACGCTCAAGTACACATGCTTCCGAGCTACCATCTCCGGCAAGGTCACATCGGCATCGACACCATCACCAACAAGAACGTGAAGGTCAATAGCTCAACACCAACAACCGCTCAACGACTTCACCATCTACCTTGGCATCTTCGCCAAGCGACTTCAAGGCATCTTCGCCTTTGGACATGCGGCATCTTCACCAACAAGCACCTCAGGACTACGCTCAAGAGAAGCTCCCCAAGCTCAAGTCCGCGACTTCCATGAGCTACAATGACCTCGACACCGACCACGAGCTTCCTTTCTATGGAACTCAAGACCCCGAGGAGTATCTCGAGTGGGAGCGCAAGATGGACGACTACCTCAAGCTACATCAAGCCCCTTTTGAAGATCAAGTGAAGTGCGCCACAAGTAACTTCCACGACTACGCGTCGACATGGTGGCTTCACACACCTTCGAAGATCTTCGACATGAGTTGGCCCAAGACGAAGAAAGCTATGCGGCGAGAGTTTGTGCCTTCCACCTACACGGAACAACTTCAACGCCAATTGGAGAACACCATCCAAGGATCCAAGTCCCTCGACGAGTACTTCAAGGAGATGAAGAAAGCCTTGCGATGAGCTGGCGTGGACGAACCCATTTGGATGAAGTTCTACTTCATGATGGGATTGAACAACGACATCTCCAAGACTATCTTCCACGAGAACTACAAGTCCCTCGACGACAACTACATTGATGCTCCCAAAGCGGAACAAGAACACATGAAGGCCAAGGCTTCTCCACCCCAAGCACACTTCGCGACGACCAAGCTCCATGACAACGAGCATGAGGATAGTACCACCAAGATGTCCAAGCCCGATGAGCTACAAGACGATGCTCCCAAGTTCGACTTCACTGCCATCCCTCTTTATGGCATTGATGATGCCGAGTCTACCTCGACTCTTTTTCAAGACAGCGCGACGATGACTACAACTATGGAGTCTCCTAAGGAACATGCTTTGGAGGCGTGCGACATGGTGACGAGCAAGGATGATGCTTCCATCTTAGGAGGCGAGAGTGATGATGTGCCATCTTCGGCCTTCATCCACGGCGAAGGTGATGAGATGGTGGAGCATGGGATTTTCCCTTCGACCACGGCGACATATGATGACTTGAGTGACTTTTACCACCATATTGAGAGTGAGAGTGACTTCACCACTAGCCCCATATATGATGAGTTGCCCCAATTCCCATGTGAGGAGAGCCACAACCCCCACCACTTGAGTGAGATGAGTGACTCCACCATATGTGACTTTGAGTGCACCTACTTTGAGGGAGTGAATGAGCCACCACATAGAGAGAGTGTGATAGTTGATAGGGCATGTGAGGCCACTATGATTTCTAATGACTTAACCTCTACCTCTATTGTGTCTTCTCATTTGGTGCTAGGTCCCATATACGATGACACGCCGATCCTCGACGACTTTGTCCTCCCTTTGGACAAGACGATGGACATGGTGGAAAATGATGCACCCCCACATGGTTCCATCAAGTTGATGATGATGACCACCATTTGGTCTTTGCCACCTCACCTACAACACATGAGTGGAATGAAAAAGGTAACATAGGTGAAGGTGATGCTCTTGTCCCACTAGTGGACATTCTTGACATTGATTGCTTGCATGATATTGATCCACCTATTACCATGCTTCAAGCTAGTGTGACTTCCCCATGGAATGATTTACCCATTTATGATGAGTTTGATGATTGCCATGTGGAGTCTATTAGTTGTGATGCCATGTTACATAGGATTTCTTGTGATAATTCTCTCGGTCACATCATGTTTGACATTCCGCTTGACTTGTCATATGCTATGCATGAGATCAATCATATGTCATATTTGCAATCTCTTTGTAGTAACTATGCATATGCCATTAAAATAAACCCAATTTGCACTTATGGCATAGATGACAAGCCCATGGTTATTGGCATTGTTTTTCTTGTGATGATATTGACATGCTACCTTTGCATCACTTATCTCATATGCCATGCCATGACCACCTAGCTTCGGACATGCATTGTTTACCATGTTTTCAATATTCTCCATGTGATGTTTCCGATATTGCTCATGAGGAGACCCCCATAGTTTCCTCATACATTTTAGGAGATTTTGATCCATCCTATCCATTGCATGATCCCAATACTTGTGTGCACAATATGCTCCCCATGAATAACAATGCTATTGTTGTGCCACACAATTGCTATAATTGCATGCTCAATTTGTGTCCCCATCGTGTTATACATAACAACTATTCTTTCATGATGGATGATATGTTCTTATACCATGCTTCCAATTTCTTTGAGCGATGCTTATCTTGTGCTAACTCACACGTGCACATCCACATCATGATGGATGATGTGTACATTTACCACACACACAATTTCTTTCATTTGTGTATTTGTTGTGTAGGTACCCATGCTTACTTGTCAACCTCACAATCCCATGAGTTGACAAAACGAGCTCTAGAGAGCAACGATGACTTGGGATCCCGTGGATTGGTTTTCACACCATTTCAATCACGCAATAACTTCGCGCATTTCTTCTACATGGCCCTCACATGGTTATGGGTTATTGTCCATTACATATTCTATGCCCATCTTGCCATGTTCACTTTGCATGATATGCTCATTACAATGCCTTTGCTATGCATTCGTGACCCATGCTTTGCATTACACATGATGATTGATTCTAGTACTTGTATGTGTATTTGCAAGCTTGGTGGAGATATTGCTTGTTATTGCCATGTTTCATTTATGACTCATTCCTACGATGGTACTATGATCTTGCTTTGTGCTCGTGCTTGCGATATGTCATGTACATTGTCTATGCATACTATTTGCTCACATGACATGATTGCCATGATTTCCTCTAGTGTGTTGCATCTTCGCTCCACTAGTTTGCACAACTTGATTCATATGCTTGCTTATGTTGCATCACCCATGATTCATACTTGTTCATTTCATGTGGTTGATGACAACCATTACCATGCTTTGCACATGATTGCTATTGCTTCTTGTCATATATCTCCATATGTTGCCTCTCTCATGCTAGATGATTTGCCATGTATTGAGTGCAACAATGCTTTTAGTCTTGCTAATGAGATTGCCCCAATAACATTCTCGCATATATTTGGAGATTTTGACATATTTCTTGTGAAGCATGCTTGCCTTCCTTCTTTGCACCATATGTCTAGTGCCATGAATATCGCCATTGTTGCATCATATTATTCATACTTGTGCTACTAATGATTATGTGCAAGAGATGAGAACCATCACGATGGATGATGTGTTTATCTACCATGCGCATACGTTCTTTGTTTTGTTGTGTGCATGTGTAGGATACTTGGACTTTGTGTTGACTTCCACTTCACGTGAGTTGACCATTCGAGCTCTTGAGAGCGAGCCTCATACATTCTACCATGACTCGCTTCTACACCACATTTGTTTGCGCTTCGGTATTGTGAAGGACGCACAAGGACATGTTTTCAAGGTGACATCCTTATCTTTTGAGAAACCCCAAACCATGAGCATGAATATTGTGGATCCTACTTCATGTGCTGCTTGCACCTTGACATATCGCACACATGCTAGAGATCTTGCTTCGACCTATCATTGCCACATTGCCATGCCTCATGACATATATACCTTGTGTGTTGCATCGAATTCTTGGATTACTTGCTTCTATCATATGGTTGGTTGCAACAATGTCATTTCTTCACATATGCCATGTCCCATTGATTGTTACATGCTTACCTTGATTGCCTCACACATGATGAACAATTGCTCTTTCTATTGTGTTGAGTGCCATACTATCTTCACTACACCCTATGCACGTTATGCTTCGATTGTCTTGCACTTGACCCATGTGTTTAGACACTTCATTTTATTTGGTGTCGTGAATGATTTCTATGCCTACCATAGACCATTTGTTGAGCATTTTATGCATGATTGCTATGACCTTGAGGTAGATGCGTATTCTCTTGTTACTCATATTTGCATCACTACCTCACATTTACATGCTTGCCCCCATGATATCTTTGCTTGTACTCAATTTATGTGCTTACATGCCATTTCACAACCCTTTGTCACACAATATGCTATGCTTGATGACAACACTTGTTGGGTGAATCACCACTTGAATGCTTGGTTTTTCACTAACGCTAACCACATTTGTTTTTCCAAGTGTTTGTTGTTCTTGCTCCTTTTGAAGGAATCACGAGACGGTGCGACAATGGAGAGTGCCCATTTCGAGCTTCAAGATGACGATTACTTGGTGAACGTCCACTTCTACACGGCGAAGCCATCTCTTTCCCATGGTGATTTGGTTTTCGATCCGAGGTTGGATCTTTCCCAGGGGGGAGATGATGCGGAGCATCCTACGGACACCACCATGTCAAGAGTCCATTTGGCAAGTGACACGTGCGACATCTACTTCACATACATAAAGGTGAATCATCTCCTTTACATGTGTTCACTTGACCCCTTCGAGGATGGTATACTACTTGACACTCCACTCGTGTGCATGCCTAGGTATTGTCGAAGCTTCACGGATGACGAGGAGTGCAAGCGCCAAGGAACGCCTACACCATCCGCGAGGGAAGCGTGGAAGCGAAGACGGAGCTGCAGAGTCTACAGCGGCCGGACGACCGAAAGCCACCGGACGTCCGACACTCTACAACGCCGGGACGACCGAGCGCCTCCGGACGTCCGACGCGTCCACACCCAGCTGACCAGAAGGACGGATGCTGCCAACTCTACAGCGCCCGGACGACCGACGACCACCGGACGTCCAACCACCTCCAGCCACCGGACATCCGATGTCCACCGGAAATCCGGTGCCACCAGTCCAGAGAAGAATCGTCGGAAGTCCGACGCCCTCCGGACGTCCGGACCCCCGCGAGCGACCGGATGTCCGATGCGCAGTCGGGCCTTTGGTCTTGTATCTCTCTCCCACTTACCACTTCGTGGCTTAAACTATAAATAGACCCCCCTTCTCCTTTCGAGGGTTAGCAAATATGATAGCTCATTTGTATGTGAGCTTTGCTCCTATCCTCCTCTTGAGAGAGAGAGACCACCACTCCCATGGAGTTCAAGACCTCCATGTGAGCATGTGAGAAGATCCCTAGTGGATTCAAGGCCCCTCACAGGAAGATCCGTCTAGGATTCAAGGCCTCCTCTTGGAGATGAACTCTACCTTGTATCTTTCCCTTTGTTGTTCATGTACCTTGTGGATCTTATGTGTTTGACTGTCTAGTGGATGTGTGATTGGACTTGTTCTTGAGTGTTCCTCTCATGATTTCCCTCGTGTTTCCCCTCGTGTTTCCCCTCGTGTTCTTCGCGGGATCCCCTCCATTTCATGAATGATCGGCCTTTAGGGTTCCACCCTACATCAACATATCTTACTGAAAGTAACCAAAGAAGCATAATATGGAGGAGCTTACAGGCTGGTAGACTTAACTGGGCAGTGCCTCATGGTAGTCATCAACCTTTGAGCCGTAGAATGGCAAGATCAAACCGAGACTTGGGCCTGCATAACCATAGGAAGAAAAGGATCATTGACAAAGAGGACAAAGTCAAATAAGGAACCAGTTCCTGGTTCCTCTAAAAATCCATTTTAGATGACAAACTGTGGGAAGAAAAAAGAACAGGCCCAATAACATAGATGTATTAACTGGCAAACACTACTTAGTCAGGTCCAATACTCAGCTTATTTCTGTCCCTTTTCAATATCAAGAATGATTATTACGTAACCAAGTACATAACAAAAACAAATAATGTCTACATAGTAGCTCATCTCTCTGAATATAGCCACACTAATTTCGATGTACATTTTAGGAGCAATGGAAAACAAAAAAAAATAGAAACAACTCACTACTAACATAAGAAAAAAAGGAGATCACCATATAAGCAAAAAAGAACAAAGCAAAATGAGACAAATAAGCATGTCAGAGCAGCACCCAACATTCATGGCGACATGGAAGTGCTCTCTTAGCTACAACCCAGAATAAACACATGTAGTTTTCTCTAAATGTTAACAGATGCATGGTTTGAAAATTTTATAACCCAAACAATAACTCAAAACCAACCCATCTGGATTTGGGACAACACATTTAAATCCAATTAATCAGGGTAATCATTCTTAACAGTAATCCACAACTACAAAACAAAAAACAAAAAACAAACAACCATAGTGGTCCTTAAAGGCATGAGTGATTAGCAAAAAGGGGAACGGGACTGAGAGAGATACTTACATAGAGTGAGAGAGACATAGATCCTCACAATAGCACCACCATGCTCAGCGACTTGTAGCTACGGCTTGCTGCTCAGCTGGCAGACAAGACACCCAGCTCACTACATCGACGACTGTTGGTTTCCTATATGGATCAGAAGAAAAAGGGGATCAGAACTATGTGTGTATGGACGTCTGTGAGAGAGAGAGGAACCGGATGCATTACCTGCACATAAACACGAGGATGACGGCCACACGATGATGAACCCTACGGAGCAGCGGCGTGAGCCTATGCTACTCCGGTCGATGGCGACGACGCTGATCATCGCTGTCGTGCTCGACCTCACGCACACACGGCTAGGGTCTGTACCGTGTCCATACCCCCGCTCGACGGCGCCGCTGCTCCGTCAGTTCTGATGCCTCATCAATGACCGTCGGAGAGGAGAACGAGAGGATGCGGAGGAGGAGGGTGTCCATGGGAGAGGACAGGGAGGAGGAGGGTGGTCGCAGCAGATCGAGGGAAAAGAGCGCGAAGAAAGGGGCTCTGCTGCCTGACCACGGTGGCTCCTTCGGATCCGGCATGGGAGAAGAGGAGACGTGTTGGGGGAGGAAGAACACGGGCGTAGGAGCCGCCACAGCCCCAGCCGCCGTCGTCGCCGGATTGGGATTCGACGGTGAGTGGGAGGGAGGGAGGCGGCTGCGGGAGGAGGGGATGAGGAATGAGCGAGGGAGGAGGAGGCAGCTAGGTCCTTAGCACGGGAGCTGCCATCCTTTTTATAGCCTTATGCGAAATGACTAAAATGCCCTTGGTGGGCTCCGAGATAACACGCGGTGGCAGCCCGGTTTGGACACTGTTTTGAGCTACAGTGCTCTTTTTATATCCGACGGCTGCTGTCATCCACGAGGCAGATCGCACGGCCAAGAACGCATCAAGGACCAGATCCGACGGCCAGGAAGAGCTAAACTATGAGGAGGCTGGGTTCCTCCCGGTATGTATCTTATGTGATAGGGCAAACTGATGGAAATATGCCCTAGAGGCAATAATAAAGTTGTTATTATTATATTTCCTTATTCATGATAAAGGTTTATTATTCATGCTAGAATTGTATTGATCGGAAACTTAAATACATGTGTGGATACATAAACAAATACCGTGTCCCTAGTAAGCCTCTACTAGACTAGCTCGTTGATCAAAGATGGTTGAGGTTTCCTAACCATAGACATGTGTTGTCACTTGATAACGGGATCACATCATTAGGAGAATGATGTGATGGACAAGACCCATCCATTAGCTTAGCATATGATTGTTCAGTTTATTGCTATTGCTTTCTTAATGTCAAATACATATTCCCTCGACTATGGGATCATGCAACTCTCAGATACCGGAGGAATACCTTGTGTGCTATCAAATGTCACAACGTAACTGGGTGATCATAAAGATGCTCTACAGGTATCTTCGAAGGTGTCTATTGAGTTGGCATGGATCAAGATTAGGATTTGTCACTCCGTGTATCGGAGAGGTATCTCTGGGCCCTGTCGGTAATACACGTCACAAGAAGCTTGCAAGCAAAATGACTAAGGAGTTAGTTACGAGATGATGTATTACGGAACGAGTAAAGAGACTTGCCGGTAACGAGATTGAACTAGGTATAAAGATACCGACGATCGAATCTCGGGCAAGTAACATACCGACAGACAAAGGGAATTACGTATGTTGTCATAAGGTTCGACCGATAAAGATCTTCATAGAATATGTAGGAACCAATATGGGCATCCATGTGCCAATATTGGTTATTGACCGGAGAGGTGTCTCGGTCATGTCTACATAGTTCTCGAACCCGTAGGGTCCGCACGCTTAACGTTCGTTGACGATATAGTATTATATGAGTTATGTGATTTGGTGACCGTATGTTGTTTGGAGTCCCGGGTGAGATCACGGACATGATGAGGAGCTCCGGAATGGTCTGGAGGTAAAGATTGATATATAAGACGATGCTATTTGGACAACGGAAAGGTTTCGGACTGTATCGGGTAGTTATCGGATCACCGGAAGGTGTTCCGGGAAGCCTCGGGAGGTTAATGGGCCTTATGGGCCAAGAGGGGGGACACACCAGCCCACAAGGGGCTGGCGCGCTGATGACAAATAAGTATAGGGGATCTATCATAGTCCTTTCGATAAGTAAGAGTGTCGAACCCAACGAGGAGTAGAAGGAAATGACAAGCGGTTTTCAGCAAGGTATTCTCTGCAAGCACTGAAACTATCGGTAACGAGATAAGATAATTCGTAATGGGTAACAAGTAACAAGTGTAACAAAGGTGCAGCAAGGTGGCCCAATCCTTTTTGTAGCAAAGGACAAGCCTGGACAAACTCTTATATAAAGCAAAGCGCTCCCGAGGACACATGGGAATTACTGTCAAGTTAGTTTTCATCATGCTCATATGATTCACATTCGTTACTTTGATAATTTGATATGTGGGTGGACCGGTGCTTGGGTGCTGACCTTACTTGGACAAACCTCCCACTTATGATTAACCCCTCTCGCAAGCATCCGCAACTACAAAAGAAGAATTAAGATAAATCTAACCATAGCATGAAACATGTGGATCCAAATCAACCCATTACGAAGCAATGCATAAACTAGGGTTTAAGCTTCTGTCACTCTAGCAACCCATCATCTACTTATTACTTCCCAATGCCTTCCCCTAGGCCCAAAACATGGTGAAGTGTCATGTAGTCGACGTTCACATAACACCACTTGTCGTGGTTCAACACGGCCACCTATGGGACCATCGGCCCCTTGTGGTTCGGCAAGGGGGAAGGGCGCATTGCACAAAGAGCGGAGACCGTAGAGCAGCACAACAGTGATGACACGGGCAGTTTTTACCCAGGTTCGGGCCGCCGCGAGGCGTAAAACCCTACTCCTGCTTTGGTGGATTGATGAAAGGACCGTGGTGGAGACGCAACGCTCGAGCCCGGCAAGGTTGCCTCAGGATGGGAGCAGCTACACGCGTATGAGTGTACAAGGGTCCGAATCCTTTCTAAGGTTTCCATGGCCCTCCTTTTATAGGTCAAGGGGTTACCACAATGGCAAAACAGTCATTATCCAGTGATTAGATAGCCACAGTGCTATCATACCTAACTCTGCAGACAGGACAGGGTGCATTAAATGCACCGCTTAGTGTCACATCGCGGGGTAGCCCGGCAAGCTTTGCCATGCTATTCATCCACCTTCTCGCCTACCTGCGTGACACGCGTCTGGACGGGTGTCGTCTGGGGGTGATCTTCCTCAGAAATGGCTGCCACGTGCCAAATAACAGCCACTTAATCACTTGGGGGCTCGATACCGCACCGATAGGTGACTTGCGTTGCTGCGAGGTGGAGCGGTGGCGCCCTGGCGGGGTGATCCGCCCTTGGCATCCTCGGCAAGCTGGGGGAGTCTTGAGACTTGTCTTCGGGGTGACCTCGACCTTGCCAGGCTCGCCTCCCCAGCAAGGGAGGTTTTTCCTTAGTGATATCTTGCTTCTTTGGTTTGTCTTGGTCTTCTTGATCCGCCCTTTGATTTCTCAAGGATCCATATCTTCTGCTTGGCCTTGTCTTGGATGCTGTAACCTTGCTCTTGAGCCTGTGTACAGTCCGGGCAACATACACCAGGGTTTGTTGCACCGACAGGAGCCCCCGGGCCTGGTCCGAACGCGTTGCCGAGCGTCGTCGGGGTAGGCCCTATCCAATACACAGGCGAAGAGCTTGTGGTCGCTCATCCTTGAGATTTTCTTTGCTTCTTCATTAACCTGTGCTTGAGTCAGTTTCCGGTTTTTCCGCGCGTCGTGCACGACGTTATGAGGGAGTTGCGAGCCACGATCTGTGGGCTACCCACGTCCCACGTTAATGGGGCGGTAACTACCACTCCACTAGCTTCTCCGCTTCTGGCGTTTCTGCCACGTTTGCTGCATGCATTGCACAGGGTTGGTGGCAGGCGCGGAGGGCGCAGAAATGTGTGCCATGGCAGAAAACCAGACGTCATGGATTGGCGCAGGGGGTCGGCCTTGATTCCATGAGCCGTTGATGGCGCGGGGGAGCCGGATTGGCAGAGCGGGGCGGTTGCCTCCCCTGAGTGAGGAGCCAGCCCTCGGCCCCGTTTGCCTATAAAAGGGGACGCGTGCGAGGTGCTGGCTCACACCTATCTCCTCCTTCTTTCTTCTCATCTTGTTTCTTCATCATGGTGAGGGGAAGAGGGTGTAGCGGTACTCCAGTAGTGGCGACGAGGGCTTCTGCTCGACAGTGCCTCCCTCCTCCCATTGGGGACACGGAAGCGAAGCCCGTCGTGAGGGGAGGTGGGAGAGGACAGGGACACGGTCGTTGCAGCGCTCGGGGTCGAGGAGGACGGGGCGATGCGCTGATCGCACCCCCTTCGGCCGTCCAGGACCCGAATGAAGGTCACGTCGGGAACCAGCCGTTGGAGTTTATTGTTAAGTTGCGAGGGCCTCCACGCAGCCGGCTTCGGCTCCCAACTCCATTTGCAAGAGTGATGGAAGTTGAGCAGCCGTCGGGGCTGAGGCTGCACATGAGGGGCTGCTGTAATGGCAGCATGCAGGCGGACGTGGAGTTCCCTGCTCCCCATGTTATGCTTCTCCGGCCTGGTTGGAAGACCTTTGCTCGTGCCCATAGCTTGGCGGCCAGGCATGTTCTCCATTTCAAGTTAATGGATGCCACCCTGCTTTCCGTCAAAGTCTTCGGACGCTCGGGTGCTCACTTAGGGTGATGCGCGGAGAGCTCGACCGATGACGAAAGTTCCTCCTCGAGCGATAGCGACGAGGAGGACAGTGACGGCGATGACGACGGCGTCGATGGGGAGGACGACGGCTCCGACTCCGGCTGAACACCAGCCGCACCATCACCATCAGGCGGCGGCACCACCATTTGCACCTGCATCTACTCTCCGGCAAGGCGATTTGCCGGGGAGTTGGATGTGGATGGTGTCTCCGGCTCCTCCAACAGCGGGGCCCGACAGGCTTCCTCGTGGGCTCCGGCTTCGTTCGCCCTGCCGCGTCCTGCTGGCCCTGGTGGCGGTGACCAGGGGGTCGTCTTCGCCACTCTCTTCACCATCACTGGTGCAGAGACGTGCTATACAAACGGTTTTTACCCACTTTCCGCGACGGAGTTTTAAACCGTCGCCTAGTGAGTGTGTGCTATAGGGGGGTCCTTCCCACACGACCCAGAAACCGTCAGGGATAGGTCCTCCGGCCACACAGGCGGAGGCAAAATGAGCTCATGTGCGATCGGGCGAGGCATCGAAACCCAATCATTTCCATTATTATGTACATCCCACAATGGCGAATCCCAGAAAAACATTTCCGTTCGTATGTATATCACACACAGTTTTTTGTGTGGAAACGTTTGTGCAAGGTGGCCTAACGCAAACAGTTCTCTGCCGGAAGCCGTGTGTGATAGAAACCATGTGGGTTGTTTGAGTTCATCGCCCACGGTGTTGGCTGAGTAACCGTCTGCAATAGAAAACCCCAATAAGCAGGGTAATTAGCCTATTATTGATAATCCATGTAGTAATCAAATTGACATTTCTTATAAAACACACCAGATATTTCATATCCGTATAACGGCAACCAGGATTTCATAATCGAATTACATCAGATAGCTTCAGCACTCAGTTACGCCATTACACAACAGCACCAAGTTTCACATGCAACATTGAAAACCTTTGGAAAGTAGCATCATACACGGTAAATAGACAGATGAATCTCATCTGGGAAACTGTAGAAGCGGAAGGCAAATATTGAGCCTTCAGTGATGTTGAATGTCCTTGCAACTTTAGGCCAATGGCTATGGATAATTTCCTGCCCAACCTTCGTCCTCTTCAGGAAAACTTCAATATTGTACCGTGGGTGTTGAATGAATACCTTCCTCGCCTCTTGACCATGCAGGTGGTTTGAGAGGTAATCATCGGTGAACTTCTTTGAAAAGTACTGAAAACAAAGATATGCATAAATCATTGTTATAAATTTTGAAATGGCGCAAGGGGTAAAAACAAGGTAAAAGAGTTAGTACCATCCTATATTTGACTGATGTCTTCTTCATTGTGCAAACAAAGATCTTGCTGTTATTCATCGCAAGTTTCTTCATCCTAACAACCTTTCTGAGTTTCTTGACTTGACTGATATTCATGGACATCTCATTTCCCCATATGCAAAATGGGTCGAATAGTGGGTCTAAGCCTCTGACAGCAGGACCTACATGTGCAAGACCAAATTGTAAGAAACCTAAATATTAGAATGATTCCTGCAACTGCACAATAATGTGCTATTAGCGAACGGACCATGCATGAGCAAACCTCGATGGTAAACCACAGTGTCTCCCATTGTTTCCCTGCAACACATATAAGGAAGATCTTGATCAGGTTAACTGAGAGTTGCCATACTATCAGTAGAATATGTATTGAGTAGAGCCAAATTCGATTTATTTCTCACATGCATAACAATACAAAATTGTACCCACAACAAATGAAAATCAAATTGCAGAATTGAACCAAACAGTTAAATGGACAGCAGACCAAATGAACCAAAACAGTTAACTGAGCACGACATTGCAGAATAGAAACATGTACTAGAAGATAAGACAGTTAACAAAACAAAGAATGCTTGAGAATAGTACTATGAAATATAGCAATTGTTGGACTAAACTGTTAACTGAACATTATATTTCAAAGGACCAAACTGTTAACTGAACATCAGATTGCATATTAACATTACAGAGGACAAATCACTAGAAGGCACTGGTGGTGGCCTCGAGAAAACAGCACGAACTGTATTTTAAAGTAGACAACCACGTGGCAGTGTCGATGGTGGCCTCGAAGACGAGGTGCTCCTCCAAGATCTGGCCGTCGGCACGCATGGCAGCCATAGCGACCTCATGCGCGCGTGCGGCCGCAATTTGCTTCTCCGCTGCCAGATGCTACTAAGCTCCACGTTATACTACGTGCAAAATGGCTGTGGGCAGCGCTTAATTGGAGGACGGGGCCAGTGATTTCGGCGAAAGGTGTCGCGCCGTCGGTCGGGGCATGTGGGATGGGGAAGAAGGAGGATGGTGTGGGTGGGGTGTGGATTACCTGACCATATCGACGAGGCCGCGTAGCAAGAAGAATGGTCGGCGGCGAGGAGGCCGCGCAGCAAGAAGAAGGGTCGGCGGCGAGGAGGTGGCGCTGCAAGAAGAAGGGTCGCCGGTGAGGAGGCTGCGCTGCAAGAAGAAGGGTCGCCGGCGAGGAGGCGGCGCTGCAAGAAGAAGGGTCGCCGGTGAGGAGGATGAGCTACCAGTAAGCAGCAGTGAAGGTTTGAACTTGGAAAGCAAGGAGAAACAGTGGAAATGTGGCTTTTGGTGGGAGGGAGGGGCGGGGAGATAGATATTTCCGCGGGGGCAGAAAAATTTCGCTCGGTGCCACGAGAAATTGGCGCACAAGTGTGATTCAAGCGCGGGAGGTGGACTGTAGACGACGAAGCTTCCTGCGTAAGCCAGACAAGACGGTGCGCCAAGATATTTTATATCGCATCCCACACGATTCTTGCTAGTAAACTGTTTGTGGTATACCTGATTTTTCATTATGTTTTGAAAGACAAAATGGTGTTACGGAGGGAAAGGATGGTGTTTGAATTGCTAGAACATTTATGTATAGTGAACATGCAGCTACATGAGTGTCGTGTTTAAATTTGGAATTATTCCGGGTTCGTTTGGCATTTTTATGCATTAATTGAGTTTCTAGGCATTTAATGTGCATAATTCAAATTTGAACTACAAGCACATGCTCCAGTGCACCAAAGTTTGTTGAAAAAACACATGTGTGTCTTTTGGTGAATTTATAGGTCCCATGCAAGAATGGGAATGAAATTCAAACATCTGGGCGTCGTGGCTCGGTCGGGAACATTGAGAAACTTGGTTTTTAAATTCCTGTAAATTCAAAACTCACCTGAAAATCATGAAACTTGGCATGGTGTCATTTCATGGCACCAACATGCTGTGGTAAAAAAATTGGCCGCATTTAGACAAGTTTTGGTATAAGCTTCTTGCAAACCGGAGCTTCTCTCAAGAAGACTTGTGATTCCCGAGGGGGGGGGGGCGTGTCACCTTTGTGTGCGAAACGATATACGCTGCCTCCCCCCTTGATTTTTTACAGAGGCAACATAGAACTATATGAGTGCCGTGTTAAAATTTGGAATTATTCCGGGTTCGTTTGGCCTTTTTTATACATTAATTGAATTTCTGGGCATTTAATGTGCATAATTCAAATCTAAACTACAAGCACATGCTCCAGTGCACCAAAGTTGGTTGAAAAATAACATGTGTGTCCTTGGGTGAATTTCTAGGTCCCATGCAAGAAATGGGAATGAAATTCAAACATCTGGGCGTCATGGCTCGGCCGGAAATATTGAGAAACTTGGTTTTTTAATTCCCGTAAATCCAAAACACGCCTGAAAATCATGAAACTTGGCATGGTGTCATGACATGGCACCAACATGCTGTGGTAATTTTTTTTGCCGAATTGGGACAAGCTTTGGAATAAGCTTCTTGCAAACCAGAGCTTCTCTCAAGAAGGCTCGTGGTTCCGAGAGGGAACGTGTCACCTCCGTGTGCGAAACGACATACAGTGCCTTCTCCCGCCTTAATTTTTTTACACAGGCAGCTTAGACCAAATAGGAGTTTCGTGCTAAATTTTGGAATTATTCCGGGTTCATTTGGCCTTTTTATACATTAATTGAATTTCTGGGCATTTAATGTGCATAATTCAAATTTGAAATACAAGCACATGCTCCAGTGCACCAAAGTTGGTTGAAAAATCACATGTGTGTCCTTGGGTGAATTTCTAGGTCCCATGCAAGAAATGGGAATGGAATTCAAACATCTGGGCGTCGTGGCTTGGCCGGAAATACTGAGAAACTTGGTTTTTTAATTCCTGTAAATCCAAAACACGCCTGAAAATCATGAAACTTGGCATGGTGTCATGACATGGCACCAACATGATGTGGTAATTTTTTTGGCCGAATTGGGATAAGCTTTGGTATAAGCTTCTTGCAAACCGGAGCTTCTCTCAAGAAGGCTCGTGGTTCCGAGAGGGAACGTCTCACCTCCGTGTGCGAAACGACGTACACTACCTTCTCCCGCCTTGATTTTTTTACACAGGCAGCTTAGACCAAATAGGAGTTTAGTGCTAAATTTGGAATTATTCCAGGTTCGTTTGGCCTTTTTTATACATTAATTGATTTTCCAGGCATTTAATGCACATAATTCAAATTTGAAGTACAAGCGCATGCTCCAGTGCGCAAAAGTTAGTTGGAAAATCATTTATGCGTACTTGGGCGAATTTCTAGGTCCCATGGAAGAAGTGGGAATGGAATTCAAACATCTGGGCGTCTTGGCTCGGCCGGAAACATCGAGAAACTTGGTTTTAAAATTTCCGTAAATCCAAAACTCGCTTGAAAATCATGAAACTTGGCATGGTGTCATGACATGGCACCAACATGATGTGGTAAATTTTTTGTTTGATTTGCGAAGGCACACACATTAACAATCAACAAAGTCATTTTGGAACAAGTGCTGTCACGTTACAAATCGAAAACACAAGTATTATTGAAACTGTGGGCGTTCTACTTACCATTTACGTGCCGCCACCCCCTTTTTTATTGGCTTGGAGGTGCCGTGCGGGGTAGCTATTTGAGTATGGGAGGCATGCGATCAGACCCCTGTGCATGCTCATCGGGAGGAGAGCCCTTCGACCTCTATCCACTGCCCACCTCCCTCCCAACGTCTCCATTAATTGCGCCCGAGCCCCTGTTTCTTGGCGTGGCTATGTCTCACTCGACTGAGATTTAAGAGAGAAAAAAGAAAATCTGAAAAGAAAGTTTTGCACGGATCTTGATGTAAGATCCAACGGACCTATATAGCATCGACTGCGACTTATAGCAAGACTGATGAATATAAGGACGATGACAGTGGATAATAATTGTCTTACATATTTAGGAAGATAATTAAAAAAGCCACATGCGGCAACGCCCGAAATACACAAGGGCAAAAGAAGAAGGAAGACAATGATCTAGCTCGCTGATCTCTACTTTCTTGATGCATGATACGTCTCCATCGTATCTATAATTTTTGATTGTTCCATGCTATTATATTATCTGTTTTGGATGTTTTATATGCATTATTATGCTATTTTATATTATTTTTGGGACTAACTTATTAACCTAGAGCCCAGTGCCAGTTTTTTTTTTCCTTGTTTTTGAGCTTCGCAGAAAAGGAATACCAAACGGAATAAAACTTCACGATGATTTTTCTTGGACCCGAAGACACCCAGGGGACTTGGAGTCCAAGCCAGAAGAGCCACGAGGCAGCGGCAAGGGTGGAGGGCACGCCCTGGGGGGGGGGCGCCCCCTACCTTGTGGGCCCTTGGGGATCCCCTGACCTAGCTCTTCGTCCTATATATTCACATATATTCGAAAACCCTCAGAAGCATCCACGAAAATACTTTTCCACCGCCGCAACCTTTTGTTCCCGTGAGATCCCATCTTGGGGTCTTTTCCGGCACCCTGTTGGAGGGGGATTCGATCACGGAGGGCATCTACATCAACCCTATTGCCCTTCCGATGAAGCGTGAGTAGTTTACCTCAGACCTACGGGTCCATAGCTAGTAGCTAGATGGCTTCTTCTCTCTCTTTGATTCTCAATACCATGTTCTCCTCGATGTTCTTGGAGATCTATCCGATGTAATCTTCTTTTGCGGTGTGTTTGTCGAGATCCGATGAATTGTGGATTTATGATTAGCTTATCTATGAATATTATTTGAATCTTCTCTGAATTCTTATATGCATGATTTGATATCTTTGTATTTCTCTTCGAATTATCGGTTTGGTTTGGCCAACTAGATTGGTTTTTCTTGCAATGGGAGAGGTGCTTAGCTTTGCGTTTAATCTTGCGTGATTTCACCCAGTGACAAAGTAGGGGTAGCGAGACACGTATTGAATTGTTGCCATCGAGGATAAAAAGATGGGGTTTACATCATATTGCTTGAGTTTATTCCTTTACATCATGTCATCTTACTTAAGGCGTTACTCCGTTCTTTATGAACTTAATACTCTAGATGCATGCTGGATAGCGGTCGATGTGTGGAGTAATAGTAGTAGATGCAGGCAGGAGTCGGTCTACTTGACACGGACGTGATGCCTATATTACATAATCATTGCCTTGGATATCGTCATAACTTTGCGCTTTTCTATCAATTGCTCGACAGTAATTTGTTCGCCCACCGTATTATTTGCCTTCAAGAGAGAAGCCTCTAGTGAAACCTATGGCCCCCGGGTCTATTTTCCATCATACTTGTTTCCGATCTACTATTTTGCAATCTTTTATTTTCAGATCTATAAACCAAAAAACCCAAAAATATTTAGTTATCTTTTATTTAGTTTTATCTATCTCTATCAGATCTCACCTTTGCAAGTGACCGTGAAGGGATTGACAACCCCTTTATCGCGTTGGGTGCAAGTGTTTGATTGTTTATGCAGGTGCATCTATTGGGGACTTGCGCGTTTCTCCTACTGGATTGATACCTTGGTTCTTAACTGAGGGAATTACTTATCTCTACTGTGCTGCATCACCCTTTCCTCTTCAAGCGAAAAACCAACGCAAGCTCAAGAAGTAGCAATGCGTTGCTGCAGGCCGCGGGAACTAGTCTCTGCGGCGAGCGGCGATGAGCTCTTTCGTGTCCTCAAGACGCTGCTTGAGAGCATCCACGGATTCCTCCACCAGCCTTTGGCGCTCGATGCGGAGCATGGCATTCTTGTCCATAAGTTTCTTGACGATGACGCCGGTGCTCTGCAACAAGGCAGTGGTCTCCTCGTGCTGCTTCGTCGTTCCGGCGATCTTCGCCCTCAGCAGGTCGCGCTCGGTGTGGAGCTTCGCCTTGTCCTCCCCTGGTCCCCGGATGACGCTGGTAGCATTTTCAAACGAGGCATTCATCTCGTCCTGCTACTTCATCCAGTCGGAGATCCGACCCATCAGGTCATCGAGCATAGCGCGCATGCGCTTGTGAGAGTCCTCGCCTGCCCGCGGGACATTTTCCCAGGCCGCCGCGGCACGGGAGGACATCTCTGCTACATTCGCGGTGCGGCGAGACATCTCTGCTGCTTCCGCGATGCGGCCAGACCAGTCTGCTGCATCGACAGTGCTGCGGGACCTCTGTGCTGCTTCGGCGGCGCGGCGGGACCTTTGTGCTTCTACGGCCGCGCGGCGGGACATGTCGGCTGCTTTCGCGGCGAGGCGGGACATCTCTCGTGCTTCCGCTTCCATGCTCGCCTCTCCCTGGTAGTAATCTCTCGACCCAGAACTCACACTGGCCATGGCAGATGCAAGGGAACGATGATGAATGACTTGTTTGTTTTTGTGGATGAGGGGTTGAGGAAGAATGTGCAGTCATCTTGGAGTAGTAGTATTTATAACCAAGTACTAATACGCTCCTAAGTGGGAAACCGTTTAGGTTTTGATCGGTGTGAACAGGTTTGCAATTAAATATAGCGTGGTAGTAATTTGGAATGTGACGGGACACAGGCTCAAAATTTATTGACGGTTCTATAATTTCTAAGTGCGGCACTATTCCCGGACGGCATAACGTGGGCACGCTTTCTCGGCCGCGTACGTGGCGTTTGCACCATAGGGTGCACCGCAATAGGCGACGTCAGCACACGTCTTGTTCCAACAACCATGCGCGCTCGTTATTACCATCGCGCATGCTTCTTTTAATTAGAATGTGTGCCCGTCTAGCGCACACATGTTGATCTATCTAACTGTTTCTGTTTGTTGTGGCTAATCGCAAACAGTTCATCCGTGTGAAGTGTATGCCATCAATCGCAGACACGTTGATCTGGCTGACCATTTCTGTTGTGTTGCCTAATCGCAAACAGTTCATCCGTCTAAAGTGTATGCCCTCAATCGCACACACCTTCATCTGGCTGCCCGTTTCTGTTGTTCTGCCTCATCACAAACAGTTAATCCGACTGAACTGTATGCCATATATCGCACACGCCTTCATTTGGCTGCCCGTTTCTATTCTTCTTCCTCATCGCAAATAGTTCATTGAACTGAACCATATGCCCCACATCACACACGCAACTAAAATCTGAACCGTGTTTGATGTATCCGCCATCGCAAACATTTTGCATCTTTTTTGATGGTTTTTTTACATCACTGTTTGCGGTTAATGCATCGCACACATTTTCGTTGAAGGGTATCTGATTGTAGTGTCGCGTTAGCAGCATCCTGCAGTAGTGCATCACCTTCGCCCGCGCCCTCTCGATCTTGTCAGACTCCGCCTCGCGGGTTCTGACGAGGTCAGGCTGGGCTTCTGCCCGTGCACTCCTTTTGCCCTCCTCACCTTCCACCGTAGTTCCTAGGAGGAGAGGGACAAGAAGGGGATTACGGGGCACTTATCTTTTTTCAGTCTAAAATATGCAGGCACTTGCCAAACTTTTGTCTAAAATACATAATCTTCTTTATCCATGTTTGTGTCCTGTAAGATCTGTACTTGCTTATCCGCATATTAATGAAAAAAGAGACAAGCCTTGCCGGGTACTTGTGCATGTACTATGTCCATGCAGAGGTGGGATGCCTCTATATGTTTAAGTAAACAAGTTTTCTCCAGCAAGCTATCTTGCCGGTGCCTTTTGTTTGTTGCCGCGGGGCTTGGCCTGCCGGGCACAAAACTATGGAAAGGGACCAGCTCCTCGTCGAACCTCCTTCGTCAAAGGCCACTACAACCACCTTGACTGAAGCAATGTTCGGGACACATGATGGGAGCACCTATGCTTCGAAGGTGACGAGGTTTTCATATTCACAAGTTTTCACCTTACAGAACAAGTATGGATAAGAAAGAACTTATCTGTTTGTATTGTCGGGGACCGATATGTAGGCTTGCCTTCATTTCTTCTCTTCGGGACCGGGTCCACAGCAAGAACCCTGCAGCTTAGTATAGAGGAAAACAATGCTACATATGCCCTTATCTACATGATCATGCGATGCTCATGTTATGCTTATGCATGCATGCAAGTTTTTGGGGGCCCCCAGCGCTTCGTTTATTTATCTGTTTCTCAGGGTCTCCGCCTGGCTTTGTACAAAGGGTTACATGCAACATCGGCAAGGCTTGTACAAAAGGGTGGATGCCGGGCAGGGCCCGACAGCCGCGCCTTACGGGTAGAACTTACGGAGATGCTCAATGTTCCATGAGTTCTGCAACTGAATGCCATCTCTGGTCTCCAGACGGACTACGCCAGGTCTGGTGACTCGTACTACCCGGTAAGGGCCTTCCCACTTTGGCATCAACTTGTTTGCACCCTTGGCGGACTGAACGCGCCTAAGGACAAGGTCGCCTTCCTCAAGGCTCCGGGCATGAACCCTGCGGCTGTGATAGCGACGCAGGGCTTGCTGGTAGCGTGCAGCATGCGTAGCATCCCGGAGACGGTTCTCCTCAAGTAGCACAGCGTCGTCACGCTGGTGTTGTTCTTGCGCTACTTCATCATAGGCAAGTACTCGAGGTGACCCGTATATGAGTTCCGTGGGGATCACTGCTTCTGCCCCATAGACTAGGGAGAAGGGAGTCTGGCCGGTAGCTCGATTTGGTGTCGTTCTGAGGGACCAAAGAACCACCGACAGCTCGTCGATCCATCGCCCGCCACACTTCTGCAGCCTATCAAATGTTCTTGTCTTGAGTCCTCGCAGCACTTCAGCGTTCGCCCTCTCAGCTTGTCCGTTGCTTTTGGGATGGGCAACAGAAGCAAACGAGACCTTGCTTCCGAGGGCATGAACGTATTGCATGAAGGAGCAGCTTGTGAATTGAGTGCCATTGTCGGCGATAACTCTGGCGGGTACTCCGAAGCGGCACACCAATCCTTTCAAGAACTTGATAGCTGATTGTGCGGTCACCTTTCTCACGGGCTCCACTTCCGGCCACTTTGTAAACTTGTCGATTGCAACGTACAAGAATTCAAAGCCCCCGATAGCACGGGGGAAGGGGCCCAAGATGTCGAGCCCCCAGACCAAAAATGGCCATGACAAAGGGATCATCTGGAGAGCTTGAGCAGGCTGATGGATATTCTTGGAGTGGAACTGGCAGGCTTCACATCTGGTGACTAGCTCAATTGCATCTTGGAGGGCCGTGGGCCAGTAGAAACCTTGCCGGAAAGCTTTTCCAACCAGGGCCCTTGATCCAATGTGGGAGCCGCACATGACTTTGTCTATCTCTGCCAACAGTTCCTTCCCTTCTTCTCGACAGATGCGCCTCATTTTCACACTGTTGGGCCTTCTTCTGTATAGCGTGCTGTCGACAAACTGATACATACTGGCCCTCCGGGCTACTCTTTCAGCTTCTTCTTGCTCTTCGGGAAGTTCTCTTGTCTGGAGGTAATGGACTATGTGCCTCGCCCAAGTTGGAGCCTGAGGCTCGACAACAAGGACCAGCGGCACCTCCTCGTTCGTGGGAGCGCACGCCTCAACCACGAGAATTGATAGTTCGGCTGGAGGGTGCTGCCCGTCAAGCGAAGTGGAGTTGTTCCCACCAACCTCTCTGTCGGGGGCTTCTAGAAGCTCTGCCGGGAGAGGTTTGCCGGAATCCAGTTTCCTCCTCTTTTTGGCCATTGTTGCCGGGGATATGGAGGGCTGAGTCAGATGGAGAACAAAAGTCCCTGGTTCCACAGGAAGCTTTTGCACAGCGCACTTTGACGGATGATCAGCAATGCTGTTTTCCGCACGGGGTACGTGCTCTGTTTGCAATCCGTCAAAGCGCTCCTCCAACTTTCTCACTTCCTCCATGTATGCCTCCATCAATGGACTCTGATAATCCTTGTTCACTTGCCTCACCACAAGTTGTGTGTCTCCACGAATGATTAACTTCTTGATTCCCAGTTTTGTTGCGATCCTAAGCCCGGCAAGGAGTCATTCATATTCTGCAGTGTTGTTGGTTGCCCCTTCCTGAGGGAAATGCATCTGATGAAGGAAATATGCCCTAGAGGCAATAATAAAGTTGTTATTTATATTTCCTTATATCATGATAAATGTTTAGTATTCATGCTAGAATTGTATTAACCGGAAACTTGATACATGTGTGAATACATAGACAAATAGAGTGTCCCTAGTATGCCTCTACTTGACTAGCTTATTTATCAAAGATGGTTATGTTTCCTGACCATAGACATGTGTTGTCATTTGATGAATAGGATCACATCATTAGAGAATGATGTGATGGACGAGACCCATCCGTTAGCTTAGCATAATGATCATTCAGTTTTATTGCTATTGCTTTCTTCATGACTTATACATATTCCTCTGACTATGAGATTATGCAACTCCCGAATACCATAGGAACACTTTGTGTGCTATCAAACGTCACAAAGTAACTGGGTGATTATAAATATGCTCTACAGGTGTCTCTGAAGGTGTTTGTTGGCTTGGCATAGATCGAGATTAGGATTTGTCACTCCGTGTATCGGGGAGGTATCTCTGGGCCCTCTCGGTAATGCACATTACTATAAGCCTTGCAAGCAATGTGACTAATGAGTTAGTTATGGGATGATGCATTACGAAACGAGTAAAGACACTTGTCGGTAACGAGATTGAACTAGGTATGATGATACCGATGATCGAATCTCGGGCAAGTAACATACCGATGACAAAGGGAATAACGTATGTTGTTATGCGGTTTGACCGATAAAGATCTTCGTAGAACATGTAGGAGCCAATATGAGCATCCAGGTTCTGCTATTGGTTATTGACCGGAGATGTGTCTCGGTCATGTCTACATAGTTCTCGAACCCGTAGGGTCCGCAAGCTTAACGTTCGATGACTATTTGTATTATGAGTTATGTGATTTGATGACCGAAGTTTGTTCGGAGTCCCGGATGAGATCACAGACATGAAGAGGAGTCTCGAAATGGTCGAGAGGTAAAGATTCATATATTGGAAGGCTATATTCGGACATCGGAAAGGTTCCGAGTGATTCGGGTATTTTTCGGAGTACCGGGGAGTTACGGGAATTCACCGGGAGAAGTAATGGGCCTTATTGGGCCATACGGGAAAAGAGGAGGCAGGCCAAAGGGGAGGTGGTGCACACCCCCCCCCATGAGTCTGAATTGGACTAGGGGAAGGGGGCGGCGCCCCCCTTGCCCTTTCCTACTCCCTCTCTCTTTCCCTCTTTCCTTCTCTCCTACTCCATACACTTGCCGCGCCCCTAGGAGGGCCGGCCTCTCTCCCTCCCTCCTTTATATACGTGGGCAGGGGACACCCCAAAGGACACCAAGATTTGTCTTAGCCGTGTGCGGTGCCCCCCTCCATAGTTACACACCTCGGTCATATCGTCGTAGTGCTTAGGCGAAGCCCTGCGCCGGTAACTTCATCATCACCGTCGCCACGCCGTCGTGCTGACGGAACTCTCCCTCATCCTCAACTGGATCAAGAGCTCGAGGGATGTCATCGAGCTGAACGTGTGCTGAACTCGGAGGTGCCGTATGTTTGGTGCTTGATCGGTTGGATCGCAAAGACGTTCGACTACATCAACCGCGTTAAGCTAACGCTTCCGCTTTCGGTCTACGAGGGTACGTGGACATACTCTTCCCTCTCGTTGCTATGCATCTCCTAGATAGATCTTGCATGAACGTAGGATTTTTTTTTGAAATTGCACGTTCCCCAACATCTGAACCATGTACTTGAGGTGCTCCCCAGTGGGTGCGATGAGAAGCACGCCAGCTCCTGCACCTTGTAGGGAGAAGGCACCATCAAAGTACATGATTCATTCCTGGGGCGCTTCCTTGCCAGGGATAACTGTCTCCGACGTTTCTTCATCTGGAGTTGGTGTACATTCTGCAATAAACTCCGTCAAAGCCCTGCTCTGAACAGTTGATGTGCTCTCAAACTTCAAACCAAAGCTTGATAACTCCAGAGCCCATTCCACTATTCTGCCAGTGGCCTCAGGGTTCCTCAGTATGCGTTGCAAGGGGAAATGGGTGACAACCGTGATCTCGTGGGCTTGGAAGTAGTGGCGCAGTTTCCTCGAGGCCATGATGAGGCCAAAGATCAACTTTTGCATGCCAGAGTACCTCGATCTAGCCCCCTACAGTAGGGAGCTGACAAAGTACACTAGCCGCTGCACCACCTTCTTCCTTGCCGTGATCCTAGAATTGTCTCCATTGCCCCGCTCCTCTTCATTCTGACTTGCACCTGATCTTGCCGGGATGAGTTCACTTTCCTCTCTAGAAAGGACAACAGCCATGGCTGCTCCTTCATCTACTTCTCACTGGGCCACCAGCGCTGCGCTAACCACTTGATTGGTTGCCGCTAGGTACAGCAGCAACGGCTCTTGAGGTTTAGGAGCGACTAGGGTGGGAACAGAGGATAAGTAGGTCTTCAAATCTTGCAGCGCAGCGTCTGCCTCCGGGGTCCACTCCACGGGCCTTGCCTTCTTCAGGATTTTGAAGAATGGCAATGTGACACCCTGGTTTTGACAACTTTTTTTTTTTCAAAATCTTTTTGGCTTTATTTGAATTTTGGATGGTTTTTGAATCCTTTCAAGTGACTTTGGACTTATAAATCCTTGAACCTCTTGATCCAAAACCATCACCACCTTGCCAAAACCCTGTCACATCCCTCTTGGACCAAATTTCAATATTTGATCTTTTCCAAATAATTCATTTTCTTCCTTGGGGAAAGCTATGACATCACTATGGTTGTGAAGCAACCTATAGTTTTGATGATCAGAAAGGTCCCAAACTCATGCCACACCTTCTCATCATCATATAGCCTCATAATCTTCAAAAATATTCCACTGCCCAATATTAAATAATGGCCAGAATAATTATTTTCTCTCTCTGGCCAGAATTGTCCATTTGTGAAGCAGCCCTTATTTTCCTAACTCAGAAACTCCCCAAATAAATTCTTTGAGGTACTAGAGAACCTATCTAGCCACAATACCCAAAAATATCATCCTGGCCAATACAACTTTTTAGCAGCAAAATTCTGCCAAGTTTCTGCTCATTTTGAACCTCTGTGAAGGAAGTACCATCTAGAGGTTTCCCCTTGAGCTGAAATTTTTATGGCATCTCCTACTCACCAAATGACTCCCACACACCAAAATTCAGCTTCATCGGATCAACCATGTGAGTGAACCAAGCTAATCAAGTTTCCGGACCAGTATGGCAGTTTACACATGAACTATATTAAAAAATGATCCAAACTCCCTCAAATTTGGTCAGTTTGTAGTCCCTCCATCCTAGATCACCCTAGACATATCCATTGGCTCCATGCCCAACTCATTATTTCTCCAGATCCCTCTCAATATCTCTGTCAGAAACTTCAGTTGATGCTACCCTTCGAGTCAGCTTGTATCTAGCCAAACCAAGAGTGTAGGTGGACTAAATGACCAAAGGAGAAGCCCCCAGACATGCTGCGCTGGCTTGGGTCGGCCTCCACGCGCCGGGCACCGTGGTGAGCGCGACACTGGCATGCCAGTTCGCGTGCTCTGTATCCCGCCGGCGTCTGTCAAGGTCATTCTCGAGCCCTCGTGTTGCCAGGCGGTGTCCTGGAGTGCCGACATCACCGATGCCGTCCACCTAACCCTCTCCCGTAGCTTCCCCTCACCGGAAACCTCCCCGATGGCCACCACGCACTCAGGCACTGTGTCGCCCGTGGCGGCGCCGCAACCCTGTGCTCGTCGTCTTCCCCGCTAGCCGCCACCGACCGCCATTACTGCCTCTGCCCTCCTCCATCACCTCACCCCGCAAGCGGCCAGCCAGCGAGGCGTCCTTGCGCCGGCGACGTGGCCCGAGTCTCGCCGCTTCGGGAGAGCTCGCCCGCGCTCGCCCCTGCCTATATAAAGCCATGGCCGGCCTCTCCAAGCTCCTCAACCCACTCCACCATTCCCCAATTACCTTCCCGAGCAGCGAGCCACGCCCGAGAGGCCCTCTGGCCTCGAGCCTCGCCGGAGATCCACCGCCACCAGAGCTCAGCCGACCCACCGCTCCACTCCTCCCCGACCTCTTCTGACTCCACTACTGAGCTCAGCTCATCCTCCTGACCACGCCCGACCACTTGCCCGAGCAAATCGCTGCCGGAACCGCCGTCTCCGACGAGCCCCGAGTGCCACCGCCGTCGAAGAAGAAGGGGGGAGACGCCGTCCGGCCATCCCTAGCTGATCTGCGGGTACGTAAGTGTTCACCGTCGTGCGCTCGTTCTATCCCCGCGGTCGCCCGACCTCGTCGTCGCCCACATCGCCCGCGACGACCGCCGGAGCCCCGCCTCCCTCTGTTTCCCTCTTCCCCTCCTGTTCAAACCAGCTGCAGGGCCCGCCCGTCAACAGCTCGGGCGCGCGCGCGTGAAGCGGTAAGCGGAGGCGCCCCTCCACTTTACGCCTTCGACGTTGCCCCTGTCAGGTTTCTGGTTTTTATTTTAAATTTCAGTTTTGACCAGCAACTTTGACCAGTTATAACTTTTTATCTACAAGTCCAAATCACTTGATTCTTTTTGCATTTGGTTTGTCTTGAACCCCTCTAATTTCTGGTAAAATTTGGTATTTTTCTCACACTCATAGAATTTCTGGTGACTAAAACAGTGTTATGTGACATTTCCAATTGTTGTTTGAAAATATTTTCAGAGGGAAACTTTGGTGATTTTGAAGACCAGGAGTTCTTGGGAAACCCAACAGAGCAAGGCAAGCCATGACATCCATTTCATGAGCATTTCAATAGCATTGCATATTTAAAGTAATTATTTTCATTTATTTGCTATATAACAATTCATGGTGAAATGATTTAAAATGCTTAGTGGATGCCAACTCAAGTTATTGTGATGAACCACTATGCCTGCTAAATGAACTTAGTCGGTTGATCTTGAGTCACCTGTCCGGGCTTATTCGTGCAACCACATTTGCCGGTATGGGACGGCCTTGACTTGGTCTGGCTCCGTGCTCTTTCACCGGTACCTCCATCTAGGGAGGGTTATGCGTGCGTGCTGCCCTGATCAGGTAGACGGCGATAACCCTGTGAGCCCAGTTGAGTATTGTGCCGGCGTCCCTGTTTGGGACAGTTTAGTTTGGCCACGACAGTGGCAGGTGTCACGAGGTGACACAGGGGCCACCCAGGGCTTGACTCCGGGGGAGGATGATTGCCGGTGGTACGATGGGAGGGTCACGGGTCAGGAGGGTTTCTTTGGAGCAACGCTGGTCCACCCGAATGGGATCACGAGGTTAGGTGCTCCATGGTGTGGGTAAAGTGCGCAACCTCTGCAGAGTGTCAAATCTATTCGAATAGTCGCATCCATGGTATTGGACAGCCCGTCCAGATCTCACTAGGTGGTCAACCGTAATAGTGGTAATAATGATGGAAGAACTCATCTTATGATCGGAGGTACTTGGTGACATATGAGTATTCCGAGGGTTGTGGGACAACCCGAAAGAGAGTAAGTTGATAACCGGAGACAGTAAGTGAATCACCTAAGAACTTAACATGTTACTTGCCATGCTATTGTTTGCTGCATTATTTGGTTGTCATGAGCTTGCGAGTACATTCAAAGTACTCACCTGGCGTATCATGCCAGATGCAGGAGAAGCCGAGGACGGAGGTCCCGATGGCTCAGGCTACGCTAACTAGGCTGTGTCCAGGGCAGTGTCCCCGTGGTTGGAGTTCCGCTATGTTACGCTACACCATAGAAGTATCCAGTAGTACCAAGGCCCTATTATTTTTCATAAATAATGTAGCTACTGTCATAGCACCGAGTGTGCCTTCGGCCTCGCTTTTGATGTAAAATATGAGCTTGTACCCCAAGATTATCAATAAAGTTCAGTTTTGTTCTGTTCCAAGTTATTGAGTGTTTCCAGAAGACATGATCTCTGGGTTGGAAACATTGGTAAACCGGTTCTTTGAGCCGGGGTGCCACATGCAAGGCGCGCTCGGCAGACTTGGAAATGAACCTGCTTAGCGCAACAACACATCCAGTCAAACATCTCACATCTTTGACTGTCTTGGGTGCTTGAATCTGCTCGATCGCCTTGATCTTGTTGGGGTTGGCCTCTATCCCCCGGTGGGATACGAAGAAGCCAAGTAGCTTGCCGGAAGGAACGCCAAACACACACTTCTCTGGGTTCAGCTTCAAGTTGATCTTGCGCAAATTTGCGAAGGTCTCCTCCAAGTCCTGAATGAGAGTTGATTTGTGCTTGGTTTTGACCACTATGTCATCCATGTAAGCTTCAATATTCCTATGCAGCTGGGGCTCAAAACTGATTTGCACTGCCCTTGCAAAAGTGGATCCAGCGCTCTTCAGCCCAAAGGGCATCCGTACAAAATAGTACGTACCGCATGGGGTTATGAACGCGGTCTTCTCTTCATCTTCCTTGGACATAAAAATCTGGTGGTACCCGGAGTAGGCATCCAAGAAGGAAAGCAGGTCACACCCGGAGGTGGAATCCACAATCTGATCAATGCACGGCAAGGGGAATGGGTCCTTCGGGCATGCTTTATTAAGATCTATGAAATCTATGCAAAGCCTCCACTTCCCATTCGCCTTGCGCACTACCACTGGATTTGCCAACCATGTTGGATGCAATACCCCTCTGACCAAACCAGTAGCTTCAAGATTCTTGATCTCGTTAGCAATGAATTGTTGCCACTCCAAGGCTTGCTTCTGGACCTTCTGCTTGACGGGCCGGGCATGAGGACAGACAGCAAGGTGGTGCTCGATTACCTCCCAGGGAACACCGGGGATGTCAGATGGTTGCCAAGCAAACACATCGACATTCGCCCGCAGGAAGGCAACGAGCGCGCTTTCCTATTTGTCATCTAGGGTGGAGCTGATAGTAAATGTACCATCAGCGCCACCCAGCCCTGCCGGGACCTTCTTCACAGCAGGCGCATCAACCTTTGATCTCTTGCTATTGGAACTCTTTGGCAAGTCATCGACAGGCGCAGCACACTCCGGAGAGGCGCGTTTCCCGGATTCCTTGCCGGTATCTTTGCCAGCTTTTCTCCCTTGCTTGTCATTTTTGGATCCCCGGCAAGGGCCGCAGGGGACCACAGATCTCTCGCAGGCGACAAAACATGGCACAAGGTGGGGCCGGTTTTTCTCTCCCTTTCCCCTTACACTTTTGACGATCTTACGGCGGTCGGCACAAATGCCACGCTGACGTGGAAGGCCTTGCCGGAGCATGCTTGCCGGGGCGTCAATCGGCGGATTCGCACCAGCGCTCTACTCAGGATTTTCCCGTAGCAGGGCAAATGCTGAACCGAGTTTCGCGCGGGCTCATCGATGTCGATGACGCTGAACCCAGTGTAGCTCGATCGTCGACCAGTGAAAGTGGCGGAGAGAGGAACCATGTACCTTGTCGCCTTGCCCCTTTTTCCGAACGGGGTCCGCATGATGACCATGCTGCCTGAACCATTCGGGGATGTCGCGCCGCCGTCACCTCTTGCTCCTGCCGCCGCGGCAGTCGCGGCGGAGACAGATGATGGGAACTGGGCAGGGCGGGAGAAGGAGCGATGTCGCTTCCTTCCTGATCCGCGATGCCGTGTTTTTTCTTGGGCATCATGGATGATGAAGCCGTCAATGAAGAAGACAATGATGAAGATGATGCGCTACTTACACCCTCGGGTTCGCACAAGCGCTCCCCCCTACCTGGCGCGCCAAAGATGTCGTGGTTCAAAATGGCCACCTATGGGACCATCGGCCCCTTGTGGTTCGGCAAGGGGGAAGGGCGCGTTGCACAAAGAGCGAAGACCGTAGAGCAGCACGACAGTGATGACACGGGCAGTTTTTACCCAGGTTCGGGCCGCCGCGAGGCGTAAAACCCTACTCCTACTTTGGTGGATTGATGAAAGGACAGTGGTGGAGACACAACGCTCGAGCCTGGCAAGGTTGCCTCGGGACGGGAGCAGCTATGCGCGTATGAGTGTACAAGGGTCCGAATCCTTTCTAAGGTTTCCACAACCCTCCTTTTATAGGTTAAGGGGTTACCACAATGGCAAAACAGTCATTATCCAGTGATTAGATAGCCACAGTGCTATCATACCTAACTCTGCAGACAGGACAGGGTGCATTAAATGCACTGCTTAGTGTCACATTGCGGGGGAGCCCGGCAAGCCTTGCCGTGATATTCATCCACCTTCTTGCCTGCCTGCATGACACGCCTCTGGACGGGTGTCGTCTGGGGGTGATCTTCCTTAGAAATGGCTGCCACGTGCCAAATTACAGACACTTAATCACTTGGGGGCTCAACACCGCACCGATAGGTGACTTGCGTTGCTCCGAGGTGGAGCGGTGGTGCCCTGGCGGGGTGATCCGCCCTTTGAATCCCCGGCAAGCTTGCCGGGGGAGTCTTGAGACTTGTCTTCGGGGTGACCTCGACCTTGCCAGGCTCGCCTGCCTGGCAAGGGAGGTTTTTCCTTAGTGATATCTTTCTTCTTTGGTTTGTCTTGGTCTTCTTGATTCGCCCTTTGATTTCTCAAAGAGCCATATCTTCTGCTTGGCCTTGTCTTGGATGCTGTAACCTTGCTCTTGAGCCTGTGTACAGTCCGGGAAACATACACCAGGGTTTGTTGCACCGACACCACTAGAGGAAAGACAACATACATCTCATCAAAATATCAAACGAATACCAAATTCACATGATTACTTATAACATGACTTCTCCCATGTCCTCAGGAACAAACGTAACTACTCACAAAGCATATTCATGTTCATAATCAGAGGGGTAATAAATATCATTAAGGATATGAACATATGATCTCCCATCGAATAAACCAACTAGCATCAACTACAAGGAGTAATCAACACTACTAGCAACCCACAGGTACCAATCTGAGGTTTTGAGACAAAGATCAGATACAAGAGATGAACTAGGGTTTGAGAGGAGATGGTGCTGGTGAAGATGTTGATGGAGATTGACCCCCTCTCAATGAGAGGATCGTTGGTGACGACGATGGCTTCGATTTCCACCTCCTGGAGGGAAGTTTCCCCAGCAAAACAGCTCCGCCGGAGCCCTAGATTGGTTCTGCCCAAGTTTCGCCTCGAGACGGCGGCGCTTCGTCCCGAAAGCTCTCTTCTGATTTTTTTCCAGGTAAAAACCCTCCATATAGTAGAAGATGGGCACCAGAGACCTGCCAGGGGGCCCACAAGCCCTAGGGGTGTGCCTAGGGGGGTAGGGCGCGCCCCCAGGCTTGTGGCCACCTGGTGGGTCCTCCTCTGGTATTTCTTCACCCAATATTTTTTATATATTCCAAAATAATTCTCGTAAATTTTCAAGACTTTTGGACTTGTGCAGAATAGGTCACTCAGGTTTGCTCCTTTCTGGTCCAGAATTCTAGCTGCCGGCATTCTCCCTCTTTATGTAAACCTTGTAAAATAAGAGAGAAAAGACATGAGTATTGTACCATAAAGTGAAATAACAGCCCATAATGCAATAAATATCAATATAAAAGCATGATGCAAAATGGACGTATCAACTCCCCCAAGCTTAGACCTCGCTTGTACTCAAGCGAAAACCGAAATCGAGAATCATGACCACATTCTTAGAGATAGAGGTGTCGATAAAATAAAATACGGACATGAGGGCATCATGATCATCTTTAGAACATCAACATATATTGTCATATAATTTCTTATGCTAAAGTAACACTTCGTTCACTAGGTAAAGTATGAAACAAAAACTTTATTGAAAACCAACAAACTATGATCTCAGTCAGTGAAGCAATTGCAATTTATCATAATGTAGGAAAGAGTCAATATAGGAGCTTTTCAGCAAGTTCACATACTCAACTATCATTTAGTCTTTCATAATTGCTAACACTCATGCGACATTTATGAGATCAAAGTTTCAACCAGACACAGAGAAAGATAGGGGCTTATCTTCGCCTCCCAACATTTTACCTCAAGGGTAACGTCAACAATAATAGTTTATGATAACCTACATCTGAGTGGATATATATCTGGATCTTCCCCAACATATAGTTCTTGCCAAAAAGAAAAAGTATAAAAATAAGAGGTGATGGTCACCATGACTCTTGTATAAAGGATAGGAAGTAAAAGTAAAAGATAGGCCCTTCGCAGTGGGAAGCAGAGGTTGTCATGCGCTTTTATGGTTGGATGCACAAAATCTTAATGCAAAAAGAACGTTACTTTATATTGCCCCTTGTGATAAAGAACTTTATTATGCAGTTCGTTGCTTTTATTTCTTCTATATCACAAGTTCGTATAAAGCTTATTTTCCTCACACTAATAGATCATACATGTTTAGAGAGCAATTTTTATTGCTTGCACCGATGACAACTTACTTGAAGGATCTTACTCAATCCATAGGTAGGTATGGTGGACTCTCATGGCAAAATTGGGTTAAGGGATTTCGGATGCACAAGTAGTATCTCTACTTGGTGCAAAAGATTTGGCTAGCATGGGGTGAGAAGCAAGCTCAATATGTTGGAGGATCCATGACAATATAACTTCTATTCGGATATAAAGAAACATAACTCATTATGTTGTCTTTCTTGTCCAACATCAACCTTTTAGCATATAATATTTTAATGAGTGCTCACAATCACAAAAGATGTCCAAGATAGTATATTTATATGTGAGACCTCTCTTTCTTTATTACTTCCTATTAATTGCAACAATGACCAAAACTATGTTTGCCAACTCCCAACAAATTTCATGCGACATACTTCTTATATGTGAAGTCGTCACTTCCCATAAGATCATTATATAATATTTTTATTTCTTTTATTATTTATTTCTTTTTCTCAAGATCATAGTAAGAAAGCAAAGCCCTCTACTCAAAACTAATCTTTATTATATAACTCTCAGACTCGATTACATAGAGGGAACACAAAGAAAAACTCAAAGCTGGATCATACTAAAAACTTTAATCTACTAAACCAAGATATAACCAAAAGGATTGAACTTAGAAAAATGATAAAGGTGAAGATGTGATGGTGATACGATACCAGGGCACCTCCCCCAAGCTTGGTAGTTGCCAAGGGGAGTGCCCATACCCATGTATTTAGGCCTGTTTCTTCGGAGGTGGTGATGATGGAGTTGATGCATTCTTGTTCTCCAGCTTGCGTCTGAGGCTAAAATTTTCCTCCCTTAGGTCATCATTCTCGAGATCGAGCCTCAATATCTTTTTGCATAATGCCGCCTTGCTATCCTGCAGAAAACATGGTGGGATAGATTGGACCTTATGAAGGCTTGACTTCTTGAATTCCACGTGCATATCGCCAGGTTGAGGTAGTGAATCTTCATCTTCGTCGGAGCTATCATTCCTTGTTCTCTCCATATCAGAGTCTTCCTCCTCCTCTGTTGTCCAGCCATAATGCTCCACCTCCCCATAGGCCTTTGGGTTTGCAATGTAATCAGCGACATGGCTCTCTCCCTCAGAATCTTGAGACGACATATTTTCAGATCTTCCAGGAAAACAACATGAAACAAGAATAGATGGTTTCACTGTGGTACGGTGGTCAAAACCTTCGGGAGATTATATAATGAATTTTTACCGACCAAAATAAGTGTACTACAAGAAAACGGAGTCCGGAGGGCACACGAGGTGGCCACAAGCCTGGGAGGCGCGCCCAGGGGGTAGGGCGTGCCCCCAAGGCTTGTCGCCTCCTCGTGCACTTTTTGGACTACTTCTTATTTTCCTAATTTTTTAAATATTCCAAAATGGAGTAAAATTGCTTTTGGAAATGTTTTGGAGCAGGTTTACTTACCGTATCACATACCTATTCCTTTTCGGAGTCTAGAGCGTTCTGGTAGATATCCCTTATGTACTCCTTCGGTGTTATGGTATTAATAATATTAGTTTCAACATTTATGGGAGTACCTGAGATATAATGTTTGATTCTTTGCCCGTTGACCACCTTCGGGTTAGTGCCTTCGGTGTTGTTGATCTTGATGGCACCAGAACGATAAACCTCCTCGATAATGTAAGGCCCTTCCCATTTAGAGAGAAGTTTTCCTGCAAAAAATCTTAAACGAGAATTGTATAGCAAGACATGGTCACCTACATTGAATTCATGCTTTTGTATCCTTTTATCATGCCATCTTTTAACTTTTTCTTTAAACAATTTGGCATTCTCATAGGCTTGGGTTCTCCATTCATCAAGTGAGCTAATGTCAAATAACCTCTTCTCACCGGCAAGTTTGAAATCATAGTTGAGCTCTTTAATTGCCCAATAGGCTTTATGTTCTAGTTCAAGAGGTAAGTGACAAGTTTTTCCATAAACCATTTTATATGGAGACACACCCATAGGGTTCTTATAAGTAGTTCTATAAGCCCATAATGCATCATCAAATTTCTTAGACCAGTTCTTTCTAGATCTATTAACAGTCTTTTGCAAGATCAATTTTATTTCTCTATTGCTTAATTCCACTTGACCACTAGACTGAGGATGGTATGGAGATGCAATTCTATGGTTAACATCATACTTAGCAAGCAACTTACGGAAAGCACAATGAATAAAGTGTGAACCACCATCAGTCATTAAATATCTAGGGACCCCAAACCTCGGAAAAATAACTTCGTTAAGCATTTTAATGGAGGTGTTACGATCAACACTACTAGTTGGAATAGCTTCTACCCACTTAGTAACATAATCAACAGCAACCAAAGTATGTGTATACCCATTAGAGGAAGGAAAAGGTCCCATATAATCAAATCCCCAAACATCAAATGGTTCAATAACAAGTGAATAATTCATAGGCATTTCCTGACGTCTACTAATATTACCAATTCTTTGACATTCATCACAAGACAAGATAAACTTACGAGCATCCTTGAAAAGAGTAGGCCAATAAAAACTAGATTGTAGTACCTTGTGTGCAGTTCTGTCTCCAGCATGGTGTCCTCCGTAGGCCTCGGAGTGACACTTGCGTAGGATCTGTTCCTGTTCATGCTCAGGTACACAACGTCTAATAATACCATCTACTCCTTCTTTATAAAGATGTGGGTCATCCCAAAAGTAATGTCTTAAATCATAGAAAAACTTTTTCTTTTGTTGGTATGTGAAACTAGGTGGTATAAATTTAGCAACAATATAATTGGCATAATCAGCATACCATGGAGTACTACGAGAAGCATTTATGACAGCTAATTGCTCATCAGGAAAGCTATCATCAATAGGTAGTGGGTTATCAAGAACATTTTCTAACCTAGACAAGTTATCTGCTACGGGGTTCTCAGCTCCCTTTCTATCAATAATATGCAAATCAAATTCTTGTAGCAATAGAACCCATCTAATAATTCTAGGTTTAGCATCTTTCTTTTCCACAAGATATTTGGTAGCAGCATGATCAATGTGAACAGTTACTTTGGAATCAACAATATAAGATCTGAACTTATCACAAGCAAATATAACTGCTAGAAATTCTTTTTTAGGGGTAGCATAATTTCTTTGAGCACTGTCTAGAGTTTTACTAGCATAATGGATAACATTTAATTTCTTATCAACTCTTTGTCCTAGAACTGCACCAACAGCATAATCACTAGCATCACACATAATTTCAAAGGGTAGGTTCTAATCAGGTGGTTGAACAATAGGTGCAGAGATCAAGGCTTTCTTAAGTATTTCAAATGCTTCTACACAATCATCATCAAAAACAAATGGAACATCTTTTTGCAAGAGATTAGTGAGAGGCCTAGAAATTTTGGAGAAGTCTTTAATAAATCTCCTATAGAAACCAGCATGACCAAGGAAACTTCTTATACCTTTGATATCTTTAGGACATGGCATTTTTTCAGTAGCATAAACTTTAGCTTTATCAACTTCAATACCTCTTTCAGAGATTTTATGCCCCAAGACAATACCTTCATTAACCATAAAGTGGCACTTTTCCCAATTCAAGACAAGATTAGTTTCTTCACATCTCTGCAAAACTCGATCAAGGTTGCTTAAGCAATCATCAAAAGAAGTTCCGTAAACGAAAAAATCATCCATGAAAACCTCAACAATCTTTTCACAAAAGTCAGAGAATATAGCAGTCACACATCTTTGAAAAGTAGCAGGTGCATTACATAAACCAAAAGGCATACGTCTATAAGCAAAGGTATCGAAAGGGCAAGTAAAAGTAGTCTTTTCTTGATCCTCTTGTGACACAGGTATTTGGGAGAAACCAGAATAACCATCTAGAAAGCAGAAGTGTGTATGTTTTGATAGTATTTCTAGCATTTGATCAATAAAAGGTAGAGGATAATGATCTTTCCTAGTAGCTTTGTTCAATTTTCTAAAATCAATAACCATTCTATAACCTGTGACAATTCTTTGTGGAATCAATTCATTTTTATCATTAGGCACAACAGTAATACCTCCCTTCTTGGGGACACAATGAACAGGACTTACCCATCTACTATCAGCAATAGGATAAATTATACCTGCTTCCAGAAGCTTTAATATTTCATTTCTTACCACTTTTTTCATTTTTGAATTCAACCGTCGCTGGTGATCAACAACAGGTTTAGCATCAGGTTCCATATTAATTTTGTGCTGACATAGAGTGGGACTAATGCCCTTAAGATCAACCAGAGTATATCCAATAGCTACACGGTGCTTCTTCAGAGTTTTCAATAATTTCTTTTCTTCATGCTCTGAAAGGTTAGCACTAATAATAACAGGATATATCTTTTTCTCATCAAGATAAGCATACTTCAGAGTATCAGGTAATTGTTTAAGTTCGAACACAGGATCACTCTTGGGTTGTAGAGGATCCCCAAGAGATTCAACAGGCAAATTGTGTTTCAAAACAGACATCTGTTTAAAGAAAATCTCATCTAATTCCTTTCTTTCATTCATCAACATATCATTTTCATGGTCTAGCAAGTATTGTTCTAAAGGATCAGTAGGAGGTACGGCAATAGAAGCAAGACCAATAATTTCATCTCTATTAGGCAATTCTTTATCATGGGGTTGTCTACGAAATTTGGAGAAATTAAACTTATGAGACACATCCCCAAAACTTACACTAACAGTTTCTTTTTCACAATCTATTTTAGTGTTAACAGTGTTCAAGAAAGGTCTACCAAATATAATGGGACAAAAATCATCTTGTGGGGAACCAAGAACTAGAAAATCAGTAGGGTATTTTATTTTCCCACACAAGACTTCAACATCTCTAACAATCCCAATTGGTGATATAGTATCTCTATTGGCAAGCTTAATAGTGACATCAATATCTTCTATTTCAGCAGGTGCAATATCATTCATAATTTCTTGATATAAAGTAAAGGGAATTGCACTCACACTAGCACCCAAATCACATAAGCCATGATAACAATGATCTCCTATTTTCACAGAAACAATAGGCATGCCAACAACAGGTCTATGTTTATCTTTATCATCGGGTTTAGCAATTCTAGCAGCTTCATCATAGAAGTAAATAACATGCCATCAATATTATCGACCAAGAGATCTTTAACCATAGCAATACTAGGTTTAACTTTAATTTGTGCAGGGGGTGTAGGTGTTCTAGTATAACTCTTACGTACCACGGCTGAAGCTTTAGCATGTTCCTTTATTCTAACAGGAAAAGGTGGTTTCTCAATATAAGCAGTAGGAATAAAAGGATCAACATTATAATTAATGGTTTGTTCTTTAGCTTTAATAGGTTCCACTATTTTTACTTCAATGGGAGGATGATATTTAAACCACTTCTCCTTAGGGAGATCAACATGAGTAGCAAATGATTCATAGAAAGAAGCTACTATCTCAGAGTCAAGTCCATACTTAGTGCTAAATTCACGAAAAGCATCGGTATCCATAAAAGATTTAACACAATCAAACTTAAGGTTTATACCTGACTCCTTACTTTCGTCGAGTTCCCAATCTTCAGAGTTGTGTTTAATTCTTTCCAATAAATCCCATTTTAATTCAATAGTCTTCTTCATAAAAGAGCCAGTACAAGAAGTATCGAGCATGGATTGATCATTACGAGAAATCCAAGCATAAAAATTCTGAATAATAATTTCTCTTGAGAGCTCATGATTGGGGCATGAATATAACATTGACTTAAGCCTCCCCCAAGCTTGATCTATACTTTCTCCTTCACGAGGCCAAAAATTATATATATATTTCCGATCACGATGAACTAGATGCATCGGATAAAACTTTTGATGAAATTCCAATTTCAATCGGTTGTAATTCCAAGATCCAATATCATCACATAGCCTATACCATGTCAATTCCTTCTCCTTCAAAGATAAAGGGAAGACCTTCTTCTTGACTTCATCCTCGGGCAAACCTGCAAGCTTATATAATCCACAAACTTCATCCACATAGATTAGATGCATATCAGGATGTAGTGTTCCATCTCCTGCATAAGGATTGGCTAGCAGTTTCTCTATCAAACCCGAAGGATTTTCATAATAAATATTTTCAGTAGGATCAGTTGTTTGAGGGGAAACTCTTTGCTCTTCAGATCGAGGTGAAGATACCCCGAACAAGCCCCTCAAAGGATGATTTTCCATAGTAACAAGTGACAGTAAATTTCAGCACACTATATAAATTTTTCCTTACCAAAGGCGCTTCACTCCCCGGCAACGGCGCTAGAAAAGAGTCTTGATGACCCACAAGTATAGGGGATCTATATTAGTCCTTTCGATAAGTAAGAGTGTCGAACCCAACGGGGAGCAGAAGGAAATGACAAGCGGTTTTCAGCAAGGTATTCTCTGCAAGCACTGAAACTATCAGTAACAGATAGTTTTGTGATAAGATAATTCGTAACGGGTAACAAGTAACAAGTGTAACAAAGGTGCAGCAAGGTGGCCCAATCCTTTTTGTAGCAAAGGACAAGCCTGGACAAACTCTTATATAAAGCAAAGCGCTCCCGAGGACACATGGGAATTACTGTCAAGTTAGTTTTCATCATGCTCATATGATTCACGTTCGTTACTTTGATAATTTATATGTGGGTGGACCGGTGCTTGGGTGTTGTCCTTACTTGGACAAGCCTCCCACTTATGATTAACCCCTCTCGCAAGCATCCGCAACTACGAAAGAAGAATTAAGATAAATATAACCATAGCATGAAACATGTGGATCCAAATCAGCCCATTACGAAGCAACGCATAAACTAGGGTTTAAGCTTCGGTCACTCTAGCAACCCATCATCTACTTATTACTTCCCAATGCCTTCCCCTAGGCCCAAAACATGGTGAAGTGTCATGTAGTCGACGTTCACATAACACCACTACAGGAAAGACAACATACATCTCATCAAAATATCGAATGAATACCAAATTCACATGATTACTTATAACAAGACTTCTACCATGTCCTCAGGAACAAACGTAACTACTCACAAAGCATATTCATGTTCATAATCATAGGTGTAATAAATATCATTGAGGATCTGAACATATGATCTTCCATTGAATAAACCAACTAGCATCAACTACAAGGAGTAATCAACACTACTAGCAACCCACTGGTACCAATCTGAGGTTTTGAGACAAAGATCGGATACAAGAGATGAACTAGGGTTTGAGACGAGATGGTGCTGGTGAAGATGTTGATGTAGATTGACCCCCTCTCGATGAGAGGATCGTTGGTGACAATGATGGCTTCTATTTCCACCTCCTGGAGGGAAGTTTCCCCGGCAGAACAGCTCCGCCGGAGCCCTAGATTAGTTCTGCCCAAGTTCCGCCTCGAGACGGTGGCGCTTCATCCCGAAAGCTCTCTTTTGATTTTTTTTTCCAGGTAAAAACCCTCCATATAGCAGAAGATGGGCACCGGAGACCTGCCAGGGGGCCCACAAGCCCTAGGGGCGCGCCCCCCAGGCTTGTGGCCACCTGGTGGGTCCCCCTCTGGTATTTCTTCGCCCAATATTTTTTATATATTCCAAAATAATTCTCCGTAAATTTTCAGGACTTTTGGAGTTGTGCAGAATAGGTCTCTCAGATTTGCTCCTTTCCGGCCCAGAATTCCAGTACCGGCATTCTCCCTCTTTATGTAAACCTTGTAAAATAAGAGAGAAAAGGCATAAGTATTGTACCATAAGGTGAAATAATAGCCCATAATGCAATAAATATCAATAAAAAAGCATCATGCAAAATGGACGTATCACGCGCCCCTTCCCTTGGCCGCCGGCCCTAGGGATGGAAAGGCGGGAGGGCTAGCCCCTCTTTACTTCCCTCCACCTTGGAGGAAGGAAAGGGGGGCGCCAACTCCTCCTGCCCCCCTGATACGTCTCCAACGTATCTATAATTCTTTATTGTTCCATGCTATTATATTATCTGTTTTGGATGTTTTATATGCATTAATATGCTATTTTATATTATTTTTGGGACTAGCCTATTAACCTTGAGCCCAGTGCCAGTTTCTGTTTTCCCCTTGTTTTTGAGCCTCGCGGAAAAGGAATACCAAACGGAGTCCAAATGGAATAAAACTTCACGATGATTTTTCTTGGACCAGAAGACACCCAGGGGACTTGGAGTTCAAGTCAGAAGAGCCACGAGGCGGCGACAAGGGTGGAGGGCGTGCCCTAGGGGGGGCGCCCCCCTACCTTGTGGGCCCCTCGGGACTCCCCTAACCTAGCTGTTCCTCCTATATATTCACAAATATTCCAGAACCACCAGAGGCATCCACGAAAACACTTTTCCACCGCCGCAACCATCTTGGGGCCTTTTCCGGCATCCCGCCGGAGGGGGAATCGATCACAGAGGGCTTCTACATCAACTCCATTGCCCTTCCGATGATGTGTGAGTAGTTTACCTCAGACCTACGGGTCCATAGCTAGTAGCTAGATGGCTTCTTCTCTCTCTTTGATTCTCAATACAACGTTCTCCTTGATGTTCTTGGAGATCTATCCGATGTAATCTTCTTTTGCGTTGTGCTTGTCGAGATCCGATGAATTGTGGATTTATGATCAGCTTATCTATGAATATTATTTGAATCTTCTCTGAATTCTTTTATGCATGATTTAATATCTTTGTATTTCTCTTCGAATTATCGGTTTGGTTTGGCCAACTAGATTGCTTTTTCTTGCAATGGGAGAGGTGCTTAGCTTTGGGTTCAATCTTGCGTGATTTCACCCGGTGACAAAGTAGGGGTAGCGAGACACGTATTGCATTGTTGCCATCGAGGATAAAAAGATTGGGTTTTCATCATATTGCTTGAGTTAATTCCTCTACATCATGTCATCTTACTTAAGGTGTTACTCCGTTCTTTATGAACTTGATACTCTAGATGCATGCTGGATAGTAGTCGATGTGTGGAGTAATAGTAGTAGATGCAGGCAGGATTCTTTCTACTTGACACGGACGTGATGCCTATATGCATAATCATTGCCTTGGATATCATCATAACTTTGCGCTTTTCTATCAATTGCTCGATAGTAATTTGTTCACCCACCGTATTATTTGCCTTCATGAGAGAAGCCTCTAGTGAAACCTATGGTCCTCGGGTCTATTTTCCATCATATTACTTTCTGATCTTCTATTTTGCAATATTTTATTTTCATATCTATATACCAAAAAAAACCAATTTTTTTTTATCTTTTGTTTATCTATCTCTATCAGATCTCACCTTTGCAGTTGACCGTGAAGGGATTGACAACCCCTTTATCGTGTTGGGTGCAAGTGTTTGATTGTTTGTGTAGGTGTTGGTGATTTGTGCGTTCTTCTCCTACTGGATTGATACCTTGGTTCTTAACTAAGGGAAATACTTACCTCTACTGTGCTGCATCACCCTTTCCTCTTCAAGGGAAAAACCAACGCAAGCTCAAGAAGTAGGAGGAAGAATTTCTGGCACCGTTGCCGGGGAGATCTACGCCAAGTCAAGACATACCAAGTACCCATCATAAACTCTCATCTCTGCATTACATTATTCGCCATTTGCCTCTCGTTTTCCCCTCCCCCACTTCTAAAACGATTTTTCGAAAAGATTTGCCTTTTTATTTGCCTTTATTTTGTTTGCCTTTATGTCTTACTTAGCTCGTTGCTTGTTTGCTTGGTATGATTGTGTGTTTATTGAAAATTAGAAACAAAGTTTATGGATCCACTAAAGGTTTTTTATTTGGATCATCTTCAATCCATATGTGCTCGTGCTGAAACCCCAACTAGTTTAGTTGAGGGAAAACCTTTAGATGAGCATGCTCATTTTGTGCGTCATCATTTGTTTGAAAAAGGGAGACTCTTATGGAATCAAATAAATTGTTTGCTATGTTATGCTTGGAATCTTTGTGAACTTTATGATTTTACTTGTTGCTCTAAGAACCCTAAAAAACACCTTGCCTACCTATGTGAGTTTAATGATAATGAAATCTTATCTTCTTATGAAAAGGGTATTTATAGTTACTATGATATTGAACAAATTAAAGAATTTGTTGCTTTTAAGGGTGCTTATGAAGTTGCTTCTTTGATTGAAAAGTATGATATTACTCTCTACAAATCTGAAAATTTTGACATACTTAAATATTGCTATGAAAACTATGCTCATAATGCCTATGTCAAAGAATTTACTGAGAGAATGACCATTGCTTTGGAAGAAAATAATGATATGCATGAATCTATAGATAATTATGATTCCGTTGATTTGATTGAAATATCCCTTGATGAACATGATGCTTGCTATTCTTATGGCCATGATGCCAATATTTATGGATATGAATTTGCTATAGTTCCTTATGTTAAACATGAGATTATTGCTATTGCACCCATACTTGATAGTTCCTTGAATCAAAATCATGATTGCAATGATGTTATTATAAATTCTATTAATATCAATTGTGCTAATAATATGCAAAACCCCAAGCTTGGGGATGCTAGTTTTGCTATGTCCGCTACTTATTGCAATGATCATGATTGGGGTGATAATGCTTCTTATGATCTTGAAAATTTGTTTAAGCCTCATGATGAATATGTTTGCTATAATATTGAAAGTGGGTTTGGAAGAGTGTCAACTTTAGGAATTAATGATCCCACTACTTTGGAGATTGATCGATCTTATGAATTTTTTGATAAAAGTGGGCTTGGAGAAGTAATGAGTTTATTTTATGTTGATCCCACTATTTTGAAAGAGTGTCAACTTTGCATGCATGAGGATCATAAAGAGAAACTTTTATGTGATAGCTATATAGTTGAATTTGATTATGATCCTATTTGTAATTATTATGAGAGAGGAAAATATGGTTGTGGAAATCTTCATGTTACTACATTACCTCTCGTTATGTTGAGTTTGCTATTGTTTCTTTCTTCTTCTTTGCATATGCTAGGATTTGCGTGACTTGGTAATTTGTTTGCCTATAAGATGCTTATGCACAGGAAGTATGTTAGACTTAGATGTGTTTTTTATGTACTTTATGATGCTCTCTTTGTGCTTCAATTCTTGTCTTTCATGTGACCATCATTAAAATTATCAATGCCTAACTAAAAGGCTTTAAAGAAAAGCGCTTGTTGGGAGACAACCCAATATTTTTATTTTATTTTTTTATGAATAAAATTTTCATCTAGCCTCTGGTTAGATGTGTTTTGGTGTTTTAATTAGTGTTTGTGCCAAGTAAGACCTTTGGGATGGCTTACGGTGATAGTTGATTTGATCTTGCTGAAAAACAGAAACTTTTGCGTCCAGTCACAGAATTTTAATAATTCGCTGGAGCGTTAAAAAACCCTAATTTTTTTACAGGATATTTATATACAAATTTCCTGTGTTTTCCTTGGTTTTCAGAATTTTTGGAGGTACATAAGTATTAGAACAATTAAGATCTTCGTAGACTGTTCTGTTTTTGACAGATTCTGTTTTCTTTGTGTTGTTTGCTTATTTTCATGAATCTATGGGTAGTGTCGGGGGGTATGAACCATGGAGAAGTTGGAATACAGTATATATTACACCAATATAAATAAATAATGAGTTCACAACAGTACCAAAAGTGGTGATTTTATTTTCTTGTACTAACGAATCTCACGAGTTTTCTATTGAGTTTTGTGTTGTGAAGTTTTCAAGTTTGGGGTAAAGATTTGATGGACTTTGGAATAAGGAGTGGCAAGAGCCTAAGATTGGGGATGACCAAGTCACCCCAAGGTAATATTCAAGGACAACCAAGAGCCTATCTTGGGGATGCCCCGGAATGCATCCCCTCTTTCGTCTTCGTCTATCGGTAAATTTACTTGAGGCTATATTTTTATTCACCACATGATATGTGTTTTGCTTGGAGCGTCTTGTATGATATGAGTCTTTGCTTTCTAGTTTGCCACAATCATCCTTTCTGTACACACCTTTTGAGAGGGACACGCATGAATCATGATTTATTAGAATACTCTATGTGCTTCACTTATATCTTTTGAGCTAGGCAATTTTGCTCTAGTGCTTCAGTTATATCTTTTTAGAGCACGGCGGTGGTTTTATTTTATAGAAATTATTGAACTTTCATGCTTCACTTATATTATTTTGAGAGTCTTTCTAAACAACATGGTAATTTGCTTTGGTTATAAATTTAGTCCTAATATGATAGGCATCCAAGAGGAATATAATAAAAACTTTCATATAAAGTGCATCGTATACTATGTGAAGTTTGATTCCTTATGATTGTTTTGAGATATAAAGATGGTGATATTAGAGTAATGCTAGTGAGTAATTGTGGATTGTAGAAATACTTATGTTAAAGTTTGTGATTCCCGTAGCATGCACGTATGGTGAACCGTTATGTAACGAAGTTGGAGCATGAGGTATTTATTGATTGTCTTCCTTATGAGTGGCGGTCGGGGACGAGCGATGGTATTTTCCTACCAATCCATCCCCCTAGGAGCATGTGCGTTGTACTTTGTTTCGATGACTAATAGATTTTTGCAATAAGTATGTGAGTTCTTTATGACTAATGTTGAGTCCATGGATTATACGCACTCTCACCCTTCCACCTTTGCTAGCCTCTCTAGTACCGCGCAACTTTCACCGGTGCCATACACCTACCTTTTACCTTCCTCAAAACAGCCACCATACCTACCTATTATGGCATTTCCATAGCCATTCCGAGATATATTGCCATGCAACTTTCCACCGTTCCGTTTTATTATGACACACTCCATCATTGTCATATTGCTTTGCATGATCATGTAGTTGACATAGTATTTGTGGCAAAGCCACCGTTCATAATTTTTATACATGTCACTCTTGAGTCCTTGCACATCCCGGTACACCGCCGGAGGCATTCATATAGTCATATTTTGTTCTAATTCTTTAGTTGTAAGTAAATAAAACTGTGATGATCTTCATTATTAGAGCATTGTCCCATGTGAGGAAAAAACAAAAGAGGCCAACGAAGCCCACAAATAAAATAAAAGAGGCCAAAGAAGCCCACAAAAAAAAGAGAGAGAAAAGAGAGAAGGGGCAATGTTACCATCCTTTTTCCACACTTGTGCTTCAAAGTAGCACCATGATCTTCATGATAGAGAGTCTCCTATGTTGTCACTTTCATATACTAGTGGGAATTTTTCATTATAGAACTTGGCTTGTATATTCCAATGATGGGCTTCCTCAAATTGTCCTAGGTCTTTGTGAGCAAGCAAGTTGGATGCACACCCACTTAGTTTCTTTTTGAGCTTTCATAAACTTATAGCTCTAGTGCATCTGTTGCATGGCAATCCCTACTCACTCACATTGATATCTATTGATGGGCATCTCCATAGCCTATTGATATGCCTAGTTGATGTGAGACTATCTCCTTCTTTTTGTCTTCTCCACAACCACCATATTCTATTCCACCTATAGTGCTATGTCCATGGCTCACGCTCATGTATTGCGTGAAAGTTGAAAAGGTTTGAGAACATCAAAAGTATGAAACAAAAGCTTGGCTTGTCATCAGGGTTGTGCATGATTTGAGTACTTTGTGTGACGAAGATGGAGCATAGCCAGACTATATGATTTTGTAGGGATAACTTTCTTTGGCCATGTTATTTTGAGAAGACATGATTGCTTTATTAGTATGCTTGAAGTATTATTGTTTTTATGTCAATATTAAACTTTTGTTTTGAATCTTATGGATCTGAACATTCATGCCACAATAAAGAAAATTACATGGATAAGTATGTTAGGTAGCATTCCACATCAAAAATTCTGTTTTTATCATTTACCTACTCGAGGACGAGCAGGAATTAAGCTTGGGGATGCTTGATACATCTCCAACGTATCTATAATTTTTTATTGTTCCATGCTATTATATTATCTGTTTTGGATGTTTTATATGCATTAATATGCTATTTTATATTATTTTTGGGACTAACCTATTAACCTAGAGCCCAGTGCCAGTTTCTATTTTTTCCTTGTTTTTGAGTCTCACAAAAAAGGAATACCAAACGGAGTCCAAACGGAATAAAACTTCACGATGATTTTTCTTGGACCAGAAGACACCCAGGGGACTTGGAGTCGAAGTCAGAAGAGCCACGAGGCGGCGACAAGGGTGGAGGGCGCGCCGTAGGGGGGGGGCACCCCCCTACCTTGTAGGCCCCTCGGGACTCCCCTGACCTAGCTCTTCCTCCTATATATTCACAAATATTCTAGAACCACCAGAGGCATACACGAAAACACTTTTCCACCACCGCAACCTTCTGTTCTCGTGAGATCCCATCTTGGGGCCTTTTCTGGCATCCCGCCGGAGGGGGAATCGATCACGGAGGGCTTCTACATCAACTCCATTGCCCTTCCGATGATGCGTGAGTAGTTTACCTCAGACCTACGGGTCCATAGCTAGTAGCTAGATGGCTTCTTCTCTCTCTTTGATTCTCAATACAACGTTCTCCTTGATGTTCTTGGAGATCTATCCGATGTAATCTTCTTTTGCGGTGTGTTTGTCGAGATCCGATGAATTGTGGATTTATGATCAGCTTATCTATGAATATTATTTGAATCTTCTCTGAATTCTTTTATGCATGATTTAATATCTTTGTATTTCTCTTCGAATTATCGGTTTGGTTTGGCCAACTAGATTGGTTTTTCTTGCAATGGGAGAGGTGCTTAGCTTTGGGTTCAATCTTGCGTGATTTCACCCAGTGATAAAGTAGGGGTAGCGAGACACGTATTGCATTGTTGCCATCGAGGATAAAAAGATGGGGTTTTCATCATATTGCTTGAGTTAATTCATGTACATCATGTCATCTTACTTAAGGCGTTACTCTGTTCTTTATGAACTTAATACTCTAGATGCATGCTGGATAGCGGTCGATGTGTGGGGTAATAGTAGTAGATGCAGGCAGGAGTCGGTCTATTTGACACGGATGTGATGCCTATATGCATAATCATTGCCTTGGATATCGTCATAACCTTGCGCTTTTCTATCAATTGCTCGACAGTAATTTGTTCACCCACCGTATTATTTGCCTTCATGAGAGAAGCCTCTAGTGAAACCTATGGCCCTCGAGTCTATTTTCAATCATATTAGTTTCCGATCTACTATTTTGCAATCTTTTATTTTCAGATCTATATACCAAAAAAAAACCAAAAATATTTTATCTTTTGTTTATCTATCTCTATCAGATCTCACCTTTGCAATTGACCGTGAAGGGATTGACAACCCCTTTATCGCGTTGGGTGCAAGTTTTTGATTGTTTGTGCAGGTGTTGGTGATTTGTGTGTTCTTCTCCTACTGGATTGATACCTTGGTTCTTAACTGAGGGAAATACTTACCTCTATTGTGCTGCATCACCCTTTCCTCTTCAAGGGAAAAACCAATGCAAGCTCAAGAAGTAGCACCCCCCGCAGGCATACAAGGAAGGGGGGCGCTAGAGGGCAGGAGCCCAAGGGGGCCGTCCGACCACCCTTGGGGCGCCTCCTGGCTGCCTCCCCTCCCCCCACTATATATATATATGAGGGAGGGGGCGCCACACAATACCACAACAATCTCTTAGCCGTCTGCGGTGCCCCTCTCCACAGTTTAGTCTTCCGTCCAGTTTCTCTGCAGTGTTTGGCGAAGCCTTGCAGGAACGAGTTCAGCATCACCGTCACCACACCGTCGTGCTGCCGGAACTCATCTACTACTTCGCCCGTCTTGCTGGATCAAGGAGGCGAGGACGTCATCGAGCTGAACGTGTGTTGAACGCGGAGGTGCCATACGTTTGGTACTTGATCGGTTGGATCCCGAAGAAGTTCGACTACATCAAGCGCGTTAATAAACACTTCTGCTTTATGGTCTACGAGGGTACGTAGACACACTCTCCCCTCTTGTTGCTATGCATCTCCATGGATAGATCTTGCGTGTGCGTAGAATTTTTTTTGTTTTCCATGCAACGTTCCCCAAAAGTGGAATCCGAGCCAGGTTTATGCGTAGATGATATGCACGAGTAGAACAAAAAGAAGTTGTGGGTGGTGATGTCATATTGCTTACCACCAACGTCTTATTTTGATTCGGCGTCATTGTGGGATGAAGCGGCCCGGACCAACCTTACATGTCCACGTACATGAGACCGGTTCCACCGACTGACATGCAACTTGTTTTGCATAAAGGTGGCTGGCGGGTGTTTGTTTCTCCTACTTTAGTTGAATCAAATTTGACTACGACCGGTCCTTGAAGAAGGTTAAAATAGCAAACTTGATAATCACCGTTGTGGTTTTGCGTAGGTAAGAACCGTTCTTGCTAGAAGCCTGTAGCAGCCACGTAAAACTTGCAACAACAAAGTAGAGGATGTCTAAGTTGTTTTTGCAGGGTATGTTGTGATGTGATATGGTCAAGACGTGATGTGATATACGTTGTTGTATGAGATGATCATGTTTTGTAATATCGACAACCGGTAGGAGCCTTAGGGTTGTCTCTTAATTATTGTATGAAATGCAAGCGCCATGTAATTGCTTTACTTTATCGCTATGCGTTAGCAATAGTTGTATAAGCAATAGTTGGCGAGACGACCCCGACGCAACGATGGGGATCAAGGTGTCGAGCCGGTGACGATGGAGATCATGCTGATGCTTTGGAGATGGAGATCAAAAGCACAAGATGATGATGGTCATATCATGTCACATATTTTGATTGCATGTGATGTTTATCCTTTATGCATCTTATTTTGCTTAGAACGGCGGTAGCATTATAAGATGATCCCTTCACTAAATTTCAAGATAAAAGTGTTCTCCCCGAGTATGCACCATTGCCAAAGTTCGTCGATTCGAAGCACCTCATGATGATCGGGTGTGATAGACTCTACGTTCACATACAACGGGTGTAAGATAGTTTTGCACGTGCAACATACTTGGGTTAAACTTGACGAGCCTAGCATGTACAGACATGGTCTCGGAACACTGGAGACCGAAAGGTCGAACGTGAGTCATATAGTAGATATGATCAAAATAGAGATGTTCACCATTGATGACTACCCCATCTCACGTGATGATCGGACATGGGTTAGTTGATTTGGATCATGTATCACTTAGATAACTTGAGGGATGTTAATTTAAGTGGGAGTTCATTAGTAATTTGATTAATTGAACTTAATTTATCATGAACTTAGTCTTAATAGTTTTGCATATCTATGTTGTAGATCAATGGCCAATGCTACCGTTCCCCTGAATTTTAATGCGTTCCTAGAGAAAGCTAAGTTGAAAGATGATGGTAGCAACTACACGGACTGGGTTCGTAACTTGAGGATTATCCTCATTGCTGCACAGAAGAATTATGTTCTTGATGCACCGCTAGGTGACAGACCAACTGCAGGATCTACTGAAGATGTTATGAACGTCTGGCAGACTCGATCTGATGACTACTCAATAGTTCAGTGTGCCATGCTTTACGGCTTAGAACCGGGACTTCAAAGACGTTTTGAATGTCATGGAGCATATGAGATGTTCCAAGAACTTGAGTTGATATTTCAAGCTAATGCCCGAGTTGAGAGATATGAAGTCTCCAACAAGTTCTATAGCTGCAAGATGGAGGAGAACAGTTCTGTCAGTGAACACATACTCAAAATGTCTGGGTATCATAACCACTTGACTCAGCTGGGAGTTGATCTTCCAGTTGATAGTGTTATTGACAGAGTTCTTCAGTCACTGCCACCAAGCTACAAAGGCTTCGTGATGAACTATAATATGCAAGGGATGACGAAAACAATTCCCGAGCTCTTCGCAATGCTTAAGGCCGCGGAGGTAGAAATCAAGAAGGAGCATCAAGTGTTGATGGTTAACAAGACCACTAGTTTCAAGAAAAAGGGCAAGGGAAAGAAAGGGAACTTCAAGAAGAATGGCAAGCAAGTTGCCACTCCCGTGAAGAAGCCCAAAGTTGGACCCAAGCCTCAAACTGAGTGCTTCTACTGCAAAGGGAATGGTCACTGGAAGCAGAACTGCCCCAAATACTTGGTGGATAAGAAGGATGGCAAAGTGAACAAAGGTATATTTTGATATACATGTTATTGATGTGTACCTTACTAATGCTCGTAGTAGCGCCTGGGTATTTGATACTGGTTCGGTTGCTCATATTTGTAACTCAAAACAGGAGCTGCGGAATAAATGATGATTGGCTAAGGACGAGGTGACGATGCGCGTCGGGAATGGTTCCAAAGTCGATGTGATCGCCGTCGGCACGCTACCTCTACATCTACCTTCGGGATTAGTTTTAGACCTCAATAATTGTTATTTGGTGCCAACGTTGAGCATGAACATTATATCTGGATCTTGTTTATTGCGAGGCGGTTATTCATTTAAGTCAGAGAATAATGGTTGTTCTATTTATATGAGTAATATCTTTTATGATCATGCACCTTTGATGAATGGTCTATTATTGTTGAATCTCGATCGTAGTGATACACATATTCATAATATTGATGCCAAAAGATGCAAAGTTGATAATGATAGTGCAACATACTTGTGGCACTGTCGTTTAGGTCATATTGGTGTAAAGCGCATGAAGAAACTCCATGCAGATGGACTTTTGGAATCACTTGATACTTGCAAACCATGCCTCATGGGCAAGATGACTAAAACTCCGTTCTCTGGAACAATGGAGCGAGCTAATGACTTATTGGAAATAATACATACCAATGTATGCGGTCCGATGAGTATTGAGCCACGCGACGGGTATCGTTATTTTCTAACCTTTACACATGATTTGAGTAGGTATGGGTATATCTACTTAATGAAACACAAATCTGAAACATTTGAAAAGTTCAAAGAATTTCAGAGTGAAGTAGTGAATCATCGTAACAAGAAAATAAAATTTCTACAATCTGATCGTGGAGGTGAATATTTGAGTTACGAGTTTGGCCTTCATTTAAAACAATGTGGAATTGTTTCACAACTCACGCCACCTGGAACACCACAGCGTAATGGTGTATCCGAACGTCGTAACCATACTTTATTAGATATGGTGCGTTCTATGATGTCTCTTACCGATTTACCACTATCGTTTTGGGGTTATGCATTAGAGACAGCCGCATTCACATTAAATAGGGCACCGTCTAAATCCGTTGAGACGACATCATATGAACTGTGGTTTGGCAAGAAACCTAAGTTGTCGTTTCTTAAAGTTTGGGGATGCGATGCTTATGTTAAACAGCTACAGCCTGATAAGCTCGAACCCAAAGCGGAGAAGTGCGTCTTCATAGGATACCCTAAAGAGACTATTGGGTATACCTTCTACCACAGATCCGAAGGCAAGATCTTTGTTGCTAAGAATGGGTCCTTTCTAGAGAACACTACAAAAAAAACCACTTCTGTGATAATACGTGTTTGTCACAGTAGGTCACGTTTTCTGTCATGCATGTACATCCATGACGATTTTATGACAGAGTCAAGATAGTCATACCTGTGTTGTCGTAGAAGTGTTCCATGACAATACCAAAATTATCATCACAGAAGTGTTCACTTCCATGACGATAAATGACGCGTCATGGAAGTGCTTTCGTCAAAGGTAACCGACACGTGGCATCCACCGTAACGGGCCACTGTTAAGCTATCGGGTCCGGTTTTGGATCCGATAACCCGTTAACAGCAACGACCAATGGGAATTTTTCACGTGTAAAATTCTCATTCGTCGGCGGATCCACGTGTCGGCTCAGCGTTGAGACAGATGTCATCCAGCGAATGGACGGGATGCACCTATGATACGTCGACTCGTGGTTCAGTCAAACAGTGGCCCATTCAGGTCAAAAGGCTGGCCCATTTGACCTGGTCAAAAGGTAACGGCCCAGCCCACTGAAAGCCTGTTAACGGCCTATTCGCATATAGCCCATTTACAACCTGCTAACACACGACCCATTATGGCCTATCCTAATTAGGCCTAGTAGCGTCATCTGGGCCGTCCAAAATGATTTCAGCCCATTGTAACTTCTGGCCCATGTATGGCCCATGACGTCTTTCGGCCCATATGAGGCCCTATGTAACTCTTGGCCCACTAACGGCCCGTGGTGAAACTAGCCCATAATGAATAGTATATCACTTTATGCCCATTAAAGGCCCATTATTTCGTTGGGCCGTTTCCAGCCCGTGTTATCTTTCGGCCTTCTAAGGGCCCATTTATTCTTGGCTGATTTACAGCAATCGATTACTTACGGTCCGTTACTGGCCTGTTCCGGTTGTGGGCCAAATTCAGCCCCTGGTTAAAGTTGGCCCGCTTGTGGCCCGTTAATCCATTGGGCCGTTTTCATAGCGTCATCAAATACGGCCCATTAACGGCCTGTTATGCCTGTCAATAGAATTAAGCCTGTTATACTCATCGGCCTATTAACGGCCCGTTATGGTTGGCCCATGAACGGACGATTCTCACTCTAGCCTGTTTTGGCCCACAATGCGGTCCGTTATTGGCCCATGTTTGGCCAATCGATCATACGGACCGTAGATGGCCCATTGATTCTACGGCCCGTAGGAGGCCCATGGTCACTACAGTAGATAGCAGGACCATGATGGCAACGGTCGGTATGTTGCCCATGGTTATTGTGGCCTACTTATAAAAAATAGGTTATTGTGGCCACTAGAAAAACACGGAAAAAGAACTGCATTGACTACAAGAAAACAACTAAACAAGACAATAAGGAAATAAATAAGCAAGCAACTAATGCTAGGCTATTACGACTATTACACATATTACATCCACTAGGCATCAAAGTTCGCCACCAGTGCAAATATAGGGAACAAAGCAGCATATTACATACACTGGCCATCTAAATTGGCCACCAGTGCAAATAAACGCGGCAGCAAAACAAGTCCATAACTGAAACAACTTTAGAAGAGCTCAAGAAACGTTATCCTGGGTATCGACCATGTTGGCAATAAGCTTAGCAAGCTTATTAGCTTTCTCCTGTTTGGCACTAAAATTCTCCAACGCTTGCTGTTGCACCAGAAAGTATGCATCTGAATTCTCTAGTGACTTCCGCAGTCCTTTGGCTTCTTGTCATAGCACAACTGATCGATGTCTTTCATCTTGTAGTTGAGACTCAAGAAACCGAACTGATTCAGACAGTGAGTTTGAAGAGCTTGTGCCAGCGGTAGTGGACAGTAACTCGAACACTACACCAAGACAGGACTTTGGGGTTGTCTCACTGTCTTCAAGATAGTTTTCCTTAGCTGTTTTATCAGCTTTGTTGGAGACCAACAAGGATGTCTCACTATCCTGAACCTTATCTGCATTACTTCCTTTACCATTGCTTAATAAGGTACTCTTCCCCAATATTCTATCAGCATTCTAAAAGAAGAAACAAGCAGACACATAATAGGTTTAGCATGTAGTATATGAAACTCATTTCGGTGAACCAGTTCAGTAGTAAGGTGGACAAGATTAAACTATCAAGTCTTCTATTGCCAAGTAGTACATAATAAAAGCATCAAACAAACATATATCTATGTCCTATGGTCACTGCATTGTCTTGCCAGATCAAAATAGAGACACGGTTCAAATCATATCAGTTCAAGACAAAGCAGCATTGAAAGAATACAAGTGTGGGAAACTACATGGCACAACAAGATTTCAGATGGGTAACACAGGTATACATGTATAACAACACTATTGGCTCTCTTGTGATGCTAGTTGTAACACCCATGTGTAATAAAGCACTGTGACTTTGTGTGAACCATGACAAGTCATCATCATTTGCATCATAATGATCTCAGTGGTTAAGCACTTCCATCCAAATTCCTCTCTGAAAACAATTCAAATTCAAAGTGCAAAATGAAGCTGTTCAAAAGTTGCTGGAAAAATGTTCACCCTCTAGCAAATAATCCAAAACATTTGTTGTTAAGGAAAACAACCTCACCATCAATTTGCATTTGGGTCTAAGCATTTAAAACAGTGCCAAAACAGCACTTTAAATGCCCTATTCATTTTTTTGAAAAATTCAAATGAATTCCAAACTTGCCCAAACTTTTTGTGGTAGTGTCTAAAATCACCAGGGACTTAATGGGACACTTCCCAAGTTTTTCCCGAGTCAATAGACTGCCCAAATAATTATTTTCCTCTCTCTATTATTAAATAAAAGAAAAATAGAAAACTGGAGAAGAAAAAGAGAAAGTCCACTGTGCACTGGGCCTAAGTGCACAGTGCCTGAGGCCCAGCCCACTAGGCCTCTTTCTCCCTCCTCCCTCTCTCACCTGTGCGTGTCACCGGGCCCATGGCCGCAGCCCGCCGCTCCGTCCGTTCGTCGACACGGCGACGCCCACTGACGCAAGGAGGGGATAAGGACCCCCTCGTCCATCCCCCTGACTCTCCCTCACCCACTCTCCCCTTCTCCCTCTCCCTCTCCTTCGTTCTCGAGAGGAGGCCGACACGGTCGCCGTCGTCCTCCGCTCGAACCCGCGGCCACCATCGACCCCGAGCCTCTCCAGCACGTCCACAGGCTCCACCGTCCACCGCTCCGCCGACCTCGACCACCAGCGGGAGCTGGGAGGCCCTGCAGAGGCCGCTCTTCCCCGTCCCTCTTTGCCTCGGCCACCGGCGAGCTTCGTCGATTCCGGCCGCCTCTGCTGCTACTAATCCTAACGCCGGCCACCGTGTGCCTCAACGTGAGCTCCTTCCTCTCTCCTTTCCCTCCGCTTTTGCGTTGTTGCTCCATAGCTAGCGCGCTGCCTAGCCGCGCTCTGGATGCCGCCGTGCACCACGCCGCCATGGCCATAACCGAGATCACGCGCGTCCGAGCACGGCGTCGTGCTACTGTTGCTCCCCAGAGCCTAACGCACGCACGCACGCACCTCCCCGAGCCCCGTAGCGCCATTTCTGTCGAGCCCCCGTACACGCCACCGCCTCTGCTCGTCGCCGGCACCGTTTCCGGCCGTCTCCGGCGAGGCCACCGCCACCACTCGACGCGCCGTCGTGAGCCCGTTCGAATGCAACCAGCCGCGGCCGTTTTGGCGGCCTGTAGGCGAATCCCGACGTCGGTCAGTGCCTCCGCCGTGTTTTGGCGTTGTCGGCGTTGAGCCGCCGGCCACCGCCGATGTGGCTGGGCGGGCCCCACCCCTGGCTCGCTGCCAGTGGGCCCTGAGGCCCCTGTTGACTGGGTTGACCCAGTCAACATGCTGACTGGTCAGCCAGTGACACTGACATGCGGGCCCCACCACCTAGTTAATTAATTAAAATGTTTTTATAAATAAAAGTTATTAGTTTAGCTAATCAGCCACTGACATGTGGGGCCCAGTAGCTAATTAACCCCAGATTAGTTTAAAATAAACTCTGTTAAGTAACAGAGGCTGACAGGTGGGACCCACTGGTCAGGTTTGACCTGGTCAGGTGCCTTGTTAACTACTGATGTCACTGTGACATCATGCTGACACAATAAACCTTTTTGTGTTAATTTGAATAATTCTGAAATGTTTAATCTTTTAAAATCAGTAGAAATTAAACCGTAGCTCAGATCGAAAAACTTTATATATGAAAGTTGCTCAGAACGACGAGACGAATCCGACTGTGCCATTTGTTTCCGTGCCGGGACCCTCTACAGAGGTGAACCCATAACTTTTAGCCAGTTTCCGGTAGATAAATAGTGCATATATACTGGTTAATAACTCCAAATTAAATCCTAAAATAACTAAAATGGTTTAGACATGCTTTTAGGCAACCCTGCACTGCACGTTAGCATAGCATGCTCTGTGTTGCATAAGTTTGCTATGTATTTATATGTTTCTTCCCCCTCTTCTCTCTCGGTAGATCCCAGTACCGACGTAGTCCCCGAGACCGACGCAGCTCCGGAGACCGGCTACACTGCCGACGACCCTTCTCTTGCCGTAGAGCTTCCAGGCAAGCACCCCCCCTTGAACATGCCGATATTGCCTATTCTTTCTCTCTTTTGCTTGCATTAGAAATGGTTGCTACTACTGGTTATCCTATTTCTGATGCATAGCCTGTTTTTGTAACTGCTGTTGATACCTACCTAATTATCCTAAACTGCTTAGTATTGGCTGGATAGAGACCCACCAGAGACCCCCACTTTGACCCAGTTGCCCCCGCTGGATTATCAGATGACTCGATCAACATGATCGACAACCAAGCCCGGCACCGCACATCACCCCCTTAGTTGTACGACACTGCAGCGTTACTATCGAGTGCCGAGGGTGATACCTCGTTTAGCACTTCTGATGTTAACTCTATAGAGTAGCTATTCAGTCATGGACATCGAGGGTGATTCCTCCTTCACCACTCCCGATAACGACGCCGTCGTACAACACCTCAAGTGTGAACCTCGAGGGTGATTCCTCCTAAGTTCACCTTGACGACTACATCAGGTGGAATCCATCGAGGATGCTTCCTCAGGTTTCCCCCTGGTGTTTGGACACACAGTTACTTTGTCTTAACACAGAACCATGATGACATCGGGTCGGCCCTGAGGGGTACCCGCGAGTGATGGGAAGTCGGGTTGACCGGGAGGGTACCCGAGAGATAATTACGAGGCGTGGCCGGGCATTCTTAGCCCTTGCCGCAAGTCCTCGAGACAGGGTGTCGGGGTCACATCGATCGTGAGTCTCTGCTCGTTACCGCACGCTACCAATGCACTAATGATTTGGATATTTGATCTGAGTGGGCCTTTGGCCCGATAGCACTAACCATCACGCGGGAATAAATATGTGTACTCTGCGTCGTATGCATCAGCCGATAGCTCTGTCAGACGTCCAGTTCAGCATGGCGGCCGGGTTGGATCATGCCGATGGCGCTGGTATCCATACTGCATGCAATGACCCGGAGTGTACAGGGCGATGGCCCAAGACCCCTGAGCGCTTAGGATATAGACCGATGGGGCGAGCTTTAGGTAGGGCTGCAGCGTGTCGTTTGGCCGAGGCCGGGCATGACCCAGAAAAGTGTGTCCGGCCGGAGTTAATCGAGTGTGGTGCGTAAGTTGGTGCACCCCTGCAGGGAAGAACTAATCTATGCATAGCCGGATCCTCGGTAACGGACGCTCGGAGTTGTATCCCGATCGATACAACTAGAACTGGATACTTGTGATGAGAAATGGATAGTATGGCTCTGGGATTGCTTTCTCGCAGGGAGTCGAGAAAGGATCTCTGGGTGAGGTTGAGGCTTATTATACTACTACTATATATTGTGCTGATCTACACTCTTCTAATGCTGCAAGACTGCTGAAGATGCTAGTCTTCGATAGGACTAGGCCTTCTCTCTATTCTGGCATTTCTGCAGCCCAGTCCACATATACAGCTTTTGTTTGATAATGTTGCATATGAAGTGTAGATCCTTGCTTGCTGAGTACTTCGGATGAGTACTCACGGTTGCTTTGCTCCCTCTTTTTCCCCATATCCGTTTGATGCAACCAGATGACGGAGCCCAGGAGCTAGTTGCCCCTGTCGATGATCACTACTACTACCCCGAGGATGGCTACTGCTATGAGTTAGCTGAGGACCAGGAGTAGGTTCGGAGGAACCCAGGCAGGAGGCCTACGCCTTTTCGATCGTAGTGTTTTCTTTTGCCCTGCCTTTAAAAGGCCTAACTATTTTATCTGTTATATCTATACTCAGATATCTGATGCTTCCGCTGATGCTTGTAAGCGAGCTTATGTATTCGAGCCCTCGAGGCCCCCGGCTTGTAATATAAAGCTTGTATTATTTTAATTTGTGTCTAGAGTTGTGTTGTGATATCTTCAAGTGAGTCCTTAGGCTTGATCGTGTGCATTTGCGTGTATGATTACTGCACGATTGAGCCGGGGCGTCACAAGTTGGTATCAGAGCCGACTGCCTGTAGGAACCCCCTTTCCAACTCCTTGGCCGAAGTTGAGTCTAGTGGTCCAAAACTGTTTTACTAACTTGGATGTGTGACTTACGGGCCCATGTCGCCGAATGGGTGGTATTAGGATCTTTTATTCCTCGGCTTTACTCTGGGACTCTGATCTCTCTACTATTCGGCTTAAATGATTTTACTAACTCCAACATTAGGTTCTCGTGATCACATCCACCTGGAGTTCTGAAATTACCCCCCCCCCTTTCTGCAAGATTGTGGGCCAGGTTCTGCTTGCAGGATCCTTTTATCGAGGGCACTCTGTGTTGTCACTTGCAGATTCCTCGCTCCAACAGTTTTCTCCGACATGATGTAGCCTTTGCTAGGTCAGGTTGTTGTATTCCTCACCGCGTGCCTGCGCGCCACCTAGTTTGTCTAGCTGCGAGCGTTCCCGAGCTCGTACTATCCGTTTAAATCTAACTCTATGCATGGATTGGTATGTCTTTAACGACTACTGTTATATATCTAATACCCTTCTTGTTCATTTCCCGTGTTACATCATGAATAACTCCATACACATGCAGTTGTTATTACTAAACTGCCCCTGTTATTCTTAGTAGGATGGCTGACGATCCTCCACCTCCACCCTATATTGCCGCAATGATGCAGCAGTTTGAACTGAACCGTCAGGTTATGACCGGGATATTGGCTCAGTTCCCAAACCAGAATGCTCATCAACATCCTAGCCCAATAACACTGCCAGAATTTGTGCGCCTCAACCCGTCCATTTTCCGCAACTCCACCAATCCTATGGATGCTGATGATTGTCTTCGTGACATCATGTTTGAGATGGAGTCAGCTAACGTTGCCCCTGCCAGTTATGTCACCTTTGCGACATTTCACTTGAAGGGTCCAGCTGCTCAATGGTGGGAAAGCCACAAGCGTATGCTGCCTGCTGGAACCATAACCACTTGGCAGGAATTTCAGACCGCCTTCCATGCACGTCACATTCCTCAAGGCCTGATGGACCAGAAGAAAAAGGAGTTTCGCAAACTCACATAGGGCACAATGACTATGGATGAATATCAGAGGAAATTCCTTGAATTATCCCGCTATGCCGAAGATGACGTCTGCACTGACGCACGCAAGCAAGAGAAATTCCGTGAAGGACTGCGTACTGATATAAACCTCGCACTTGTTGTCCTTGATTGTGCCGACTTTGCGACGCTTGTCAGCCAAGCCTTCTGAGCTGAAACTGGTTTGGCTAAGTACCAGGAGTCGCTCAAGCGCACTCGCGATGTTGGTTCGTCTTCGGGTCGACCTGCTAAAAAATGTCGAGTCTAGATCCCCCACAATGTTTATCACCGACCTGCTCCAACACCAAGGTCGTCATATGTTGCACCTCATCTGCCTTCATCGCTGAGACAGCTAACGGTTCAGGGTGGACAGCCTAATGATATGGCTTCTCCTCAGGTTGCACCACATCCTCCTGTTGGTCGCAAGAAGAGCTGTTGGAACCGTCGTCTCAGAAGCTGTAGTGCCAGGCCGTCTGCTATAGTTCGGCGCCAGGTCACTCATGTTAAAATGGAAGAAGCTCGAGAGTCCCCTAAAATTGTGATGGGTACCCTTCTAGTTAATTCAGTGGCAGTTTCTGTTCTTTTTGATTCAGGTGCATCACATTCCTTTGTGTCCCAGCAATTTGCACAATTGCATGAGTTAACCATGAGCTCATTACCCACTCCTTTAGAAATCAGCACTCCCCGTTCCAGGTGGCAAACTCAGATGATAAGTCACAACAATCAGATCATGATTGAAGGATTGATGTTCCCAGTTTCACTCATTGCTCTCGGACCTTCTAACATAGATGTTATTCTCGGTATGGATTGGTTGATAGTCCATAATGCTTTGATTGACTGTGCTACTAAGTCGGTCCAGCTCACACACCCTTCCGGCCAGAGGATCAACTACTCCGCCCGGATAGTCCAGGATGCCGAGAATCAGATATATGTTCTGAATGCATTGAATGCCTCACCTCTCGAGGGAATAGAGGACATTCCAGTCGTTCATGATTTCAAAGATGTCTTTCTAGAAGAACTTCCAGGAATACCCCCTGCTAGAGCTGCTGAATTCATCATAGACTTGAAGCCGGGCACTACTCCTATTGCTAAGCGACCATACAAGATGCCGCCGCATGAACTCCTTGAGCTTAAGGAGGAAATCGACAAATCACTCCACAAAGGCTTTATCCGTCCAAGTTCTTCTGCTTGGGGAGCACCTTCCCTCTTTGTCAAGAAGAAGGATGGTACGAATCGGTTGGTTCAAGATTATCGACCAATCAACCAAGCAAAAATTCAAAACAAGTATCCACTTCCCAGAATCAATGATTTGTATGATCAACTTGCTGGTTCCTCGGTATTTTCTAAGCTCGATTTGAGATTGGGATACCACCAGATCCAAGTTCGTGAAGAGGATATTCCGAAGACAGCCTTCGTTACTCGTTATGGATCTTACGAGTACACTGTCATGTCCTTCGGCTTAACCAATGCTCCAGCAACCTTCTCCCGGTTAATGAACTACATCTTCATGGATTGTCTCGACAAATTCATTGTGGTTTATCTAGATGATATTCTGGTATATGCAAAGAATGAAGAAGAACATGCCGAACATCTCCGGCTTGTACTGGAGAAGCTGCGTGAACATCAACTGTATGCCAAGTATTCTAAGTGTGAATTCTGGTTGTCTGAAGTGACATACCTCGGCCACGTGATCTCCAAAGATGGCATTGCTATTAACCCAGAACAAGTTCAGGCGATTCTTGAATGGACTCCACTGAAGAATGTCAAGCAAGTCAGAAGTTTTCTCGGCCTTGCAAGCTATTGCCGTCGCTTTGTCGAGAATTTCTCAAAGATTGCTAAGCCTTTGACTGATCTGCTTCACAAAGGCGTTAAGTTTGAGTGGACAGAAAAATGTCAAGAGAATTTGCAAACACTTAAAGATAAGTTGACATCTGCCCCAGTACTTGCTCCTCCAGATTCTCGCAAAGACTTTGTGATTTATTGTGATGCATCCCGTGAAGGATTCGGCTGTGTCCTAATGCAAGAGTGTAAAGTGATTGCTTATGGCTCTCGATAGTTGCGCCCGCATGAAGAGAACTATCCAGTACATGATCTAGAACTAGGTGCTGTCATCTATGCATTGAAGTTGTGGCGACATTACCTCCTCGGTAATCGTTGCGAGATCTACACGGATCATAAAAGTCTGAAGTACTTGTTCACTCAGCCATCTCTGAACCTCCGTCAGCAAAGATGGATGGAGACCATTACGGACTTTGATTTGGGTATTTCTTATACCCCTGGCAAGGCTAATGTAATGGCTGATGCTTTGAGCCGTAAATCCTACTGCTGTGAACTTGAATTCCAGCTACAACAACCACTCATGTATGAAGAACTTCGAAAGCTAAATCTCGAGATACTTCCTCAAGGATAACTAAATACCATGGTTGTTGAACCAGACCTTGAGAAGGCTATTAAGAGTGTGCAAGCTAAAGATGTTGAAGTTGATCTGATGAAGAAAGATCTTCACCTTGAAAAGTACAGGGATTTCTCGCTGTCTGAAGATGGAACCTTGTATTTCAGAGACCGCATTATCGTACCTCGCCTCGAGCTTATGACTGACAAGGTCATGAAGGAGGCACATGATACACCACTGTCTATTCATCTGGGTAGCACCAAGATGTATCGTGATCTCTGTCAAAGGTACTGCTGGTCTAAAATGAAGCAGGATATTGCTCGATATGTTGCTGAATGTGATGTTTGCCGTCGCGTTAAAGCAGAACATCAGAAGCCTGCAGGAATTCTGCAACCGCTTCCTATTCCTTTATGGAAATGGGATAAGGTTCAAATGGATTTCATTACTAGCCTTCCCAAGTCCCTGAAGGGTCACGATGCTATTCTTGTCATAGTCGACCAACTCTCTAAAGTTGCACACTTTCTGCCTGTCAAAGAGACGATCATAGCTAGTCAGTTAGCAGAATTATATATCTCCAAAATTGTATCACTCCATGGTATCCCGAAGGAGATCAGTTCGGACCATGGTGGTCTTTTCACCTCCAAGTTTTGGGAAAGTTTCCAAGAGGCTATGGGAACTCATATTACCTGGAGTTCAGCTTATCATCCCCAATCCCAAGGCCAAGTTGAGCGAGTCAATCAAGTGCTTGAAGATATGCTGCGAGCTTATGTTATATCTTTTGGCAAGAAATGGGAAGAATCTCTCCCGTATGCCGAGTTCTCTTATAACAACAGCTATCAAGCCAGCTTGAAAATGGCCCCCTTCGAAGTACTTTATGGGCGTAAGTGTCGAACCCCTCGTGGGTCCGGATATTATCCAACACGCCAAAGAGCAAGTCCGTATCATCCGCGAAAATCTCAAGGCAGCTCAAGACCGCCAGAAGAGCAATTACGATCGCAAACGATGGGGTTTGATTTATCAACCTGGTGATCAAGCTTATCTACGTGTCACTCCTATGAAGGGCACTCACCGCTTCGGGATCAAGGGCAAGCTAGCTCCTCACTACATTGGTCCTTTCCGCATTGTTGCTAGATGTGGTCAGGTGGCATATAAATTGGAGTTGCCGCCGCAATTCTCTCATATCCACAACGTCTTCCATGTGTCGCAACTTCGTCGTTGCTTCAAGGAATCTCCGCACCGAGCAGTGGACCATGAATTGCTTGAATTGCAAGATGATCTATCTTATAAAGAGCATCCGATCCGCATCCTTGATCAAGCTGAACGTCGGACCCATTAGAAGGTTACCAAGTACCTGAAAGTGCAATGGTCAAACCATACTGAAGATGAAGCCACTTGGGAACGCGAGGATAATCTTCGAGCGGAATACCCCGACCTCTTTTCTTCTACCTCCTGAATTCTCGGGACGAGAATTTCTTTTAGAGGAGGAGAATTGTAACACCCCTGTGTAATAAAGCACTGTGACTTTGTGTGAACCATGACAAGTCATCATCATTTGCATCATAATGATCTCAGTGGTTAAGCACTTCCATCCAAATTCCTCTCTGAAAACAATTCAAATTCAAAGTGCAAAATGAAGCTGTTCAAAAGTTGCTGGAAAAATGTTCACCCTCTAGCAAATAATCCAAAACATTTGTTGTTAAGGAAAACAACCTCACCATCAATTTGCATTTGGGTCTAAGCATTTAAAACAGTGCCAAAATAGCACTTTAAATGCCCTATTCATTTTTTTGAAAAATTCAAATGAATTCCAAACTTGCCCAAACTTTTTGTGGTAGTGTCTAAAATCACCAGGGACTTAATGGGACACTTCCCAAGTTTTTCCCGAGTCAATAGACTGCCCAAATAATTCTTTTCCTCTCTCTGTATTAAATAAAAGAAAAACAGAAAACTGGAGAAGAAAAAGAGAAAGTCCACTGTGCACTGGGCCTAAGTGCACAGTGCCTGAGGCCCAGCCCACCAGGCCTCTTTCTCCCTCCTCCCTCTCTCTCACCTGTGCGTGTCGCCGCGCCCATGGCCGCAGCCCGCCGCTTCATCCGTTCGTCGACACGGCGACGCCCACCGACGCGAGGAGGGGATAAGGACCCCCTCGTCCATCCCCCTGACTCTCCCTCACCCACTCTCCCCTTCTCCCTCTCCCTCTCCTTCGTTCTGGAGAGGAGGCCGACGCGGTCGCCGCCGTCCTCTGCTCGAACCCGCGGCCACCATCGACCCCGAGCCTCTCCAGCACATCTACAGGCTCCGCCGTCCACCGCTCCGCCATCCTCGACCACCAGCGGGAGCTGGGAGGCCCTGCAGAGGCCGCTCTTCCCCGTCCCTCTTCGCCTCGGCCGCTGGCGAGCTTCGTCGATTCCGGCCGCCTCTGCTGGTACTAATCCTAACGCCGGCCACTGTGTGCCTCAACGTGAGCTTCTTCCTCTCTCCTTTCCCTCCGCTTTTGCACTGTTGCTCCATAGCTAGCCCGCTGCCTAGCCGCCCTCCGGCCGCCGCCATGCACCACGCCGCCATGGCCATAGTCGTGATCACGCGCGTCCGAGCACGGCGTCGTACTCATGTTGCTCCTCGGAGCTTAACGCACGCACGCACCTCCTCGAGCCCTGTAGCGCCGTTTCCGTTGAGCCCCCGTACACGCCGCTGCCTCTGCTCATCGCCGGCGCCATTTACGACCGTCTCCGGCGAGGCCACCGCCACCACTCGACGCGCCATCGTGAGCCCGTTCGAACGCGACCAGCCGCGGTCGTTTTGGCGGCCTGTAGGCGAATCTCGACGCCGGTTCGTGCCTCCGCCGTGTTTTGGCGTCGTTGGCGTTGAGCCGCCGGCCACCGCCGATGTGGCTGGGCGGACCCCACCCCTGGCTCGCTGCCAGTAGGCCCTAAGGCCCCCGTTGACTGGGTTGACCCAGTCAACATGCTGGCTGGGCAGCTAGTGATGCTAACATGCGGGCCCCACTGCCTAGTTAATTAATTAAAATGTTTTTATAAATAAAAGTAATTAGTTTAGCTAATCAGCCACTGACATGTGGGGCCCAGTAGCTAATTAACCCCATATTAGTTTAAAATAAACTCTGTTAAGTAACAGAGGCTGACAGGTAGGACCCACTGGTCAGGTTTGACCTGGTCAGCCGTCTTGTTGACTACTGATGTCACTGTGATGTCATGTTGACACAATAAACCTTTTTGTGTTAATTTGAATAATTCCAAAATGTTTAATCTTTTAAAATTAGTAGAAATTAAACCGTAGCTTAGATCGAAAAACTTTATATATGAAAGTTGCTCAGAACGACGAGACGAATTCGACCGTGCCATCTGTTTCTGTGCCGTGACACTCAACGGAGGAGAACCCGCAACTTTTAGCCTGTTTCCGATAGATAAATAGTGCATATATACCGGTTAATAATTCCAAATTAAATCCTAAAATGGTTTAGACATGCTTTTAGGCAACCCTGCACTGCACGTTAGCATAGCATGTTCTGTGTTGCATAAGTTTGCTGTGTTTTTATCTGTTTCTTCCCCCTCTTCTCTTTCGGTAGATCCCAGTACCAACGTAGTCCCTGAGACCGACGCAACTCCGGAGACTGGCTACACTGCTGACGACCCTTCTCTTGCCGCGGAGCTTCCAGGCAAGCACCCCCCCCCCCTTGAACATGCCGATATCGCCTATTCTTTCTCTCTTTTGCTTGCATTAGAAATGGTTGCTGCTACTGCTTATCCTATTTCTGATGCATAGCCTATTTTTGTAACTGCTGTTGATACCTACCTGATTATCCTAAACTGCTTAGTATAGGCTGGATAGAGACCCACCAGAGACCCCCACTTAGACCCAGTTACCCCTGCTGGATTATCAGATGACTCGATCAACATGATCGACAACCAGGCCCGGCACCGCACATCACCCCTTAGTTGTACGACACTGCAACTTTACTATCGAGTGCCGAGGGTGATACCTTGTTTAGCGCTTCTGATGTTAACTCTATAGAGTAGCTATTTGGTCATGGTCATCGAGCTTGATTCCTCCTTCACCATTCCCGATAACGACGCCGTCGTACAACACCTCAAGTGTGAACCTCGAGGGTGATTCCTCCTAAGTTCACCTTGACGACTACATCAGGTGGAATCCATCGAGGGTGATTCCTCAGGTTTCCCCCTGGTGTTTGGACACACGGTTACTTTGTCTTAACACAGAACCATGATGACATCGGGTCGGCCATGAGGGGTACCCGCGAGTGATGGGAAGTCAGATGGACACAGCGGGTACCCGAGAGAAAATTACGAGGCGTGGTCGGGCATTCTTAGCCCTTGCCGTAAGTCCTCGAGACAGGGTGACGGGGTCACATCGATCATGAGTCTCTACTCGTTACCGCACGCTACCAATGCGATAACGATTTGGATATTTGATCTGAGTGGGCCTTTGGCCCGATAGCACTAACCATCACACGGGAATAAATATGGGTACTCTGCGTCGTACGCATCAGCCGATAGCTTTGTCAGACGTCCAGTTCAGCATGGCGGCCGGGTCAGATCGTGCCGATGGCGCTGGTATCCACCCTGCACGCAACGACCCAGACTGCACAGGGCGATGGCCCAAGACCCCTGAGCGCTTAGGATATAGACCGACGGGGACCTCTCTGCTGAGCTTTAGGTAGGGCTGCGGCGTGTCATTTGGCCGAGGCCGGGCATGACCCAGAAAAGTGTGTCTAGCCGGAGTTAATCGAGAGTGGTGGGTAAGTTGGTGCACCCCTACAGGGAAGAACTAATCTATGCATAGCCGGATCCTCGGTAACGGATGCTCGGAGTTGTATCCCGATTGATACAACTAGAACTGGATACTTGTGATGAGAAATGGATAGTATGGCTCTGGGATTGCTTTCTCGCAGGGAGTCGAGAAAGGATCTCTGGGTGAGGTTGAGGCTTATTAATACTACTACTATATATTGTGCTGATCTACACTCTTCTAATGCTGCAAGATCGCTAAAGATGCTAGTCTTCGATAGGACTAGGCCTTCTCTCTATTCTGGCATTTCTGCAGCCCTGTCCACATATACAACTTTTGTTTGATAATGTTGCATATGAAGTGTAGATCCTTGCTTGCTGAGTACTTCGGATGAGTACTCACAGTTGCTTTGCTCGCTCTTTTTTCCCATATCCATTTGATGCAACCAGATGACGGAGCCCAGGAGCCAGATGCCCCTGTCGACGATCACTACTACTACCCCGAGGATGGCTACTGCTACGAGTTGGCTGAGGACCAGGAGTAGGTTCGGAGGAACCCAGGCAGGAGGCCTGCGCCTTTTCGATCGTAGTGTTTTCTTTTGCCCCACCTTTTAAAGGCCTATATGTTTTATCTTTTATATCTGTACCCAGATATCTGATGCTTCCGATGACGCTTGTAAGCGAGCTTATGTATTCGAGCCCTCGAGGCCCCTGGCTTGTAATATAAAGCTTGTATTATTTTAATTTGTGTCTAGAGTTGTGTTGTGATATCTTCAAGTGAGTCCTTAGGCTTGATCGTGTGCATTTGCATGTATGATTAGTGCACGATTGAGCCGGGGCGTCACACTAGTAATGTGCATGATATGAGAAGTCAACTGTATACACAATTGAAATTGAAATCAACAGAGCAATTTAGAAGAGCAAACCTGTTAAAGAAACATGTTTAAACATACCTGTTGTGCCATTGGAGTTTCGATTGGATCCTTCAATTTAAAAATAAGTTTGTATGAGTAAATACAGTGATACAAGAGCAAAGCAGTATGCACCATAGCAATGGAATCTTAAATGAGAACAGTTCTTCTTCAGGTTTAAGCACTTGTTCTACACGAACAGAGTACAGTAAGACACAGGCATATAGTACTTAAAAATAAAAAATGAGCTCATAGACCTTACCACATTCTTGGTTCGGGACCAGTACTGAACAAGGTGTTCCCAGTCATCGTGCCGTAAATGTGTCTTAGGAGAAAGTAAGGGAATTTGATGAGTTTCTTTGCCAATGAAGTACGTTTTCTTCAGGTAATTCCGATACTGCCACCAAGCATTCTTGAAGATAGCAGAGGTATTAGCACAAGTTACCTCATCCTGAGTTTCCAAATCGGTCCTTCTCTATAGAGAAAAATAGGAACATTTGCTGTATTATAACCAGCATGGAGGTAGAATGTGTGGGACAAAGCAAAGTATTTGCCATGAATAACATTACTTACACATAACTCCTGGACGAACATGTGCAACTGCTTTTTCCTTCATCTTCAGTATAATATTTCCATAATGGGAAGATACGCACATAGGATTTAACAACATCAAATGCGATAGACGCTAAACTACGAATGGCTGGTTATGCTTCGTCCACAGGAATAGGTGTACTAACTGGTGGAGTTGGGGTTCGCCGTGGTAGTACTGTAGCTTGGGGCACTGGAGCTGCCATACTAACTGCTCTTGTTTGGGAGCTCTGTGCTGGAGATGGTGTTGTGTCAACTGGAACCGGGTTACTATTTGCTGTGGTTGGGGTTAGATTGGGTGAAGCCGGTTCTCTGTCCATCGGAGTAGGGGTATAATCTGCGAGAGCCTGGGTTATGTGTGGTAGGGCTGGTTCTCGTGCATGTACAACCGGGGTGCTATCTCCACCAAGAGGTAGCACTGTTTTATTTGAAGACCGTGTTTTTAATCCACTAGATACTGCCATCACCCCCTCCAATTCAAATGGCTGATAAACAAGAAAAGTGGTTGAATGTACAGACCTTGTATGAGAGACAGATGCAATAGATAGTGTGGAAAAAAGAGGGCATGAAATAGTTCACATGTATATTGTTTAACTAAAAAGGATAGCATGACATAATTTTACATATATGATGTCTATCTAAACTGGATAGCATAGCATGACATAATTCAAAGATATGATGACTAACTAAACAGGATGGCATGAAATAATTATATGATGTCTTTAGTAAATAGGTTCGCATGGCATAATTCACATACATGTTATCTAAGTAATCAGGATCGCATGATATAATTCACACATGTGATTTATATACTAAGCAGAGGGCATTCGCATATATGATGTCTGAACTAAGAACATGGTGTTGAATATTGTGTATATGATGTCTAAACTATGCAATGCAACACACCATATGCATGATATGAGCAGTATAACCGTGCCAAGTTAGAGCATACACCTCGGTGGGGGAATAGGACTGGTCATCTGTCTCTGAATCCATCTCTGAGGAGCTATCGGGACCCAGCAAGAGATCTGCTTCGACAGGTAGCACTGTCTGCTCTGAAGACCTTGTTTTCACTCCAGATTTTTCCATCACCCACTCAAATGGCTGATTCACAGGAAGAGTAGTTGAATGTACAAACATTGTCGACAAATGGAAATGTATTGAAGAAAAGGATTGGCAAGATATAATTCAAATATATGATGCCTGGTTAAACAGGATGGCTTTGCATATTTCACATATATTATGGCTGGCTAAAATAGATGACATTGCATAATTCACATATATGATGTAGAAACTAAACAGGTGGCATTATAGAACATGTCTAAACTAAGCAAATGACATATATGATGTCGAAAGTAGGCACTGCAAGGCAACATATGCATGATATGACCAACATCATCATGCCAAGTTAGAGCAAACACCTCGGGGGGTAAATAGGAGTGGTCAGCTCCGTCTGAATCCGCCTCAGAACAGATATCTTCCTCTGGATTACAAGCTGGAGGGCGGAGGGTTTGCCATTGGACCCACCATGGAGCGATGTCTGCATGACATTGTATTGCCGCGCAAAACTCTTCTCTTTTTCTCTACATGTTCAGCATGACTGTGTACAATATCTGACATGCATACGAAAAAATATAGTGAGATTATGTAAGGAGAGCATGCAGAAATCTAGAGTGATGGTAACAACCAGTGGATAGATCCAAAAATAATTATAGCAGGCTGATGATGGCTTTACTTTAATAAAAAGACAGATGATGATTGCTTTACTATTTGTTTCACACCCAAGATGAACAACGTAGACATACCCTAGGTGAACCAGATAATAGACAGAGATAGTATTCATTGTTGCCTCAATATGTGCCCCACAAGAATTTTAAAAGTCAAGTTTGAACATTAATTCGGACCTAGCTTGGAGTCTAAGAGGTGAACATGACGATAAAGTAGCAGGTAATATTAAGCAATGCATAACATAAGCAGAAACAAAAGAGTGCGACCTCTCTTGTGGACCCGTGTACTCCTCAGGTTCATCTGCTGAGTCGATGATGGTGATGCAGTTGCGGTGGGTGCCGGCGGCAGGGAAGGAGATCTGAGGCAGTGAAAGACCATCGGGAGTCGTGATGTCTGGTATGGTGGATGCTTCTATCGATGGAGCAGCTCAGGTGAGGTGGACGACATCGCGGCAGGAGCAGGACAAACCACACAAAGTTTTCCTCGACACCTATCTGTAACAGAAGTAATTCTGTAAGGGCTCCTTTGGCTTGCAGGATTCTAAAAACGCAGGGATAGGAAAAACACCGGAATAGGATAGCAATGCACGTGGGAAACAAAGCATTTGTAACACAGGATTTATGTCAACTTGGGTGTTTGGTTCAAATGAATTGGAAGAGCAGAGGAATGCAAAGAAACATGGCCAAATTAAAGTGAGACCATATGAAAGTGTGTACAGTTAGAATGTTATTCTGCCACTAATGCACTTAGTCTTGTTTTCATGCATAGGAAAAGTAGGTCCAGGTGGATGTTTTGCTCCATTCCTTTCAACCAAATGCATGAATAATTGAATAGTAGAGTACCATAGGAAAATTTCCTATTGCTATATTTTTCCTTCACTTTTTCCTTTGAACCAAAATATCCCTAATGGATCGACATGAATGTAGAGTAATAAGTGGTACGACAAGAGTACAACCTCTTTGGCGTAGCCGTGTCGACCTCAGCATCATTGGGTTGGTCGCTGAAGAAGTTGCGGCAGAGGTGGCTGTCAGAGGTGTGGTGGAAGATCTAAGGCGTCTGTAGACGGCGTCCAGGGTACTGCTCTGTTGTGATGGATGGCTCCGCCGTTGGAGCAGCTCCAGCGAGCCGTAAGACGTCGAGGCTGAAGTAGCACAAGACAGACATCGTTAATCTCAAGTGGGATTCTAATAGCATCTTCAATAGATGATGTAAAATACATTACCAAAAAGTGGTAGAGAAAAATTTACATCACCAAAAAACACCTGACTACAACAGATGAGGTAAAAGCTGTTGACTCTGAATTTAATTGTCGAAACTGAAATTTACTGTGGAATCTGAATGTTACTGTCAAAACTGAATGCACTGGTAGCAGAGAGGCACTTCACATGTAGTTTAGGCCGCTCAAGCACTAGTAGTAGAGAAACAGTGATCTAAATCAGCAGGCGATCGGCAGGGAACACAATAGCAGATAGCAGCCGGAGCAGCAGCGCAAACTAGAGCTAGAGCAGCAACTCATGTAGCTTTAGAAGCCCGTGTAGCAGCATCAGCAGCACAAATGAGAGCAAGAGCAGAGCAGCAGCACGAGCGAGGGGAAGAACAGAGCAGCAGCGCAAGCGAGTGAGAGCCGGAGCAGCAGCAGTAGCAGCAGCGCGAGCGAGCGAGCGAGAGTCGGAGCAGCAGCAGCAGCAGCTCCGGCTGGTATGGACACCGCCACCGAGGGAGCCTCGCACTGGGGGAGAGCCATCATGGAGATGTCGTCGGTGGCGCCGACTACGAGGTTGCCGCGCCATGGGGGAGCGGGATTGAGCACCGGCGGCGCCGGGAGGTCAAGTTAAGGAGAAGGTGCAATGCGATGAGTGTACAACCTCTTTGGTAGCGCCGAGCAAGCCGCGGCTTCGTCCAAGGAGTCGATGAGGATGTTGCGGTTCCGGTGGAGTAGGTTAAGGTGGCGCTGTGGGGATGGAGCAGCCGCGATAGACGAGGCGATCGTTGGAGCAACTCCTTGGAGGTGGAGGATGGGGTGGCTGAACCGGCGAGGCGATGAGATCGACGACGGATCCTCATCCAGGGCGGTGGATGAGGGACGTCGAGCTGTTGCGGTGGAGGGCGTCGTTGGGGAAGAGGCTCCGGCTGGGCAGTGGTGGGGTGGCAGACGGCGGAGGGTGGGGTTTTGCGGCTGGAGCAGAGAGGTTATGGCGGCCTGGGTTTTCGAATGGCGAAAAGGAGGTGATGGGAGGGGGGGAACCATGAGTTAGGGACACGCTTGTCCAAAATGTAGGCTATGTTACAAAAGTACCCCCACTGATTTGAACTAGTAGCCGTTTTAGCTCAGGGATAGAAGGGGGATTTCGCGTGTCGGGATTTGGCAGCTGGAGGGAATTTTCGCGCGCGTTGTAATTTCGGGATAGCAAGGCGTGGGTTGTGAAGGCGTGAGTTTTCAGAGCACAAACAGACAAAGTGATATCTCAATTTTTGGGATAACAAGGCGCGGGTTGAAATTTCGGGACAAGCCTACCGTGTAATAATGTAAGTACCAAATCAATTCGCACTTCCCTCGATGAAGAAAAAACAAAAACTATTCGCACCACACAAAGGGAGAGTCTTGTCCCGTTTTACTGTACAAATGCTATTCAGAACTATGAATCCATTTTATGTCCATTAAATTTTTTCGCTACCTCTATAATGCATGTAACCTACTCATAGGAACATTTTAGTGCATTCCAAATGTATATACTACCGCTGCAATGCGAATTATATTTGAATTCGTTTCTCTATTTGAATAAGAATCTACAATCATGATTGTTGCCAAGTTAAACCATCATTTGTATATTATCTTAACAACACAACACATGATTACTATATTGTTAGATATGAACTATGTGTACTATATATATATATATGAACTTGAATTCAAAATTTTGAATACACTATTCCGAATAATAGTACATTTGATGTACTAGCTAGATCTTCATAATCTAAACCATGTGTCATATGTACACTGTGTTTATCACACAAAGTATAGTGCCCCGCCCCCTACATTATGACAAGTATTTAGCCCTAAGCTGCAAAAGCCACACATTATCACAATTTCAAAAAAAAAATGTTATATATATATTATATGTAGTATAACATGTTCATAACCACACCATGCGTATCACCATTATATTCATGCATGCATCAGTTTAAAACACTATGAACTCTTGTTCAAATATCCGAATCCACTTTTCTCTCTACTCTTATAAAAAAAATGAGTTGGTGATGATGGTGTACTGCCATCTTGCAATATAGACCATCCGATCTATATCTGACGGATAGAAAGCAAACTATGGCAATTTTGTAAAAGGATACCTGCACCTCTCTCGTTCATCCTTATCTCCCACAACTTCATTGTTGAGCAACTAAAAAAGGAAGCCTCTGGAACAATCTAGCATGGTGGCCGCTGCCGGCGTCGTCCATCCCCATGCCTCCGCTAAGTCCGACCACGAATAAAAAAATACATCTTGATGTTCTGTGCAATGCACGGGCATCTTGCTAGTAAAGAATTATGATCTCTGTTTGTCTTTTATACCCACATAATCCTCTTCTCTTTGTAGCTGCCGCTAACTTTCTCCCGTGCATGCACACGCCCACCTCCCTCTCACACTCCCTCAGCATTCTCTAGCTCCATCGCGCACATTCGTTATTTCTCTTTAGGTCGTTCACCCACTATGTGCGTAGGCCCCCCAGCTCCTTCTTTCCGGCACACACCGATCAAGATACCCCTCTAGCCAGGTGTACGTACCACAAACACAGGCTTTCCCTCTTATCTTCTCACCGTCCATGCCCCCCTCTGTCTAATATAGTTCCACGCACATGCACACTCACGCCCCACTTTTCATCGATCTCATACTCGCAAACTCCTTCCCCCTCGATATAGTAGGCCTCTCGCACCACCTCCTAGTCGCATCCCTCTCTCTCTCTATCCATTCTCTCCGGACCTTATTTGCTTATAGCACATGCATGCATGTATACCGATCGATCTCCCTACATATAGCTAGGTCGACTATGACTCTTTTTCCCCACGCACCGATCGACGTACCTCACAAGTTATGTCTCCCCCTTTCTCCGTCACACGACGATTGATCTTCCTATGTAGTTACATCTGCTTACCACAACCATATTGTCCCCTCTCATCATCCGTGCATGCCTCCCGGCCCGTCTCTCACACGCACATGCACAGACAGGCAGGCATCCCCTCTCTTATTGATATTGCAGTCGTACCCTCCATTTGTCTAGCAGGCCTCTCCCATCATTTGTGAGAAGCAACTCCACCACCAACCCTCCGACACTCTAGCTTTGTTTCTCTCCCAACCTTATTCCTCTCCTACACATATGCATGCATGGATGCCGATCGATCTCCCCCAATACATAGCTAGGTCTCTATCCTTCTCCACACATATATACCAGTCGTTCTACCTCTATAGTTAGGTCTCTGCCCCCCCACACCGATAGTCGAACATTGTAGGTAGGTATCCATGCCACAGAGACAAACTGCACCTCTCCCCTCTCACGTTCCAGCAGGCCAGCCGCCCTATATCTTTGACGTGGGCACACACAAATTCGATGGGACTCTTTATCGATCGCGCACACACACACTTCATCCATCTCTTCGATTCTATGGATATCTCACGCCGATGATCCCTCCACTCTCTTCTCGTGGATCGCCCCCTCTATATATGATATATCCAGGCATCTGTTTCACACACATTGCATATGTTACATTTTTTGTTTGAGATATCATCGACACATATTCCCTGTCTTTCTCTCACGCACCCCCCCCCCCCAAAAAAAACACTCACGAACCCACACACCATCTCTCTAGGTTTGTATCTCTCTCACACACACCCACGTAGGTGGTGTACGTACACGAAGAGAATAGGTGCACGTACTCACGCCTCGTTCCCAGCCACACCCGCGCGGGTACACGGTGGAGCTCATTTCTGTACGAAATGGCAGCCCACGTGCTAATTTGAGAGCGTGTAGCAGTTGTTTACTTACGGAGGTCGTGTACCACGCATGCACGAAACAAAGTTCGACTTGACGCGTTGGCGCGTTATTTTTAAATAAAATTATATTGCTCAATGGCATGTACAGAATATAAAATGATTGTTATCGAGAAAAAAAGTAATCCGCTCCACTATATACAATGGAGCTTGCCTGCTGGGGTTGGTCTGTCTTCACACTCTCTCACACAAGACGGTGGTGGCCTCTCTCTCTACATCACCGCTGGTCACTGATCTGGCCCGATCCCGTCCGCCGGCGGAAAGGGAGGGCGTGCATCATTGCTCTGTTCGACGGCGTCGAGATAGCACGTCTCGATCTGCGGTACCCACCGTTCTCTCTGACCAAGCTCCTGCGCGGTAGGGCAGATCCCGCCCGCCGGCGGCCCGGCGCCCTCATAGTTACATCCCGACGACCCCCAAGTACAGCTTCCTCCCCTCCGGCCTTGCTCCACTGCCATCTCCCAACGTCGCTGCATGTGGATCTTCCCTAGTACTTTGCCCAAAACGTAGCTCGGCCGGCGTACTTTCCATGTTGCAATATTGTCCTCACACTGTTTTACATAAACAACTGTGCTGCTATCTTCCCTTAGCACAAGGAATATGCTTCTTTTTTGTTGGCGTATGTGTCATAAACTGTTATTGGCCAGTAATTGTTTCCTTTCTACCTCTTTTTTACAAATAGGGCTATCCATTTCACCTCGTCGCTATTGCGACCTTTTGGTGAACTGCACAAATCACTTTTTTTTCTTAAGAGTGTTTTGTGCAGTTTTGCTGAAATGTCACACGGGCAATGTTTCTACATTTCAGTGGGACTGCACAAAGGGAGATTGGTTTTGCTATCCTCCTCATCCAACTCCGAGCCTAATCTTTTCCAACAAGTAGTTAGTCTTAAAGAGAGATTGCAGAGGTGATCGGCTTCTATTTGTGTGTGTTATGTTTCATCATCTAGTTCCACTATTATTGTAATCACACTAACTAAATATCTTTACAAACAGGGTTGATCAGCTCGGTTTTAGTGGAACTACACAAAAATGATCGGATTGTGATGTGCTCCATACACCTCTTTCTTGGTACACAGCTGCGTGAAACTAGCTGCCAACCAATGAACACCGTGGCCATGAAATGGAGCCATGCCTACGAACAACATCAATCAAATATATATTTTTCTTTATTTGTACACCTTCTCACAACTTTGTCTTCGGTTTTGATGTGAATATTGGCACTGATCTGTGAATCATTGAGATGCATTAGCAGCCATGGTAGTTTCATTTGTATTTGATGGAATGTTGTAACGAGACAACCTTGAGGCAAGAGGACACATGAATCCTACAAGTTGAATTTTTTTTTGCGGGAACCAAAGTTGAAACCTTCATAGCATTATAGTAGTATTTCATTTTGCTGGAAAATTATGCGTACATATAAACAAATCCTAAAAGATTGATAGCAATGCTAGAAACCATTCAACTTCGTTTCACCGACATGTGGGACATCCTTCATCCGGCTCCACCTGCCATGCACCTTGAGTGCACAACTCCAGGGGAGATTCACCCTGGTCGTTGCGCCGCAGTAATAATGACTAGTGAGCAGTCAAATCACAGAGCCCCACCTTCGCCATAGCAAGTTGCTCGGACGAAGCAACCATCATTTCACTCTTCGTTGAATATGCTGGTACTCCAATATTCCTAGAGTAATAAGTTGCTCAGACGAAGCAACCATCACTTCACCTTTCCCACAGTAAGTACTAGCTCCTTTTTTTATTCTAGAAACCACCACACGCGAATATTGGATGGTAGCAGCACAGGATGAAGTGTACTAGCACTACTCAATTCAAAAATCGAAACCAACCAATGAAATACTAGATGGTGAGCGTTTGTTGTATCATGTACTCCGTCTGTCCATGTATATAGGGCCTAATGAGTTTTTCGAGACTAACAGTATAGGACATGCAAGTTTCTCAAAGCATGCCGTCAATTTCGTACGTGAAAGGATCTTCGAATGATATAATTTTCAAATTATATAAAATCTTATCAATAGTCAAAGGCAACCTCGAAGAATACATTAGTACTTGTACTTTGAGAGAGACGAGAAGCGATACGGGCTGGTGGATTACTAGAGCTAGGTGTCGCACGGAGGCGAAGAAATATGGTGATAGCGTGAGGTGGGCCATGTATGATGTAAACTACACTGGGCTGCCGTGTTTCAGAGGTCTACTAGACATGGAGAAGATTGGGTTGCTTTTATATCTCTGAATATATAAAATATATTAAGAGTCCAGAACGCTCCACCGCGAGGTTCCTTGCTCCTTCTTGGTCGTTGGAAAGCGTTCTTCTTCGTTTTGCCGAGACGTTGGACATCCAGCATCCAGGTCCATGGGTCATGCAAGAACTCTGTAGAAAAACATCCAGCATCCAGGTCCACAGGTCCTCCATTACTTTTTAGTCTGCATATAAGATTTGGTCAAAGTCAAACTTTGTAAAGCTTGACCAACTTTGTAGGAGAGACTCACCAATGGTTACGAACGTAGGTGGAGTTTTCTCTTAATTCTTGCATGCAACGTTTTAATGAAGCTTAAAATATGAACATGTCAATGGGAGGGAGTAGAAGCCTCATCCATGCATGCAACAATCACACGTACACATGCACGCATGCAACACTCACGCATCCATGCGGCCCACAGCACACGACGCAACACACACGCTCACGCTCAAGTGCTCAACCTACTCCCTCCGTCCGTGAAAGAATGTACATATAGAGATTTACACATTGACCAAGAGGAACCGGAACTCCACGTCATTTAGAGCAAGTACTCCCTCCGTTTCTTTTCTTTGATTCGCACATCATTTAGAGCAAGTACTAGGATTCTTAAAACGCGGGAATAGGAAAAACAAAGGATTCGAGTGGCATGTCCACTTGAATCCCATAGTATTAGCACCGAGTGTTTGATGCCATGGGAGAAAGAAAGGAAGTGAAAAAAAAAGTTGGAGCGGATTCTAGGGGCCTCTTTGATTCGTAGGATTGCAAAAACACAGGAATAGAAAAAAAACGTAGGATTGAAATGGCATGTCCATTGGATCCCTATAGGATTTGAGTTTGTTTGATTGTGTCATGGAAAAAGCAAAGGATTTCTTCCAAGAGGTTGGAGTGCATGTTAGAATTGTTGTGAAATATAGTACAAATAAATCCTTAGGAAAAAATCCTACAAGATTCAATCCTACGAATCAAACGACCAACATAGGAAAAAATCCAAAGGATTCTAATCCTTAAAAAATCCTATGGAGATCCTTTGAATCAAAGAGACCCTAGATTTCCAATGAAATGTTGTAGTAGTACATGTGATTCCATACTATAGGTAAAAATTCCTATAGGATTCAATCCTATGAATCAAACGACTAATGTACTAAGGTCCACGGTCAAGGTGACACAGGGCGGACGCGACCTCTCACTGCGTCCGCCATTGAAGCGGCGCGCTGGGCAAGGGCGCCACTCGCTGCATGCCCGGCTGAACGAGCCTCCTCACCACATTTAAACGGCTACATTAAACCCGCGTGGAATTTGAGAAACCTTCTCCGTGTGGAAACCGGTTATTTTATGTAAATGTAATGAAATCTGGCTGTGTTTGCACGAATTTGTTTACGTACGATCTGAGTGGACTGCTCGAGTGGTCATCACATGTGAGCCAATCGATTCACACCCTTCCGCGCTCCATTTGTCTTACGTTACTTCCTCCGTCCAGCACGCTGACAAGTGGGCCCCATGCTCATTTATGCCAACGTGGTAGTCAATTATTTTGTCAGAGTCAGCTATCACACCCTTCCGGTGCCACATCAATGAATCCACTAGAAACAAGTCTAGACTTGTTCGGTTCAACCACCTCGCTAGGTGTTTGGAGAGGAATTGGCCGGCGCTAGGCTGTTCTATAGGTGGGCAGGCAGCAAAAAACAGGGGAAAACGCGGGAAGCAGCTAGACGAGGGAGGGAAGCTTCTACATTCGCGGAGGATGTGGCATTGCTATTGGGCGGCAACAGGCGGTCATCGCTGTACGCAATAAAGGAAACGAAGAGGCATCCTGTATCAGCAAGGACCAGCTTCCCTACCGATAGCTCATCTAACAGAACTCCCAAATTAACTGTGCTGAGGCTGGAGTAGTCATGAGATGGGTGACCGGATGGGAAGTGGACTCGATATTAACTAATTTGATGGATCACTGCAAAGGTTTAATTTAAACCTTTACAGTGACCCATCAAATTAGTTGAACCTCGAGGTCTTTGTTTTGTAATTTTTTACATTTTTTGTTTTTCGAACACATGTTAATCGAAGGTCTATCGCGTTACTTTTTAATAATTTCTGTCATGTCTGTGAAATTAACCTCGAGGTACTTGTTCTCAAATTAACCTCTGGGCCTTGTAGGAGTGCTGCAATGTGTCGGCGTCAATTGCAAGATGAGCCACCAAGCTAGCAGTGGAGTTGCCAACATGCTCAAAGTGCACGCAACATTGAGTAGAAAGAAGCATGCCCAGGAAATTAATGCGTGCTTAGGGAGGCCCTTTGCTCAAAGAGCAAGTACTCTTTCAGTTATACTATAACTAGGTGTCGCACGGGCTATAAGGACGAGAAGCGACGGGCTGCTGGATATCTCTATCTCTATCTCCACTCTTATAAAAAATAGAGTTGGTGATGATGGTGTGCCTGCCATCCTGCAATATAGGCCGTCCGATTTATATCTGGCGGATAGGAAGGAAACTATGGCAATTTTGCAAAAAGATACCCACACCCCTCTCCACATTTGCAAATAAGGCCTTCCCTCGTTCATCCTTTTCTCCCACAAGATAAACTACTCATACAAATGCATCTTGATGTTCCGTGCAACGCATGGGCATCTTGCTAGCTCTTATAAAAAACTGAGTTGGTGATGATAGTGTGACTGCCATCTTGCAATATAGACCGTCCGATCTATATCTGACGGATATAAAGCAAACTATGGCAATTTTGCAATAAGATACCCGCACCTCTCTCCATATTTGCAGATAAGGCCTTTCCTTGTTCATCCTTATCTCCCACAACCTCATTGTTGAGCAATTAAAAAAGGAAGCCTCTGGAACAATCTGGCATGGTGGCCGCTGCCGACGTCGTCCATCCCCATGCCTTCGCTCAGTCCGACCACCAATCACCACCACGCCCCACTCCTCCTCACCTTATCTCTCCTCTTTCTCAAGATACTAGCAATGTGCCCGTGCGTTGCAACGGATCCAAAGTAGAATAGTACTTGTTCACAAACTTGAAAGAAAATACTCTTATTTTGATATACATATACCACTAAAAATATATTACGTTTCACTCAAAATATATTTCTCAGGCTATTTTGATGAGGTGGGGGAGGGATGTGGTTGCTTTCAAGATAATAAGGGGTTTTCAGCAAATTGGAGCAGAGAAGTGGGCTATTGTTGCAAAAATGCCACAACTTACCTCACAGCCGTTAGATGCAGATCTAATGGTCAGAAATGATGGATGGCAGACACACCATCATCACCAACTGAGTCTTTTATAGGAGTAGAGATCATTAGTTTTTACACATGGGATTACTCCCGCATGGATCAATCACAACAGGTGTTTTATAAAAAATGCATCTTGATGTTCCGTGCAATGCAGTCGCACGGGCTATAAGGACGAGGAGCGAGAAGCGACGGGCTGCTGAGGCCGAGGAATATGGTGAATGCGTGAGGCGGGACATGTATGATGTGTTTTGGACTCTTTCGGTTAAACGTGGAGAGATTTGGTTGATTTTATATCACTGAATAATATAAAATATTATGAGTGCAGATGCTCCACGGCGAGGTTCCTTGCTCCTTCTCGGTCGTCGGGAATCTATGTTCTTCCACTCTTTTGTTTTAGACATGAGCTTTGTTCATCCTTTTGCCAACATGCGGGACATCTAGCATCAAGGTGCACATGTCATGCAAGAAAATGGAGATAAGCAGTGCGTAAGTGAGTCGTGCACTTCGATGGCACGTAGTACTATGCAATATTTTTTCTCCTCGATGGCACGTGAATCATGCATGTACTCAATGACGGAGCACGGGATGGTAGCCATGGACATGGTCGGCCCTTTTTGGAGAGCATAATAAATAACTTTGATGTGTCCTGTTAACTCGCAGAACGACGAGAAGCTTGCTTACTACGCCCTCTCCCTCGCCCAAGCGCGCGCGGTGGCTTACAGCACGAGGAGAAGCTTTTGCTTTATATACAAGCGGTGGACGTGCAACAGTTCATTCAGTGTCAGATTGCCAGAAGTATATACTACTACTGTAGTACCATCATCATTGTTCAACTTCCGGAAGAGGCGAAGAGCCAAGCGCAAGGTCACCTAGTACTAAGAGCAAGTATAATAGGGTGATGTAAGCAGGCTGTAAGGATTTAAATATTATATTCTTGCTTAGTTGGAGGAGAGAGAAGATGAGCGGGCTGCAAACTAGTAGCCAGCTGCAACACGTGCTCCAAGAAGCATTGTGAGAGAACAAGGTGGGCCATGTAGTGATAAAATAGTAAAATCTTATAGCCCACTATTATATGAGTTGGCTCTTAAGTTGGCTATAGATGACATGGCTACTACATATAACCAAAAGTTGGCTCTACTATTAACCATGCTCTAACCTTTAGTAGGAGTACAGTACTATACCAAAGCTAGGCCACCTTTTTAGAGCATGGTTAATTAATATAGGCGGCTCTTGTAGCGGCACATCATAGGCAAAATTCCTATAGCATTCTATCCTATGAATCAAACGACCAATGTAGGAAAATTATGAGGGGGGTCTCTCCAACAGTGTTCCTCGGCTCGCACCTAGCATCACGGGTCGAACTTTGGAGTCATTCATCTGGTACACGTGGCATCTCAGATCTGGACACAAGGTGACATACACCGTCAAGGTCCATTGGCTAGTCATAGTGGGGAGTAACTTAGACTATTAGTGTCATGCATATGACACTAGCCTATGTTACTACGTTAATAGTGCAAAGTAGTAGTAACATATAGATGATTGCATTTATTAACTTAGACTCACTTATTCTTAGGAAGGGCTATGTTATAGAAGTAACATATTATGTTACTCTAAGCACCTCTGAAAGGATCTAGATGACGACTAGAGGGGGGTGAATAGGCGTTTTAAAACTATTACGGATTTGGCTTTATCCTAATGCGGAATTAAACTAAACGGATACCTTTCAAGCACAAAACCTAAATATGCTAGGCTCAACTAAGTGCACCAACAATCTATGCTAAACAAGATAGGCACTTAAGGAAACTAGCAAGCACAAACTATATCACAAGATATGGAAATGTAGGAACAACTAAGCAATTCAACTAGCACAAGATATATCAATATGAGCAAGTATGAATTGCGGTAAGTAAAGGGTGAGGGTATGAGATAACCACAAGTCAGTCGGAGATGCGGATTTATCCCGAAGTTCACACTCGTGAGAGTGCTAATCTCCGTTAGAGCGGTGCCGAAGCCAAAGCTTCGGGGCGCCACCAAGTGGCTCACCGTATTCTCCCTTTCGAGTCACCCCCAACGGATGAGCCTCGATTCACTCGGGGTTGGTCTTCAAGGCGACCACCACACCTTTACAAACTTCTCCGGAGCACACCACAAGCAAGGAAGCTTCCGGAGGAACCTTGACCACTTAGGCCACTTCAACACCCTTCCCCGGAGCACACCACAAGAGGAAGCTTCCGGGGGAACCTTGACCACCTAGGCCACTTCACAATCTTCACAATATGTCACCAAACCGTCTAGGAGGCGGAAGCCTCCAAGAGTAATAAACTCACAAGCTCTCACTCGAACTAATCGATGCGGGGAGCTCAAACCAATGCAACAAATGCAATGCAAGGTTAAGCAACAAATGCTCAACCCACTCTCTCAATCTCACAAGATGCAACTCAAGAAAGTAGGAGATTGAAGAGAGGGGATGCAATGGATAGGATCAACAAATGGCTCACAAATCCATCCACAAATCCCCCTTCACATAGAGGGGAGATAGGGGTTTGGGAGAGGAGGAGAGAGGCTCAAAATGGTGTTTAGAAGGTGTGTGAACAACCCCCAAACCGGAGGGGGGATGCAGCCCTTAAATAGCCAAACACAGAAACTAGCCGTTGGGGCTCAACGGGCATTTCCTGGGCACCCCGTGCACACGGGGTCCCATGTGCACGGTACAAGTCCGTGTCCATGGGGTACCCCAGGACAGCCAGCAGCAGCCCACTCAAACGATGATAACTTTGGCATACGGACTCCGAATTCGATGATCTTGGGCTCGTTTTGAAGCTATGGAAAAGCCCAAGGTCCTAACATAGAGAACCACCCAAGATCAACAAGAAAGAATGATGCAAGTAATGCAAAGGTTTGAGCTCTCTACATGCGACGCGATCAAGCTACTTGCCCGAGAGTCCCCCTTGATAGTACAGCTATCGAACCTATAATCCGGTCTCCCACCAAGCACTATGAGACCGGCAAAACTAGGAAAACCTAGCTAAGTTATACCTTTGCCTTGCATATTCAACTTGAGCTTGATGATGACTTTAATGCTTGCCTCAAGTTGGAATCCCTTTCTTGTCCACAACCACTTGGTGAAGATACTCGAATTACTTCCTCATATTGTAATGAGGGAAGCCTTAACTTAAGCCCACCTTCACATGTGCATTATCATGATGTGGACCACAAGCTTCAAAGTATATAACCTTCGGCTTCTCATCTTGCACTTGGACTCCTCGAACCCGATGACCATCACCTCTTGATGTCATCCACACATAGGCTACTTGAAATCTTTCCTTTTGTTGCAAGCCCATGAGAAACACCTAACCCACATAGACATAACAAACACATAGCATGGGTTAGGTAACAAAGCAAAATTCATAGTTACTTACCATACCACTAGATCACTTGATCTCATGTGGTACAATGTTTGTGCTTTGTGGGTTGACCACTTAGATATAATCTTTGAGCTTCATCTTGGTCAACCAACATCTTTACTTCAAGCTCCATCTTGGTTTCTTGAAAGCCACAATGAACTCTTCATTTCCCTTCATTGCTTCAAGACTATATCACCAAAGACTCTTTCATGACCATATCAAGTTCCACTATGAATATCATCTTGGTCACCACTTGCCCTTCTAAGAACTCCATCACAAGCTCTTGAGAGGCACCATGAATTCTTCACTCTAGTTGCTTGCTTCAAGACTTGATCAACCGAAACCCAACACATGAGCTCACCATGATCTTGTCTTGAAACCATAACTCAAATTCTTCTCTTTGATTATTCTCTCAAGCCTTGATCCTCAGAAGCCCAAATATGTCAATCTTTGAGATCCTCCAAAGAACTGAAACCTCACTGGATATGGGATCTCGAGAGCCAACACCTAGGCCCCGTGAGCACGGGGTATCCAGAGAGTTGACACTCGACCCCGTGCACACGGTACAAGCCCGTGTGCAAGGGGTATCCAGAGAGGGATACCATGAGGACTTCTTTGGATGCTTTGATGGCAATCTTCACATAACAACCCAAATAACTTCAAGCATCACTATGGAACATATCTTCATATAAGATCCAATGCACTTGATGCTCCATAGGAATTGTCATTTAATACCAAAGCTTAGAGCACATATAACTTCATCTATATGGACTTCATCCTTGATTCCATCCAATATCCTTGAGACACTATCTTCATATATATGGACTTCATCCTTGATTTAGTCCAATATCCTTGTGGCACCATCTATGGACAACCCTTCAAATATATCTCACTGAAAACATTAGCCCATGGAGATTGTCATTCAATTACCAAAACCACACTTAGGGGCTAGATGCACTTTCAACCTCTCTTTTCATTATTTACTTGGCACATAAGCAAATTTGCATTGGGGTGTGTTATGTTTGTACTAGCTATGTTACTCCCACTATGACGTTGTGCTCAAAGCCGGACGTACACGGTCAAGGTCCACGGTCAAGGGGGTCAGGGCAGACGCGACCTTTCACTGCGTCCGCCATTGAAGTGGCGAGCCGGCCGAGGGCGCCGCCCACTGTACTCCCAGCTGTACCTGCCTCCTCGCCGCATTCAAACACCGTACATTTAAACCCGCGTGGAATGTGAGAAACCCACTCCGGCCACACGTCCGTTCAGGAGCGGGACGCCGGCCAAGCTCCTCCTTCCACCATTTTCTCCACTCTTTCGGCTGCATCCGACGAGCAGGAAGAGCAGTTCTCCGGCATAAAAGCCGTCTGGGTGGCCCGCCGAGCCCGGCAGTTACGAGCGATGCAGCTCACTACTCCACCTACCTCGCCTAGCCCGACGGAGCCAGTTGCCGCCCTAAGCCAGCGCGTGGTTTCGCAGCTGGCCGCTCCAATCCTGCTCGAGGAAGAGTGCCAAGTTGCTCCACGCCGGCTTGTCGGGTAGCACGGCGGCATGGGCATCGTCGCTGCCCTCGACGCCGCTGCGTCGTACAGCGTCTCTAGTGCCTGCGACTGCGCCATCCGCCATCGACACGGGCGTAGCCGCACCATGCAGGCAGAGAAAGAAGATGTCGACGAGGTGACGCGGCTATGCGGATGTCCATGAGGTGACGGCCAGCACGTCCCCGCCCGCCGCCATCATCAAGGAGAAGTAGAACACGGGAGGCTACTGCCGATTGTATCACATGAAGGCCACCGCCAAGGCGACGCTGGCGAAAACAGCTGGTGTCTTCCATGATTCTTCTTCAGCCGGATGCTAGAGGAGGACAAAGAGATCGGACGGTGGCCATTTAGATTAGGTATATTAATTCTACCTTTAGCTTCGGACTAGCACAACTTATTTAATGTAAATGTAATGAAATCTGTCATGTTTATATGAAATCCGACTGTGTTTGCACGAATTTACGTCCACGTTCGCGCTCTCGGGCGAGCGCTGTCCGTCGCTGGAGTGGGACGACGGACTCCTTCTCTGACAACCCCGCAAAGTACGTCACCACCTTTGTGATGGCCAAGACGCGGCGAAAGAAAGACGGCCTTCATTCCGCAGGTGATGGCCATTACCGCGCGCTCGTCTAGACAGCTTGGTAGCTCATGAAGCAGCACCAACAACATGCCTTGTGCGTCTAGTACTCCATTGTAGTCATAGTTGCTGCATGCGCAACTCGGGTTGCAGTTGCAGGTGAGCATGGCGACGCTGCGTGGCCATCCATCAATAGTGGCTGGTATGAGGATGACATCGCCATGTGCATCCTATTTGTACTAAAAATCATGAATGAAGAGTATAAACATGTTTATGTACAACCTGAGTGGATTGCTCCAGTGGTCATCACACGTGTAGTGTCATGCAAAGCTTCATTTATTAGGTTATAGAGTCATTTTGTTTTGGTATGTGTGATGTTACTCATAGAATTTGTTGAGTTGGACCCGATGTTACTCTTGAAGTTACTCCCACTGTGGTTAGTCTTAGGCCTTGTTCGGTTCAACCTCCTCCCAAGGGGTTTGGAGAGGAATGGAGGGGAATTTGGCTTGTACATGATTTAATCTCCCACAATCCCTGTTAATCCCCGTTAAAACCCCTTGAACCGCACACGCCCTTAAGGTTAAAAATGACCGGGATTACAGAGGACAGGGTACAAACTTCAGGGATTTAAAGGTGAGGATTTGTTTCCGACTAGCTCTACAACCTCAAGGTTTATAAATCGGACTTCACTCTCCCCTCACGCACATGCGCGGGTACACTCACGGTGGAGCGCATTTGCACACGAAAAGGCAGGTAACGTGACAATTTGACACATCTAGGTGTCCACTTAATGTGGGGTCTGGGACCAAATGTCAGCCATACCAAGTGTGACCTAAACGCGGTGGCGTGATTATTGATCGAGTTTCTTTTTACTGGTACATTAAATGAGAAGATGGCTCCCCGCGTATTCGATTTAAAAAGATCGCTACGAAGAGAAAAACAATTACTACTCCACTTCGGGACTTGCTTGCTAGGGTTGCTCTCTTCTTCTCACTCTCTCACCCTCTCCAGATCTAAACAAGACGGCGGTGTCCACTCTCTTTGTCTTTCTCTCTCCTCTCACCGGTTGTCACAGATCCGGCCGGATCCCTTCCGCTGGTGGTCACCGATGGTGAGGGAGGAAGCCGACGTGCGCCGTCTTCTCTGACCTGGCGCCGGCGTGGGAGGTCCTCCGCACCCTTGCTCCCCGCCATCATGTTAGCAGATCCCGCCGGCTGCCTCGCCACATCCCACCGACCGGAGGTATAACTTCTTTTAGAACTGGCCTTGTTCTAATGGCCCAGCTCCCCACATCGTTGCATCCCTTTTTTCATCAAGTTAGGATTGCTCCCCACGTCGCTGCATCCTGCATGTGGATATTCTTCTAGTATTACAAAGCTCCCCATGTAGCTAGCTCCGTCGGCTTGTCGAACACTCGAACACCACCTAAATTTTTACTATTAGAGGAAAATAGGTATTGCAGATACTGGCTAACGAACCGATATCTTGGTTGGAAAGGGAAATAAAGATGCTGGCCTGACCAGTCTCTTGGTCCAAAAAGGATAGAAAGTGGGGGGGTTGGTCGACAATGCAACCGAGAATGAGCACGTCTAGATTTCTTGTGGTCACATGGGAAAGGTCACTGACGAGAACAAAAAACGCACAAATCCAGACATGCTTTGCATGTTTGCCACACTCGGCAACACCTCTGCCTCACCACTTTATGCCTCAATGGATGTAAAACGTGCTTGTGCCTCCCATGTCCCTATGCCCTTACTGCTGCTGTTAATCTAACATCACAGGTAAAATGAAACAATGCCATTGTTAATATGATGTCACTATTAAGTAATCTGTTGTCAATCTATTGCCATTGATAAACTAAATCAATGCCACCACCATTTTATGAAATGCTTCTGTCTTGCTTTATTTCTCATAAAGAGTGTTTTCGGCCGTTACACTAAAATCTGACACCGGTAACATAGCCGCATCTCCGTGGAACTGCACAAAATTTAATTGCACAATGGTTGACACGATGATGTGTTTCTCCTTTTCGTATCACCCTTTGTTAGAACAATCATTCCTGTTAACCATGCATGTACGTACTAATCAAGTGCTATTGTCAATCTGTCATCATAGAGTAATAATGCTATTGTTATGCATGTTAATGTAATCCCCCGTTAATCTAGTGCCAGTGTTGATTTGATGTGATGGCACTTATTAGTTAATGCCACTTTTTCATACTATCAGTGTAATGCCATTGATAACATATGAGATGCTGCTGTTAATCACATGTCGCTGCAAAAAAATGACACTGCTTAAGTAACCCTGTTACATATTTGTGCAAACAGGGTTGTCTATCTCCATATGGTGTCTTATTTGTGCAAGCGGAAGCACAAACCTCAATTTTAGTGTAACCTGCTGTCAGCTGACCTCACGGTGCTCCAGGTATTCCTACATTCGTAACTAGGTAGAATGACCAACGCAAGATGAAATAAGCTTATTCGTACATTGACTTGCTGATTGTAGTGTGGAACGAGCATGTCATGTGTGGAGGAGCAAACAAGCACTGCAGCCGCGCCGTCAACGCAAGATAAAAGAGACCGAGTCATTGATGGCCTAGCCGGCGAGTAGGGGTCATGCAAACAGTGGTGCATTATTTTAGTGGAACTGCACAAAAATGATATTGGGGTTAGTCGGACAAATTTTCTACAGCCACAAGGAAGGAATTGCACTCATCGATTGCATAGAATTTCCTCCGTGCCATCATAGGAGATCCCAAGGTGGAAATCAACTAACCACCTATAAAATTATGCATAATCTTCCTCACGCAGGTCAGTATCCCCTTCATCCAGATGATCGTGTTTTGTCATGCCGAGCTATTGATATGTGCTACTGTTTTGCGACACCGTTTAAGTACAGCTATTGCTTTCCTATCTTTTCACATTCAGGACAATGAAGATGATTTCAGTGGAACTGCATAAAATGGTCTGATGTTGAGTGATCTCTATTGCCTCCTCTGTTTGCTGCAATGTGTCAGCGTAAATTGCAAGATGAGCCATCAAGCTAGCTGTGAAGTTGCCAACATGCTCAAAGTGCACGCAACATTGAGCAGAAAGAAGCATGTGCGTGCGTAGGGAGGCCCTTTGCTTAGAGAAGCATCGATCGTTTTTTCTTTATTTCTACACCTTCTCACAGCTTTGTCTTGGTTATAGTCTTGTGAATCATTTAAATGCATAAACATGCTGCACTTAAGTGCTTGTGAATGTTAGCTAGTATGCATACCGTATGTTGTGAAACTTAGTTTAGTGTGAATGTTGACTAGCGTGTCAACCTTTACAAGCTATATTGTGGGCCTGTTATTTGACCCCTCATTTTGCCGCGCAACAACCAGTGTGACTGTCTGCATGCAGTACCGCATCCTCTAATTTGGTGGATGCCAAGCCGGCCCGAGAAGGAGCTATAACTTTTTTCCATGTTGAAAAATGTTACCGATGAGGAGCCATAAGCTGGAGGCGTCTCTTTTTTTCTTTCGAATGGGCAATAAGCTGGAGAGCTAGAGAGTGTCTCTAATGTGTTGCCTCTAGTACAAGGCTGTCCAGTACGAAACACGGGCAGCCGACTAGGTCGATACAAAAGCCTATCCATCTTAAAGCCCATTTGTTTTTGTTTTTTGCGGGGAAAAGCCCATATTTCTTGAAAAAGGGGCGATCCCAGAAAAACCCTCCTTCCTCCTCGCCTCCACTTACTGCAGCTCGCTAGACTCTCCCACTTCCATCTCCCCCCAATTCCCCCCGCTCCCCATCTTCCTCACTCGTACAGAAAACCCCCACTCACCTTCTTCCTCACTCGTACAGAAAATGCCTGCTCCTCTTCTTCCTCGCTCCTACAGAAAACCCCAGCCCTCCTTCTTCCCCACTCGCACTGCCACTAGGCTCGTCTCTCGCTACTCTGCTCAAACCCGTGAGCTCGGCGCGACGCCCGCAAGGAAAATGGAGTCGGCTGGCCCCAGCGCCAAGAAGATGAGGCTCCCGCCAGCGGCAACACCGGTTGTAGATCCCGCACCCGGCAGCGCGGGGAAAAGCGGCGAGCCCCCCCCCCCCCAACCGGATCTGAGGAACCCATAGAATCTCGGGTGGACCGCATCATCGATCTCCCGGATGACATCCTTGGGGAGATCATCTCGCTTCTCCCCACCAAGGATTGCTGTCGCACCCAAGTCCTCTCAACTCGGTGGCGCCCTCTATGGCACGCCACGCCCCTTAATCTCGACTGTCGTCAGCTATCTGTCGTTCATGATTTTGAACTCCTCAGAGCCATCATCTCCTCCCACCAGGGCTCTGTTCAACGCCTCTACATCCCGACACGCTACCTGCTGTCCATACCCTGCACGGTGGACGCCTGGCTGACATCCCCTGAATTCGAAAAACTCCAGCAGTTTGAGTTCTACCATTACCACAAAAATTACATACCGTGAACCGAAGGCCAAGAATTTGTGCCCACACCACCGTTGTCCATCTCGTGGTTTTCCTCCTCTCTCCACACCGCCACCTTCGCCCGGTGCCATTTACCAGACGATCCGGTACAAATGCTTCGACTCCCACTGCTAAAAAAACTTCTGCTTGTGGTAGTTTATCAGTCGGAGGCCTCACTGCACAGCATCATCCACTCCAGTTGCCTTGCCCTGGAGCGCTTGCTAATTGTTTTGGGAATAGAAATCCCTATCAGTTGTCTCCAAATAAAGTCGCCTCACCTTAAAAGCATTGAAATATGTTTTGAAGGACAGCAGCTCATCATCAAAGATGCCCCTTCACTTCAAAGGTTGCTCCTTCATTATTGTTATATACCTTCGCAAATAACTATCGTCTCTGCGCCTAAACTGGAGACCTTGGGTGTAATTCCTGATCCGTTTAATTATCAAAAGTTGGTGTTTGGCTCCACACTTATTCAGGTACCGTATATTATCATCTACACATTTGTAATCATAAGCTGCATTTTTCATTTGTGCGCATAAGTTTTATATCCTCTTGGAGAACACTTTGGGTACTAATATTATGTTATATGCTCAATGAAGAGTTCGTCCATGGATAGCCTATCAATGGTGCTGGATTTTGTCAAGATCTTATATATCGGAATGTTTAGTTATGATCTGAACACAATTATTGGCTTGCTGCGATGCTTTCCATGTCTGGAGAATTTGTATATAAAGGTGATGATTTCATGCACATTGAATTCAGCCATCGAAAGCCCGTATATATTGTACTAGAATTAACCGTTCAGTTGTCGCTCATTCGACATACTCTTTTTTTAGACCTTAACTGTTTTCAATCTTCATGTCTACTTAGGCACTAACACATGGAGAAAAACATATAACCAATCGGTGGCGTAATAAGCACCGGGATTTTCTCAGTTCTCATGACATTTGTTTGAGGACAATAACGATGGAAGGATATGCATCCAACCAGGCAAACAGAAGCTTTGTCACATTCTTCCTGTTGAATGTGAGGTTACTATTGTCCATGAGGCTTAAGTTTTTCAACAAAAAATTTCTCACGGACGGATATGTTGAACAGCAAAAAAAGAAGTTTCAGGTGGACAAATGGGCTTCTGAACGTGCTCGGCTTCTATTTACAACAACTTGTGGTCATGTTCCAGTAAAAAAATTCGCACAGGATGTTGATTTTATGGATCAGACCGATCCATTTTTTGTGACTGCCAAAAGCAGTGGTTGGGTTAGATGTTATTGCCATGTTCAATCTGAGTTTTGTCTAAATTTCATGAACAACTAATCCTTGGCCTTTCGTACCGTCTGTAAGCTTGAGTTGGATGTTGTTGCCCTTTTCAACTCGGCTATGACTGTCATATTTTCTTTGAAACAATGCAAACGGCTTGCCATTTCCTTTATTAAAGAGAGAAATATTGTAACAACAGGTACCCAGCTGCTCGCCCAGATGTAGAGACGGAGCCCAGGATTTTATTTAAGCACATGACGAGCCCAGTTGATATCTTTTTTCTTTGTGAAAATGACTAGCCCAGTTCTGTTTTGTTTTGGACAATACCCAACCCACGCCTACTTGCTTTTCTCAGCCCTGTTGGGCTGCAAATCTTTAAAGACGAGGAGGGATGTATTCGGTTTCCCCAGAAAATGGGCTATAAGTAGTAAGAAATGGGCTGTAAATTTTACAAACACAGAAAACCGGCAACAAGATTCAAATTTCGTTTTTTCAAGATTTCAAGATTTTAAATTTCATTGTTTTTTTGCGGGGAAAATTTCATTGTATTTTAATTTGAAATAAAATTATTTTTATAATTATTTTTAATGTGACTCAAATTTTTGTGATTAAAAGAGTTTGGACCCCACCGAAATATGCAAAATTTTGTTGAATTTTTTAGCAGTGGCCAGAATATGGTCTGTAATGCTAACAAAAAGAATATGGGCTTCAAAATATCCTTAAGAATTAGCAAATAGGCTGTAAAGTATTAAAAATAATGGCAAATGGGTTGTATGCTGTCTTCCACAAATTTGGAGGCTTGACTTGTGGGCCTACTAGGTTGACGATGACGCTGTCCTAAATTTTTTTTTTGACGCGTACGCATGGCTTTGTCAACTTAGTCAACACATAGCAGTGACTGTTGGATGTCCATCCAACCGCCGTCGTGCTTCTTCAATCTCTGATCTTCCTGCTCCAGCCTCGCAAAACAGCGCCGGCGGGACTGCCTGCTCCCTCCTTCCATGGCCGGATGTGCTGCCGCGCAGGCCTCACCGGCCCACCCTACTCCCATCGCTGGCCAGGCCATCCCTCTACCCACCCGCACCTCCTATTATTTTCCGGCGACGGCAGCCTCACCCTGCAACCGACCAGTCAGCCCTCATACTCCCCTCAGCGTGGGCATCCACTGCTGTGGCTTCACCGGCTCCAGGTCATTCCCTTCCTGGGCCTCGCCGTCGTCCACCGCGTTGGTGCTCTCGGCGCGGCATGGTCAACATGGTCAATAAACGACAGCCATCGGAAGAGGGATGTAAGTGGAGAGGCTGACAGTAGGGACCCACACATGCAAGTGTCTCCTTATTACGCTGACTTGTGGGCCTACTAAGCTGACGCATACTAAGTTGACGCGTACGCAGGGCTTTGTCAACTTAGTCAACAAACACTACACCATGCCAAAAAATAGGGGGTCACCTTATCTGCCGGGAAAATGAGCCATCGGAGGCAGAAAATCTGCCGGGAGTGCTTTTTGCCGGCAATTATGAATTGCCCTTGAAAGTCCCGTCGGGAAATACCATTCCCGGCAGTTACAAGAAACCCCGGCAGTTCCTCTGACCTACATGGCAGAAACTTTTGCCGGCAGTTAGAACTATTCCCGGTACATAGATTTTTCCCGACAGATTGACAATACAGGGCAGATAAAAGAATTCCTGGCAGTGAATATGCCCTTAATTAAGTACACTAGCAACACACAAATTCCCTTCCGAGTTCAACTTATCATTTCTCTCCAGTCGATTTTGTACCATAATCTAGAATAAAGTGTATACATGAAACATCACACATGTTGAGTAATTAAAGTTGTATCATAATATATATCTCAACAATACATCATGTCTGCATACATACATATGTATACATTTGTAGGTTCACAGATCACAAGTCTAATATTACATCATATCATACATACAGGGTTCACAAGTCCAGTACTATATCACAGCCAAAAGGACAACAATCCATCCTGTATACATACATACATTTGTAGGTTCATGTCTCCAGTATTACATCACTAAATATAACATCTGGTTTTCGTTAGAAACTGATTCCAGCCTAGAGCGCTACTTCATCAGATAGATATTAAAATCCAAAATCTGAGTTAGATTCTAGCAATAGGTCCTTTTAGCTCACAAAACACACATCTATAAACTTGTGGGTGCAAGAGCAGACCTGAAAAAAGAAGTAAACCAATTACGCCATCTCACAAGTATTTAATCAAAGCACAACCTGCTCACTAGACTCGCTTCAACCAGATATTAGATTACAGAACAAATACCAGATTATAAACAAACAATGCTCTTAGCACTTTGCAATGTGCCTTTTACATTTAACATGCATTTAATTGTTTAAATGAATCAGATACAAGGCCTGGTCATCTCAAATGTAATTGCTTAATATATTTTTTACTGGAATGAGAACACACCCCCATTACTAAAAAATGGTCCACTTAGATGCACTAATGTAAAGGAATGAGCATTAAGCAATGGAGATGGAGAAAAGTGACAGAGATTACCTTCTGTGCATCTGAGAAAATGTGGCGAGGAAGTGGATTATATGCAGGCAAAGCAATGCAAGCCCGGTCTGCACTACAGAAGATCTCAAACCATGCCACAGAACTGCTCAAAGGATTCTTCTATTATTTATGCACTGTCATTGATTTTCCAAATAAAGAAGCTTTGCATTGTTTGTTTGTATGGGCTGAAAAACATATACGGTCCAGACCATAGTTAACACAACTGCTATGATATGATGAATGATCAACCTAGATGATAATACTCCCTTCGTCCAAAAATACTTGTCCTAGAAATGAATGCATCTAGACTTAATTTAGTTATAGATACATCCATTTTATCCATTTCAAGGACAAGTATTTCCGGACGGAGGGAGTAGAATTTTAAGAACAACAGAGTTGAAGCAATTAGCTAAGCTCTCGTTGAAGCTTAGCTAATAGATTTGTCTACATACAGTAATCCTCACTTCATCCTACTCCCTCCGTTCCTAAATATAAGACCTTTTAGAGATTCCACTATAGACTACATACGGATGTGTATAGATGGAAATCTCAAGTTCAGTTTGACTTGTGATATATATACCGGTGAAATTTCAACATCCCAAGAGACAAAAGGCAGGTTCAGTTCACAATACAGTAAGCAAGGTTAACTTGTCTGACATGGCATTCATTTTCATATCTTCAAATGGTAGTAGTTTACATATAAACTTAACAGAAAAGTTCGAAAGTTTGAAATGCTTACTCATATATCATATCTCCAGAAGGTCAAAAAAGCATCCAACATGTAGTAAAATTACCAACTAGCCATGGCATGTTCATATACGGAAATATTTTTGTCCAGCATGTAATACATATAAACTACTCCCTCCGTCCCACAATATAAGAACTTTTTTAAGCTATGTTACCTTGAAAAACAATCTTTATTGTGGGACGAAGTACTTATTCTCTGAATATCAAATAAATATACTAAAAATGCCCAGTGACGGCAACAAGACTAGTAGAGTTTTAAAAGGCCTTATTCTTCAAAGCAATACACCAGGAAAAAGAACCTTCACTCTGCAGTAATTTAAAAAAACAATATGTAACAACATACCATGCAGATGTTGCACAAAGCAACACATCCTCATTTATGTTTCACAAAGTATTCTTAAAGACAAAAATAGGAATGAGTAGAAACTAGCCACTCCGAAATAAAAATTACCAAGGAGCATACCAGAACACAGAAGCTTTCTGACCAAAAAGGATATGGCAGGAGCATGAGCAAAACACAAGCGCCAATTACCCATGGTGTTCCATACTGACAAACAGCATGAAGGTTCAGTATGCTACATGCCAAAGCATGAAGTTTCAGTTTTTTGCATCTTCTATATGGAACTATAAATGAACGAGGGTGCCAGCACCGTTGTTACTTTCAGTTTGGCGAGCACTAGAAGTTTCTTTCCATTCTGTTTTGCACCACATCTCAGGCATCATTCACAATGATCTGGACAGCTTTGGACCCATCTGCAAAGATCATAGTGCTAAGTATAAGTCTGTTAGGAGAAAAGGGTGAATTTATGGCACATAGTCTTCTTGTATATTTGTTCACCCACATGTAAATTTTAGGAGAAAAGGCCAGCTACAGCCATCAACCAGAAAATAGTAATACTAACCAATCTCCACAACTAAGAAAATATTACAATGTGAATACATGTTACACACTGCTACGACTGCATCACATCATTAAAAAAGCATCATCAGTTTCGCAATAGCAAGATACAAGCACTTAAAAAACATGTATATGAGGTTCATAATAACAAAATACACAACCCAGTTAAGAAGAATGCATGTTATCTATTCATTACCTCTTATTCTAGACATATCTGTTATCTGTACTAATCACATCCATTTATTTTGACGCGTCTAATCACATCCGTTCATTACACTATTCCACAACTTTTGTCTTGTAAATGTAGATAATTAAATTAGACCATCTTACATACGTAATGAAAGCAGCAAGACATCTCAGTATCTTTCAAACACACCAGAGCACAGTAGAAATTGTAAACAGGACATATGAATTTGATTGATTAAGGTATGGCTGGGATTTGGATTTAACAAGAGGGAAAGAGAGACTAAAACAGAACATATTTAGTACATAGTTATAAGGCAAAACTCTCACAATGAACTTTACTCGGACCATACATACAATTACTATTCGCATGAAGCAGACACATGAACAAAAAAGAAGAACAGAGAGCAGCGTACAGACTACAGAGTACAGACACATGCTGAGGAAAGCAGAAGAACAGAGAGGTTGTGGGCGCTGGACCTGCAGGCTTGCCCGAGATGGTGGGGGCACACCATAGGCAAAGAGAGATGAAGGGAGGGTAGAGGGCACCCAAGGCCAGGCTCACCTTGCCAGCGCGGACGCCATGGTGAATGAACCTACCGACGCCAGCATCGACTGCATGCCCTGGATGGAGGCGAGCTTGCCAGGCGGTTCTTGGAGGCCGCCTCCGAACTCGCTGCTGACCTCCGGCGGCGGCGTGGATTGGGGATGCGGAAACGGCGTCGTGGGTGGGGGGTGCGAGGGCGACGGCACTGGGCGGCGGCGGCGATGAAGGAGATGGGGTGGCGAGGATGGGCGGGGCAGTGTGGATGAAGAAGATGGGGGCAAGGCACTGGGCGGCGGCGTATGTGGGGGATCCGGGGCGGCGGTGCTGCTTGTAGTGCGAGAAGATGGGGATGGCGAGCGCGGCGGCTGAGGGAACTGGATGTGGGGAAGGGGAAAGAAATTAGGGCTGCGTGGCGCTTCCAGTGACTTCTACCGTTTTGCGTCTCCCGCGGCTGCCTCGCGGGCTTTTGGGCCCGAAATTTGTCATCTCTGCCTACTTGGATACCGGCAGTGCGTCTGCCCGCGTTTGCTTTTTAGGGCAGATTGGCTGACCCTAAAGATGCCGGCAGACTTGCTGCCCTTGCAGATTAACTTTTGCCGGCAGATAGCACGCCGTACAGATTTTTTGCTGGCAGTTACAACTTTGCCGGCAGCATAAGTGACTTGGATTCATAGCTTTTCCCGGCAGTTGATTGCCCCTAAAGTTTTCCGTGGTGTAGTGAAATGATTCTAGCAGCTGGACCGTTGGATGTTAATCCAACAGCCGTGATGCTTCTTCAACCTCTGATCTTCTTGGTCCAGCCGCCCAAACCAGCGCCGGCGGAACCGCCTGCTCCTGCCTCCCGTGGGCGGCAGTCCTGCCGCGCACGCCTCACCGCCCCACCCTAATCCCACTATCGGCCAGGCCTTCCCTCTACTCACCCACACTCCGTGTTATTCTCCGGCGACGGCAGCCTCACACCGCAGCGGAACAAATGAACCCTCGTACTCCCCTCTGCGTGGGCATCCACTGCCTCGTCTTCCTAGGCTCCGCATTGTTCCCTTACCAGGCCTCGCCGTCGTCCACCGCCTTGGTGCTCTCCGTGCGGCATGGTCAACATTGTCAACGAACGACAACCATCGGAAGACGACTGTACACGGTGAGGCTGACAGCTGGACCCACCAGCTACATCTTCGAACACAAGGAAGTGCCTCCTTATTACTCGCAAAAAAAATGATTCCTCCCCTGACAGCTGGGACCCACCACATATATCTTCGCACGCAAGGGAGTGCGTCCTTATCCTCCCTGACGGCTGGGACCCACCCTGTCGAAGTGTACGTAGCGTTGTCTGTCTGGTCGCGAACGTGTACGTACATACTGGTCGATCGGTCTCTCTGCAGCGATGAACCGTGGCCGAGTAAGGAGCGGCACGTGTCGTAGTAGAGGCGCGGACGTAGCATGTCACGCAGTCCCGTCTATATCGTGTACACGTATGTACAGCCACGCTGCAAGAAAGTAAATAAGGCTACATACGTACATACGGGCGTGGTCTCGAATGCATACAGCGACGGCGTCCTGTTCATCGGCAGCCAACCGGCTGGGTCGGAACGGAGTAAATAGCGTCGTGTTCATCGATCGGGAGGCAAACGACTGGGTCGAAATATGTCCTGTTCATCAGGAGCCAACCGGCTTGGACGGAACAGCCGAAACGGGGCCTGGCGTACCGCAGAACGGAGGAAACGGCCTTCTGTTGGAGCGCCTACGGTCGAAACGGGGTCCTGTTCATCGAGAGGGGTGTGGCGTACCGCAAAACGGAGGAAACGGACTTGTGTTGGAGCGCCTACGGTCGAAACATGGACCTGTTCATCGGGAGGGGTGTGGCGTACCGCAAAACGGGACTCCACGGCCTACTGTTCATCCACCATCTAGTGCCTCGCTCCAGCCTCCACGGGCTACTGTTCATCCACCCATCGACTTCCTCCAGCCTCCACCTGCTACTGTTCATCAACGGGCTACTGTTCATCCAGCCTCCACCGGCGACTATTCATAGAGCCTCCACGGGGTCCTGTTCATCCACCCCCAACCGGCTGGAGTGAGCGGCCTCCTCGGGGTCCTGTTCATCCGAGCGGCAACGGCCTACTACCACGGGGTCCTGTTCATCCAACCCCCATCAGGAATTGTTCATCCACAGCCAACCAACCGGCTCGACTCACCACGTCTTGACTCATTCTACGTACCGCGCGTATGGTAGCAACGGTCACTGTTCATCGAGAGGCAACCCAACACCGGCTTGCTACATCTCACACGAGGGCTCGATCGGCTTCAGTAAGCAGCAGCAGTGATCGATCGCTCGGGTTCAGTTAACAGCAGCAGCGAAGGAATCGCTCGGGTTCAGTCAGCAGCGAATGAATCGTTTGGGTTCAGTTAACAGCCAAGGAATCGATCGCTCGGGTTCAGTAACGTAGCTAGCAGTGCGATCGCTCGGGTTCAGTTAGCCAACGCCTCGCACACACACGCGTACACGAGAGAAATGCGCAAACCACATTGCATCACTCGGCCCCGACCACCCACCGTAACTGGGAACTCCCCGATATTTTCCTCGCCCTCGCTTCTACCACGATTTTTTCCGTCATGGACGGCCCAAAGAATGTCATGCAGGTGCATCCCCGGCCCGCCCAGGACGAAAAGCCCATTTTCTGTCATGACTTTTTGTCATAGAAGTAGGAGCCCACCACATCTATGATGATACATGGTTTTGTCACAATTATCATCATTGAAGTGTCATAAGCATGACAGAAAAAAAATCGTTCGGGCCAAAATGTCACGGATGTGTCTTTTTTTTGTAGTGGAAGGAGTTTCTCTCGAAAGAAGTGAGTGGGAGGAAAGTAGAACTTGATGAGGTAGTTGTACCTTCTCTCGAATTGGAAAGTAGTACACCAAGGAAAAACATTTTCGTGATGCCTACACCAACTACAGAGGAAGCTAATGATGATGATCATTAAACTTCAGATCAAGTTACTACTGAACTTCGTAGGTCGACCAGAACGCATTCCGCACTAGAGTGGTACAGTAATCCTGTCCTGGAAGTCATGTTATTAGACCATGGTGAACCTACGAACTATGAAGAAGCTATGATGAGCCCAGATTCTGATAAATGGCTTGAGTCCATGAAATCTGAGATAGGATCCATGTATGAGAACAAAGTGTGGACTTTGGTGGACTTGCCTGATGATTGGCAAGCCATAGAATAAATGGATCTCCGAGAAGAAGATAGACGCTGATGGTAATGTTACTGTCTACAAAGCTTGACTTGTCGCAAAAGGTTTTCGACAAGTTTAAGGGGTTGACTACGATGAGACTTTCTCACCCGTAGCGATGCTTAAGTCTGTCCGAATCATGTTAGCAATTGCCTCATTTTATGATTATGAAATCTGGCAAATGGACGTCAAAACTGCATTCCTTAATGGAATTCTCAAAGAAGAGTTGTATATGATGCAACCAGAAGGTTTTGTCGATCCTAAAGGTGCTAACAAAGTGTGCAAGCTCCTGCGATCCATCTATGGACTGGTGCAAGCATCTCGGAGTTGGAATATACGCTTTGATGAGATGATCAAAGCATATGGTTTTCTACAGACTTACGGTGAAGCATGTATTTACAAGGAAGTGAGTGGGAGCTCTCTAGCATTTCTGATATTATATGTGGATGACATATTGTTGATTGGAAATGATGTAGAATTTCTGGATAGCATAAAAGGATACTTGCATAAGAATTTTTCAATGAAAGACCTCGGTGAAGCTGCATATATATTGGGCATCAAGATCTATAGGGATAGATCAAGACGCTTAATAGGACTTTCATAAAGCACATACCTTGACAAAGTTCTAAAGAAGTTCAAAATGGATTAGTCAAAGAAAGGGTTCTTGCCTGTGTTACAATGTGTGAAATTGAGTTAGACTCAAAGCCCAACCACGACAGAAGATAGAGAGAAAATGAAAGTCATTCCCTATGCCTCAGTCATAGGTTCTATCTTGTATGCTATGTTGTGTACCAGACCTGATGTGTGCCTTGCCATAAGTTTGGTAGGAAGGTACCAAAGTAAACCAGGAGTCGATCACTGGACAGCGGTCAAGAACAGCCTAAAGTACCTGAAAAGGACCAAGGATATGTTTCTTGTTTATGGAGGTGACGAAGAGCTCGTTGTAAAAGGTTACGTCGATGCTAGCTTCGACACTGATCCGGATGACTCTAAGTCACAAGCCACATACGTATTTATTTTAAATGGTGGAGTTGTCAGTTGGTGCAGTTCCAAGCAGAGCGTCGTGGCGGGATCTACGTGTGAAGCGGAGTACATAGCTGCTTCGGAAGCAACACATGAAGCAGTCTAGATGAAGGAGTTCATATCCGATCTGGGTGTAATACCCAGTGCATCGAGTCCAATGAAAATCTTTTGTGACAACACTGGAGCAATTGCCTTAGCGAAGGAATCCAGGTTTCACAAGAGAACCAAACACATCAAGAGACGCTTCAACTCCATTCGTGAAAAGGTCAAGGATGGAGACATAGAGATTTGCAAAATACATACGGATCCGAATGTAGCAGACCCATTGACTAAGTCTCTTCCGCGAGCAAAACATGATCAGCACCAAGACTCCATGGGTGTTAGATTCATTACAATGTAATCTAGATTATTGACTCTAGTGCAAGTGGGAGACTAATGGAAATATGCCCTAGAGGCAATAATAAAGTTCTTATTATTATATTTCCTTATTCATGATAAAGGTTTATTATTCATGCTAGAATTGTATTGATCAGAAACTTAAATACATGTGTGGATACATAAACAAATACCGTGTCCCTAGTAAGCCTCTAGTAGACTAGCTCGTTGATTAAAGATGGTTAAGGTTTCCTAACCATAGACATGTGTTGTCACTTGATAACGGGATCACATCATTAGGAGAATGATGTGATGGACAAGACCCATCCGTTAGCTTAGCATATGATCGTTCAGTTTATTGCTACTGCTTTCTTAATGTCAAATACATATTCCTTCGACTATGAGATCATGCAACTCCCGGATACCGGAGGAATACCTTGTGTGCTATCAAACGTCACAACGTAACTGGGTGATCATAAAGATGCTCTACAGGTATCTCCGAAGGTGTCTGTTGAGTTGGCATGGATCAAGATTAGGATTTGTCACTCCGTGTATCGGATAGGTATCTCTGGGCCCTCTCGGTAATACACATCACAAGAAGCTTGCAAGAAAAATGACTAAGGAGTTAGTTGCAAGATGACGTTTTACAGAACGAGTAAAGAGACTTGCCGGTAACGAGATTGAACTAGGTATAAAGATACCAACGATCGAATCTCGGGCAAGTAACATACCGACAGACAAAGGGAATTACGTATGTTGTCATAAGGTTCGACCGATAAAGATCTTTGTAGAATATGTAGGAACCAATATGGGCATCCAGGTTCCGCTATTGGTTATTGACCGGAGAGGTGTCTCGGTCATGTCTACATAGTTCTTGAAACCGTAGGGTCCGCACACTTAACGTTCGTTGACGATATAGTATTATATGAGTTATGTGATTTGATGACCAAATGTTGTTCGGAGTCCCGGATGAGATCATGGACATGACGAGAAGCTCCGGAATGGTCCGGAGGTAAAGATTGATATATAGGACGATGCTATTTGGACACCGGAAAGGTTTCGGAGTGTATCGGGTAGTCATCGGATCACCGGAAGGGGTTCCGGGAAGCCCCGGGAGGTTAATGGGCCTTATGGGCCAAGAGGGGGGAACACACCAGCCCACAAGGGGCTGGCGCGCCCCTTTCCTTGGCCGCCGGCCCTAGGGATGGAAAGGGGGGAGGGCTAGCCCCTCTTTCTAGGAGGAAGGAAAGGGGGGGGGGCGCCACCTCCTCCTGACTCCCCCCCGCATGCATACAAGGGGGCGCTAGAGGGCAGGAGCCCAAGGGGGCCGGCCGGCCACCCTTGCGGCGCCTCCTGGCTGCCTCCCCTCCCCCCACTATATATATATGAGGGAGGGGGCGCCGCACAATACCACGACAATCTCTTAGCCATGTGCGGCGCCCCTCTCCACAGTTTAGTCCTCCGTCCAGTTTCTCCGCAGTGTTCGACGAAGCCCTGCGGGAACGAGTTCACCATCACCGTCAGCACGCCGTCGTGCTGCCGGAACTCATCTACTACTTCGTCTATCTTGCTAGATCAATGAGGCGAGGACGTCATCGAGCTGAACGTGTGCTGAACGCGGAGCTGCCGTACGTTCGGTACTTGATCGGTTGGATCGCGAAGAAGTTCGACTACATCAACCGCGTTAATAAACGCTTCCGCTTTACGGTCTACGAGCGTACGTAGACACACTCTCCCCTCTCGTTGCTATGCATCTCCATGGATAGATCTTGCGTATGCGTAGAATTATTTTTTTCCATGCAACGTTCCCCAACACAAACAATGCTACTTTGATACCTTTTGTGAAATTTTCCTCGGCAACACATGTTGGACGTCAGTGTTTTTCAAAATGCATCACAACCAACACATCAAAATAGGACAACATTTCAATCAATGTCACAATATGTTTCTGTACAACACATGGGCACTCTAATAGTATGTACCAATAGGAAATTTGTAGGGGGTCTCTTAATTGAAGTCCGGTGCCTTTTATGTGACAATATGAACATAGACAACAACCAATATAGTAAAATAGAAATGACATGTCCGCGACATAACGAGTACTATATTGTAACAATCGTAAGTACAACAACACAAATCATGTACATCATTAATAAAGAAGACAAAGGGGCATAGTATTTGTGTTTTTTGAACTAAAACAGTGAGTTACATAATTCATAATTTTATTGAAAGAAAAGTGTGTACCGAAGAAAAGAAAATTACATGTTTGTGTGTAATATACCCGGTCATTGGCAAAACGCATGACCTTCGATTATGCGAGATCATGCATGCATGCTAGTATACTGTTATGTTCTTTTTAGGGACACGCAGATGAGAAGATACTTGCCTTCTCCCCTCTCAACAAGGTGCTCCGTGACACAGTATACACATTTCTTGAATATCTCATTGAGCAAGGATTCACCAAAATGGCTTGCAAGTAGGGTTCCGAACACCGCCCTCAAGCTCTTTGCGATGTTAATCCCGCTCTGAATGGTATTGTGTTCATCATCCCCTTGTGAGTCATCATGAGGATCCCAGTTGGACTCGAACAATTTGATGTGGCTCACATTGAACAACTCGCTTTGCGCGATCACTGCCTTCACTTCATTGATCGATGGCGTGTAAATAGGGAGATTGAAGGAGTCGAGCTTTTCCTTCTTCACCAGACCCTGTTAGGTACATTAAGAAATGGTTTATAGTCTTACATTTTTCAACATTCAGTCCGATAGTTGTGGTAAATTAAGTTAAGGCTTACGCACTTCTTCGACAAGAGATTGCAGAGATCGCGCAAGTAATCCCCATGGATGGTTCAGACACCCGTTGTTGTATATGTCCTCATATTTCCTCCCAAGAAACGTCAGCACCATTTGCCCACCAAGCACTAGCTCTTCATGCCGCAACTTGAGGAACAATAACATGTCATTCTGAAATTGCCGTCGGTACAATTCCGCAACACCTGCTGGCGTGGTCTTAGCAATGTAAATGTTTCCCTCGTTTAGGTATTCTCTTCCTCCTTCCTCTAATCCAGCAGGAACCTGAATGAAAACATTGACTATTAAGGACCATGTAGAAGACATGCATGAATGTAAATGTTCTCTCAATAATTTTGGTACCCGAGAGCGCCAATGGAGGCAAAATGACGAGTGAAAGAGGTGACAACTCTGGCGAGGGAAAAGCCTGGTGTAGTAGGAGCCCGGCAACCCGGCGATATAGAAAGGCGGTACCAGTGTATTTTCTTTGTGTTCTGCTGCTGTCAACTCCTTGAACCGTTCAAGTGAACGGAAGACATGGTTAAAATCGTTGCCAGGTAAATCATTGAGAAAGAACTGGAGCTCCATGTGATTGCACCCTGATTTTTCGCCACTGTCACGGCCTATTACTTCGACCACCTTGGAGACGAAGACGAGTGTGTTCTGACCTGAAGAGCACCCTAAATCAACGGCAGTCATTCCTGGCTGGAGGAGATCCATGCACACTTCTCTCACAGCCTTCTCAAGTACCGCCTCAGTCTCAAGCAAAGCTTTTTGCTAGCATAAATGAAAAGGAAATCCAGATTAAAAGTACAGTGCAATCTACTCCTACTAGTTCTTAATATACTAAACCTAGCTAGGATTCTTTTTTGTGGATTTTTTGACTTTTTCCTGCAGTGAAAACTCGACCAATTGAATGGTGACACGTTTATTACTGGGGGACCTGGGCGGGTATGCTGCTTGGTGTGGGATAGCGATTGTTGATGGGGCCATTGATGTTGACTAAATTGCCGTGCGTTGATTTGTTTGTTGTATATAGTCGGTTGTTGCATGCCCCGTCAAAAAAAAAAAATTCGCCCGTCAAAAAAATAGTCGGTTGTTGCATGCTGAATTGACGCGCGATGTGACCACGTGTGTGCATGCAATTCTGCATGTTGTGTTCATTCTAGACACCGTTTAAATTGCTGTTTGTTTAATCCCCTCCAGATCTCTCCGGCAGATACGAGCATGGCTATAAAAGCTCCTTTCACCCGACGGTTCCTTCCTCACCTCCTCCCCACTCCCCCCGCACCGCTGATCATGGTGCTCAATCTGATAGATCAGGCCGGTGTGTCGCATGGCCTAGGCTGCCGTCACCGTCATGGCGTCGACGCAGAGCCTGAGGTTGCAGACGCAGGCGTCGGAGATGGACGCGACGCTGCAGATGATGGCGCTGGACCTGGACCCGCAGGAGGTGGAGCACTCGGACGTGGCCGACCGGCAAGAGGTGTTCGTGAATCGTGATGATGCTACCGGCGCGCAAGGACAACAACGCGCTGGTGCATGCGTCCCTGGCGGTGCTGAAGAGCGCCGGCGCGGCGGGCATCATGGGGGACGTGTGGCGGGGCATCGCCAAGAGCGAGCGTTCAACCAGTACTAATTCGACCGCCCTCTCCGCACTCCACACCATGCCCAACGATTTCGTCGCCGTTGCCGAGGACAAGAGCGCGTCTCCATCATGCTGCCCTTACACAAGAGCTAGCACACCGGCCAGGTCTGCCCACGGCCATTGGGGCGTCGAAGAAGCCGAGAACCTCTTGTCCGAGTGGCACGCCGTCAACCGGAGGATCCTGCGGGCGGTCTGTGGATTGATGCGGGTAACTATTCCACGGAGTACGTATGTTGTTGCTCTTCATTAATAAGTACTGCCATGATGAGGAGGGCAAATAACTGCAGAATTCTGGATTAGCTCTTGCGCTCATGGCGCACATGCAGTTGGAGCGGGCAAAGCTCGAGCAGTACGCGTTCGTTCCAGTCCACCGTGGGATGAATGTTTCTGCCTTGCTCTCTCCCTCCCTCTCTCTCTCCCTCTCTCTATCTCTCTCCTTAATTATTGTTGTGCTTCTTTGGTTTGTGTTCATGCCTAAAGCTGACGTTTCAATTATTGATGCGTCTGTAAAAAAAATGTACTCATACCTTTTTGCATTGCGCGTTAGTTGTTTGTGTTAATGTCCAGCTAGAAATCACATTGACAAGGATCAAAACTTAATCATTAATTAAGTTATACATTTGCTGAATTTGTTTAATTTATTCATATACATTTCGACAAGGGGGTTTACCACAAAGAAATTGTGAAGCAACTACAGCTGAAAATGAAGTGCAATTTGTAGAAACTAATGATGGGAATGTGTTCAAGATTCTTTTTTCATGTATTGCATCTGAAGAACAATTCCCATGTCTTGTGAAAAGCAAACGAGAGAAGTTTGAAGGTTAAGTATATTTTATGCAAGTTGATGTTCTCTTACCCTTATTTGCATTTTCGTCTTGAATGTCATGATTGATTTGATGAACAAGTAATTCAGTAATTGAAATCCATATTCCTATTTTGAAGTACATTAGGTGAATTTGATATTAAGAGATGTATTTGTCGGTTATTTAATTACATATGGACCTCACCATTGGTTGCTAATTTTCTCTTTGGAACTTTCTAATTTGGTATTTAATTACATATGGACCTCAACCAATTAGCCAGATAATCAACACAAGGTCCTTTCTATCCTGGCATACAAAACTTACGTATCATCTAAGTAACACGTCTAAATAATACACGTTCCTTTATGAAATATTTCAGCATCCGTACCAATATGATGTTTATATGTACAACATGACATAAAAAAGTGAGCAAGCAACAACAGAGTAATTAATGAGATAATAATCAGACAAAGTTTAATATCACTATAGACAAAATTTCTCAACATATCAATAGGTGCGGCATGCCGCCGCGCGAGTACTGCCACGATAATTATTGGGGGACCTGACGGGATGTGTTTTCGGGTGGGTCTAGCGATTGTTGGGGGTGGTCTATGATTCGTCATTGACTGCATTGTGGATAGTCGGTTGCTGCATGTCGATTTGGCAGGTGACGTGTCTACGTAGTGAACTGCATGTGCATGCAATGCCGCTGAAATCGAGTATTTTCGTTCTCGACAACCCTTGATCCTATTTGACTGGTTCGAACCTTTTTAGTCGGTCACCGCTGAAATCGCTAGAGATGGTTGTTTCGGGAAGGATCCCGTCGATTCCAACACCGCCGCTCCGCCGCCATACAAGAGCATAAAGAGGCTCTCCTCCTCCTTTATGTTGGAAGGAGCCCGATTTACATACCATGGGCTGGGAGGGCTGGGACAGCGATTTACATACCGAGGGCTGTAGGGCACGACCGAAGCGGTGGCGGCCACCTCCAGCCATAACAACAAGATCATGTCGTGGAGCCACAGCACCGTCTCGACGTCTTCTTCTATGCTGCTACTGCGGTTGGCGCTCGAGCCATCGAGGAGGAGTGACTGCGACTCTTACCATGCCAACCTTCGAGATGATGACCACGCCTTTCACCGACGGCGGCTGGAGCTTGAGAGGAGACCTGGAGAGTGGAGAGATGCATAGTTGTCTAGCACCCCCTTACGTACTCAAGCATCTCGGGTTCAAGGACCATCGCAAGACCCCCATGGTTGGCATATAGTGTTGCTCATCATTGGCACATACAGTCAGGCTAGAGCGATTGCCAAATTTATGGATCAGAGCTTAGAAACTAAACTTTCCTTTTTTGTGTGCTGCATTTTCTTTTGAGGTAATAGATAAGATACTTTAAAAAAAATAGCATGCCAAACGTTTGGTTGCCCTTTTTTTCTTTTGCCATCAGGCCATGTTTCTTTGGCTCCATACGTTCGGACAATTATCTTGGTGAGAGCATGGTTCTTTTTTCTAGCTGTGTTTACCAGAGAGTTGTTTTACCAGCTTCTAATTTTCAGACATGATTATGAAAAAAAAAATTATCACAAGGTATTTAGCTACTTACTAAATATCTAGGTTACATTTGTTTATCTCCTTCATGATGAGGTTGATTAGAGTGTGATGACACAAGGGTAGGAGGAGCTTCTATTGTGAGTATGTTCTCCTAATTCCTTCATTATTTCAAATATTTTCGTTTTATTTTATGAACAGTAATGCTTCATCTGAACCTATTATTGCAACGTTTTCGTTGTCAGCCTATTTTGTGAACTTAAAATTGTACTTTTAACCAGTTTAGATCTAACTGTATCGATACTCGGTGTAAGATGATTCGCTAGATGAGTATGCATGCCCATACTGCATATGCTTATTTTTAATTCGACGCATTGTGGTACTGATGTTCATCTTCTTTGAAATGTGGACAAGTGAATCTAAGTTGAGAGAAGTGTGCTGCTTTCGGTTCTAGATCGTTACAACGCCATGTTCAACTTCAGGGAACAAAAAAGTCTCTTCACGGAAGTTGGTTCTGTAACTTCCTGTTCTGGGTAGATGCATTTTCTGTAAAGTTGTAATCTGGACTGTGTGGCTATTTATAATGAGCCATTATATTTTCAACTAACCAGGTTTAGCGCCTTAAGTGTCTACTCCCTTTTTTCTTTTTCTGAATAAAATAAAAGTTATACAATATTGGCAGCTTATTTCATTACGTAAGTAAAATGTAGGAAAGAAGACTAAATTTCTCACATAACATATCAAAAGGCGCGGCGTGCCGCCGCCCAGGCATGCTAATACTAGTACTATAAACCAGGATGGAGTAGTTTCATGAAAGAAGTACCTAGTACATATTTTTTCAGAAAAAATATATGAAACGAGTACATGTTGATATTTAAACCAAATGAAAACGCTCACACGTATGACATGTTTGCACTTCGCCCACACGTGTTGATCCACGTTGATTCTGTTTTGCACGAATCCTAAAGAAAACTATTGGAATTTCAGTCTCACGTAGACATAGCATGTTGTGTGGGTGTTAGAGCGCTCGCCCACACGCGAACCAACCTGTGGTTAGATGGTTAGAGGGACTGTGGTATCCCCAGCCCACCAAGGTTCAAGTCCTGTTGCTCGCATTTATTTCAGGATTTCCGGCGATGCGCATTCAGTGGGAGGAGACGTTCCCGTCGATGATGAGGTGCCTACGGTGACTTCGTAAATTTCAAGATGATATGTTGGCTCAGTCTTTCGGAGGTGCCCATAGGGATAGGGTGTGCGTGTGTGTGTTCATAGGGGTGAGTGTATGCGCGTGTATATGAGCGCTTGCGTCTGTACTGTGTTAAAAAAAACGCTCGCCCACACGACCCGCAGCGCGCGGTTGCCGGCTGCGCCGTGTGGGCGAACCAGTTCCCACCCACCTAGTCACCACCTAGTCCGCCCGCGTGTGGGTGAACTGCTCTTCGCCCACACGAGACTCGTACGTTGCTAGATGCAACTGCAGTTGCGCGTACGTGGCAACCAGGTAAACACACATGGCACATATGATTAACCATACATGACAATTATGATTGGATCACACATGGCAACCAGGTAAACACATATGGCAACTATGATTAACCATATATAGCAACTATGGTTGGACCATACGTGGCAATTAGGTAAACACACATGGCAACTATTGTTTAACCACATGTGGCAAGTAGTTAATCACACACGGCAACTATGGTTTGATTGCACACGGCAACTACCATAAATTAGACATGACAACTATAGTTAACCATAACAGAGAGAGTTGACAAGCTTTTACAACTACATTCGCCATCCCGGATAACTAAAGTTGCCATCCCCGGAGTAACTAAAGCGTCATCCCGCGGGTAACTAACGTAGCTGCATCAGAACATGTGGGCATATTTGTTTCATGCCACACGCGCAGAGTGGAGATGAGTAGTACTTGTTGGGCGTGTGGCACGAAGTAGCTGCGTCCACATATGTGGACAGTTCTAATGTTCGCCCACACATGACCCGTGTGGGCTGTCTCCTACTTACGCCACACATGATATGTGGGCGGATGTCTAATATGCCACACGTGTGGTGAATATCAGGACCCTATTTAAATACTTTTTACGAACCTGAATCCTTGAGTTATTGACGTAGCTAGTCTCTCCTTCCCCTTTGGCCATGTGGAAGTCACTTTCCATGTTCATGGCTATGATTGAATCGATCTTTGTTGCCTAATTTCTGATGTAGCACTCGCCCTTGAGGAACTATATATAGGGAAAGGATTGCCCAAGAAGTGTGACTTGTTTCTCTCGATCCAAAGGGTTTATGAAATTAAAAAACAAGCAGCAAGACATGCCAAATAGTTAGGTGCCACACAAAATGAGTGGCCCTCGATCCACCTTTATGAGAAGCAACCTAAGTAGGGGACTTCTGGCAACCTAGGAGAAAGAGAAATTGTAAGCAATCAAATATACTTATAAGAAGTCTGGCTTTGTACATCATGTGATGCAGAAGCAGGGGTAATCCCTTTTTCAAAGAAAAAAAAGACTAGTCATTAAGACAGAGAAATAAGAAACAACAATAACAATAATAATAACCATAACCATCAATAGGGAGATACTGCTCATTTAAAAATAAATAAAATGATTGCACTATCACAACATTTATTCGTAAAAATTTCTATTGAAAACAGTTGATTTTTATACTGATTCAAATTGTCATTGTTCTCAAATTAAAGTTACAATGTTTTTAAATATTATAGTACTTGAAACATTTACAAATATAAAAATAATAAAATATTCTCAAAGTTTAGTGTATTAACAAAATTCAAAAAACAAGGTAAATGAAGAATTTTTTCATTGGATTTTCTCCCTCAATTGCAAAGATTACAGATCAGCATAGGTACGGACCACAGCCCAGAGATTTTGCTCGATTACTCAAAATATTTACAAATTCCATATTGAATATTATTTTGAATTAACATACTTAAGGATATAGAGAGAAATCAACAAAAAAGCATGAATGTGATCTGGATATTCAAAAAATTGTAAATAAATTTTTGTTTTTATCAAGGGGATATGCGAAAAAAAAACAAGCAGTAAGATGTGTGAATCTGAATCTGTTTGGTAACACGTACGAACTTCTGTAGCAAGGCCCCTACTCGGGCTTCCAAATCAGTTTTGGGGCTGGAGGCAAAATACTACGCCAGCACGGCCCTAACAAGCACCCAAAATAGGGAGGCCTCATAAATACTCTCGCACGCTCTAAGAATACTACCCACAACCCTTATCATCACGTACAAAGAGCGGGAGAAAAATTTCGCTCTGCACCTCTACACCCTCGGGCCTCCCACCAGCCGAAACTCCTGATGCCAACGGCATCTGGCCTCGCATGGTTATGTTTTGCTTCTCCCCCAACCTCCACTGAACTCCGACGCCCGCCACCGGTCACTTCATTCGCTTGCACGCCGCAAGTCATTACACCCAATGTCGCCCGCGGTGGCCCCAACTAGCACCGATGCCATCCTCCCTCCCTTCAATTATTAAGAGGAGCTGTAGAGATAAAATCAAGTAGTAAGCGGATGAAATGTATATAGATGTTTGATGGTAGATAAAACGCGTCCTTCAATTTTTGGCCAAATAGGGATTTATATAAAGTAAATATCTAGAGTATCTCGTTGTAGTGGTTGCTGAATTTTACGCATCCGGATCTGAGCCACGGGACGAGAACAAATTGTATTGGATTTCTCACATCGGCGGGGAGCACTTGGGCAACTAACTTGTGGGGGTATTGACATCCCAAATTCATCATTTACATTAGAAATTTCCTTATAAATTAAAAGCATATGTGTATTGGATCCGCTCTTCTGTTAGCATGAACACATGAATGAGCTTCTTCTCATTCTTCCTAAACAGAAACCCCCACCCTCACCTTTCTTAAGACTATCAAACCTTCTCAAATTAGGTCTATAGTAGAAGCTTTGAGGTAGACACCCGTATAAAATCTTTCACTCATTGAAAAGTGAAAACCCGTGACAGTATCATACTGAAGACGGATGGGACGGGAAGAAGTGGCATTTAGAAGCGTTGCCGACTTTACACATTCAGATTTCAACATAACAAAGCTTCCACTGTCTTTCCGCAGTTAGCTAGGCGCACAACTTGCCATTGATAATGATCCTACCACGGTGCTGCAAATTCGCAAGCTAATCCTAAGAAATCTATGTTGTCCATTGGATTCCTCCGGAGATATTCCGTTAGGATTGAAGAATCGCAGCAATTCTTCCCGATTCTTGATGACGTGGCTGTATTCTCTCCAGTCACACTTACGGTATAGAACTCGTTGTGCCGTTATCACAGATACAGAGGGACCCAGACTTGTCGTATGGGGCAGAAAAAGACACACGGTACGTACGACCACATTACATCGTCGTACTGTATGATGTTGACCTTTGGAGCTAGACCACGACCCGCCATCCCGAGCTCATCTCACTGAGAGAGAGAGAGAGAGGTGAAATCGCGCACATGCTTCTCATGCGCTTGGCAGGTGCCGCTGAACGGATGTAACCCACACGTTTTGCGGCTCCTGGATGCCGTGCACAATCTGGTTCCCACGTTGGCCATGTACGTTTACGTGTCATCAGTGCAAAATACTGGTGCGGGTTAAAACTGGCAAGTGGTTATGTACATTGGCACGTTTTTATGTGGTGGCGATGTATTCGGCACAGAGCTACATTTGGCAGCGACGGCCGATCTGGATTTATTTCAGGATTTTCGGCGATGCGCATTCGGTGGGAGGAGACGTTCTCGTCGACGACGAGGTGCCTACGGTGACTTCGTAAATTTCAAGATGATATGCTGGCTCAGTCTTTTGGAGGTGCTCATAGGGGTAGGGTGTGCGTGTATGCGTTTCATAGGGATGAGTGTATGCGTGTGTATATGAGCACTTGCATCTGTACTGTGTTTAAAAAAAAATCAGTGCAAAATAATGGTGGGGGTTAAAACTGGCAAGGGGTTATGTACATTGGCACGTTTTTATGTGGTGACGATGTATTCGACACAGAGCTACATTTGGCAGCGACGGCCGACCTAACCCAACCAGCTAGGGAGTCCAACAAATCAAGTTCGATCGATCCTGGCCCTAGATCAGTTTTCCATTTCGTCCATTCAGAGTTTCAGACCCTGCCGACAGGAGGAGTGAGGTCGAAAGCCAAGGAAAGGTCTTCGCTACCACTCCCTCCAGTGTAGTAGCGTCAAAAATGTTTTGAACTTTTGTAACCTGAATGACCTCGGTTTTGAGGGTAATATTTTTACATGGCGCAAAAATAATTATCGTGTTGATGGTTATATTCGGGAGCGCCTTGATAGGGTTGTGGCTAACCCCCAATGGTGCATGTGTTTCCCAGGCTACAAGGTCTTGAATGGATGCCCTGAACATTCAGATCACCGCCCTGTAATATTATCGGTGCATGGTGCAAGCAGGAGGGTGCGGCCTCGTCCAAATAATATGAATAAACGTTTTGAAGCTCGGTGGCTGCTTGAGGAGGAGTGTGAATTTGTGGTTAACTCGGCGTGGCAGCAGGCGGTGCAGAGAGGAGAAGAAAGGTTAGTGGACCTGATCCGCTCGGTCTCTAAAGATTTACTTGTGTGGAGTAGGGATGTTCTCGGCGACCTACAGAAGCGCATCAAAACTGTCCGCACCGAGTTGGAAGAATGCCGTAGAGGAAATATGACAGCGGCTGGGGTCAAGCGAGAACAAGTGCTTCGGTATAAACTTGAGAGGCTTGAAGAGCAACTGGATGTCTTCTGGAGACAAAGGGCCCATGCACACTGGCTGAAGAAGGGGGATCGCAATACCAAGTACTTTCTTAGTTTTGTTTCAGAACGCAAGAGAAGAAAAGAAGAAACAAGATCCAAAAACTTAAGGGAGATGATGGTGTGGAGGTGGAAGGGGAGGGGGGGCTGCAGACCCTTGTAACTAATTATTTCACATCCTTGTTTACGCCTTTGGCAGGTAACGATTCTAGGCGTGTTTTGCAGTGTGTGGAACCAAGAGTTACAATGCAAATGAATGAGTACCTGGTGGCTGATTACAGTGCTGAAGAAGTTAAACGTGCACTCCATGATATGGGTGATCTCAAAACGCCGGGGCAGATGGTATGCCTGCCATCTTCTACAAGAGATTTTGGGGTACAGTTGGTGATACCGTGGTGCAAGAAGTTCTACACGTGTTGCGTGGCGGCAGTATACCCGAGGGATGGAATGAAACAGTTGTGGTGCTCATCCCAAAGGTTCGGAACCCTGATCGGATTAAAGATCTTCGCCCTATTAGCCTTTGCAACGTGGTGTATAAACTTGTGTCAAAGGTCATTGCCAACAGACTCAAACTATTCTTGGAGAACTAATTTCGGCAAACCAGAGTGCGTTTGTACCGGGGAGATTGATATCGGACAACACAATTCTCGCCTATGAGATGTCACACTTTATGAGAAGGAAGAGATCGGGCAAGGATGTGTACATGGCTCTCAAGCTTGACATGAGCAAGGCATATGACCGTGTGGAGTGGCATTTTTTTGAAGGAATGCTGCGGCAATTGGGTTTTATTGAGAGCTTTGTGCAGCTAGTTATGAAGTGTGTGACCACTGTCTCATATCGATTCCGGATTAATGGAGATGTGACTGATGTGGTGATCCCAGGCCGCGGACTAAGACAGGGTGATCCGATCTCACCGTATCTGTTCCTTCTATGCGCAGAAGGTTTCTCAGCTCTGTTGAACAAAGCGGAAAGAGATGGTCAAATAAATGGCATTAAGCTAGCCCCTACTGCTCCGAGAGTTAATCATCTACTCTTCGCTGATGACTCCCTGCTACTGCTGGAAGCCAATGAGAGAGGTGTGCAAACGGTGAAGTCCATCTTGCAAATGTACGAAGAATGTTCTGGCCAAGTCATCAACAGGGAAAAATCTTCTGTGATGTTCAGTTCCAACACGAAGCGTAGCACTAGGAATCTGTTCCTTCAAGTCCTGGAGTTGGGAACTGAAGCAACGGGTGGGAAGTACTTGGGCTTACCGACTTACATTGGCCGATCCAGAAAAAACTGCTTTGCATACATCAGAGACAAAATTGTAAGCAAGCTCCAAGGGGGTATTGAAAGATGTCTCTCCATGGCGGGCAAGGAGATTTTTGTGAAGGCTATTGTGCAGGCTATCCCCACATATGCTATGGCATGCTTTGATCTGACAAAAACTCTCTGCGATGATATTAGCCAGTTGATATGCCGGTACTGGTGGGCTCAGCATGGGCAGGATAAGAAAATGCATTGGGTAAGTTGGGAGAAAATGAAGTTGCCGAAAAAAGAGGGCGGTTTGGGCTTCCGGGACTTATATTCCTTTAATCTGGCGATGCTTGCACGTCAAGGCTGGCGTTTAATCCAGGCACCAGATTCTCTTTGTGCCCATGTCTTGCGAGCGAAGTATTTTCCAAATGGCGATTTGTTGGCTGCTGAACCAGTGAATGGCATGAGCTATGTGTGGAGGAGTATTTTGAAAGGACTTGATGTTTTGAAAGAGGGGCTTATCTGGAGAATTGGCAATGGGGAAAACGTGCGAATTTGGCAGGACCCTTGGATGCCTAGGGGAGTGACACGCCGTCCGGCTTCCTTCCAGGGTCAATGCCTCCTCTCTAAGGTCTCTGAATTGATAGATCCAGCCACGGGATCTTGGGACCATGATTTAGTCAGGCAAAGTTTCCATCCGGATGATGTTGACATAATTCTGAGCATTCCCATTTGTGACCAGTCCGAAGATTTTCTGGCTTGGCACTATGACACTAAAGGCCTGTTCTCGGTTAAGTCCGCATACAAGGTTCATGTTGATATGTTAAAACGGGAGGAAACTAACCTAGTTGGTCAGGCCTCTTATCCGGAACCTCAGCAACAAGCAGTTTTCACTAATATCTGGAAAGTGCAGTGCCCGCCAAAAGTCCATCACTTTCTTTGGAGACTTGCACACAACAGTCACCCAATGTATATGAATATTAATCGGCGTGGTGTGGAGCTGGACACAAGATGTGTTGTGTGTGGTAAGTTCTTTGAGGATGGAGGCCATCTTTTTCTGAAGTGCAAACATGTTAAGCAGCGGTGGAGAGCTTTGCTGCTGGAGGAGGTTAGACTGAAGCTTCTTCAGTGCCAATCAGCAAAAGAGTTACTCCAGCAGATCTTTACTTTGCCGGAGGAGACCAAGCTTTTAACTGTTGCCCTGCTTTGGTGTTGGTGGAATGAACGGAACAGAGGAAATCATGGTGAACGCCGTCTCTCTGTAGACGAGTTTCAGTTTACCATCCGGCGTCACTGTGATGAATGGAAGAAGTTCCTGAAACCGAAAAGAAATGATGCCCCGCCGGCTCAGCCAAAACGCTGGGAATGCCCACCGGAAAACTTTGTGAAGATCAATGTTGATGCCTCCTTCGATGAGCGCCACAGGACTGGTGGCTGGGGTGTGGTTTGCCGTGATTCATCGTCCACTACCTTATTCGCCGCTGCTGGGCCATGTTCTGAGCTTGCTGATGCTTTGCATGCAGAAACGGAAGCCTTGCAAAAAGCAGTTGAAACTGCTGATCGGTTGGGAGTAGGGCGAGTCATCTTTGAGACCGATTGCTTGGTTCTAAAACAGGCCTTGAACTCTGATAAGTATGACCATGCGCCTTTGGGTATTTTATTCTGTGATCTCAAGTTCAAGCTGCGTACTCTTTTTATTCAGGCCAGTGTAGTCCATGTACTCAGAGATGGTAACAAGCCAGCGCATGTGTTGGCTGAGTTGGGTTCAGGTTTAGTTAGTGGTGATCACGTTGTGTGGTTCGCGGATTACCCTGCTGCTGTAACCCATGCTTTGACTGGCGATTTAGCCATGTCCTAATGGAATACGAGTGTTCCATTGTCAAAAAAAAAATGTTCTTATTTATATTATGAGACAAAGGGAGACTAGCCATGGCCGCAGGGTCAGTCGGGGGCCGTAGATGACAATGCCACTGCCGATGCTTATCCGGGACCGTGAAGATAGCGCTGGCAGCACCTCTGTCCTCTGGCCCCCGATCGAGCAACCCCACCATGTCCGTTTGGCTTGCCCCCGATCGAGCAACCCCATCAAAATCTTTGTTTCACACTCGCATAGTCTTTCCTTTGTGTAAAAAGATTCGTCTGAAAAACTTCCATTCCAAAAGAAAAATCATTCCTTTGTGTAAAAACATTCGTCTGAAGAACTTCCATTCCAAAAGAAAAATCATTTTAAAAGCTCATCACAAAGTTTTGCATAGCGCTGTTAAACTCTACGTTTTGCAGTTCACTATGCAGCTAAGGAAGGAACAACGATGATAATGTACTGCTACTGAGAAGATGAAACATATCCACTCATATCATGTGAACATCTTACATCGGTGGATCGATATTCAAGTTCGCCCGTGTTCATTTGAAAGGTACACACATCGCACAGTTCACTAACTCACACCGGCCATTCGGAAGTCTACCTTCAGTCCGATTTCATCTTCACCAGAACTTCGGTTGGACCCAGTGCTCCCTTTCCGCATACAAAAGTTTTCAACTCAACCAAAAGATACAAAGATTCGCCTGTGGGTGACCACACAGCGGCGACGGTGGAAAAGGGCAAGGGCAAAATTTCATCACAAGGGCAGCACCTCGCTCAAAGGTTGAAGATCTGAGCTGGCCAGCTGCGCTTCCGGCCATCTGAGCTGATTCCCGTGGTTTCGATTGATATGTCTATGCTGCGGTGCTCGGAGGCCCTCACGATGCTGATGCGGGATCTGATCGTGGTAGCTGGGCACTCCGCTGAGCCAACTGATGCAGACGAGCCAACGACTGATTTCTCATTTGTAATCGATATGGGCTCTTCAAAGGTGAAGATTGTTTGCGACCAGTGGGTCGGTGTGGAGAAAGGAGAGGTGGAGAGGACCACGGGCTTGTCCTTGCAGAATCTGTTGGTGAAGCCGGTGTCAAACCACAAGACAATGCCATAGCACCACGTTACTCCTGGAACAGCCTGATCACTTTCAGGAAGCCTTAGCTCCAAGCTCGCAGTGAAATCCATTTCGCTTTCCTTCATAGTTGCCAGATCAAAATACTGCATATAGAAGAAGGAAACCAAGATGTTAGATTACAAATACCTGCATTGTTAGGACATCTGAGCACAGTGGATCAAATATTGTAAATACTGATTCTTTGGTACATTTATTTTTATCAGGAGCCTTTGAGTACATTGACTCCGTGTATTACACTTAGTGGTGAAATATAGAATTTATATCCATAAGTCTATCAAAAACTAACTTCTTTAGCTCCATATATAGCAATCAACTTCAGCAAAAATTGAGGAAGATTGAAAAGTGAAATAAGTATTCAGAGTTCGTAGGACTTACATGGAGTACAGCAGTATCTGTCACAATATCCTTAGAATCAAGTATATCAACTACAGGAAATCGAGCTGAACTCCCTGTTACTTCTTTGCCAATACATGACATATCAAAGCCATACACATTTTCCCAAAATGGCAAGCTAGTTCCACCCCTCCTAAAACCAGCACCAAGCTATGGAACAGAAGAAAAAAGTTATCAACTGCAGAAACCGGAGACAAACAGTATAGGCAAGCATTGCTACAAACTTACAATTGTTGCAGTATCCGGGAGAATAGCACCACCAGGTTTTAGGAAATGATCGCGTGCATATATGACTGAACTGAGCATGGATTCATACAATAGGCAATATCCCATCCACTCACTTACTAACACATCAAAGCCATTCTGTGGAACCACTATTTTATGGTTTAGCTCTTCAGCCTTGGTATGCACAACACTTATCACTTGACCACCTTTTTGTTCTGTATTCGCATTCTCATCATATAATAAACCATTATTTTTTGCCACCTGCATTTGTTCTATAAGTGTGAGACAGAAACCATGGTACAAAGAGACAAGAAGTTTGGCATTATGATCGGTAAAAGCATACTTGTGTAGCCACAGAAGACATCTTTGCACTCCCATCAACCGCAACAACTCTAGATGCACCAGCCTTCGCTGCAAAAAGACTATGAGAAGAATCTGTCAACAACAGCCCAAAAGGCACGGGCAGAATGACAATTCACTATTAAGAATATTGATATCAGTTAAAGGCCAGCCTTGCACTTTGATGATATGAGCACTAGACCACATGCAATCAGTGTGAATCGAATATTGCATTTAGATATTTTAAACCAAGTCAGAACTCTGACTAACAAGCTATTGAGCACACTGGACCTAATCAAGGGATTATTATTATTTATTTATTGCAAAAGAAGGGATTATTTTATTTTACTTGTTCAAGTCGTAATTATTACCAGTGTTTTTCTTTCTCAGTAGTGATAGTTTATTTGTGGTGTGCCTGAGCTGAACCCGAGACTGCCACCAAGCATCAGGCGTCATGGTAAGACAAAGTAAACCACGATTGCAAAAGCATTTCACATCCTACATTACATACCTTAAAATTCCTGTACCACAACCAACATCCAGTACAGTTGCTCCATTCATGAGGCTAGGATTGTCCAAAAGGGCATCTCTGTAAGCGTCTGTTCTTACCTGAAAAGGTTGGGCATAGTGGGAGAGTTAGCTGATCTTGTGGATCATGATAGCCCATATGTGAAATCAAAGCAACACACATATGTTGAAGGAATCTATTAATCACATATGGCAAGAGTTTACGTACTTTGTCGCCCAGCATCTCTCTATGAATGCCAAATGAACTATAAGACCCAAAGTAGTTATCATCCACTTTTTTAATTTCCTTGGCAGTAACACTAGCACGTGTAATCTTCAGCTGCCTATCAGTCTGTTCCTCTGAAAGAGGCCCACTGTTATATCCACCATTACTTTCAGTAGTAACTGCTTTCTCAAACCTAGCACTGATATCAGAACAATCATCGATAATGGTGTTTAGACCATTCCCCTGTAGTTCACCTGACCTCCCATGGCCCGCTGAACACTCCCCTGTTTCCACTGGCATTCCACAGTCCTTGTCCTCTTCATCATCAAATATGGACAAACTGTGCAGCAGGGAGTCATCTTCCATGAACGGTTTCAAGTACGAGTCCTCCGCCCATGGAACCTTCCCCTCAAGTTGGGAAATCTCTGTGCAGCTCCAACACTTGTTCTCTGCAACCTACATATCAAAGAAACCATAAGTCATGGGATGCAGCAAACAAGCACAAAATTCACTAAAAATTACTATCGATGCAACCTACATATCAATCATAAGACCCATAAGTCATGGAATGCAGCAAACAAGCACAAAATTCACCAAAATTGCTATCTAAGTCAACCATGAAATGGAACTAGTGGATTGGTTCCAGACACTGGTAACCTCATACGACCACAAAAGTTTAGCACAGCAATTCGTACTGTTCGTATTCGATTGCAAACCGAGCTGAGAAGCTCAGCGCGGCCATGGAAGCAAAGTGGGGGAGGAGGCGCACCTTGGACCGAACAAAATTGATAAGCTTGATGCATCCGTAGAAATCCAGCCCGAGCTCCCTCACGACCTTGTGGAAATCGAAGCGGTGCTCGGAGCCGCAGTGCGCGAAGAGGGAGCTGTCGGAGTCGAACCGCGCGCTGCAGAACAGGCAGAGGAGGCCGCCGCCCCCGCCCGCCGCGTCGTCGCCGTCCGACTCCCAGTCGTCCCACTCCTCCTCCCCCTCCTCCTCCTCCTCCTCCTCCTCCTCATCCTCGTCGTCCTCGTAGTCGTCGCCGTCGTCCCGGGGCAGCTCTTGCTTGGGAGGGAGCTCGCGTGCCTGGGTCGCCATGGCCAAATTGCTTCTTGGTGGAGGGGGCGAGCAGCGGCGAGCGGCTCGGTTAAACCCTAGACGAAGCTTAAGCCCTGGACGAATGAGGCTAGTGATTGGGCCGGGCCGGGCCGTGATATCCGAAAGAGAGAGGCTGCAAGGTGGGCCCGGCCCATAAGGCGTAGAGAAGACCCGAGTATCCCCGGTCTCCACCAACCCGCCCTTCGTCTCGCCCCCTTCCTCTCGCCGTCGGCGCCGCCGCCATCCACCGGAGACAGCCGTCCGCCGCTACCCGGCCCAGGTAAGATCTCCTCTCATCTCCTCTTTCCCCCCTCCTCACCGTCGCGCTTGTAAGAACATAGCGTCGAGGTGAGGAACGGCACTGATAGAGGGCAGAATCGTAGGTGTACTCTCCTGTGCATGACTGCGTTGGTTCGGCTCGCCGGGAGAGCAGCTTCTTGGAGCAGGTGAGGCTCCAAGACGGACGTCCCCCTCGACCAAAGTCCGCGTGCATACAACCTTGAGCTCACTGTGCGTGCGATCTTCCTCGCAGGGGCGCCGGCATCGCGGCTCCGCGTGGCCTCGGCTTGCTCCCGCAGCGCAGGGCCGCGTTCCAGGGTGCGAGGATGGAGAATGGCGGCGGAAAGGGCGGCCGCGGCGCGCTCATAGTCCTGGAAGGGCTGGACAGGAGCGGCAAGTCGTCGCAGTGCGCTCGGCTGCTGTCCTTTCTTGAAGGGAAGGGCTGCGCAACCGAAGGGTGGCGCTTCCCGGACAGAGACACCAGCGTCGGGAAGATGATCTCCGCGTACCTTGCCAACGAGTCGCAGCTCGATGACCGGACCATCCATTTGCTCTTCAGCGCAAACCGCTGGGAGAAAAGGTTTGTTCGTTTTGTGAAAATCTCAATGTGTACAGTCTGATAGTGATTCAGGTCAAAAAGAATTATTGGGTAGTAACTGCATGATCTGTAGTGATGCACACTATATGCAATAATTCAGATGTATGTATGGTCCTGAATATGGAACTGTTTGTTGGCTTTGTCATGTACAGAAGTTTGATGGAAAGCAAGCTACTTGGTGGGACTACACTCGTCGTTGACCGCTATTCTTATTCTGGAGTTGCATTTTCAGCTGCTAAAGGACTTGACATTGGGTGGTGCAAGGTCAGGCACATACCTGTTTAACAAGCTTGAGGTGTGCACCTTCTTATGTGTGAAATGCTGACAAGTATTGCCTATTTTATCTTGTTGCAGGCCCCTGAGGTTGGACTGCTAGCCCCAGATCTTGTAATATATCTTGATGTACAACCCGAGGTACTCCATTGCTCCTAATTCTTCCTATGGATTCAAAGCAACTGATATTTAGGTTATGCATTGCTTGTAATGCTTATTTCATGCTTTTGTGCATTTGAATCGTTCAGTTCCCTCATAAGTCACACTGGGTGATTATGGCTACCATAGGCCCATGATCCTATCAAATAACCATATACAGATAAAACTCAGTGTTGGTGATGCACCTAAGATGTCCATCTATATTCAGTGTTGAAACAAACAATAAACGTCAATTGTATGTCATTCTGCTTAAGATAGGAAACATGAAAAATCTGTAGTTGAGCAAATTCTTTGCACACCCAGAATTTGTAGCGAAAAGTACCCTTCTCTGCAGTTGTTTACTTGGGTTATACGAATTTCATAACGGTAAATCTGAAATTACTGTTTCAGAAAGCGGCCGAAAGAGGAGGCTATGGGGGTGAAAGATACGAAAGAGTTGAGTTCCAAAAGAGAGTTGCTGAGCATTACCATTCACTCCGTGATTCGACATGGAAGGTAACTTATGCCACACAAAAATGTGCTGACATAGGGCCCTGTATTTGCTTTGCCACGTTTGCTCGCAACTCAGAGTCCATGTGAGGTATATAGTCAAGGAGGTGCAACTTGAAGTGAAGCAGTATACATGTCTACAATTTATGGAAGAACAAATTGAGGAACCCCGCCGTAGATTCTTTTGCAACCGTTTTTCATGTGAACCTCAATGGCTTACTGCATTTCTTTTTCTCTCATGAAGGTCGTCGATGGTTCCCTTCCCATGGAGACCGTGGAAGAACAGCTAAGAGAACTAGCCATGAATTGCATTTCAGAATGCCAAGACAAGCAACTTACCAATCTTCCCTGGTAGAGTTCCCACGATGAAATGCCAAACCACATAGGCACATCGGCAAGATCTCTCTTTAGTATGTGATTGACTGTTGCTCTGTTAGATCTCTGAAGTGTGTGATTGACTGTTGCTCCGTTAGATCTCTGAAGTGTGTGATGGACTGTTGCTCCGTTAGATATTTTAAGTGTGTGATGGACTGTTACTCGGGATGAGATTCAGGCACAGCATTTCTTTCCCCATTTATGTGTGTGTGATTGACTGTTACTCAGCATTCCTGATTGCTTTACCCATTTATGAACTCCAACACGTGCGTGCAGATGCTCAATACATCTACGAAGTGGCACTTTTTTCCACGGAGCTTATATAATGTTCTCCGGTCATGCCACAGTTTTACATTTATGTTTTATATGGAATCCTATATACCTAAGAGCATGGTTAATAATGCAGCCAACTGCTGGCTATAGGATGTTGTCATATCATCTATAGCCAACACATGTAGTCACTCATACAACAATGTTAGCTATAAAGTTGGCTATAAGATTAGTACTTTTTTCATCTTCTCTCTGTCTCTTTCTTCACATTTATTGCATCTGTCTTGGAGTACGCATATAGCCAAACTCTTACATGAGAGCCCACTTCCCTTGCCTTTTCATGTCTCTCTCCTCCACATACACAAAATTGTCATGTAAGCAGGCTATAAGCCCACTATTGTACTTGCTCTAAGTAGTTGATCCCTACTATTATTTATCTCAATATGCACATGTGTCACCTTATTAAAGGCCCACCTTAACATGCATGGTCATTATTGCACACATCTCGCCTCATCACCCATGCCACCTCATCAAAGAATCACTACACCATGTGTATGAAAAAGTTTTTCATTATATTATGCAACTTATGAAAATAACTATAAAATAATCAAATGCTAATATATAATATCTTTTTTTCATGGTAATATGTGTGTTATGACCGGCGTCACTTATAGCCGAAGGAGGTCCAATGGCGCGTCTAGTTAGGGGCTTGGCCCAACTTATCTTTATTTTTATTAGCTCGTTGAGGATTATATAAACTCTTGTAAGGCCATGTTTTGGAATCAAGCAATAAGTCATAACTATTGTCCGGCTCCCTTCAGGAGCCGGAACCCTAGCCGCCTCCTGCGCCATCTCCTCCTCCGCCGCGCGACCACGGCGCCGTCGCGCCGCCGCTCGCGCCCTGCTCCTCGCCACCCTCCCTTCCACCCCTACAACCTAAGAGCTAGACCTGCCAGGATCTCAGCTCCTATCAATCTGGTATCAGTTGTCTCGGGATCGGTCATGTCTACACCTCTGCCCACCGCCACCCTCCCGCCGCCGACCACCACCACGCCGCCGGCAACCTCCGTGGCTGGCGCGCCATCCCTATCGGGATCGATGTCCTTCGCCGCCTGGACGCCGCCGATCGCCACCCCCGCCGTCTTCACATCGGAGGAGATGTCGGCTGCCCTCCGCGATCTCACCCAGGCGGTCGCGGGCATCCGCACGTTCCTCGCGGGTCCCTATGGACCGCCGCCGCCGGTGCCCTTCGCCACCGCCGCGGCGCACCCCGGTGCCTCCACCATGCAGCAGCAGCAACAGTTGCAGCCGCCGCCGCCGACGACCGCAGCCCCGGGCATTCCGACGATGGCCCCGGGGGTGCCCATCCACCAGGTCCGGTTCCCCCCGTCGACGTCCCCGTTACCGGCCTGACTCGTCGGGTCCCTCGAGCCGGTCTACACGACGACCTCGGGCAGACCGTACGTGTCGCCACCGCCGGCGACGCTCCCGGCCATGCAGCTTGGTGGGTCTTTGGGCTCAGCCGGGCCCTCCGCTGTTGCCCGCCTACTCGGCCCCGTCGTCCTCGCTGCTTCGCGCCGACGAGGTGTACCCCTCCGTCGTCCACGGCCAGACTCCGCCGCGCTTCTCCAAGCTCGAGTTCGCCACCTACTACGGCACCGTGGACCCCCTGAATTGGCTCAATCAGTGCGACAAGTTTTTCAGGGGGCAACGCACGCTCGCGTCCGACCGCACCTGGATCGCTTCCTATCACCTCCGGGGCGCCGCACAGACGTGGTATTACGCCCTTGAGCAGGACGAGGGCGGCATGCCCCCATGGGAGCGTTTCCGCGAGCTTTGCCTCTTACGCTTCGGGCCACCTGTCGGTGCAACAAACCCCCAGGTGTGTTGCCCGGACTGTACACAGGCTCAAGAGCAAGGTTACGGCATTCAAGACAAGGCCAAGCAGAAGAGATAGCTCTTTGAGAAATCAAATGGCGGATCAAGAAGACCAAGACCAACCAAACAAGCAAGATATCACTAAGGAAAAACCTCCCTTGCCGAGCAGGCGAGCCTGGCGGGGTCGAGGTTACTCCAAAGACAAGCCTCAAGACTCCCCCGGCAGGCTTGCCGGGGACGCAGAAGGCGGATCACCCCGCCAAGGCTCCACCGCTCCACCTCACAGCAACGCAAGTCACCTATCGGTGCGGTGTCGAGCCCCCAAGTGATTATGTGGCTGTTATTTGGTACGTGGCAGGCCATTTCTCAGGAAGATCTCATCCCTAAATGACACCCGTCCAGGAGACGTGTGCTACTTATTGAGCTTGGGTTGGTTTTTCCCTTGAAGAGCAAAGGGTGATGCAGCAAAGTAGAGTAAGTATTTCCCTCAGTTTTGAGAACCAAGGTATCAATCCAGTAGGAGACAACACGCAAGTCACCGAATACTTGCACAAACAAACACCAAACTTGCACCCAACGCGATAAGGGGTTGTCAATCCCTTCACGGTTACTTGCAAAAGTGAGATCTGATAAAGATAAATAAACGGTAAAGTAAATATTTTTGGTGTTTTTGTTTTATAGATTGGAAAGTAAAAGATTGCAAAATAGTAGATTGGAAAGTAGAAGATTGTATGATGGTAAATAGAACCGGGGGCCATAGGTTTCACTAGAGACTTCTCTCAAGATAGAAAATAATATGGTGGGTGAACAAATTACTGCCGAGCAATTAATAGAAAAGCGCAAAGTTATGACGATATCTAAGGTAATGATCATGAATATAGGCATCACGTCCGTGTCAAGTAGACCGAAACGATTCTGCATTTACTACTATTACTCCACACATCGATCGACTCCTGCTTGCATCTAGAGTATTAAGTTCATGAAGAACAGAGTAACGCATTAAGAAAGATGACATGATGTAGAGGAATTAACTCAAGCAATATGATGAAAACCCCATCTTTTTATCCTCGATGGCAACAATACAATGCGTGCCTTGCTGCCCCTACTGTCACTGGGAAAGGACACCGCAAGATTGAACCCAAAGCTAAGCACTTCTCCCATTGCAAGAAAAACCAATCTAGTTGGCCAAACCAAATCGATAGTTCGAAGAGACTTGCAAAGGTATCAAATCATGCATAAAAGAATTTAGAGAAGATTCAAATAATATTCATAGATAAGCTGATCATAAATCCACAATTAATCGGATCTCGGCAAACACACCGCAAAAAAGTATTACATGGAATAGATCTCCAAGAACATCGAGGAGAACGTGGTATTGAGAATCAAAGAGAGAGAAGAAGCCATCTAGCTACTAGCTATGGACCCGTAGGTCTGAGGTAAACTACTCACGCTTCATCGGAAGGGCAATGGTGTTGATGTAGAAGCCCTCCGTGATCGAATCCCCCTACGGCAGGACGCCGGAAAAGGCCCCTAGATAGGATCTCACGGGTACAGAAGGTTGCGGCGGTGGAAAAGCCTTTCCGTGGATGCCTCTGGTGGTTTGGGCACATAAGAGTATATATAGGCAAAAGAATTAGGTCAGGAGACGCACGAGGGGCCCACAAGGGTGGGGGGCGCGCCCTACCCCCCTGGGCACGCCCTCCGTCCTTGTGGCCGCCTCGTGGCTTCTCTGACTTACACTCCAAGTCCTCTGGTTTCCTTTTGGTCCAAGAAAGATCATCGCGAAAGTTTTATTCCGTTTGGTATTCCTTTTCTGCGAAACTCAAAAACAGGGAAAAAACAGGAACTGGCACTGGGCTCTAGGTTAATAGGTTAGTCCCAAAAATAATATAAAATAGCATATTAATGCATATAAAACATCTAAAACAGATAATATAATAGCATGGAACAATGAAAAATTATAGATACGTTGGAGACGTATCAAGCATCCCCAAGCTTAATTCCTGCTCGTCCTCGAGTAGGTAAATGATAAAAACAGAATTTTTGATGTGGAATGCTACCTAACATATTTATTCATGTAATTCCTTTATTGTGGCATGAATGTTCAGATCCGTATGATTCAAAACAAAAGTTTAATATTGACATAAAAACAATAATACTTCAAGCATACTAACAAGATAATTATGTCTTCTCAAAATAACATGGCCAAAGAAAGCTTATCCCTACAAAATCATATAGTCTGGCTATGCTCCATCTTGATCACACAAAATACTCAAATCATGCACAACCCCGGTTTTAGCCAAGCAATTGTTTCGTACTTTAGTATTCTCAAACTTTTTCAACTTTCACGCAATACATGAGCGTGAGCCATGGACATAGCACTATAGGTGGAATAGAAGGTGGTTGTGGAGAAGACAAAAAGAGGGAGATAGTCTCACATCAACTAGGTGTATCAACGGTCTATGGAGATGCCCATCAATAGATATCAATGTGAGTGAGTAGGTATTGCCATGCAACGGATGCACTAGAGCTATAAGTTTATGAAAGCTCAAAAGAAAACTAAGTGGGTGTGCATCCAACTTGCTTGCTCATGAAGACCTAGGGCAATTTGAGGAAGCCCATCGTTGGAATATACAAGCCAAGTTCTATAATGAAAAATTCCCACTAGTATATGAAAGTGACAACATAGGAGACTCTCTATCATGAAGATCATGGTGCTACTTTGAAGCACAAGTATGAAAAAAGGATAGTAACATTGCCCCTTCTGTCTTTTTCTCTCATTTTTTTTCTTTTTTTTCTTTTCTCTTTTTTCTTCTTTTCTCCCCTTTTTTTTCTTTCTTTTCTCTTTTTTTTCTCACATGGGACAATGCTCTAATAATGAAAATCATCATACTTCTATTTACTTACAACTCAAAAAATACAACTCGATACTAGAACAAAATATGACTCTATATGAATGCCTCCGGCGGTGTACCGAGATGTGCAATGAATCAAGAGTGACATGTATGAAAGAATTATGAACGGTGGCTCTGCCACAAATACGATGTCAACTACATGATCATGCAAAGCAATATGACAATGATGATGCGTGTCATAATAAACGGAACGGTGGAAAGTTGCATGGCAATATATCTCAGAATGGCTATGGAAATGCCATAATAGGTAGGTATGGTGGCTGTTTTGAGGAAGGTATATGGTGGGTTTATGGTACCGGCGAAAATTGCGCGGCACTAGAGAGGCTAGCAAAGGTGGAAGGGTGAGAGTGCGTATAATCCATGGACTCAACATTAGTCATAAAGAACTCACATACTTATTGCAAAAATCTATTAGTCATCGAAACAAAGTACTAGGCGCATGCTCCTAGGGGAAGGGTTGGTAGGAGTTAACCATCGCGCGATCCTGGCCTCCACACAAAGGATGACAATCAAAAAATATCTCATGCTCTGACTTCGTTACATAACGGTTCACCATGCGTGCATGCTACGGGACTCACAAACCTTAACACAAGTATTTCTAAAATTCACAACTACTCACTAGCATGACTCTAATATCACCATCTTCATATCTCAAAACAATCATAAGGAATCAAACTTCTCATAGTATTCAATGCACTTTATATGAAGGTTTTTATTATATCCCTCTTGGATGCCTATCATATTAGAACTAAATTTATAACCAAAGCAAATTACCATGCTGTTTTAAAGACTCTCAAAATAATATAAGTGAAGCATGAGAGTTCATCAACTTCTATAAAATAAAGCCACCGCCGTGCTCTAAAAAGATGTAAGAGAAGCACTAGAGCAAAATTGCCTAGCTCAAAAGATATAAGTGAAGCACAAAGAGTATTCTAATAAATCACGATTCATGCGTGTCTCTCTCAAAAGGTGTGTACAGCAAGGATGATTGTGGCAAACTAAAAAGTAAAGACTCAAATCATACAAGACGCTCCAAGCAAAACACATATCATGTGGTGAATAAAAATATAGCCTCACCTCAAGTAAAGTTACCGATAGACGAAGACGAAAGAGGGGATGCCTTCCGGGGCATCCCCAAGCTTAGGCTCTTGGTTGTCCTTGAATATTACCTTGGGGTGCCTTGGGCATCCTCAAGCATAGGCTCTTGCCACTCCTTATTCCATAGTCCATCAAATCCTTACCCAAAACTTGAAAACTTCACAACACAAAACTCAACAGAAAATCTCATAAGCTCCGTTAGTATAAGAAAATAAATCACCACTTTTGGTACTGTTGTGAACTCATTATTTATTTATATTGGTGTAATATCTACTGTATTCCAACTTTTCCATGGTTCCATAACCCCCCCCCCCCCCCCCCACCCCCCCCCCCCCGATATTACCCATAGATTCATCAAAATAAGCAAACAACACATAGAAAACAGAATCTGTCAAAAACAGAACAGTCTGTAGCAATCTGGAAATCTCGAATACTTCTGTACCTCCAAAAATTCTGAAAAATTAGGAAGACCTAAGAAATTTGTTTATTAATCTTCTGCAAAAAGAATCAACTCAAAATCACTCTTCTGTGAATTATAAAAATTATTTTCCTGGGCGCAAAAGTTTCTGTTTTTTAGCAAGATCAAATCAACTATCACCGTAAGCCATCCCAAAGGTCTTACTTGGCACAAACACTAATTAAAACATAAAAACACATCTAACCAGAGGCTAGATGAATTATTTATTGAAAAACAGTAAGGAAAAATATTGGGAGCGCTTTTCTTTAAAGCCTTTTAGCTAGGCATTGATAAATTCAATGATGCTCACATAAAAGAGAAGAATTGAAGCACAAAGAGAGCATCATAAAACACGTGACAAACACATCTAAGTCTAACATACTTCCTATGCATAGGCATTTTATAAGCAAACAAATTATCAAGGCAAGCAAAAACTAGCATATGCCAGGAAGAAGAAAGAGACGATAGCAATCTCAACATGAAGAGAGGTAATTTAGTAACATAAAAATTTCTATAACCATATTTTCCTCTCTCATAATAATTACATGTAGGATCATAAGAAAATTCAACAATATAGCTATCACATAACATATTCTCAACACGATCCACATGCATGCGAAGTTGACACTCTTCCAAAATAGTGGGATTAACATTAGCTAAAGTCATGACCTCTCCAAACCCACTTTTATCAAAAAATTCATAAGATTGAATATTCTCCAAATATGTGGGATCTAAAGTTGGCACTCTTCCAAACCCACTTTCAATATTATTGCAAACATTATTATCAATCTCATATTCATCATGGGGCTTAAATAAAATTTCAAGATCATAAGCAGAATCACCCCAATCATGATCATTGCAACAAGTAGTAGACATAGCAAAATTAGCATCCCCAAGCTTAGGGTTTTGCATATCATTAACACAACTGACATTAATAGAATTTATAGTAGAACCATTGCAATCATGCTTTTCATCCAAGGAGCTATCATGAATCACTTCATAGATTTCTTCTTTTAACACTTCATCACAATTTTTAGATTCACGAATTTCAAGCAAAACTTCATAAAGATAATCTAGTGCACTCCAATCACTACAAATTGGTTCATCATAATTGGATCTCTTAAAAAGATTAGCAAGTGGATGAGGATCCATAAACTTTTAGCAAGCGAAGATGCGAGCAAAAAGAAAGCACATGGTAACACAAGCAAACAAAAGAACGAACGGAAAGAAGGGCGAATAAAAAGGCAAATCTTTTCGAAATTTGTTTTAGAAGTGGGGGAGAGGAAAATGAGAGGCAAATGGCTAATAATGTAATGCAAGAGATGAGAGTTTATGATGGGTACTTGGTATGTCTTGACTTGGTGTAGATCTCCCCGGCAATGGCGCCAGAAATTCTTCCTGCTACATCTTGAGCTTGCGTTGGTTTTTCCCTTGAAGAGGAAAGGGTGATGCAGCAAAGTAGAGTAAGTATTTCCCTCAGTTTTGAGAACCAAGGTATCAATCCAGTAGGAGACAACACGCAAGTCACCGAATACCTGCACAAACAAACACCAAACTTGCACCCAACACGATAAGGGGTTGTCGATCCCTTCACGGTTACTTGCAAAAGTGAGATCTGATAAAGATAAATAAACGGTAAAGTAAATATTTTTGGTATTTTTGTTTTATAGATTGGAAAGTAAAAGATTGCAAAATAGTAGATCGGAAACTCGTAGATTGGAAAATAGAAGATCGTATGATGGTAAATAGACCCAGGGGCCATAGGTTTCACTAGAGGCTTCTCTCAAGATAGAAAATAATACGGTGGGTGAACAAATTACTGCCGAGCAATTGATAGAAAAGCGCAAAGTTATGACGATATCTAAGGCAATGATCATGAATATAAGCATCACGTCCATGTCAAGTAGACCGAAACGATTCTGCATCTACTACTATTACTCCACACATCGACCGACTCCTGCCTGCATCTATTGTATTAAGTTCATTAAGAACAGAGTAACGCATTAAGAAAGATGACATGATGTAGAGGAATTAACTCAAGCAATATGATGAAAACCCCATCTTTTTATCCTCGATGGCAACAATACAATGCGTGCCTTGCTGCCCCTACTGTCACTGGGAAAGGACACCGCAAGATTGAACCCAAAGCTAAGCACTTCTCCCATTGCAAGAAAAACCAATCTAGTTGGCCAAACCAAATCGATAGTTCGAAGAGACTTGCAAAGATATCAAATCATGCATAAAAGAATTTAGAGAAGATTCAAATAATATTCATAGATAAGCTGATCATAAATCCACAATTCATCGGATCTCGGCAAACACACCGCAAAAAAGTATTACATCGAATAGATCTCCAAGAACATCGAGGAGAACGTGGTATTGAGAATCAAAGAGAGAGAAGAAGCAATCTAGCTACTAGCTATGGACCCGTAGGTCTGAGGTAAACTACTCACGCTTCATCGGAAGGGCAATGGTGTTGATGTAGAAGCCCTCCGTGATCGAATCCCCCTCCGGCAGGACACCGGAAAAGGCCCCTAGATGGGATCTCACGGGTACAGAAGGTTGCAACGGTGGAAAAGTCTTTTCGTGGATGCCTCTGGTGGTTTGGGAATATAAGAGTATATATAGGCGAAAGAATTAGGTCAGGAGACGCACGAGGGGCCCACAAGGGTGGGGGGCGCGCCCTACCCCCCTGGGCGCGCCCTCCGTCCTTGTGGCCACCTCGTGGCTTCTCTGACTTGCACTCCAAGTCCTCTAGTTTCCTTTTGGTCCAAGAAAGATCATCGCGAAAGTTTTATTCCGTTTGGACTCCGTTTGGTATTCCTTTTCTGTGAAACTCAAAAACAGGGAAAAAACAGGAACTGGCACTGGGCTCTAGGTTAATAGGTTAGTCCCAAAAATAATATAAAATAGCATATTAATGCATATAAAACATCCAAAACAGATAATATAAAAGCATGGAACAATAAAAAATTATAGATACGTTGGAGACATATCAACATGTCACGCAGACAGGCGAGAAAGTGGCTGCATGGCGCGGCAAGGCTTGACGGGCCACACCACGATGTGACACTAAGCGGCGCATTTAATGCACCTTGTCCTGTCTGCAAAGTTAGGTATGATACCAGTGTGGCTATCTAATCAATGCATAATGACTGTTTTGCCATTGTGATGACCCCTTGACCTATAAAAGGAGGGTCGTGGTAACCTTAGAAAGGATTCGGACCCTTGTACGCTCGTACGCGCGTAGCTGCTCTTGCCCCGAGGCGACCTTGCCGGGCTAGAGCGTTGCGTCTCCACCACGGTCCTTTCATCAATCCACCAAAGCAGGAGTAAGGTTTTACGCCTCGCGGCGGCCCGAACCTGGGTAAAAATGCCCGTGTCATCGTTGTTGTTCTGCTCTATGATTTCCGCTCTTTGTGCAATGTGCTCTTCCCCCTTGCCGAACCACAAGGGGCCGATGGCCCCATAGGTGGCCGTGTGATGCCACGACATCTTTGGCGCGCCAGGTAGGGGGAAGCGCTTGCGCAAACCCGAGAGTATAAGCAGTGCGTCATCTTCATCAGTATCGATTTCGTCGGCGGCCTTGTTGTTCGTGGCCCCCGACGCGCCAGCTCGAGGAGGAAGCGACATCGCTCCTTCGCCGCCTTTCCCAGTTTCCGTCATCTATCCCCGCTGCGGCCACAAGCGGCGGCGGAAACGAGGGACGGCGACGGCATGGCGACCCTGGACGGCTCGAGCAGCGCGGCCATTATGCGCGCCCCGTTCGTGAGGTGGTAAGGTACATGGTTTCTCCCTCCACCGCTTTCACCTGTCGACGATCGAGCCACCCTGGGTTTTAGCGTCGTCAACGTCGATGAGCCCACGTGAAACTCGGTTCAGCATTTGCCCTGCTAAGGGAGAATCCTGAGTATAGCGCCGGTGCAAATCCGTTGATTGATGCCCCGGTAAGCACGCTCCGGCAGGGTCGTCCGCGTCAGCGTGACCTTTGTGCCAACCGCCGTAAGATTGTCAAAAGTGTAAGTGGAAGGAGGGCAAAACCAGCCCAACCTTACGCCAAGTTCTACCACCCGCAAGAGATTTGCGGCCCCCTCCGGCCCTTGCCGAGGGTCCGATAGTGGCAAGCGAAGGGCCATCCGCCCAAGATATGCGAACGCGGCAAGCGACCGCAACCAAGAAGGGAGAAAAGCGTGAGCAAAAAGCTAAGTTAACGTGATTATTGCACTTTTATAGATCCAGAATTCGCATTTGCCTATCCCCCAAAAACCAATGTTCTTTCATATGGTCAAGCCTTTTGTGTGATGGCACCTTAACGGGTTTGCCTGTGCCCTCACTTTGTTCCGAGCCTGCTCACGGAGCGGGTGGCTGCATCAAGGGCTCCTAAAGGAAAAGCCTGCCGGGACGTACTTTTGCCAGCCAAACGCTAAGGACCCGTTCCTCGCAGCAATCGCGCCAGTATGCTACCGGCAGGCAGCCAAAACACATAAAAAGAAACTAACCATACGAACATCCATGGATAAAATGCAAGGGGGATAGCATGTGTTCGGAATTAATTAGTACACTGCTACTTCTTGAGCTTGCATTGGTTTTTCCCTTGAAGAGGAAAGGGTAATGCAGCAAAGTAGAGATAAGTATTTCCCTCAGTTAGAGAACCAAGGTATCACTCCAGTAGAAGACAACACACAAATCACCAATACCTGCACAAACAATCAAACACTTGCACCCAACGCGATAAAGGGGTTGTCAATCCCTTCACGGTCACTTGCAAATGTGAGATCTGATAGAGATAAATAAAACTAAACAAAAGATAAAGTAAATATTTTTAGGGTTTTTGGTTTATAGATCTGAAAATAAAAGATGGCAAAATAGTAGATCGGAAAGTAATATGATGAAAAATAGACCCGGGGGCCATAGGTTTCACTAGAGGCTTCTCTCAAGATAGCAAATAATACGGTGGGTGAATAAATTACTGTCGAGCAATTGATAGAAAAGCTCAAAGTTATGACGATATCCAAGGCAATGATTATGAAATATAGGCATCACGTCCGTGTCAAGTAGACCGACTCCTGCATGCATCTACTACTATTACTCCACACATCGACCGACTCCTGCCTGCATCTAGAATATTAAGTTCATGAAGAACAGAGTAACGCTTTAAGTAAGATGACATGATGTAGAGGAATAAACTCAAGCAATATGATGTAAACCCCATCTTTTTATCCTCGATGGCAACAATACAATACGTGCCTCGCTGCACCTACTGTCACTGGGAGAGGACACCGCAAGATTGAACCCAAAGCCAAGCACTTCTCCCATTGCAAGAAAAACCAATCTAGTTGGCCAAACCAAACCGATAGTTAGAAGAGAATTACAAGGATATCAAATCATGCATAAAATAATTCAGAGAAGATTCAAATAATATTCATAGATAAGTTGATCATAAATCCACAATTCATCGGATCTCGACAAACACACCGCAAAAGAAGATTACATCGGATAGATCTCCAAGAACATCAAGGAGAACATTGTATTGAGAATCAAAGAGAGAGAAGAAGCCATCTAGCTACTAGCTATGGACCCGTAGGTCTGAGGTAAACTACTCACGTTTCATCAGAAGGGCAATAGAGTTGATGTAGAAGCCCTCCGTGATCGAATCCCCCTCCGGCAGGATGCCGAAAAAGGCCCCAAGATGGGATCTCACGGGAACAGAAGGTTGTGGCGGTGGAAAAGTGTTTTCGTGGATGAGTCTGGTGGTTTGGGAATATATGTGAATATATAGGAGGAAGATCTAGGTCAGGGGGTCCCCGAGGGGCCCACAAGGCAGGGGGCACGCCCTCCCCCCTTGTGGCCGCCTCGTGGCTCTTCTGACTTGCACTCCAAGTCTCCTGGGTGTCTTCTGGTCCAAGAAAAATCATCGCGAAGGTTTTATTCCATTTGGTATTCCTTTCCCGCGAAGCTCAAAAACAAGGAAAAAACAGAAACTGGCACTGGGCTCTAGGTTAATAAGTTAGTCCCAAAAATAATATAAAATAGCATATTAATGCATATAAAACATCCAAAACAGATAGTATAATAGCATGGAACAATAAAAAATTATAGATACGCTGGAGACGTATCAAGCATCCCCAAGCTTAATTCCTGCTCGTCCTCGAGTAGGTAAATGATAAAAACAGAATTTTTTATGTGGAATGCTACCTAACATATTTATCCATGTAATTTTCTTTATTGTGGCATGAATGTTCAGATCCATAAGATTCAAACCAAAAGTTTAATATTGACATAAAAACAATAATACTTCAAGCATACTAACAAGGCAATTATGTCTTCTCAAAATAACATGGCCAAAGAAAGTTTATCCCTACAAAATCATATAGTCTGGCTATGCTCCATCTTCATCACAGAAAGTATTCAAATCATGCACAACCCCGATGACAAGCCAAGCAATTGTTTCATACTTTTGGTGTTCTCAAACTTTTTCAACTTTCACGCAATACATGAGCGTGAGCCATGGACATAGCATTATAAGTGGAATAGAATATGGTGGTTGTGGAGAAGACAAAAAGAGGGAGATAGTCTCACATCAACTAGGCATATTAACGGGCTATGGAGATGCCCATCAACAGATATCAATATGAGTGAGTAGGGATTGCCATGCAACGGATGCACTAGAGCTATAAGTTTATGAAAGCTCAAAAGAAAACTAAGTGGGTGTGCATCCAACTTGCTTGCTCATGAAGACCTAGGGCAATTTGAGGAAGCCCATCGTTGGAATATACAAGCCAAGTTCTATAATGAAAAATTCCCGCTAGCATATGAAAGTGACAACATAGGAGACTCTATATCATGGTGCTACTTTGAAGCACAAGTGTGGGAAAAAAAGGATAGTAACATTGCCCCTTCTCTCTTTTTCTCTTTTTTTTTGGCTTCTTTGGCCTCCCTTTTATTTATTTTCCTCACATGGGACAATGCTCTAATAATGAAGATCATCACACTCTTATTTACTTACAACTCGATAGTTAGAACAAAAATATGACTCTATATGAATGCCTCCGGCGGTGTACCGGGATGTGCAATGACTCAAGAGTGGCATGTATGAAAGAGTTATGACAGGTGGCTTTGCCACAAATACGATGTCAACTACATGATCATGCAAAGCAATATGACAATGATGGAACGTGTCATAATAAAACGGAACGATGGAAAGTTGCATGGCAATATATCTCGGAATGGCTATGGAAATGCCATAATAGGTAGGTATGGTGGCTGTTTTGAGGAAGGTATATGGTGGGTTTATGGTACCGGCGAAAGTTGCGTGGCACTAGAGAGGCTAGCAAAGGTGGAAGGGTGAGAGTGCGTATAATCCATGGACTCAACATTAGTCATAAAGAACTCACATACTTATTGCAAAAATCTATTAGTCATCAAAACAAAGTACTACGCACATGCTCCTAGGGGGATAGATTGGTAGGAAAATACCATCGCTCGTCCCCGACCGCCACTCATAAGGAAGACAATAAAAAAAATACCTCATGCTCCAACTTCGTTACATAACGGTTCACCATACGTGCATGCTACGGGAATCACAAACCTCAACACAAGTATTTCTCCAATTCACAATTACTCACTAGCATGACTCTAATATCACCATCTCTATATCTCAAAACAATCATAAGGAATCAAACTTCTCATAGTATTCAATGCACTTTATATGAAAGTTTTTATTATATCCCTCTTGGATGCCTATCATATTAGGACTAAATTCATAACCAAAGCAAATTACCACGCTATTTAGAGACTCTCAAAATAATATAAGTGAAGCATGAGAGTTCAATAATTTCTACAAAATAAGGCCACCGACGTGCTCTAAAAAGATATAAGTGAAGCACTAGAGCAAAATTGCCTAGCTCAAAAGATATAAGTGAAGCACATCGAGTATTCTAATAAATCACGATTCATGTGTGTCCCTCTTAAAAGGTGTGTACAGTAAGGATGATTGTGGCAAACTAAAAAACAAAGACTCAAATCATACAAGACGCTCCAAGCAAAACACATATCATGTGGTGAATAAAAATATAGCCTCGGGTAAAGTTACCGATAGACGAAGACGAAAGAGGGGATGCCTTCCGGGGCATCCCCAAGCTTAGGCTCTTGGTTGTCCTTGAATATTACCTTGGGGTGCCTTGGGCATCCCCAAGCTTAGGCTATTGCCACTCCTTATTCCATAGTCCATCAAATCCTTACCCAAAACTTGAAAACTTCACAACACAAAACTCAAGAGAAAACCTCATAAGCTCCGTTAGTATAAGAAAATAAATCACCACTTTTGGTACTGTTGTGAACTCATTCTTTATTTATATTAGTGTAATATCTACTGTATTCCAATTTCTCCATGGTTCATACCCCCCGATACTACCCATAGATTCATCAAAATAAGCAAACAACACATAGAAAACAGAGTCTGTCAAAAATAGAACAGTCTAAGAATATCTGAATTGTTATAATACTTGTGTAACTCCAAAAATTACGACAACAGAGGAAATTTGTATATAAATCTTGTGTAAAATATGCAGGGATTTTCCACTCTCCAGTGAATCTAAACAATTCTGTGACTGGACGCAAAAGTTTCTGTTTTTCAGTAAGATCAAATCAACTATCACCGTAAGCCATCCCAAAGGTCTTACTTGGCACAAACACTAATTAAAACACAAAAACACATCTAACCAGAGGCTAGATGAATTATTTATTCAAAAACAGAAAATAAAAATATTGGGTTGTCTCCCAACAAGCGCTTTTCTTTAAAGCCTTTTAGCTAGGCGTTGATAATTTTGATGATGCTCACATGAAAGATAGCAATTGAAACACGAAAAGAGCATCATGTAGCATGTGAAAAACAAGTTTAAGTCTAACATACTTCCTATGCATAGGCATTTTATAAGCAACTAAATTATCAAGACAAGCAAAAACTAGCATATGCAAGGAAAAAGAAAGAAACAATAGCAATCTCAACATAACAAGAGGTAATTTAGTAACAAGAAAGTTTCTACCACAATATTTTCCTCTCTCATAATAATCACATGTGGGATCATATTAAAATTCAACAATATAACAATCACATAAAATATTCTCTTCATGATCCACATGCATGCAAAGTTGACACTCTTCCAAAATAGTGGGATTATCATCAAATATAGTCATGACTTCTCCAACCCACTTTTATCATAAATTTCATGAGATTGATCATTCTCCAAAGTAGTGGGATCATTATTACCTAGAGTTGACACTCTTTCAAACCCACTTTCAATATTATTGCAAACACTATTATCATGTGGCTTAAATAAATTTTCAAGATCATAAGAAGAATCACCCCAATCATGATCATTGCAATAAGTAGTGGACATAGCAAAACTAGCATCCCCAAGCTTAGGGTTTTGCATATTATTAGCACAATTGACATCAATAGAATTTATAGTAAAACCATTGCAATCATGCTTTTTATTCAAGGAGCTATCGTGAATCACTTCATAAATTTTTTATCACAATTTTCAGATTCACGAATTTCAAGCAAAACTTCATAAAGATAATCTAGTGCACAAAACTCACTAGCAATTGGTTCATCATAATTGGATATCTTAAAAAGATTAGCAAGCGGATGAGGATCCATAAACTTTTGTTTCTGAATTTCAATAAACACACAATTATATCAAGCGGACAAGCAAACAAGCCAAGTAAGACATAGAGGCAAACGGAAAGAAGGCAAATAAAAAGGCAAATCTTTTCGAAAATTATTTTAGAAGTGGGGGAGAGAAAAACGAGAGGCAAATGGCGAATAATGTAATGCAAGAGATGAGAGTTAATGATGGGTACTTGGTATGTCTTGACTTGACGTAGATCTCCCCAGCAACGGCGCCAGAAATTCTTCCTGCTACTTCTTGAGCTTGCGTTGGTTTTTTCCTTGAAGAGGAAAGGGTGATGCAGCAAAGTAGAGATAAGTATTTCCCTTAGTTAGAGAACCAAGGTATCAATCCAGTAGGAGACAACGCACAAATCACCAATACCTGCACAAACAATCAAACACTTGCACCCAACGCGATAAAGGGGTTGTCAATCCCTTCACGGTCACTTGCAAAAGTGAGATCTGATAGAGATAGATAAAACTAAACAAAAGATAAAGTAAATATTTTTAGGGGTTTTGGTTTATAGATCTGAAAATAAAAGATTGCAAAATAGTAGATCGAAAAGTAATATGATGGAAAATAGACCCGGGGGCCATAGCTTTCACTAGAGGCTTCTCTCAAGATAGCAAATAATACGGTGGGTGAACAAATTACTGTCGAGCAATTGATAGAAAAACACAAAGTTATGACGATATACAAGGCAATGATTATGAAATATAGGCATCATGTCCGTGTCAAGTAGACCGACTCATGCCTGCATCTACTACTATTACTCCACACATCGACCGACTCCTGCCTGCATCTAGAGTATTAAGTTCATGAAGAATAGAGTAACGCTTTAAGTAAGATGACATGATGTAGAGGAATAAACTCAAGCAATATGATGTAAACCCCATCTTTTTATCCTCTATGGCAACAATACAATACGTGCCTCGGTGACCCTACTGTCACCGGGAGAGGACACCGCAAGATTGAACCCAAAGCCAAGCACTTCTCCCATTGCAAGAAAAACCAATCTAGTTGGCCAAACCAAACCGATAGTTCGAAGAGAATTACAAGGATATCAAATCATGCATAAAAGAATTCAGAGAAGATTCAAATAATATTCATAGATAAGCTGATCATAAATCCACAATTCATCGGATCTCGACAAACACACCGCAAAAGAATATTACATCGGATAGATCTCCAAGAACATCAAGGAGAACATTGTATTGAGAATCAAAGAGAGAGAAGAAGCTATCTAGCTACTAGCTATGGACCCGTAGGTCTGAGGTAAACTACTCACGCTTCATTGGAAGGGCAATAGAGTTGATGTAGAAGCCCTCCATGATCGAATCCCCCTCCGGCAGGATGCCGGAAAAGGCCCCAAGATGGGATCTCACGGGAACAAAAGGTTGCGGTGGTGGAAAAGTGTTTTCGTGGATGCTTCTGGTGGTTGGGGAATATATGTGAATATATAGGAGGAAGATCTAGGTCAAGGGGTCACCGAGGGGCCCACAAGGCAGGGGGTGCGCCCTACCCCCCTGGGCGCGCCCTCCCCCCTTGTGGCCGCCTCGTGGCTCTTCTGACTTGCACTCCAAGTCTCCTGGGTGTCTTCTGGTCCAAGAAAAATCATCACGAAGGTTTTATTCCGTTTGGACTCCGTTTGGTATTCCTTTCCTGCGAAGCTCAAAAACAAGGAAAAAACAGAAACTGGCACTGGGCTCTAGGTTAATAAGTTAGTCCCAAAAATAATATAAAATAACATATTAATGCATATAAAACATCCAAAACAGATAATATAATAGCATGGAACAATCAAAAATTATAGATACGTTGGAGACGTATCATAAACCAGTTCAACGCAAGCAAAAGAAGTACGATGTCTAAACACAGGACATGCATAATATTTTGTTACAGGGCGGAACGCCAATGCGAATGGTTCGGAGCCGTGCTTGACGGCCTTATTGAGCCCTGGGAAGGGAGAGCACCTTGTCAGCGTAGGGGTCAGCCTTCTTCTTAGCGGCAGAAACATCAGCACCTGCCGGGAGCTTCCTGAAGCTATCAGCAAGGTTGAGTTCGGGGTGGCGGTATGCGAGGTTGCTCAAGACCATGAAGAGGGCATTGCGGGCAAGCTTTCGAGACTCGCTTTTGAAAAGGGCGTCTCTTCCTTCTTCATGGGTCTTCAACTTTTCAATCAACTCGTTGAAGAAGAGCCCTAGCTTGATGCTCGGAGCCTCATAACCGCCAACCGAGAAGACTGGCCCTTCCATGCCCATTGCTGCAGCCTGGGCTGTGAGGCGCTCGGTGATATCAATCAGGCTTTTGATCCAAAGGTTGACCTGCTCAGATTGGTTCACCTGCTTGTCCTCCGCATCCTTTCGAAGGCGTCTCGCGTTGTCCAGATCCTTCATCGGCTGCTTCTCGCGTTCATCGCGAGACTCGATCGAGCTCTCCAGGGTGCCAACCCTGGCCTTCATGTCTTCAATGGTGCCGTTGGCAGTCTCGAGGTCTTGACCCTTGGAGGAGAGCTACGATTGCACCTCTTTCAGAAGGATCTCTACTTTCTGCGCCTCCTCCTTGAGGGTCACGACTTCCTTGGCACTCCCGGCAAGCTCTTCTGTCAGTTTGGCCACCCGTTGGTCGAGATCAACCCTGGTAGTAGATGCAGCGGCAAGATCATCAGCAAGCTTCTTCAGTTGAGCGGCAGAGTCAGCAGTGAGAGCATCCAGGACTGCCTTGTGCTTGTCCTCCTGCTCCTTGGTACGCTGTTGTACAAGGACTTCCAGTTCATCGTCCTTGGCGCGGAGGGTGGCCTCGAGGTTCTCCTCCCGGGAAGAGATGCTCTGCTCCCTGGCGTCCAGAAGCGATGTGCGTTCTGCCAGGCGGGCTTCTCGGGCGGCGACATCCTCCTTTGCCATGGAGATTGTCTCTTGCTGCCGCAGAAGGACTTGGAACTGTTTGTCGTGCCACTCGCGCAGCTTGATGCCCTTGTCCCTCAGCTTCTGATCTACGCTGTTGGCGGAGTTTCGCTGCTCCTTGAGTGCCTGCCACTTCTGGCCGTACCAGTTCTGCATTTCTTTGATGCCCGCCGCCACGGACTCCAGAAAGGACAGTTCTAAGACCGCAACAATAGAGCCATCAGTCACTCCGATTTGCTGAGACAGGGGCGCTATGATGCGCTGGATTTCCTCGTCTAGCTCTGCACTCGCTGCTGCCAAGGAACCGAGGGCTCCGAGACCAGGTTGGGCAAGCACCAATGCCAGTTGGCTTGAGGTTGGCTATGGGATCCCAGCCGAGGTGCTAAAAGATGGAGGAGGGCTCGTGGTTTGAAGGGGGATCTTCTCTTCAACCAGCATCCCCGATCCTGACGCACTGCCGGAGGCCTGCCCTGCTTCCTTCAAGGGCTCCTGGGCATCCCCGGCAGCGTGCTCCTGTCCCTCCGCGGCAGCAATCTTGGCGGCCTCCTCTGCGGCATCTTTGCCAATGCTGGCCACTTCCTCCAGCAACTCGTGCTCCTCGACCAGCGGTACTGCAAGTAAAAGCAAACCAGCAATCATGAGGAGGAAGAAGCATTGGGGAACCAAGAACTTGGAGCGAGGTTATGAAGGAAAAACAGATAAGTTACCAGGAGTTGTCTGTCGTGGAGGGTCTTCATTTTCCCCGGCAACCTCGATTGCCAGGTGTAACACCCCTATGTAATAGCCACCATGATCAGCTGTTAATAATGCCAAGTCATATCATATGCAGTGATTAAACATAGTGGTTAACCAAAGTAAATCAACTCCATTTTTAAAAATCAACTTAAATTCATAAGTGAAATATAAGGTTGATCAAACACTGCTGGAAAAATGTTCATTTAATGGTAAATAATCCAGAAACCTTTCTAAAATCAACATCAAAATGTTTGGAGTTGGATAAATGACTCAAACAAGTTGGAACAGACCCAAAGACAGGATATTTGATATATTTAAAATCATATTAAATTCAAACAAACTTCAAATCAGTCCAAACCACTTTTTGGTGAGAGATAATATTGCATTGCAATATTTGGGACAGCTCTCACATTTTACAAAAATGCAGAAGAGACCTAACTAATTCCAAACATAAAAGGTTAGCTGAAAAAGGAAAAAAAATAGAAAATAGAAAAGGCCTAAACTACTACTGTGCATTAAGCCTGCTCCGCACTGTAAGCGGCCCAGCCCGCTAGGAGGTCGTCCTCCTCCTCCCGCGCTGTCGACCGCACGCGCCGACACGTCGCCGCATCGCCACGCGCCGGCCATCCCCGGCGCTGCTGCCGCTGCGAGGAGGATAAGAACCAGCTCGACCCCAGGCCGAACCCTAGGACGGCCATTCACCCCCCTCGCCTCGGCCTCTTCGTTCCCTGGTAGCCACCGAAAGCTGCCGCCGCCGCACGCCGTCGATCTCGCGCTCCGAAGCCGCCTCCTGCTACCGGAGCTTGCCCAGGAGAACGGCCGCGCTCTTCTTCGTCAACTACAGCACCGGATCGAGACTGGGGGGCCACATCAAAGCCGTCTGCATCATCTTCTTCCCCGTTGATCGCCGGACCGCCTCGCCACCGATCCGTGCCACCGGACCTCCCCGACCCGTCCCGAGCTCGCCATCGGCCCTCTCCCTGTGAGCCTTGCCGTTTTCCCCTTCTTCCCCTTCGGTTCCATCGCCGTAGGCCGCTGCCTCATCGCGTCCGAGCTCCGGCGAGCTCGCCGACGCCATTGTTGTCCCGCCGTCGTTTAGGTCACCCCCAGCTGCCGCCGTTCGCTTCGTCGCACGCGCGGTTCCGTGCTCGTCCGAACAAGCCCAACCGCGGCTCGATCCGCCCCCTGTGCGCCATATCCGGCGAGGTCCCGCGCCACGCCACCGTTCTGCTGGTCGCCGGCGCACGCCGGAGTTCAAAACTCCGGTGGGCCCCGCGCGTCAGGCCGTTTAGTCACTAACCACTTCACTAGCTGTCACTGACATGTGGGCCATAGCACTGTAGCAGTTGCGATTAGTGCTAATTAACCCACTACTAACTGTACCGCTGACAGCCTGGGCCCGCACCCTAATTAAACTATATTAGATTAATTTAAACCCTGTTAAACTAATAAGACACTGACGTGTGGGTCCCCTGGGCCCTTTGACTAGTCAACCGTGGACCAGTCAACTGCTGAGTCAGCAGTTGACTGGACCCACCGGTCAGCCTCACTGGAGCACCTTTGGTGCACTGCACCGGGTGCACCTAGCCTTTTCCTGCACTGTGCATTTTTGAATTAATTTAATTCCAGGAATTTCAGAAAATAGATTAAACTTTAGAAAATCAATAGAAAATAAACCGTAAGTCAGATCGAAAAACTTTAAACATGAAAGTTGCTCAGAACGACGAGCCGAGTCTGATCGTGCCGTCTGTTTCTCCATCGGAACCTCCTACGTAGAAGAACTCGTAACTCCGGACCCAAATCCGACAGATGAATAGTGCACACACGTCGGATATTAAATCCTAGAATAATTCTAAAAATAACTAAAATGACTTAGATGCATATTTAGGCAACCCTGCACTGCATCATAGCATCACACGCACCGTGTTGCATTTGTTTGCATTATGTTTACCTGTTTCTTCCCCCTCTTCTCTCTCGGTAGCCCCCGACGTTAACGTAGCTCCCGAGGCAGACGCCGCACAGGAGTACGACTACGTCCCCGACGATACTACTGAAGACCTTGCCCTTGCCCCCGAGCAAACAGGCAAGCACCCCCATTTTGAGCATGCCTATATCGCCTATTCTCTTCTCTCTTATGCTTGCATTAGAACTGCTACTGCTACTGTTTTCCTATATCTGCTGCATAGCCTGATTATTGTACCCTGCTTTGTTACCTTACTGGTTATCCTAGACTGCTTAGTATAAGGTGGGTAGAGACACGACAGAGACCCCCCTTGATCCCGACTGCCCTGCTGGATATCAGAAGACCCGATCATCGGGATTGAGGACCAGACCATGGCACCGCACATCACTTCCCCTTAGTTGCCGACACTGCTGGGTTATCATCGAGTGCCGAGGGTGATACCTCGTCAGCACTTCTGATGTTAACCTTGTAGGTTAGTTACTCGGTCGTGGTAAGCGAGGGTGATTCCTTCTACACCACCCCCGATAACGACGTCGTCGCGCAACTCCTCAAGGTGGACCTCGAGGGTGATTCCTCCTTCGCTCACCTTGATGATAACATCGAGCGGGAATTCCATCGAGGGTGATTCCTCAGGGTTCCCTTCGGTGTCAGACACACAGTTACCTTGGATATTATGACTTGCACTAAACTATGATACTAAAGACGGGTCGGCCCTGAGGGGTACCCGCGCGAGCTTAACGCGAAGTGATGTGGAGTCGGGTTGACCTGGATGGTGCCCGCGAGATAACTACGAGGCGTGGCCGGGCATTCTTAGCCCTTGCCGCAAGTCCTCGAGACGGGGCGACGGGGTCACATCGATCGTGAGTCTCTGCTCGTTTCCGCGCGCTCCTAATCCACTACGGTTTTGGATATTTGATCCGAGGGGCCTCTGGCCCGATAGCACTAACCATCACGTGGGCATAGTATGGGCGTTCTGCGTCGTACACATCAGCCGAACCTTGTTTGACGTCAGTAAGGAGCGGCGCACGCCGAGTTGGACTGGTAACGCAACCGCGCTTGTATAAGGGGTTGCTAGGTCTGCTCTCGGTGGCCCCGTAACGTGCAGGAGTTCCCGGGGCGATGGCCCAAGACCCCTGGGGGCATAGGTTTAGTCCGGCGTGCTGACCTCTCTTATAAGCCTAGGTCGGGTTGCGGCGTGTTGCTTAGCCGAGGCCGGGCATGACCCAGAAAAGTGTGTCCGGCCAGAGTTAAGTGAGCGTGGTGGGTAAGTTGGTGCACCCCTGCAGGGAAGAAACTTCTATCGATAGCCTGTCCTACGGTAACGGACACTCGGAGTTGTATCCCGATCGGTACAACTAGAACATGTGGTGAGAACTGGATAGTACGGCTCTGGGATTGCTTTCTCGCAGGGAGTCGAGAAAGGATCTCAGGTCGAGGTTGATGTTACTACTACTACTACTTTACATTATGTTCATCTGCTCTTCCCTGATGCTGCAAGACTGTCGAAGAATGTTGAAGATGCTAGTCTTCGATAGGACTAGGCTTTCCCCCTCTATTCTGGCATTTCTGCAGCCCAGTCCACATATACAGCCATTCCTTTGACAATGATGCATATGTAGTGTAGATCCTTGCTTGCTGAGTACTTCGGATGAGTACTCACGTTTGCTTTATTTTCTTTTTTCCCCCCATATTCCATTTGATGCCACCAGACGACGGAGCCCCTGAGCCAGAAGCCCCAGCCGACGACCAGTACTACTACCCGCCTGGCGAGTACTACTACTACGAGGAGCCGTTCGACGACCAGGAGTAGGATCGGAGGGTCCAGGGCAGGAGGCCTACGCCTTTCGATCGTAGTATTTTATTTTACCCCGCCTCTGTGAAGGCCTAATTCTCTCTATGTAATATATCTGTACCCAGATATCTAATGCTTCCGCTGACGCTTGTATGCCATCGAGCTATGTATTCGAGCCCTCGAGGCCCTGGCTTGTAATATTAAGCTTGTATGACTTTATTTTATGTTTTAGAGTTGTGTTGTGATATCTTCAAGTGAGTCCTTAGGCTTGATCATGCGCATTTGCGTGTATGATTAGTGCACGATTAAGCCGGGGTCGTCACAGGTTGGTATCAGAGCCGACTGCCTCTAGGAGTCCCCCCCTTTCCAATTCCTTGGCCGAAGTTGAGTCTAGTGGTCAAAAATTGTTTTACTAACTTGGCTGTGTGGCTTACGGGCCCACGTCGCCAACTGGGTGGTATTAGGATCTTTTATTCCTCGTCTTTACTCTGGGATTCTAATCTCTCATCTATTCGGGTTTAATAAAATTTACTAACACTGACATTTAGGTTCTCGTTAATTCTATCCACCCGGAGAGCTGGATTCAGTGCGATTTCCCTGTCTTTGATCTGATTAGTCTGATAATCATTTTCCTTTCCATTGTTTTGTTTAACCTTTCCTTCCGAGATTGGTTATATTTCTCATTGTCTTATGACAACCCTGAACCTTTCTGTTTCAGATGGATCGGCTATTTCCACCGCGGCCTACGACCCAGCTTGTGCTTCGCACTTGGGCTCGTGATGCCCCTGGATTTCCAGCTGTTCTGATCGCCCTCCTGAGTAGACTGGGTTACCGCTGGTATCCCGAGTACATGGTCTATGAGGTTTATCGTGAATTCAACCAGGAACAGTACTATGCTGAAGTTCGGATTTATGATCAGCAGAACAACTCAGACACCGAGCTACACCTTTTTCATGGATTAGGCGTGACGATTGAGATGGCAGTACATGATGCCGCCTACTCTGCTGTCGCACGTCTCCGAGGAGAGCACAGTGCTAACTTGGATGATACTGTGTTTCGGTACATTCCGTATGCACCTGTTGGAGATGCTACTGGATTTTACACAGCTATCTGTGCCCCGTACGAGTCTCGACGCTACGACCCGCAGGTTCTGATTCAGTGCACTCAGGCTTTGGATCGCACTGTTCGTGCACTTGCTGTTGAGTTGTTTGCCACTCGAGCACGCTACTACGAGGCTATGACACAGTTGCTACCAGCTGTTCGTGCAGGGATGCATCCGGAGTACATTCTCGGACGGACACGAGATGCCAGGGGGTGGCTTATTGTGGTTGGGGCCATGAGATCGTCGTCGGGTCCTGGAAGCGGGAGTGGGCACAAGCTCGGACGGACACGAGAACTACCCAGGTTCAGGGCTCTCCTAAGAGATGAAACCCCTATTCCTGCTCTGCGGGGTCTCTGCATGATCACTATGAAGCAAAGAGTACAATGGCGCTCCTAGAGCTGTTCGGCCAGAGGAGGAAGAAGGGAAAGGCTAGCTCTCTCCCCTCCCTGACTATGGCGTGTGTAGAACTGAAGTGGAACATGAGGGAACCCTTTGCATGGGTGTGGCCTGGGGGGTTTTATAGGCTAACCCCCCAGGGGTACAATGGTAATATGGCCGGGTGGTAGGCCCCGGCTGTCAGCGTCAATGGGGGTCGGGTTCTCCGCCGGCTGCTGGGGCCCGCCTCTGTTGGGCCCTGCCGGCTGCCGAGGAACCGGCCGACAGATGGGGCCCGTCGCCTGAGGGCCCCGCTGACGGCTCTTCACTGTGGCGCCGTCCGCGCCGACGAAGGCTGTGTCGGGCGCGCCATGGCTACAGCGCCGCGCCGGGCGGGTCGGCGGCTGCCGGGCGGTGCCTACTGTAGCCATACGGCCGTGATTTGGGGGAGGCATGGCGCACTGTGGCCATGCCCCAGCTTGTCGCCTGGTCGGGCTCAGACTCTGAGGGAAGGGGCGGGCCGCCAGCTAGAAGCCGGCCCGTACCCACGCTGCCCTCGGAGAGCGCACCGTCTTCTGGAGGCCGGCTGTATGGCACCAGCCGGCTCTGGGGGCCCGTCGTGAGACCTGCCGGCCTGAGGGGCCTGGCTTGCCCCGATGCCTTGAAATGTTGTTTAAGTGCGGGTGAGGCTACCCGGGGTCTATCCCCCCGACATGTACTATGCCCGCGCCTTCGAGCGCCACGCGGTGGCCATGCAGCAAGCGTCACCATCCCGGGGCGTCCGTCAGCCCTCCCGTCCACCAGTGACACCACCAGCGCCGGGGCGTCCGTCAGCCCTCCCGTCCACCAGTGACACCACCAGCGCCGGGGCGTCCAGCCCAGGCTCCCGCGGCACCCACCGTCCCGGCCATGACGCGCCCCTTCCGTCGGCTCACCCCGGCCGAACAACTCGAGCGCCGTCGTCAGGGGCTGTGCTACAACTGCGATGAGCCCTACGTCCCGGGCCACGTTTGACCGCGCCTGTTCTACTTGGAGGCCGCGGACTACGTCGAGGAGGAGGACGCCGCCGCCGGGCTCGATGACCCGATCACCCCCGTGGCCGACAAGATTCCTCCAGGGCCCACCCAGGCGAACGCCCTCGTCGTCTCCCTCCATGCACTCGCGGGCATCCGGACGGAGAAGACTATGTTGTTGCCGGTGACGCTCAACGGCGAGCAGTTCCTCGCACTCCTAGATACGGGCTCCACCCATAATTTCCTGCCCGGGGCCACCATGCGCCGCCTGGCGCTACAGCCGACTGGCGGGGAGCAGCTGCATGTTACCGTGGCTAACGGTGACCGTCTTCCCTGCCAGGGTATTGCTCGGCATGTCCCCATCATCATCGGCGATGAGCAGTTCACCGTCACCTGCGTCGGAATCGACTTGGGCTGCTTCGACTTCATCCTTGGCATCGACTTCTTACGGACTCTTGGTCCCATCCTCTGGGACTTTGACGCTCTGACGATGATTTTCTGGCGCTAGGGTCGCCGCGTCCGGTGGGAGGGTGTATGGGGCGCCTCCTCAGCGGCTCCTTAGCCCCAGTTGACGGCGGCTGCCGTCGACGCGGAGCATCGCCTGTTGGCTCACCTGTTGCAGCAGCACAGGGCCTTCTGCCAGTCTTACCCTACGACCACCGCATCCACCTGCTGCCGGACACAGCTCCCGTCGTCGTGCGGTCGTACCGCTACCCCCAGCTGCAGAAGGACGAGTTGGAGCGACAGTGTGCGGTCATGCTCGCCCAGGGCATCATCCGGATCTCGACATCACCATTCTCCGCGCCGGTGCTCCTCGTGCGCAAGGCCGATGGTTCGTGGCGTTTCTGCATCGACTACCGCGCTCTCAACGCCCTGACGTCCAAGGACAAATTTCCTATCCCCGTCGTGGATGAACTCCTGGACGAGCTACACGGGGCACGCTTCTTCACCAAGCTCGACCTCCGTTTGGGATATCACCAGGTGCGGATGCACCCAGACGATGTCGCGAAGACGACCTTCCGCACTCATCACGGCCACTTCGAGTTTTTGGTGATGCCCTTTGGCCTCTCCAATGCCCCGGTGACATTCCAGGCGTTGAAGAACGACGTGCTCCGCCCCTACTTGCGCCGGTTTGTGCTCGTTTTCTTTGATGACATTCTTATCTACAGCTCATCGTGGGCGGAGCACCTGCAGCACGTGGCCATCGTCTTCAACGAGCTTCGAGCGCACCATCTGCACCTCAAGCGCTCGAAGTGTTCGTTCGGCACGACATCCATCGCTTATCTCGGTCACGTCATCTCGGCGGAGGGTGTCGCTATGGATGTCGACAAGGTCGCGGCCTAGCCCACGCCGCACTCGCCGCGGGCCCTCCGCGGTTTTTTGGGCCTCGTGGGCTACTACCGGAAGTTCATCCGGGAGTTCGGCCTCATCGCGGCTCCACTCACGCGCCTGCTGCGCCGCGACACCTTTTCCTAGGATACTGAGGCAACCGAGGCGTTCCAGACCCTCAAGCAGGCCCTCACGGCAGGGCCGGTCCTCCAGATGCCTGACTTCGACAAGCTATTCATGGTGGACTGCGACACCTCGGGCGTGGGGTTCAGCGCCGTCCTTCATCAGGGCGATGGGCCGCTCGCGTTCTTCAGCAGGCCCTTCGCCGCGCGCCATCACAAGCTCGCGGCCTGTGAGAGGGAGCTCATCGGCTTGGTGCAGGCTGTGCGTCACTGGCGGCCGTTCCGTATCCACACGGATCACTACAGCCTCAAGTTCTTGTTGGACCAGCGCATCTCCACCATGCCGCAACATCAGTGGATCAGCAAGCTTTTTGGCTTCGACTTCACCGTTGAGTACCGTCCGGGTCGCCTCAACACCGTGGCCGACGCGCTGTCCCGCCGCGACACCGACCACGACACGGGCGACATCGACGCCGCGGGGGCGCTCCTCTGCATCCGCTCGGGGCCCTCCTTCGCCTTCATCGACGACATCCGCCGAGCCACCGCGAGCGCCGCGGACGCCCAGCACATCCGTCAGCATCTTGAGGCTGGCGACCTGGAGGAGCTGTGGCGCCTGGATGATGGCCTGCTCCTGCACGGGCGCCGGCTCTTCTTGCCGGATCACGGCGACCTCCGTCACCAGGCCTTGCTTCTAGCCCACTCGGCCAGCCACGAGGGTGTTGGGGAACGTAGTAATAATTCAAAAATTTCCTACGTGTCACCAAGATCAATCTAGGAGATGCTAGCAACAAGTGAGAGGGAGTGCATCTTCATACCCTTGAAGATCGCTAAGCGGAAGTGTTACAAGAACGCGGTTGATGGAGTCGTACTCGCGGCGATTCAAATCGTGCAAGATCCGATTCAAGCGCCGAACGGACGGCGCCTCCGCGTTCAACACACGTACAGCCCGGGGACGTCTCCTCCTTCTTGATCCAGCAAGGGGAGAGGATAAGTTGAGGGAGAGCTCCGGCAGCACGACGGCGTGGTGGCGGTGGAGCTCGTGGTTCTCCGGCAGAGCTTCGCTAAGCACTACGGAGGAGGAGGAGTAGGAGGGGGAAGGGTTGCGTCAGGGGCAAGGGTTGCAGCTCCCATGCACCTCCCCACTATATATAGGGGTGGAGGGGGCTGGTTTCTTGCCCTCCAAGTCCATTGGGGCGTTGGCAAAGGTGGGAGGAAAGAAATCCCATCCTTTCCCTTCCCCACCGATTGTTATCCCCCCTTTTTAGGGATCTTGATCTTATCCCTTCTGGATATGATCTTATTCCTTCTAAGGGGGATCTTGGTGCGCCTTGATCAGGGGTGTGGGGCCTTGCCACCACTACCCACGTTCATGTGGGTCCCCCCATGCAGGTGGGCCCCACTCCGGAACCTTCTAGAACCTTCCCGGTACAATACCGAAAAATCCCGAACATTTTCCGGTGGCCAAAATAGGACTTCCCATATATAAATCTTTACCTCCGGACCATTCCGGAACTCCTCGTGACGTCCGGGATCTCATCCGAGACTCCAAACAACTTTCGGTAACCACATACAATTTCCCATAACAACTCTAGCATCACGGAACCTTAAGTGTGTAGACCCTACGGGTTCGGGAACCATGCAGACATGACCGAGACACCTCTCCGGCCAATAACCAATAGCGGGATCTGGATACCCATATTGGCTCCCACATGTTCCACGATGATCTCATCGGATGAACCACGATGTCGGGGATTCAATCAATCCCGTATACAATTCCCTGTGTCCATCGGTATGTTACTTGCCCGAGATTCGATCGTCGATATCCCTATACCTTGTTCAATCTCATTACCGGCAAGTCTCTTTACTTGTTTCGTGACGCATGATCCCGTGGCTAACTCCTTAGTCACATTGAGCTCATTATGATGATGCATTACCGAGTGGGCCCAGAGATACCTCTCCGTCATACGGAGTGACAAATCCCAGTCTCGATTCGTGCCAACCCAACAGACACTTTCGGAGATACCTGTAGTGCACCTTTATGGTCACCCAGTTACGTTGTGACGTTTGATACACCCAAAGCATTCCTACGGTATCTGGGAGTTGCACAATCTCATGGTCTAAGGAAATGATACTTGACATTAGAAAAGCTCTAGCAAACGAACTACACGATCTTGTGCTATGCTTAGGATTGGGTCTTGTCCATCACATCATTCTCCTAATGATGTGATCCCGTTATCAACGACATCCAATGTCCATGGTCAGGAAACCGCAACCATCTATTGATCAATGAGCTAGTCAACTAGAGGCTCACTAGGGACATGCTGTGGTCTATGTATTCACACATGTATTACGGTTTCCGGTTAATACAATTATAGCATGAACAATAGACAATTATCATGAACAAGGAAATATAATAATAACCATTTTATTATTGCCTCTAGGGCATATTTCCAACAGTCTCCCACTTGCACTAGAGTCAATAATCTAGTTACATTGTGATGAATCGAACACCCATAGAGTTCTGGTGCTGATCATGTTTTGCTCGTGGAAGAGGTTTAGTCAACGGATCTGCGACATTCAGATCCGTATGTACTTTACAAATATCTATGTCTCCATCTTGAATATATTCACAAATGGAGTTGAAGTGGCGCTTGATGTGCTTGGTCTTCCTGTGAAACCTGGGCTCCTTGGCAATGGCAATAGCTCCAGTGTTGTCACAGAAGAGAGTCATCGGGCCCGACGCATTGGGAATCACTCCTAGGTCGGTGATAAACTCCTTCATCCAGACTCCTTCCTAAGCTGCTTCCGAAGTAGCTATGTACTCCGCTTCACATGTAGATCCCGCCACGACGTTTTGCTTGCAACTGCACCAGCTGACTGCCCCACCATTCAAAATATACACGTATCCGGTTTGTGACTTGGAGTCATCCAGATCTGTGTCGAAGCTAGCATCGATGTAACCCTTTACGACGAGCTCTTCGTCACCTCCATAAACGAGAAACATATCCTTGGTCCTTTTCAGATACTTCAGGATATTCTTGACCGTTGTCCAGTGTTCCACTCCGGGATCACTTTGGTACCTCCCTACCAAACTTATGGCAAGGTTCACATCAGGTCTGGTACACAACATGGCATACATAATAGTGCCTATGGCCGAGGCATAGGGGATGACACTCATCTTCTCTCTTTCTTCTGCCGAGGTCGGGCGTTGAGCTCGCTCAATCTCACACCTTGCAATACAGGCAAGAACCCCTTCTTGGACTGATCCATATTGAACTTCTTCAATATCTTGTCAAGGTATGTGCTTTGTGAAAGACCAATGAGGCGTCTCGATCTATCTCTATAGATCTTGATGCCTAATATGTAAGTAGCTTCTCCAAGGTCCTTCATTGAAAAACACTTATTCAAGTAGGCCTTTATGCTTTCCAAAAGTTCTATATCATTTCCCATCAACAGTATGTCATCCACATATAATATGAGAAATGCTACAGAGCTCCCACTCACTTTCTTGTAAATACAGGCTTCTCCATAAGTCTGTATAAACCCAAACGCTTTGATCATTTCATCAAAGCGAATGTTCCAACTCTGAGATGCTTGCACCAGCCCATAGATGGAGCGCTGGAGCTTGCATACTTTGTCAGCATTCTTACGATCGACAAAACCTTCCGGCTGCATCATATACAATTCTTCCTTAAGGAAACCATTAAGGAATGTCGTTTTGACGTCCATTTGCCAGATCTCATAATCATAGAATGCGGCAATTGCTAACATGATTCGGACGAACTTCAGCTTCGCTACGGGTGAGAAGGTCTCATCGTAGTCAACCCCTTGAACTTGTCGATAACCCTTAGCGACAAGCCGAGCCTTATAGACGGTCACATTACCATCCGCGTCAGTCTTCTTCTTAAAGATCCACTTATTCTCTATGGCTTGACGATCATCGGGCAAGTCCGTCAAAGTCCATACTTTGTTTTCATACATGGATCCTATCTCGGATTTCATGGCTTCAAGCCATTTGTTGGAATCCAGGCCCGCCATCGCTTCTTCATAGTTCGAAGGTTCATCGTTGTCTAACAACATGATTTCCAGGACAGGGTTGTCGTACCACTCTGGTGCGGAACGTGTCCTCGTGGACCTACGAAGTTCAGTAGCGACTTGACCCAAAGTTTCATCATCATTAACTTCCTCTCTAGTCGATGCAGGCACCACAGAAACATCTTCCTGAGCTGCGCTACTCTCCGGTTCAAGAGGGGGTACCTCGTCAAGTTCTACTTTCCTCCCACTTACTTCTTTCGAGAGAAACTCTTTCTCCAGAAAGGATCCATTCTTGGCAACAAAGATCTTGCCTTCGGATCTGAGGTAGAAGGTATACCCAATAGTTTCCTTAGGGTATCCTATGAAGACGCATTTTTCCGATTTGGGTTCGAGCTTTTCAGGTTGAAGTTTCTTGACATAAGCATCGCATCCCCAAACTTTCAGAAACGACAGCTTAGGTTTCTTCCCAAACTATAATTCATACGGTGTCGTCTCAACAGATTTAGACGGTGCCCTATTTAAAGTGAATGCGGCAGTCTCTAAACCATAACCCCAAAATGATAGCGGTAGATCGGTAAGAGACATCATAGATCGCACCATATCCAATAGAGTGCGATTACGACGTTCGGACACACCATTACGCTGAGGTGTTCCAGGCGGCGTGAGTTGTGAAACAATTCCACATTTCCTTAAGTGCGTGCCAAACTCGTGACTCAAGTATTCTCCTCCACGATCTGATCGTAAGAACTTTATTTTCCTGTCACGTTGATTCTCTACCTCGCTCTGAAATTCCTTGAACTTTTCAAAGGTCTCAGACTTGTGTTTCATTAAGTATACATACCCATATCTACTTAAGTCATCGGTGAGGGTGAGAACATAACGATAGCCACCATGAGCCTCAATGCTCATTGGACCACATACATCAGTATGTATTATTTCCAACAAGTTGGTTGCTCGCTCCATTGTTCCGGAGAACGGAGTCTTGGTCATTTTGCCCATGAGGCATGGTTCGCACGTGTCAAATGATTCATAATCAAGAGACTCCAAAAGTCCATCTGCATGGAGTTTCTTCATGCGTTTGACACCAATGTGACCAAGGTGGCAGTGCCACAAGTATGTGGGACTATCATTATCAACCTTACATCTTTTGGCATTCACACTATGAATATGTGTAACATCACGTTCGAGATTCAATAAAAATAAACCATTGACCAGCGGGGCATGACCATAAAACATATCTCTCATATAAATAGAACAACCATTATTCTCGAATTTAAATGAGTAGCTATCTCGCATTAAACGAGATCCAGATACAATGTTCATGCTCAAAGCTGGCACTAAATAATAATTATTGAGGTTTAAAACTAATCCCGAAGGTAAATGTAGAGGTAGCGTGCCGACGGCGATCACATCGACATTGGAACCATTCCCGACGCGCATCGTCACCTCGTCCTTTGCCAGTCTCCGCTTATTCCGTAGCTCCTGTTTTGAGTTACAAATGTGAGCAACCGCACCGGTATCAAATACCCAGGAGCTACTACGAGCGCTGGTAAGGTACACATCAATAACATGTATATCATATATACCTTTGGCGTTGCCGGCCTTCTTATCCGCTAAGTACTTGGGGCAGTTCCGCTTCCAGTGACCATTTCCCTTGCAATAAAAGCACTCAGTCTTAGGCTTGGGTCCATTCTTTGGCTTCTTCCCGGCAACTGACTTACCGGGTGCGGCAACTCCCTTGCCGTCCTTCTTGAAGTTCTTCTTACCCTTGCCTTTCTTGAAACTAGTGGTCTTATTCACCATCAACACTTGATGTTCCTTTCTCCATGACTTCTAGGCGTTCATAACGTCTTGAGTTGCTGGGAAAATGGGTGCGTCACCTAGCGGTGCTTCAAGGACATATGCTTTCTTGGCAGCTATGAGGATGATCCTCAAGTTACGAACCCAGTCCGTATAGTTGCTACCATTGTCTTTCAGCTTGGTTTTCTCTAGGAACGCGTTGAAGTTGAGGGCAACATTAGCGTGGGCCATTGGATCTACAAGATGGATTGTAAAGACAATTTTAGACTAAGTTCATTATAATTAAGTTCATCTGATCAAATTATTTAATGAACTCCCACTCAGATAGACATCCCTCTAGTCATCTAAGTGATACATGATCCGAATCGACTAGGCCGTGTCCAATCATCACGTGAGACGGACTAGTCATCAATGGTGAACATCTCCATGTTGATCGCATCTACTATACGACTCATGTTCGACCTTTCGGTCTCTCGTGTTCCGAGGCCATGTCTGTACATGCTAGGCTCGTCAAGTCAACCTAAGTGTTTCGCATGTGTAAATCTGGCTTACACCCGTTGTATGCGAACGTTAGAATCTATCACACCCGATCATCACGTGGTGCTTCGAAACAATGAACCTTCGCAACGGTGCACACTTAGGGGAAACACATTTCTTGAAATTTTTAGTGAGGGATCATCTTATTTATGCTACCATCGTTCTAAGCAAATAAGATGTAAACATGATAAACATCACATGCAAATCATAAAGTGACATGATATGGCCAATATCATCTTGCGCTTTTGATCTCCATCTTCGAGGCGCGGCATGATCACCATCGTCACCGGCATGACACCATGATGTCCATCATCGTGTCTTCATGAAGTTGTCTCGCCAACTATTACTTCTACTACTATGGCTAACGGTTAGCAATAAAGTAAGGTAATTACATGGCGTTTTCATTGACACGCAGGTCATACAATAAATTAAGACAACTCCTATGGCTCCTGTCGGTTGTCATACTCATTGACATGCAAGTCGTGATTCCTATTACAAGAACATGATCAATCTCATACATCACATATATAATTCATCACATCCTTTTGGCCATATCACATCACATAGCATACCCTGCAAAAACAAGTTAGACGTCCTCTAATTGTTGTTGCATGTTTTACGTGGCTGCTATGGGTTTCTAGCAAGAACGTTTCTTACCTACGCAAAAGCCACAACGGTGATATGCCAATTGCTATTTACCCTTCATAAGGACCCTCTTCATCGAATCCGATCCGACTAAAGTGGGAGAGACAGACACCCGCTAGCCACCTTATGCAACAAGTGCATGTCAGTCGGTGGAACCTATCTCACGTAAGCGTACGTGTAAGGTCGGTCCGGGCCGCTTCATCCCACAATGCCGCCGAATCAAGATAGGACTAGTAACGGTAAGCAAATTGAACAAATCATCGCCCACAACTACTTGTGTTCTACTCGTGCATAGAATCTACGCATAGACCTAGCTCATGATGCCACTGTTGGGGAACGTAGTAATAATTCAAAAATTTCCTACGTGTCACCAAGATCAATCTAGGAGATGCTAGCAACAAGTGAGAGGGAGTGCATCTTCATATCCTTGAAGATCGCTAAGCGGAAGCATTACAAGAACGCGGTTGATGGAGTCGTACTCGCGGCGATTCAAATCGCGAAAGATCCGATTCAAGCGCCGAACAGACGGCGCCTCCGCGTTCAACACACGTACAGCCCGGGGACGTCTCCTCCTTCTTGATCCAGCAAGGGGAGAGGATAAGTTGAGGGCGAGCTCCGGCAGCATGACGGCGTGGTGGCGGTGGAGCTCGTGGTTCTCTGGCAGAGCTTCGCTAAGCACTACGGAGGAGGAGGAGTAGGAGGGGGAAGGGCTGCGCCAGGGGCAAGGGTTGCAGCTCCCATGCACCTCCCCACTATATATAGGGGTGGAGGGGGCTGGTTTCTTACCCTCCAAGTCCATTGGGGCGTTGGCAAAGGTGGGAGGAAAGAAATCCCATCCTTTCCCTTCCCCACCGATTGTTATCCCCCCTTTTTAGGGATCTTGATCTTATCCCTTCGGGATATGATCTTATTCCTTCTAAGGGGGATCTTGGTGCGCCTTGACCAGGGGTGTGGGGCCTTGCCCCCACTACCCATGTTCATGTGGGTCCCCCCATGCAGGTGGGCCCACTCCGGAACCTTCTAGAACCTTCCCGGTACAATACCGAAAAATCCCAAACATTTTCCGGTGGCCAAAATAGGACTTCCCATATATAAATCTTTACCTCCGGACCATTTCGGAACTCCTCGTGACGTCCAGGATCTCATCCGAGACTCCGAACAACTTTCGGTAACCACATACAATTTCCCATAACAACTCTAGCGTCACGGAACCTTAAGTGTATAGACCCTACGGGTTCGGGAACCATGCAGACATGACCGAGACACCTCTCTGGCCAATAACCAATAGCGGGATCTGGATACCCATATTGGCTCCCACATGTTCCACGATGATCTCATCGGATGAACCACGATGTCGGGGATTCAATCAATCCCGTATACAATTCCCTTTGTCCATCGGTATGTTACTTGCCCGAGATTCGATCGTCGATATCCCTATACCTTGTTCAATCTCGTTACCGGCAAGTCTCTTTAGTCGTTCCGTAACGCATGATCCCGTGGCTAAATCCTTAGTCACATTGAGCTCATTATGATGATGCATTACCGAGTGGGCCCAGAGATACCTCTCCGTCATACGGAGTGACAAATCCCAGTCTCGATTCATGCCAACCCAACAGACACTTTCGGAGATACCTGTAGTGCACCTTTATGGTCACCCAGTTACGTTGTGACGTTTGATACACCCAAAGCATTCCTACGGTATCCGGGGGTTGCACAATCTCATGGTCTAAGGAAATGATACTTGACATTAGAAAAGCTCTAGCAAACGAACTACACGATCTTGTGCTATGCTTAGGATTGGGTCTTGTCCATCACATCATTCTCCTAATGATGTGATCCCGTTATCAACGACATCCAATGTCCATGGTCAGGAAACCACAACCATCTATTGATCAACGAGCTAGTCAACTAGAGGCTCACTAGGGACATGCTGTGGTCTATGTATTCACACATGTATTACGGTTTCCGGTTAATACAATTATAGCATGAACAATAGACAATTATCATGAACAAGGAAATATAATAATAACCATTTTATTATTGCCTCTAGGGCATATTTCCAACAGAGGGTGTGCAGAAGACCCGCCACCGTATCCGCGCCGATTTCTACATCCCCGGCGACCGTGCGCTGGTGCGAGACTGGGTGCGGTCTTGCGTGACGTGCCAGCGCAACAAGACGGAGACACTACAGCCGGCGGGGCTACTACAGCCCCTTGAGGTGCCTTCTCAGGTCTGGGCCGACATCTCCATGGACTTCATCGAGGGCCTTCCCAAGGTGGGCGGCAAGTCCGTCATCCTTACGGTGGTCGACCGCTTCTCCAAGTATGCGCACTTCATCGCGCTCGTCCATCCCTACACCGCCGCCTCCGTGGTGCGTGCCTTCTTCGACGGCATCATCCGCCTCCACGGGTTCCCCTCTTCGATCATCAGCGACCGTGACCCGGTGTTCACCGGTCATGTCTGGCGCGATCTTTTTCGGATGGCGGGCGTGAAACTGCGCCTGAGTATAGCCTTCCACCCCCAGACGGATGGCCAATCTGAGGTGATCAACAAGGTGATTGCTATGTATTTGCGCTGTGTTACAGGTGATCGTCCATGTGCTTGGGTGGACTGGCTGGCCTGGGCGGAGTACTGCTACAACACGTCCTACCACTCCGCCCTACGTGCCACGCCCTTCGAGGTGGTCTACGGCCGTCCTCCCCCACCCATCTTGCCGTTTCAGCCCGGGGCGGCCTGGTCGGAGGCGGGAGGCGACCTTCTCCGCAACAGGGATGAGATCATTGCCGAGGTGCGCCAGTGTCTTCTCCAGGCCCAGTAGCTGTCCAAGAAATACTACGACGCCCACCACCGTGAGGCGGAGTTTGGGGTGGGCGACTGGGTGTGGCTGCGGCTCCTTCACCGCACCACACAGTCACTGGACCCGTGCGCTAAGCACAAGCTGGGGCCCTCGATACGCCGGACCGTTTCCCGTGATGGAACGCATCGGCAAGGTGGCATACCACCTTCAGCTTCCGCCTGGCGCACGCATCCATGACGTCTTCCATGTGGGCTTGCTGAAGCCTTTCCGCGGTGATCCACCGGCGGCCGCGCCGGCGCTTCCCCCAACCTCCGATGGACGTCTCCTTTCGGGTCCAGAGAAGGTGTTGAAGGCCCAGCAGAGCCGAGGTGTTTGGCGTTTGTTGGTCTAGTGGCAAAGCCTTCCGGAGGAGGACGCCACTTGGGAGCAGCTCGAGGAGTTCCGCCAGCACTTTCCAGACTTCCAGCTCGAGGACGAGCTGTTTGCGTAGGCGGGGAGAGATGTTATGACCGGCGTCACTTATAGCCGAAGCAGGCCCAATGGCGCGTCTAGTTAGGGGCTTGGCCCAACTTATCTTTATTTTTATTAGCTCATTGATGATTATATAAACTCTTGTAAGGCCATGTTTTGGAATCAAGCAATAAGTCATAACTATTGCCCGGCTCCCTTCAGGAGCCGGAACCCTAACCCTAGCCGCCTCCTGCGCCATCTCCTCCGCCGCCGCCGCGCGACCATGGCGTCGTCGCGCCGCCGCTCGCGCCCAGCTCCTCGCCACCCTCCCTTCCACCCCTACAACCTAAGAGCTAGACCTGGTAGGATCCTAGCTCCTATCAATGTGTCTTATTTATATCATAAGGATCATAGTACAAGTCACGTACACACCGACCTGGCAATACATAGCAGAACGCTAGCCTTTGCACAAAGGAATACCAACCAAGAAGTAAAACTACAAACAAAACTGAGGAAACCTCTGAACTTGACACCAATGCCCGTCACTTGCCTCTGGCACCACCAAAGCAGCCACCAAAGAAAGAAATGACGGATCACCACCACACCCGAGCTCGACGCGGCTTCATCGCTGATATCCAGCTTTACGGACTTCCAAGGTGGCTCACCAAAGGCGAAACCATTACCGTTGAACGAATCAGACCGGGACAACACTCCGGACATGCCATCGAACTCCAAATCTGGCACCCCCACATGACTAAGACGTTGGAGGAGGAAACCATACCTGCCATCCACGTACCACAAACTCAGCACACGATCCACCATCTTGCAGATGCTGCCAATGCGGACCATAATCTGCATCCGCTCCTGGACTACCTCCCAAGCTCCGCGCCGACGCTGGAGCAAGCGCCGGCGCAACGGCGGAGCCCGAGGACACAGGTCCGCCACAAGGATGTCACCGTCGCCGCACCATCCTTGCTTGAACAGTCTGGATTCCCAATACATCCCCAACCATAGGACCGATTGCCTTGTCGGAGTAGGATCTGAAGAAATTTTATTCAGCGCCGCCATCGCCGCCGCTGAAGCCAAGACGATGAACAACCTAAAAACTATCCACACACGTGGATCCGGTGACCCCCCTCACCACCGACGACCGAGGTCGCCAGCGAAGGAGAGCCGCCGGAGGGCGGCGATGGAAGAAGCGCTCCTAGCGGCGCACGCGAGGTCGCCTTTCTTTCTCCTCTTCCAAGAAAGAAAACGACCGTGTCTAGCTGTGCATAAACTAATAATACTAGCAATGTGCCTGTATGTTGCAATGGATCGAAAGTAGAATAATACATGTTCACAAACTTGAAAGAACACACTCTAGTTTTAATATGCATATATCACTAAAAATATATTATGTTTCACTCAAAATGTATTCTTCGGGCTGTTTTGATGAGGTGAGGGAGGAATGTGGTTGGTTTGAATATACTAAGATTTTTTTATTTATTTTTTTGCAAATTGAAGCAGAGAAGTGAGTTATTGTTGCAAAAATACCACAACTTATCTTGCATTCGTTGGATGCAGATTTAATGGTCAGAAATGACGGATGACAGACACATCGTCATCACCAACGAGTCTTTTATAGGAGTAGATAGTAGTGTTCATATTTCATACCACCAAATCTGACAACAATGTGTTGCAACTAATTCCCATAGCAACGCTCCTGGTAGTCATTATATATCCCTGGGTCCTAGGCGCCACTTTTATTAATAGTAGTTTTTCTCCACGCCTTGCATGCTTCATACTGTATTTGTCTAAGGATGGCAATGGATAGGGTATAAGGTGGGTACAACAATACCATACACATATCCGTAATTAATGGGTACAAAATTCTACACATACCCGTACTCATGGGTGTGAAACTTTACCCATACCTATCCCCGATGGGTACCCATATCCATTGGGTACCCAATGAGTTGATCAAACAGTACACAAGTTATTCACAATTTTACGTTCATCGATAACACATTTGACAAAAAAACTAATTATCTCAACTCAATAACATATAGATGAGTACATGACAATTATGTCAATTTAAGTTGACAACTATAACATAGGTTCAAGAGCTCACGAGACACTTCACCAAATATCTGACAAGTAACAGCTAAAAAATATCCGGAGCACCCATCAGCCAACATAAACGGAAGCTAGCAGAAACTAGCATGTGTTGGAGCTCCACGGGTAAGGTCCACATGTCAGTATAAACGGGTAGGGTATGGATATATCCACGGATATAAAATTATGTTCCCTATCCATGACTTAACGGGCAAGGTATGGGTACTATCCATGGGTATAAAATTATGTTTATACCCTGTCTATGCGAGTACGGTATCTATGGGTACCCGTATCCATGGTAAACTTGCCATCCTTATAATATTTTTGTCTTCACAATTCCATCGAACAGAAGACTCTTCTAATTCGACTCTTGTCGGTTGGTCGTCGGCGGACGATCCAACCCTGCATTCCCATTCCACTTTACGCCTTCAGAAAGGAAAAACACATGCGGAGTAGTACATTGCCAGCAGTATTTAATTTCCACGCTCCTTTCGCACACTTGGCCTCACGTCACGTCCCACCCCGGCGAGCCTACAAAACCACGCCGGCTACGCCATTGCTAACAACAGCCACCGCACCTTTACAGTTCACACTTGACAATCTGCTCTGTGTCTGCTCGAGTGAGTGACTGATCGGCATTCGGTAGCTGCTAATTGAGCTAGCTAACTAGCTAGCAATGGCAGCGCGGGGAATTACAGACGGCAGCACGGCGGTGGTCGTGGGCGTGCTGCTCGTCTGCGCGTTCCTCCATGCGGGGGTGGCGGAGTCGGCGGAGTTCACCGTCGGCGGCAGCGGCGGCTGGTCCGTAAACGCTGGCTCCTGGCCCAACGGCAAGCGCTTCAAGGGCCGCGACGTCCTTGGTAGTTGGTACGTGCACCCTCTGTTTCTAAATGTAACTAAATATAAAACGTTTTTGCAGTTTAAATTTAAACCCAGAGATACATACATGGATCGATGTCTGCTGCATGAAAATTGGTGGCTGATGCATGCGGATTTGGGTAACGTGTGCATGCAGTGTTCAATTACGACCCGACGGCGCACGACGTGGTGGCGGTGTCCGCGGCGGGGTACCGGGCGTGCGCCGCGCCGAGCGGCGCCAAGGTGTACAAGTCCGGGGCCGACCGCGTCACGCTCGCCCTCGGCCCAAACTACTTCATCTCCAGCGTCCCCGGCCGGGATGAAGATCACCGTCACCGCCGCGAAGCAGGGCAGCATCGGCCGAGCGTAGTAATTCAGTCTACATATACCAAGTTCTCGGCCCATGTGTTTGATTATTATCGTAAAGGTGTACTGTACTAGCATTTTATTTCCACTCCATCATTCGTGCCTGTTGTGCTATATGGCACGTTATATATGTGTAATGATTTGGGAAACGTTTACGTCCCGAGCGCCGGCCGAACCGTTGCACCGGACGAACGCGCGCCTTGCGATAGCTCTCGATCGTGCATCCCGCAGGGCACACGGAGCACTCCTCTGTCGTATTGTTCTTCCGTTTGATTCGAAAGCTTCAACTGACGGCATATAAAGCTTCATCCGAGACACCATGCAATTGAAAAGCTACAAGCGTTCATAAGGAAGCTACAATGGTTCTGGAAAAAGATTCAACCAGAAGACTGATTTTTGGAGGTAGGTGTGCAAACCCGAAAGCTGCAACCGGCTATGAGAAAAGCTTCAACCGGAGGCGAAAAAAGTTTCAACCATAGACGACGCAAGCCATGGACGACGACGAAAAGCTGCAACCGGTGACCGCGCACATGCCTTTTGCTACAAGCGGCTTCTTTTTTGCTACAAAGACCGCGCACATGCCTTTTGCTACAAGCGGCTTCTTTTTTGCTATAAACAAAGAGATGACGAGTGTGGTGACCGTGCACGGTGACTTGTTTTTTGCTACAACCGACTCGTTTCTTTGCTACGACCGGCTTCGTTTTTGCTACAAACAGAGGCTGGTGAGTGTGGTAACTGCGGATGGCGAGGACGGGCAAAAGGCGACGAGGATGGCCAGCGAGGGCGGCGAACGGCCGGCGGGGGCGGGGAGAGGCGATGAGGACGGCTGGTGAAGGACGGCCATCGAAGAGGGTGTGCGGTGGCGAGATGCAGGGGGAAATCCTCGTACGCGCGTGTGAGGAAGCCGAAGGCATCGGCTACGCTCCCCCAGATCGGATGGCTGCGGACCGACCGGCCCTTATCTTTTTCATCTGCCATCACACGTTGGTTGGAAATAAAAGCTCTGCCCAGAGCTGGACCTGTGCATATTTTATGCAACACAGCAAGACGTTTTTTCAAGTGCAAAAACAATGCATGAACCGTCAGTTTAAACGTAGCGAAAGTTCCTCGATGCTCGAATATAAAACCAACACACTCGCAGTTAAGATCTTACTATCACAAAGCGTAACAGCACATCTCCAAATACCGTAAGCTTTACCAGTACAAAGCATAAGTTTGTAATTCCAAATTCAGAAGACAGAAGTAACAGCTTAGACAGGCACGTTTTTCTTGCTACTGTCAACCAAGAGTACAGCTCAAGAACCACACGGCACCGCATGCCCTTTGATCATTTAGACATAGCTGTCAATCAGCGACTTCCTCATGTCATCGACGATCGCCGTGGGCTGGCCTTCTCTCAACTTGAAGACGCTCTCGATGACGGAGAGCTCGGTGGCAGTTGTGTCTGAGCCACAGAAGGCAGTCCAGTCGTTCACCGTCATGCCTGCAGCAATGACCTCGCTACCCCGGTTCACGGTTCCAGCAACAAGAGGGACTTGGAGGAGTGTGGACAGCTCATCAAGATCTTCAATGGATGTGTGAGGATGGACCTGTCCCACAAAGGAATTGTTACATTACCATTTTTGAAGAATCTTTTGCAGAAACAGGTAGATCAGAAGGGATGCAAATGCAGTAACACCATACCAGTCCACCCCTGTTTGAGAATGCACAGTAGCTGCCAACAAGGATATTTCCTGCAATTGTCTGACGGAACACCTCAACCCCAAGCACATCTGCAATAAGCTCCTCGGTTGCCTGGGGAACCGAACAGGAGATACTTTAGTTGAAGGTAAGCTAGGAAAGGCACAGGGTCAGCAAACAAACATCACTAGGGATGTATAGGCATACCTTGTCAAGGTCAGGGTGTGTGAGCGCAACATGGTCATTGCAGGATATGCAATTGCCAAGTGCAGACAGCCTTTCATCGATGCGCTGAACAACCACTTGATCAGGTATGCAGTTCCTCAGATGCTGAAGCTCTAGAAAAATTTCAAGAACGCATAAAAATAGTAAGCATCACGAAAACCATAATATCACTTACCTACAGAAATCATGCCTCTCTAGATGCAAGATCACTAACAGAGACATTATAATTGCCTGAAGAAACCAGCCTCTATAGACATAACAAATCTCTAAGCAACTTCTATGTAATTCCTATAGTATTACTAAAATCAACTTGAAAGTGAATCCTGGTAGAAAGCAACTTTGTATTCAAAAACATATTAAACCATAAGAGCACTGTGCAGTATACAACACCACACAAGACATAACAGAATTATGCAAAACAGTTACATCGTAGATTGAGGTACTGAAATAAAGTACCTTGATCAGTGGTTGTGTGTGGCAAGAGAAGTCCATTCTTGTTTCCTGGGGTCATCAAGGTGGTGGTAAGTACACTACAAGTGAGTGAATAGCTCAAATGACTGAAGATAAGTTCAAAGGCTAACCAACGCAGAGGCGACCAATTATTCTAGTGCCACCGATAGAGGTCTTGACAACAGGAATGACATCTGCAAGCTCAGACTCAAATGTACTGCATAAGTATTCAAAAGAACAATCAGTTAGTTGGTTATTCCTCTGATTCCAACAAAGTCCAAAAGGCTAAACCAAAGGAAACATCCATTGCTAACCTGTAGAAATTCTCTGATCCTCCAATTGCAACCAGACAGTAGGCATTTGTGAGCTTGGAGAAAACACCAACTTCACAGTTGTTCTCAAACTGGATACCTACAGAAACCACAGCAAAGAACAAGGTCAAAACCCAAAGGCTACGAGGAGCAGGGTTGCCACAAACAGTACAGCAACTCAGACTAGAATGGGAATGACTTATACTGAAAATCACATATGAACTTATAACACTTATCACAGGCACAAGGGCATCCACTTAGAGGTGTACCACATGATTAAACATAACGATTTCATACTCTAAGAGCACAACAACACCACTTGTATACGAAATGGTGATGGGGTTAATCATAGATAACTCTAAGCTAATCTAAATATTAATTCGAATTTCTAATCCTAAATACCAAAGAATAAATCATATCCGGACGGTCAACTATCTTTTCGCAGGGACGAAACTACACCTTCTCCAAGTTGCCGCCTAAATCACACCAGTTCTCAACATCTAGCCACGAAACCGAAACTTCACGACAGCCCCGAAACGCGCACCGCAGCCGTGGCGACCAATCAATCAATCCGAACGGTGAAAAAATCGAGAGGATTCGACAGCCACAGCCGCCCTCTCCGGCGCCACCGAATTCGGTGGAGGACAAGACTCGCACTGGAAAAAGGGTGGGGAGCTTACGGGTCGCCATGGTCGATTCCTCTTCTTCGCCTCAGCCGCTTCTCGTCTGCAGCAACAAGCGCGCACCTGCAGATCAAACGCGCGGATGATTCAACGAGCGGCCGGGTAGGGGAGGAGGGATCGCTGGTGCGGGTGAAGGAAGCGGGCGGCGAACCGGGAGGAGGGCGGGGGTCGAGAGGCGGTGGCCGCTGCGGTGGGAGCTAGGGTTTGGGAGCGCGACTTCCGAGAGAATGGGGAACGAGGGGAGAGCCGTGGCAGCGTGGTATATGAGCACGGGCCGCTCGGAGAGACGGCGGCGGAACTGCGTGGGCCGAATGGGCTGGTCCTATTAGGTCGAGACGTCACAGACGGCCCATGCTGATGCAATGGGCAGAGGCTAATTCGTGTGTTCGGCCCACCCAACGCTGTTGGGCTTCTCTCGCTGCGAAATGTTTTGAAGAACGTAATACACTCTTACCTCAAGAAAAACGTAATATACTCTGGAAATCCTCAATTCATAAAAAACTGGAAGTGACATTTTTTTTGCGGGTAGGAAGTGATATTTCTAACTTCCATGAAAGAGCGAACCAACATGTGGTTGGATGGTCAGAGGGGTAGTGGTATCCTCAGCCACCAGGGTTGAAGTCCTGGTGCTCGCATTATTCCTAGATTTACTTCAGGATTTTCGACGATGCGTTTTCAGTGGGAGGAGTGTGTTAAAAAAACTTCCATGAAAGAGGAATTAACTTCCGAAATTTCACATTAATTTAACAACAATTTTCATGAATAGCAATATAAAAAGTACGAGTTAAGATGGTATTTTTTTTAGATTTTCTTAGTGTAGTCTTATAGTTATTCTTCCAAGGTTGTGGTAGAATATTATAATTTCCTCTAATCACTCATATGTTGCTAAATATTTACTGTAATTTTGTAAATGTCAATCAAATAAATGGTATACCTTCCTCTAATTACTTAGTCGTTTTGGAAACTTTATTGTAACTCTATAATCAAAGGTTGTGATAAAATGAAATACATTTCCCTAATCACTCATATGTTTGGTATTTGTTGCATCTTGATTTGATCTTGTATATACGAGATATATTGTGTTCCCCATGCATATGTACATATATTGTTTTTATGTGATATTTCTACAAATAAAAGCTCGTTTGTTTTTGGATGTGCTTGTTATCTGAAATATAAAAAAAAACATTTCTATGTTTAACATGAAATTATATGATGATTGACACGTGTGGGTTTACTCCTGGAAGAAAAAAATACTTGTGGGTAAATTTATTGTCTGCAATACACATCCTCTTTTCACATCAAGTATAAAACAAGTAAACCTTATGAAGAAACAGTACTCATAAATATCCATCAAATATGTTTCAACTGTGTTATTCAAACAAGTCCCCTCACCTCCACCGGCTACTCTGGTGGCGGCAGGAGGTAGGGAGCCGGTACTTTGTTTCTGCTCGTCTTTAGTAATCTAGTGTCTTACTTAGGTTTTTGGATGTCTATGGCTTTCATCCTGGCGGTGGCTATGCCACTGTTAAATCAGTTTCTTCCAAACCTTTCACCAAAGTTGTGGTTATCCTATCTATCGATGTTGGATCTGGGAGGCAGTGTCTACGTCGTCTCAAGTCCTTGGGATTTGGGCGGGCGTTTTTTCATGTGTCGGTGTGTTGCTATCGAGGTAATGGTCTTCTTCTCCCTGCTCTTTTGTGATGGTGGTGTTGCGAGCAGCCAGTGGACCAGGGTGATGTTCCTATTGTTTATCCCACAACGACGAGGCTATGGTCTCTTTTTTCCCCTTGGTGCATGCCAAGATAGATGTATCCATATGCACAAGATCAAGTTTTTCAATCACCGAGTTCCAAAGTCGAAGGGTGCATCAACACCTAAAGAAGAGATGTGTCCCATTTTATTTTTCTCTTTTGCAAAAAGAGCAAAGGCTGCAATTTTTCAACCGCACTTGGCCGACTATCAGTGGTCCAAATCCTATCATGTGTAGCCAACCAAGAGAAAAACTTGACCTTCGGCGGTGCCCAATTCTTTTATATCATGCAATCCAAAGGAGATAGGACCAAGCCCAAGAATTACACCTTATAGGCAAAGGACGCCGAATACAACCGATCATTAACGTGCTTCCACGTAATATCATCCTCGACAAGATCATCAAGATGGAAAATCGTCAATGATTATCCAAAGATTGAAGAACTCTCGGATATGATCTACCGAGACAACGTCGGAGGGTTTGATTTTGAAGATCCAAGCATTATCCCTGAGCGCCTCGCACACCTTTTACCCTTTTTCTCCTTGAGGCCTCATATATGAGAGGGGCGATGTCCTTGGTCTTACGGCCGAGGAGCTGAGGAGAACCCGGTTGCACTTTTCTTGGTTTTTCAGATGTCTTGTATCGTTGAAAGCTTTTTATGAAAATCCGGTGCTTTTCGCTAAAAAAAACTATGTTATTCGAACGTGTTACTCGTCAATACAAAAACGAGTAATCTTATTTGGCTCCCTCTCAAAGTCTCAACGTTTTTTTTTTGGCTCCATAGATGCCTTTATTTATCCCTATATGGCCCGTACGCAGGAAACCATGTAGAGAAGAGAACACCCATAAACCCTGGTACAAAGTTCAGTTCCATGTAGTCGGCGCGTCGATCTCGCGGGGAGGCATCTCCAATCACACAGCTCGTCGGCACCTCGGGTGGTCAACATACACCGTACTAGTATACGTGAGCCGCAGTGGAACCACCACGGTAGCTCACTCCCAGCTCATGGGCCTGCGGAAGTGCGGAGGAGGAAGATGGTGAAGGAATCAACGGAACGATGGACACGGCAAGGAGAACAGAGCAAGTGTCGAGGGAGAGAGCTGGGCGGTGGAACACTCCGTAGGTGCAAACGTCAGCGCGTGAGCTTTTTCTCCCAGGATAAGCGAAAGGGGACCAGCTCGATTTGGATTTCGACGCCGGTGGCCCGAATCTGTCTGGCATTGATGCGAAAAGAGAGGAAAAAAATATACCAATCTGTTGGGCTCGTCCATATCCGTATCGTCCTGGTAATATTCCGGCGATATCGATCCGGGGAGCTGGAGCTCTGCGAATGACTGAACTGAACCTTTGACAGGCAGGGTATGTTCTACAGTATCTGTCAGCTGATCAGACCTCACAAGCTAGAGCTGCACGTGAAATTCTATAGAAGAAAGAACAAATACAAATAGGCCACACGAGAGCTGAACCAGTTCTCCTGTATCTGGCCCTCCCGATAAGTGCTGCTGACGACGAGCCTACAGTTTTCCTCCCCATCTCGGTCGGTCGGTCGATGGATGCAATGTGCCGCAGCCCGCAGATTATTACGCACGCGCGCTCGGATAAGACATCGACGAAACAGTAGTGCTGGAATCTGGAGTGCGGACACCGCTGCCGCCGTTGGGTTCCGTTTCCCGAAAGTGACCGGCGATCCCGACCCCGGCCCGCCGTGTGATGCGGCTCCACGCCACGCACACCAATCCCGTCCCGTCCCGTCCGCGCTCCAGAAAGGAAAGAAGATGCGGCCGTCCAGGTCGATCCATCGCACACTCTCTTTTCTTTTTGCTATTTTAATCTGATTGCTTGCTTGCTTCGAGTGCAAAGAATGGATTAATTCAAGCGGCCGCCTTCCTTCCTGTTACTCGTTGTATATGTTAGTACTGCTTTGGCCCATCCCCTTTTCATTCTGGCTACTTTGTCAAAAAAGGCGATTTTATTAACTCATACAAAACACAATGAGTATATACCCGGCCTCGTTCAGGCTACTTCTGCATCAGTCGCTTAATTGCATCAGTCACGCGGCTTTGGAAGGGGATGGATGGTTTAGTTTACTTGCGTGCCCCAATGGTGTTTCACTTGTTACTTTTCTATTCTACTCCCTTCGTTTCATGTGAGTTGTCGCCGATTTAGCATAAAGTTATACTAAATCAACGACAACTAATACGAAACAGAGGAAGTATATGCAGTTTATAGGCGCCATTAGGTGGAAAGTATAAAGGCGCCAGCCGTCCAGAACACTGCCTACTATATGCACTTTATTACTAGCAAGTACTACCAGCTTGATCATAAAATTTCCCACGAAAAAAAAAAGCTTGATCATATAATTGGATGGTTTTAGCAGGTGCAATCAAAAGGACTTGTGGGCACCTGCAGCCTAAGGAATTAAACATTCCGCCCACAGCTCGTGTTTCACGAATGGCCGGTTTAACAATTTAGTTTTCCCCTCTGCGCATGAAGGTTTGGATGAATGATTGGATTGGAACCAACTCAAAAGAATCTCTCATCTGCCTCGCGTTTCAATTTCACTGGTGTTTAGTACTCCCTCCACTCCTTTCTACTCTGCATATAAAAATTGTCTGAAATCAAACTTCATAAAGTTTGATTATATTTATACGAAAAAATATTAACAACTATCATGCTAACGTTATACAATATGAAAATTTATGTCATAATGCATCTACTGATATTGATTTCACATTGGGAATGTTGGTATTTTTTTTCTATAAAGTTGGTCAAATTTTATGAGGCTTCACTTCAGGCAAATCTTATATGCGAACTAAAAAGGACCGGAGAGAGTACTCCCTCCGATTCAATGTAACTGTCACAGTTTTAAACTGACGTTAGTTCAAAATTACGATGCTTAGAGCAACTCCTATGCGGCGATCCAAACCGACGCCGATTTTATCATTTTTTGTCCGTTTGGGTTGCCCGTCCACTCATCTGTATTCTTTTTTAATTTGGGTCGGCAGGTGCGTCCAACAGGAGCGGACACATTTTCTGACATGTCCGCCCCGGCATTCCGTCGAACACATGGTGGGCGAGTCCTCCTTGAACTGACCCGCGCCCGCCCGTGCTCCCGCGTTCGCCCGCCCTAGCTACCGCGCCCACCCGACCGTCCGAGCTCCCGCGCCCACCTGTGCTCGACGGCTCGTGCTCCCGCGCTCGCCCGTGCTCGCCGGCCCGTGCTATCGCCCTCGCGCCCGCGCTCCAGGGCTCGCGCGCCCCGCGCGCTCACGCCCGCGCACGCTCCTGTGCACGCGCTCATGCGTTGCACTGGACCTGCTGGCCCGCCGCCGCGCGCGCTCGCGCTAGCTCGCCCCGCCTCACGCGCCTTTGCCCGTGCCCCGCGAGCTCGCCTCCGCAGTCGCTGCTCTGCCCCTGCCCGACGCCTCGGCCCGCGCGCTCGCACGCGAGCTCGCCGCCTCGAGCCGAGCGCGAGGCGCTCTTGTCTTCCGTGCTCAGCCGTGCCCCCGGAGACGGCAAAGCCGTCCGCGCCACGCCCGAAGCGGCTGTTGCGTCAACGACGTCGCCTGCCTCGACGCGGCCACGCTTCTCATCGCCGGCGCACGAGCGGCTCCGTGACGGCACGGGAGCAGGCAAGGCCGGGCGGGGTGGGCGACAGGGGCACGGCAGGCGCGACAGGACGAGCGCCGGCCGGGCACGGTGCAGGGGGCGACGGTGCTCCCGCTCCAGCAGCAGCGCAGCCCGCGCGGGGGATGCGAGGCGAGGTCGGCCGCCGGCATGGGTGCACAGGTGGCGTCATGGGGTGGGCAAAGAAAGAGAAGAAGAGAGAGCGTGGTTGGTCTTTGACGATGAGCCATGTCTTGCATGCAACGGACGAAGGGGACGTAGAAAACGTTCACTTTATGGCCGCTTCGAACCCAAATCAGTTCCACATTTGAGATTTTGTCCGCGCGGACGCAGACGAACACGGGCGAAGTTTTGGGTTGCTGCGTTAGAGTTGCTCTTAGTATGGATCGGGGTTAGTACCTTCCATGGAGCAGCTTCATTTTCATTTCAGGACAGTCAGTGTCTTGCGGGATGTCATTTCCACTTCAAAAAGGATCTTGCAGAATGGTTGTCATACAAGGCCAAGCTTGGTAACGGCGTACAATCAACAGATTACCCGAAAACGGCAGCAGCGTGGCGTGCATGATTGCGATCAGCATCATCTTTCGTTTCTTTTACAAAAATGGTTTCGAAAAGGATCTCGCAGAATGGCTATGGACTATGCTACAAACTTACAATCAACATATTACTCGAAATGCCAGTGGCGTGCATGATTGTGATCACCATTATGATTCTCATGGACAATGCTAATCAGAAGACACTTTGTTCTACTGCCAGTGAACGGCCACACGGCCATTCGATCTTATCCGAAAAAGGGCCAATAAAGCATTCGCAAAAATTCAAACTGATAAGCTGCATCAGATGCTCAATTATACTGGTACCAGCATTAATTATTAGGGAGATGGTTAACCATTTGTCATTGGCATTAGTTTATCAGTATACACGCTTGATTCTTGGTAACCACTCGTTGCTTCTGGTTCTCGGCCCGTGGTTTGTGGTTGGGACTGATCTGACCGGAAAACAATACTAAATAAGGAGACGTTGAGACCAAGCGCGCTTCCGACTCCTGGACGGATCTCAGCCTCTAATCTCTTCCCATCGGTTGCTTCCGGATCAGTGCAACCAGACCGGTGTCTGATGCAATCATTGAGCAGGGCCGTGAGCTCACCCTGTGACGCGCGCGCTTCTGAATCCATCTCCTTTATTTTCGTTGGGATGATCAACAAAGCGGCGGCCACTTGCTACAGGAGTTGCTGGCTTCAAAATCTTTCTTCCCAATGGTCTTGAACTTTTGAATAGAGTAACTGGAACATGCTTGATTCAATCTGGGGTTGCTGATAGTCCAGGCAACAAAGCTGATGAAACGTGAGTTTGTGGTTCCCCGCAAAAAAAAAGAAAAAGAAAACATGAGTTTGTGGTCGTGCGAGCCCTATGCGCAATCAAGAGGCCGTAAGAGCATCTACTGCGGTACCTGTCAAAGCCGCCTCATACATCCGGACGGGCTGCCCGGTCACTGCCCGGTTACGTTTTTTCGACCCAGACGGACGCCTCAAACGGGCTTCAAACGCCCGGACTGACCGGCACCCTCATATCCAGCCCAAATATGGGGCGGATATGGGGTGGCCCGAGCACACCCGGGCGCGTCCGTCTTGCAAGCTCGGTCCACCACCGACCCCACGGATGTCCCACAAAAAACCCCAGAGGCCTCGTCGGTCCGAAACCCTAGCTCACTCACTCTTCTCTCTCGCTCCGTCCTCTCCTCTCCCCTCACCGATTCCGATCGAATCCGGCGCAATGTCGAGCTCCGGCAGCCGCTCTGACGACGAGGTGGATTCGGAGTATGAGCTTGCCCTCCGCATTGCCTTGGACCGGTCCAAGGTGGAGACCGGGGGCATCTCCGGATCTGTAGCCTCGCCGCAGTCGCAGCTTCCCCGTCGGCGCATCTCGGATGCCGGTGCTGGCCCCTCCCGGCCCATGGGCAGCTCCGACAGGCGGCCAGCGCAATCGGCGCCTCCCCTACGCCGTCCTCTCGCCCCACCGGTTGCTGCTTCCCCACGTCGTCCCCTCGCCCTGCCGGCTGCTGCTCCCCCTCATGGGCAGCGATGGGTGCTTGTGTCCGCCCCGCCGGCCCGGACACGCACACCGGAGTCGGAGGCGCGCGCTGCCCGCCGCGAGAGGCAGCGGGCAAGGGAGAGGGAGGCTGTGGAGAGCTCTGTCCTCCGCCGGCGTGGGTTACCGGCGGAGCCCGACGAGGACCATCGGCTCCTCGCGTGGGTCTACCGCCGGTCGCTTACAACGGTGGAGACGGACGCTCAGCGGCTCCGCCGGAAGAACGCCAAGGCTCTTCGGCTTGCCATCGAGCAGTCCGAGCGGGAGGCGTTGGAGAAGGCGACGGAGGCGGCTCGGCTGGCCAAGCTCAGGCGCCAGCAGGACCGGGCCATCCAGCGCCTCAAGGGCCTCGTCATCGTTGACTCCTCCTCTTCCGACGACCACGGCTCCTCCTCCGACGAATCAAAAGATCCTCCACCAGCCGCCGACGGGTACAGCTACGCCGACGACCAGAAGGGGAAAGGGCCGGCCCGGAAGGGGTGAAGTTGATTTTAGTTTTAAGTTTTAAATGTAATATAAAGTTGTATGTCATTTATGTGAACTTTGGTGGATCTTTTGGTGAACTATTGTGCTATTTCTATGTCAGGAGCTGATCTACGTAGTTTCATCAACGTTGCATGATATAGTATGGATATAGGGGTTCGGATATGAGAGACACGAATGTGGACGACGCGATTTGAGGAGTGCCCGGTCACTGTCCGCGGACGCGCCCGGGCGCGTCCGCGGGCGTTTGAGAGCCCGGATTTGCCAAGTCCGGTTGTAGATGCTCTAAGAGCATCTACAGTCGGAAGCCTCAAACCGGCCTCAATCGCCCGGGCAGCCCGCCCGTTCACTGACCGGTCATGATTTTTTGACCCAGACGGACGCCTCTAACGGGCCTCAAACGTCCGGGCTGACGGGCACCCCTCATATCCAGACCAAATATGGGGCGGATATGGGGGCGTCCGGGCACGCCCGCCATGTCGGACTGACGGCGTGGTCCCAGTCGAAAACGCCCGAAAACCCGACGGTCCGAAGTTCGTCTCCTTCGTCAGACCGGTGGCGCCGCGTGGCGCAGCTCCGGCGGGCCGCGTAGTGCCTAGCCCGGCTATTTATGTCGACCGGCGGCACCGAAACCCTACCATCCATCCACATTTTCCTCTGCCTGTCCGCCGCCACCGCCACTTTCCACTCCACCCATCCGCCTAGTAGCCATGCCCCCGAGCCGCTGGGTGAGGAGCGAGCCATTTCTGATGCCGGAGCGCTGGCTCGAGCTCCTTGAGCAGATCCGGGCTAGGCGCTAAGCCCGGATCGCCGTAGGGCTGCCTCCGGATGCAGTGGATCCGGAGGAGGAGGAGGAGGTGGACGAGGAGGAGGAGGTTGGGAAGGAGGAGGAGAATGTGGGGACGCTGGCGACGCGGATCTGCAGGCGGAGCAGCAGGCCATCCTCGATTCCCTCCGCTCGGAGTCAGATGCGGAGGCGAGACGCCGTCGCCGGCAGGAGATGGAGGCGCAGCACACCGCGGAGGAGGAGGAGGAGATGTTCGCCTACATGGATGAGGTCGAGCAGGAGGAGGAGGAGCCGGAGCCCTCCTACGCGCCCGTCCACCCGCGCTCGGCACTGACGTCATGGACATCTAAAGATTAGCTAGGGTAGTACGTAGTATGTAGTACATAGGATTTCTTTTGCATGCTTTGTATGGATCTAAGGGTTGAAATATGAGAGACTCGGATGCAGAATAGCTAATTTGAGACGTGACCAGTCACTGTTCACGGACGAGCACGGTCGCGTCCGCGGGCGTTTGAGGGACCGAATTTGTCAAGTACGGCTATAGATGCTCTTAGTTGGTCTGTTTGTACATTGTAGATATGACTCTTTCGATCTTTACTTCTCTTCATCGACTCCTGATCGTTCTGGTGCGCTAATTCTTTGGGCCTTAGTACAACGACTCTGAAAGATCATGGATGTCGCCTAGAGAGGGGGCACTACTAGGGAAAAGCTTATAGGCAGACGCTTACTAGTAGCGTGGGTTTATACCCCTCGCTACTGCTACTTACTAGTAGCGCGGGTTTATAACCCCCGCTACTACTAAGTTGATAGTAGTAGCGCGGGTTTATAACCCTCGCTACTACTAAGTGGTCTCTGCCGTGCCCCCCCCCCCCGGAACATGCCATAGTAGTAGCGAGGGGTATAAACCCGCGCTACTACTAAGTTGATAGTAGTAGCGCGGGTTTATAACCCTCGCTACTACTAAGTGGTCTCTACCGTGCCCACCCGGGACATGCCATAGTAGTAGCGAGGGATATAAACCCGCGCTACTACTATCGACCCACCAAGACATGTGTACACATAGCGTGCGGAGGCCCAAATCCAAACCCACACTCTTCTGATTCCCCTTCTCCTCCCACCCGCGATTCCCTTCCTCACCCACCGCCACTGCCGGCCTCACACCTCGGCGCCACTCACAAATCCGGCGACCTCCTCTCGCACTGCAGACCCCTTCCCTCCCCCTCCATCCCCCTTCTTCTCCGCTGTTGGAAGGAGAGGGAAACCAGCAGAGCGTCGTCCATGGCGGCGGCCAGATCCGCCATGGACGCACCCACTTGCACCTCCTCGCCGGGTCAAGGGTTCCACGACAAGCAGCATCAGGTCACCGGGCTTCACCTAGGGTTTCGGGCGTCGGCTCCAACTCCAGCGGCCACCGGTGAGTTCCTCCTCCTACTGCTCTCTATCTCTCTCTTCCTCTTTCTAATAATTTTCTCTTCTTTTGTAGCAGCAGTAGACGAGAGGTGCGAGCACAAGTTGGGTGGGGAAGCACCATCACCATGGACAACTTCATCCCCTCCAGGACCAGTAGCAGCCATGGATGGAGAGGACGACGACGCCCAGCAGAAGCAGCCGCCATGGATGGAATTTATTTTTTTAATTCTCAATTAGTTAGTAGTAGCGCGGGGCCATGACCCGCACTACAACTAAGTAGTAGTAGCGCGGGTGGCAATCGCGCTACTCCTACTAGAAGTAGCAGTAACGCGGGTACCACCAGCGCTACTGCTAAAAGTTAGCTGTAGCGCCTTAGCTGTAACACCCCTGTGTAATAGCTAATGTGATCATCTGCTAATGATGCCAAGTCACTCTCATTTGCAGTGCCTAGTCACATTGGTTTAAGATTCAGTTCAAACCCTTCTCTGAAAATCAACTCAAATTCAAAAAATGCAAAATAAATTTGCTCAAAACATGTTGGAAAAATGTTCACCTTTTAGCAAATAATCTAAAACTATTTGCTGTTAAGGAACACAACATCATCATCGGCTCTAAATGGGTCTGTGCATTTTAACAGAGCCAAAACAGCATTTATAATGCCCTATTCATTTTTGGATAAATTCAAATGGTTTCCAAAAATGCCCAAACTTTTTGTTGTAGTGCTGGATATTGCAATGAACTAATGTGAGCAAGTTACCCATTTTTGCAAAACCTTTTGGAAGCTCAAAATATTACTAAACCATCTCTGTAAAAAGGAAAGAGCAAAAACAGAAAAATAAAAAGAAAAGAGGCAATGTGCACTGGGCCTAAGTGTACAGTGCCCCGAATCCAGCCCACCTGGCCCATCTCCCTCTTCTCTCCCCTACGTGTCGCCGCCGCCGTGGTCGAGAGCGCGCGCGCCGATGCGGCGCCGACAGCACGACGGCCACCGACGCCCCACCGACAAGGAGATAAGGCCGAGTCCCCTATCCATCTCCCCTGGCCTCCTCATTCACTTCTTCCCCTCTCATTCGCCCTCTCTCGCTCGCTCGGAGCTCCATCCGAGCGCCACCGCCGACGTGCCGCTGCCATCTCCCCTGGCCTCCTCATTCACTTCTTCCCCTCTCATTCGCCCTCTCTCGCTCGCTCGGAGCTCCATCCGAGCGCCACCGCCGACGTGCCGCTGCCACAGCCGCGGCCACCGGCGCCCGTTCGTCCTTCCACAATGCCCGAGGGCTCCGCCGGCCTCCGCCTCGTTGACCATCGCTACTCGCTGGAGCTGACGAGCCCTGGAGCACCGGATCCCCTTCTTCCTCCTCCTCGGATCGCCGGACACCGCCGTCGTCGATTCAACCTCTCCTGTGCTCCCGAACCCCGAGGGGCCTACGTGTGCCCACGCTGTAAGCTCCGCCCCTTTTCCTCCTTCTCAGCGCGCTGCTGCGCCGCCCTAGCTAGCTGTATGCGTCGCCACCGCCATGACCGTAGCTCCGGCTCCGCTGTTGTGCTCGCCGCCGGCGCCCTAGGCCCTGTCATAGCTGGGCGAGCACGCTCTCGTGCTCAGGGTGGCCTTGCGGAGCCCCCCTGAGGTTTAGCTAGCGTGCTAGCACCACAGAACGCCGAAGGCACCGAGCTCCGAACTCCGGTCGCCGCCTGTCGCTTCGCCATCGTGGCCACAATCGGTCGAGCTCGCGTCCGAGCACTCCAGTGTGCTCCTGACACTGCCAGGAGGCCGTCGAACCCTTCAGCCTCTCTCCCCGTGCCCTTTGTCGACGAACCCGAGCTCACCCGAAACGCCGGCCGCTTCATCTCGTCGCCGGTGTCTTTTCCGGCCTCCCATGCTGCGGCCGAGGCCACCAATCGACGCGGCGTGCGAAGCCCGTTCGAACGCACCCATGCACGCCCGAAACTGAGCCCCGTAGCGCGATTCCGTCCAACTCCGGTGAGGCGCCGCCGTTGTTTTGGTCGCCGGAGTTGTCTCCGGCGCCGGCCGCCGACGTGGTCGTCCTGGGGCCACCTTTGGGCCACCAACCAGTGGGCCCAGGGGCCCCCGCTGGCTCGTTGACTAGGTCAACTGAGCTGACGTGTCAGCACAGTGCCACTGACATGTGGGCCCCTTCGATTAATTAGTCTAATAAACGATTTAATAAATACAAGTAATTAGTTAGCCTAATCACTCACTGACATGGGGGCCCACCCCTCTAATTACCTAGTTAGTTAGTTTAATCCACTGTTAAGCTAACAGAGACTGACATGTGGGTCCCACTGGACCCACAGGTCAGGTTTGACCTGGTCAGACGACCAGTTAACTGCTGATGTCATCATTGCATCATGTTGACGTCATATTTCCTTTTCTGTTAATAAAAATAAATTTAGAAAATGCTTTAATCTTCAAAAATTCATAATAATTAAACCGTAGCTCGAATCGAAAAACTTTGTACATGAAAGTTGATCAGAATGACGAGACGAATCTGATCGTGTCATCTGTTTCCATGTCGGAACCCCCTACGTAGGAGAACCCGTAACGTTAAGCCTGATTCCGGTAGACAAATAGTGCATATACACCGGTTAATAAGTCCCACTTTAATCCCAAAATAACTAAAATGACTTAGACATATCTTTAGGCAACCATGCTCTGTGTTGCATTATTTGCTATGTATTTATTTGTTTCCTCCCCCTCTTCTCTCTCGTTAGACCCCGGTACCGACGCAGTTCCCGAGACCGACGCAGCTCAGGAGCCCGACGACTCAGTTGACGACCTTGCCTTTGCCGCAGAGCAACCAGGCAAGCACCCCCCTTTTGAACATTTTGATATCGCCTATTCTCTTCTCTCTTATGCTTGCATTAGAAACTGCTACTGTTACTGTTATCCTATTTCTGCTGCATAGCCTGTTTATTATAACCTGCTATTGTTACCTACCTGCTTATCCTAAACTGTTTAGTATAGGCTGGGTAGAGACCCATCAGAGACCCCCACTTTGTCCCGACTGCCCCGCTGGATTATCAGAAGACCCGATCAACGGGATCGAAGACCAGGCCCCGGCACCGCACATCACTTCCCCATTAGTTGCTCAACACTACTGGGTTACTATCGAGTGCCGAGGGTGATACCTCGTCAGCACTTCTGATGATAACCTTGTAGGTTAGTTAATCGGTCGTGGTCAGCGAGGGTGATTCCTCCTACATCACCCCCGATAACGACGTCGTCGTGCAACTTCTCAAGGGTGGACCTCGAGGGTGATTCCTCCTTCATTCACCTTGACGATAACATCAGGTGGAATTCCATCGAGGGTGATTCCTCAGGGTTCCCTTGGTGTTAGACACACGGTTACTATGGTTACTATGACTTTACACTGAACCATGTTACTAAAGACGGGTCGGCCCTGAGGGGTACCCGCGCGAGCTTAATTGCGAGGGATGTGGAGACGGGTTGATCTGGAAGGTGCCCAAGAGATGAATACGAGGCGTGGCCGGGCATTCTTAGCCCTTGCCGCAAGTCCTCGAGATGGGGCGATGGGGTACATCGATCGTGAGTATCTGCTCGTTACCGCACTACCAATACACTAACGGTTTGGATATTTGATCCGAGGGGCCTCTGGCCTGATAGCACTAACCATCACGTGGGCATAGTATGGGCGTTCTGTGTCATATACTTCAGCCGGAGCTTAATAGACGTCAGCGACTGAGCGGCGCGCGTTGGGTTGGACTGGTAACGCCCTGCGCTTGTATAAGGGGGGCTAGGTCTGCTCACCGGCCGCGTACGCAACGTGCAGGAGTTCCCGGGGCGAAGGCCCAAGACCCCCGGGTGCATAGGTTAGTCCGGCGTGCTGACCTGTCTGTTAAGTATTCGGTCGGGTTGCGGCGTGTCATTTGGCCGAGGCCGAGCATGACCCAGAAAAGTGTGTCTGGCCGGAGTTAAGCGAGCGTGGTGGGTAAGTTGGTGCACCCCTGCAGGGAAGAAACAATCTATCGATAGCCTGTCCTACGGTAATGGACACTCGGAGTTGTATCCCGATCGGTACAACTAGAACTGGATACTTGAAATGATAACTGGATAGTATGGCTCTGGGATTGCTTTCTCGCAGGGAGTCGAGGAAGGATCTCTGGGCGAGGTTGATAACACTACTACTACTTTACTTTATGCTAATCTGCACTCTTCTAATGCTGCAAGAGCGTTGAAGATGAAGAAGATGCTAGTCTTCGATAGGAATAGGCTTTCCCCTCTATTCTGGCATTTCTGCAGCCTAGTCCACATATACAACCTTCCTTTGAAAATGTTGCATATGTAGTGTAGATCCTTGCTTGCTGAGTACTTCGGACTCATGGTTGCTTTGCTTTCTTTTTCTTCCCATATCCGTTGATGCAACCAGATGACGGAGTCCCTGAGACAGCTGCCCCCGTCGACGGCTACTACTACTACTACTACTACTACTACCCTTCTGGCGAGTACTACTATGAGGAGCTGACCGATGACCAGGAGTAGGTTCGGAGGGTCCCAGGTAGGAGGCCTGCGCCTTTCGATCGTAGCTTTTGTTATGCCCCGCCTTTCTAAAGGCTTATCTGTTTTATCTTTTATATCTGTACTCAGATATCTGATGCTTCCGCTGACGCTTGTATGCGAGCTTATGTATTCGAGCCCTCGAGGCCCCTGACTTGTAATATAAAGCTTGTATGACTTTATTTATGTTTTAGAGTTGTGTTGTGATATCTTCAAGTGAGTCCTTAGGCTTGATCGTGTGCATTTGCATGTATGATTAGTGCACGATTAAGCCGGGGTCGTCACATTAGCAGTAGCGCAGGCCCCCGCGCTACTGCTAGGCAATTACCCCGCGCTACTACTAGGGTTTTCCCTAGTAGTAGGGGGGGTGAATAGGCGCTTTAAAATAATTACGGTTTAGGCTTGAACAAATGCGGAATAAACCTAGCGGTTAATTTGTCAAGCAGAAAACCTAAAACAACTAGGCTCACCTATATGCATCAACAACTTATGCTAAGCAAGATAAACAACTAAGTGATAGCAAGATATATAGCATGAAACACTATGGCTATCACAAAGTAACGTGCTTAAGTAAAGGGCTCGGGTAAGAGATAACCAAGGCACGCGGAGACGACGATGTATCCCGAAGTTCACACCCTTGCGGATGCTAATCTCCATTTAGAGCGGTGTGGAGGCACAATGCTCCCCAAGAAGCCACTAGGGCCACTGTAATCTCCTCACGCCCTCGCACAATGCAAGATGCCGTGATTCCACTAAGGGGCCCTTGAGGGTGGTCACCGAACCCGTACAAATGGCAACCCTTGGGGGCGGTCACCGAACCTGTACACTTTGGCAACCCTTGGGGGCGGTCACCGGTACCCGTTAAATTGCTCGGGGCGATCTCCACAACCTAATTGGAGACCCCGATGCTTGCTCGGAGCTTTACACCACAATGATTGAGCTCCGACAACACCAACCGTCTAGGGCACCAAGGCACCCAAGAGGAACAAGCTATAGGGTGCCCAACACCCAAGAGTAACAAGCTTCTCAACTTCACTTCCACGTATCACCGTGGAGAACTCAAACTGATGCACCAAATGCAATGGCAAGGGCACACGGAGTGCCCAAGTCATTCTCTCCCAAATCCCACCAAAGCAACTAATGCTAGGGAGGAAAATGAGAGGAAGAACGAAGAAGAGAACACAAAGAACTTCAAGATCTAGATCCAAGGGCCCTCACATAGAGGAGAAAGTGATTGGTGGAAACATAAATCTAGATCTCCTCTCTCTTTTCCCTCAAAACTAGCAAGAATCATTGGAGGGATTGAGAGTTAGCAAGCTCGTACAAGTTCAACAATGGGGGAAGAACACGATCTCAAGAGATAAGGTTCAATGGGGAAGAAGACCTCCTTTTATAGGAGAAAAAAAATCCAACCGTTACCTTGCTCCCAGCCCGCACAGAGCGGTACTACTGCTCGGGCGGTAGTAACCCAAAAACAGTGCAATGGCACGAAGCCACGAGGCGGTAGTGCAGCCGGAGCGGTACTACCGCTGGCCCCAGCGGTACTACCGCTAGGGTTGCAGCCCGGGGTTACTCAGAAGCAGAGCAGGAACAGGGAAGAAGCAGTAGAACTGCTACAACGGTACTACCGCCCACCTGACCGATACTACCGCTTATAGGCAGTAGGGCTGCTCTCCACTACCGCTTCACTTCCGTTGAGAGTGCATCGAGACCTGGAGGGAGCGGCAGTGCAGCGGTAGTAGCGGGCAGTACTACCGCTTCGCACTACCGTTGCACTTCCGCGCAAACCCGACACGAAAGCCGAGTTCCCAGAAGCAGCGGTAGTAGCCGCGGTACCGGACAGCGGTACTACCATTTGTGGCCTCCAGCTCACAAGCACAACAATAGATGGCTACAAGAAAATCAGAACTGTCATAACTTCTGCAAATGAGCTCCGAATTGAGAAAACTCAAGCTTGTTGTATAGAGGACGACAAGAACTATCCAACAGTGACTCGGGTGAGAAGTAGTACCGCTCGGGTGAGAGGTAGTACCGCTTGAGAGGTAGTACCGCTCGGGGGAGAGGTACTACCGCTCGCTACTACTGCTCTACTACCGCGAAATTCGTGACGAGTTCCAGATGCATAAATATATATAAGCAACGGAAGTAGCAGGCCGGTAGTACCGCTTATAAGCGGTACTACCGCTCTACTGCCACTTAGAGCTGAAAAACCACCCAAGCAAAACAGAAGGATGCTCCAAAACTGAAACTGCTATAACTATTGCATATGAGCTCCGAATTGAGCAAACTCAAGCTTCTTGGATAGATGACGACGAGTACTATCCAAACAGCAAACGGTTATAGTAAGAAGAGGCAGGGGAGCATGCCTAAGATATAGAGGAGTGAAACCTCTACCGGTGAAGAACCAGCAAAAACTCCAACATCGAAAACATCATAGAAGATGCATACGTGAACTCCGTTTTCGATGAACTCGAGCTTGTCATGAAGATGGCCAAAAACTCTAAAACTCACACAGAGAAAACCAAACAAGAACCAAGAAAGATGATGCAAGGATGCAATGGTTTGAACTCTCTACGAACGATACGATCAAGCTACTAACTTGAGCGCCCCCCTTGATAGTACGACGAACAATCCTATAACCCGGTCTCGCAACTACCACCTTGAGACCGGTAAAATAGAAAACCTATCAAGGGCAAACCTTTGCCTTGCACAGAGTCCACTTGAGCTTGATGATGACGATATTGACTTCCTCAAGTTGGACCACCTTTCTTGATTGAGTTGGCTCGATGAAGACTAGTTGATTGCTCCCCTATACTCCACCATGGGTGAGCTACTCTTTGGCACATCTTCACAAGTCCATTGTCACCACAATGAACGACAAGCTTCAAGCACGATCTCTTCGTGATGCTCCACTTGAACTTGCACACCACAACCTTGATGATGATCACCACTTGATGTCATCCTCCATGGGTTATATGATATCTTTCTTTTGATGCACGACCATAGAAACATACCGAACCGCACAAACAACTCTCACATAGACCACGGATTAGTACACAAAGCGTAATGGACAATGCTTACCATACCATGAGATCACTTGATCCCTCTCGGTACATCTTGTACGCTTTGTGTGTTGATCAACTTGATTCACTCCTTGACTTAGTCTTGATCAACCTTGTATCATGTCTTGTCTCTGACCAAACTTTGGATAATTCCTTGAATAGCACCTTGGTCAATTCATAAACTCCTTGAAACCAACACATGGACTTCAAAAAATGTCTATGAACAAATCCTTCAAATATAACTCAAGGCAATCATTAGTCCATAGAGAATGTCATCAATTACCAAAACCACATATGGGGGCACCACATGTTCCTACAGACTCCCGTACTGTCTACAACAATTTTTTGCCTAGTTATTATATCATTGCTGGATGACCTATGAATTTGGTTTTATTTTTTAGTTCTGTTAAAAACACATCTAGATGTGATCTAAGTATTGCACATCTAAATCCTACATTATTGATTTTATACGAAGATTCATGTGGTATCTATTTATTTTTTGTTACTTCCAGGAATCTTTATGCTGCTGTTGCATATTATTAATACATGAGAAGATTTCTTCAGAAAAGATCCTCAACTATTACGGGAGTTGTCCCTCGCGTCACTCGTGCGAACAAGGCGACTTGGGTTTCCCCGGCTCCCATCGACGCCGTCGCTGGTCTGCCTCTTCTCCGATGGCCTTGAAGACATTGAGGTGCGGTGGACCTCGACCTTTCCCGACGGGAGGGATCCTGCTCCATTTTTAGTTCGAATTTTGAGTTTGGTTAGGGTTTGTGTCCTGCTCAGGGAGGCGATGCGGTGGAGGCTCTCTGAAGATGGAATACTGTCCTTCCCGGCTAGCTCCCATCCCGGTGGTGCGTCTAGCACCATCAGATGACACGTGGAGGTGTGCCTCCGACGGATCTTGCAGAATTCGGTTGGTGATGGTCTTCGAAGCATCTGTCTGGATCTAGTCTTCGTTCCTCTTCGGTGGATTCATCTGAATACAGCCGTTGATCGTCTTCGAGTTTGATCCTTCTGAGTTACGCCTCTCTTCATCGGTGATGGTTGTTGTTCCGATGCGCTAGTCCTCTAGGGCTTTAGCACGACGACTTCCTCATTGTCTGCTACAACAACGTTTGTTCTGCTCCGCTGAGTGAGGTAGGGAGAGATGACGGCGGCGCGTCTTAAACCCGCTCCAGTGAGGGTAGTCGTCGCTAGGTGGCCATCGCGCTCTCGAAATAAGTTTTGAATAGATTGAAAGTTTTTTTTTTAAATGTTTTTTGGGAAAAGAAAAGAGAGTCCAGTGTGCGTCACCTGTCTGATACCACCGCACCTGCCGTAGCACAATCTGGAAAGCGAGCTTAATCTGTCGTAACAGTTTCGGCCACGGTACGTCGGGTAGATTTGGCGCCTGATCCGTGACACGACACCCAGCCAAGCCAGCCGCACCGAGCGACGCCGAACCACCGAGCGGGCAGGGCGGGGCGGGTCCTACCGAGGCCGGCACCACCCGTCGCCGCCACGCGGGCCCCACCCCCACCCTGATCCCTTGCGCGCAGTTCAACAAGTGTTCTTCCCCGTGGTGCGGTGCGATGCGCTTTAAAAGGGACGGGCAGGCGACTCACCCCACCCTCTGCCTCCCTAGCCCAAAAAATTTCCTCGCCCCTCCCCGAAGAATCCCACCACCACCACTGCCACGAAGAACCAATCCGCCCCCTCGCCTCCCCCAGGGCCACCGGCTCCCCCCCCTCGCCACCGCCCCCCGAGGTGAGCGTTCCCCGCGCTCCGCTCGCTCCGCTCGCTCCGGCGATTTCCGCCTGCTCCGTCCGTGTGCGCCTCTCTGTGTGTGCGCGCGCGCCGATGGTGTCCGTGGATGGGTAGATAGGCCCGGCGCGCCCGCAGCTTCACCTCGCAGGGTCTCTTGCTCGCTCGCTCGCTTGCTCGCGGAATTGGGGCTCGCTTTGCTGGATTTCGTTCCGGGTGTGGTCTGGGAGGGGGAATTCGAGGCGATCGGGTGCAAAGGTGGTGGGTTTCCCTCGGATTCGCTTGCCGGCGGCGCTCCAGCTGCGGCCGGCCCTCTGTGCTCATGGCTGGCGTTCGATTGGCGTCGGGGAGTGGAGAATTGGGGTCTGTTGGTCTGTGTGGCTCCCCGAGCTCCTCGTCCCGGGTGATTTTGACGTTTATGCTGCACGCTAGAGTTGACTAATTTTCGCACACCACAGCAGGCTCAGAAAAAGAAGCGCGTTTATGCTATTCCTTTTCCCTGTGTGTTTTCTGTGGGTGCGCATGGGTTTCACCATGCTTGATTATGCCCGTGCGTGAGCTAACAGCTGCTGATGCTTAGGTGATGTACCGTCTCGCGTGAGCTTTAACTCGGATGTGCACAGGGTAGGGGTACTGTTCTTGTTCTTGGTCCGGTGGTCAGGGTTGCATCTTGCCTTTGTTCGGAGTCGCTTTGGAATCTGGATGAGGTTCTCATCTCATCACTTCAATCGAAGAGCTAGGTCCTACTTACTAGTTCCTGCTTATCTCTTGCTTTCTGTGAGATGCTGTTGTTTGTTCCGCAAGGTTGTTCGCTTCTCAATAAAATATTGAGAAGTGTGAACAATGATTGCTTTATCATTTCAGAAGATTCTGGCCGTGTGTGTTTTCTATCTAGGAGACGGCGCTTGCAAATAGTACTCATCTGGTTGTTGTTTAAGTTTACTTGTTGATTAACTCAGGAGTGCCTTTTTTTTTTTACTGTTTACTGCATTTCGTCGCTCTCCTGCGGACATTTTAACTTCCTTGCATGTTTTATGCATGAGTAGTTCTCCTGGGGGCAGTTGGAACTGCCTGCAAAAGATTCCACTTAATGTGGTAGGATTTATTAAGTTCACACTGATGGTATTGACACATTGTTGTGTCCGGTAAAGTGTGTGCCTTCCTAAAATTTATGCATTTGTTGGTCCTTTGAACTTTTGGATTAAGAAGTCTTGTTGTTTTGTGCTTCTCAGAAGGGTAAATGGGATCAGAAGGGCCTTCAATCGTGACTGTCCATGTTACCGGATTTAAGAAGTTCCATGGTGTTGCTGAGAACCCGACAGAGAAACTTGTGACCAACATTAAATCCTTCATTGAAAAGAGAGGGTTGCCAAAAAATCTTGTACTTGGAAGCTGCGAAATTCTCGAAACAGCCGGGCAGGGGGCGCTTGGAACACTATATAAAGTTTTAGAATCTGCCATTGCAGATAGAGAGAACGGGTCATCAGCTCAGGGGCAAATAATTTGGGTCAGTGCTCACCTTACTCTTGAGTGATAAATTTGTTTCAAGGATCATGCTAGATGACTCAATCTTCCTCTAAATTTCAGCTAAAATGTGCATTTGTATTGTTTGATGTGTTCTTGTACTCTCAGCCTGGAGTTTAAAACTAATGCTATCTATAGTTCAACTGAAAGCTTCTTCTTGCATTGCCAATCAAAACTCTGAATTCTATCAGATTTCTTGGATATAGAAGTTATTTGCTTCACTTGGACCTTTTACGCTTGTGCTTGTCATTGGTCAGTAATTTAGGATTGCATATAATTGACGAGTACCTAGTGTTGGGAGTTGGAGGTCCACTTCTGTATGCAAGCCACAGCTGATTGTAGTAACGATTCGTAGCTGATATGATGTGGTCATGCAATGATGCTCTGCCATGCTTACACCAATGATGCTCTGCCATGCTTACACCTTACATCTTTCAAGATGTGTCAAAAACATGCATTCCAGAAAATGAGAATGGGGAATAATATTGCTTGAGTTTTATTGGATCATATATTATTCGTTCATGAACTACAAAGTGTTGCCAACTTGCCATATACCCGCCATCCTGTGGTTGTGATGTTTTCTGAAAGATACGGAAAGTTTACTTTAGTGTGCTTCCATTATCGCTGAAGATATTTTTTGTACGGGTCATTTTTCAGGTCCACTTTGGGGTCAATAGTGGTGCATCACGGTTTGCTCTTGAGAATCAAGCTGTGAATGAAGCCACCTTCCGCTGCCCAGATGAGCTTGGGTGGAAACCTCAGGTTGCGTTGTTGTCAGATTACAAACCCTTCATTTGCTCTGCATATGAATAGATCATCTAGTTGCATTTCATTTTACCAGCTTCATTGTTCCCATGCAGAGAGTCCCGATTGTGCCATCTGATGGAAGCATCTCACGGACAAGAGAGGTAAAGGTCAAACTGTTCATACACGATGGTGCTTGCTGAATTATAGCTAGAAATTGCAATCCTGCTGTGCCGATCTTCTTATGATTAACCACACTTCTGTGAACTTTCCATGGTCGACACAGACTACACTGCCAGTGAAAGAGTTAACCAAGTCACTCCGAAAGACAGGCTATGATGTGATGCCTTCGGATGATGCCGGGCGATTCGTGTGCAACTATGTGTACTACCACTCCCTCCGGTTCGCAGAGCAGCACGGCATCAAATCTCTGTTCGTGCATGTGCCCCTCTTCTCGACGGTCGACGAGGAGGTCCAGATCCATTTCGTCGCTTCCCTCGTCGAAGCTCTTGCTAGCTTGAACTAGGAACGACAACTTAAAAGGTGGGTTTCACTTGGTCCGTCGATCCCATGTTTTGTACAGAGGTAACTAAAATCCTTGCCTGTTTCACTGGTTTCTTGCCTGTAGGTCAGCGGTTTGACCTGGAAAATGTAAAGTTGGACGCAGACTGAATAAGATTGTGTGGTGATTGGCGCCTATTGGTCAGATCTTGCTCCAAAGAAGGGTGTATTTAAGGGGTGAGAAAAAGAAAAACGATGCTTAGAGTGTGTGTGAAATGCGGGCTTGCATGCCATCAGTTACATGTCCTTAACCTGCATGAAAACCTGGTTCCAATAAAATTGACAGATCGTCGGAGTGGATGCAGCGCCTGCGATGCGATTTGTTGATGCCGTGTTCTTTTCGTTCTTGCGTTTCCGATGCTTTGGTGAATGGTGGTCATTCGCATTTCTGATTCCAGAGCTATATTTTCACCTCTTGTTCTTCGGATGCTGTATCTGTGATACCACTGTCATCTCCTTTGACAGGCAGAGTCTTCACTTTTTCCACTCTGTTCTTTTTCTTTCTTTTTTCCTCTGTGTTTTGCATATGATCAGTACAGCGTATCCTGCTAATGCTGTGTTAGATGAGCTCTTTGGCGCAAGGTGTCCAAGCGTTCGTACAATCAGGGGCGGAGCCAGGATTTGAGCATAGGGGGCAAGCCACAACAGGCACAAAAATTCTAGCATTGCATTGTCGATATGATAAAGAAAAAAAGAATGGTTCAGTACAGAACTACGGACAACATGGTCAATCAACAATGCAAGAAAATTACATTTGTATTAGTTTAAAATTGTCTCAGCGACTACCAAGAAGATCAAAATCAAGGAGGTTGTGGCCTTTTTACAACAATAGCCCACTTCTTGCTCTAATTTGCGGAAAACCTCTTAATATTTTGAAATCAACCACACCTCTCTCTCGTCTCATCAAAACAGCCCGAGGAATATATTATAAATGAAACATAAAATATTTTTAGTTATGTATGGATATCAAAACTAGAGTGTTTTCATTCAGACTTCTGAACAAGTATTATTCTATTTTGGATCCGTTACAAGGCACGGGCACATTGCTAGCACAGTCCATATTTGTGGGATAAACAAGAAATGGTTGCTCCTAATGAATTCCATCTAAATCAAGAATTTCTGCAATCTAACAATAAATGGTTGCCCCTAATGAATTCCATCTAAATGAAGAATTTCTGCAGCCTAATACAGTAATACGAATTAGTTTGCCCGTATAATTTCATGGTACCAATTAGTCAATCAAATGAGACTCGCCGGAGAATTTCCTTGCTAGTTGCCGTTGTTTTTGGCTGCAGACGCCGGGGGGGGGGGGGGGGGCAATTGCCCCCGCTCGTCCCCCCGTAGCTCCGCCCCGGCGTACAATGCGAACCGGGGCGCCCTCCTTTGACCCGCTGAGGTTGTTCCGGTGGTGGTCGCCCACCTTTGTCATCACCACGAGGTAAATGGTCTTCAGTATGTACTGCCCCTGTTTGCTGCTTCTAACATAGTCGTTGTTGCTCCACGCGACGTCGACGATGGCACGACAGCTTGAGGACGTGTTTCTTCTGCATGCATTCATCAGGCGTGGGTTGACCAGGGTCCGAAGTCCGAACCAACCACGCTGCCCCTGGGAGTCCGGGTCATGTCTCAGTTTCAGTGGGGCCGATCATCCAAAATACCAACCAAGGCATCATTGGCTTGGTCAGTCTTTTTCTGATGCTTAATACGGAGTACTATATAGGCTCCGGGTCATGTCTCAGTTTCAGTGGGGCCGATCATCCAAAATACCAACCAAGGCATCATTGGCTTGGTCAGTCTTTTTCTGATGCTTAATACAGAGTACTATATAGGCTCATCAAACCATGCTTTTGAGCCTTTTCGGGTTTGGGATTTGGCCTCTACTGTTCCACAGATTCCCACGTGGTATGCAAATGCTCGTCACTTTGTTTTCAACTATTCTGATTAAACCATGGACCTTGAAAGTGAGTGACCATCTAGAAATAATCGATAAGCCTAAGAGACGTTACGAGGCCCAAGCTAAACCAGCTGTCTGCACGTCAAATCTGGCCCACTCAGGTGTTCCCTTGAGCACTTTTCTAAGCGACTTTTAGGAGCAATTTTCATAACTTCGTTCCTCTTTGATTTTCCAGTCGGGTTTCTTCAAAAAAATGGCTATTGGATTTGTTTTCAAAGATTAAAAAAAGAAAGTATTTATTTTTTTAAAGAATTTAGATAATGTTCACATTTTTAAAAATATTCATGACTTTAAAATGTCCACAAATTGTACAAATGTTCATGAATTTTAAAAACAATTCCTAAACTATAATGTTATTGAATTAAAAATGTTTATGTATCTTAAATGTTCATGAATTCCAATTTCTTTTTCCAAATTTTAATAATATTTCATGAATTTTAGGTAAAAAAGGAAAAAAGAAATAATGCAAAAAAGGAAGAAAACCATAGAAAATGACCTATAAATCATAATAGAACCGTAGAGTCATCCACATCCAATCCGTTTCCACCCCTATATGTGAGCACAAAATAAATTCCTATGAAAGAGTTATGTATTTTTTATATTGTAACTTATGTGCCGAAAGTCATTTTGTAATTTGCACATAGATCGCAAATGCCCAGATTATATTTATTTAGTTATTTTGTGAAATTTATAAAAAACAAGTTTCAAAACCTGAAAGTGTGACGGGTTCATCAATTTATTTAGTTATTTTGCGACCTTTATAAAAAACAAGTTTTGAAACCTGAAAGTGTGACCGGTATGAATGGAAGGAACGAAGCAAGATGTGTGTGGGGATGGGAAATCCATGTGATGCGGAGGATCTAAATTTGTTCTATGCTTCCACAACAATCACCATAGGGAATGGTGCGAGGACTCCATTTTGGGACTCTCCTTGTCTTCTTGGGCACAAGCCTAAGGAAATTGCTCCGCTCATATTCGATGCCTCCTTGAGAAAGAATTGGATGGCGTGCGTGCCCTAAAGAACAAGGTGTGGATTCTCAAGATCAACCCTCTACCGTTGTCTCTATTGAGCACATCCGACAATTCTTCACCCTTTGGAAGCTTGTCCACGAGACGCAACTTGATGAGTCCTCCAATGATGACATTGTGTGGAAGCATACGACTAGTGCACTATTCGGCGGCCTCCGCTTACAAGGCGCAATTCCTTGGCATGGCCTTCTCTCCTTTGGACCAAATGGTTTGGAAGGCTTGGGCTCTGCGAAAGGTTAAGTTCTTCACATGGTTGGCTGTTCAAGATTGAATTTGGACCACCGATAGGTTGGAAAAGTGGGGATGGACAAATTGCGGGCTTTGCCCTCTCTGCAAGAGAGTACAAGAGTGCGGCACACACCTCTTTTTTAAATGTCGTTACACCTTGAGGCTTTGGGGTTTGGTCATGGAAAAGCTAGGGCTTGAGGATTTGGGAGTGGCCTCTTGCATTTGGAGGGCTCCTTAAAGGATTGGTGTGCCAGTAGAACCGGTGCTGGCACCAAGTAGAACCGGCTTCACTTACCATGCTTGTATCGTGGATCATATGGAACGAGAGGAACGTTCCGCAACAAGAGCGTGCCGCCAACAATTTTGCTAAACAACATCATGACTGAGGCAAATTTTTGGGTCACCGCCGGAGCGAAGAAGTTAGCAAGAATCGTGTCGCGAGGATAATAATTCATGTCGTGTTTGGGTGGTTTGTAACAAACTCTATGCTCTTTTTAATTAATGAATGAGGCAAATCTTTTGCCTCCGTTCTGAAAAAGAAAAGAGCTCCGAATTCCGTCAAACCACCAAAGTTCTGAAGATGCTCTCCCTACTCATACATGGAGTTCAGAATTCAGATATCAGAACCTTCGGTACTAGCAAGCTGCTCCACGGGGTGTCACGCCTGTTTCGTTCGGTCGTGTGCCGCCGGTCTCGGCGCAGGCTCTGTCGGGTTTGTCCCTGCCGCCGTCTTCCACTCCCACCACAGCCGCTGCCGTGGCGTCGCCGCTCGTCGGACTCCACGTCGGCCTGACAAAGACGCCGCCGGAGGACGCGCTAATTCTGTTCTCCGTTCACAAGGCGCCAAGAGCCGGTCCCAATCATCGACACATCGCTCTGCTCGATTCAGTTGCTCGGAATGTTCTACCCACGCACTGTGTTGACATAAAGAATTCCTAATGCGGAAGCCTGGAGGCCATCTCTTCCGGCATTTGGAGGGATCTCCTTGGGAGCAGGGAAAACCTGCGTACGTTGAAATTTCCAGTAAGGTCGAGCTCGACGTCTCGCTCGTCAATGACGCCGTTCGTGCCTACAGCTCGGTAACAAAATCGTATAGAACTGTAGAGTCGTTGTAGCCCACTGTCACTACGCACAATGCGAAATACATGTCAAGACTTCACGACCTATAAGGGCATCCACAATGTATGCCAAATACCATTGCCAAATTGACTTTTGGGTTTTGGCACCCCCATTACACATTGTGGAGACCGAAGCTCCTTTGAGCATCGATGCCAAACTACCTTGGGCAATAAAATACTAGACAAATCTCACTGGACTAGTACAAGCAAGGTACGGTGAGCATAGATGCAGCCATTTTCTATTGTATTTTATTCTGTAGTGGGGTCTAGTGCACACAAATTAAAAGCCATGCACGTTGTGGAGAAATGCTCCATTTGACATCGATGCCAAAAGTCTGACCATGTCATAAATTTGGCATCACCACGCTGTGGATGCCCATCTCACTCACGCTTGATCCGTGGATCTCTAGGTGATAATAACGAGGTTTGCTCAGCTTAGCTCGGGAGCAGCAAGCAGCTGCTGATCAAGAGCCATGGCTGCCAGTTCCGAGCTTGCGATTCTGGTGGCATGCGCGCTGCTGTTAGCTGCGGCGTGCGGAGGCGCCCCCGACGACGTACCCGAGCTCGAGGTTGGGTACTACGAGGAGACGTGGAGTGAATTGCAAAAAACCACCACATTGAAGCCTAGGTTTGCAGAAAACACTCTTCTACGAATTTCTGTCAGAAAGCACTGATTCTGAGCTTAGTCTTTTGCAAAAAACACTGATTGACAACTCATGCTGTTTTAAGCACAATTATGACAGGTGGGTCCCATATTTGCTGACGTGACGTAACGGTTCACTACGGATGGCGTTAGAAGTGGTTAGTTCCAAATTTACAAAACAATCCTTGATATTTTGCATAGAGACCCTTCATTCAGAATAAAAAAAGCAATCAGCCCCCAGCTCGCCCATCTCGCCGGGGAGGCACACGAATGCCGGCCGGCCCGCACGCTCCAGTGCGAGCAAGATGGCCGGCGGCGGAGACACTACCGCACTAGCTGCTTGTGTACGGTGTACCCAACACCGTCGGAGTTGCCAGGCTAGCTAGCCATGGCCATGCACTACTGCTGCTCGTTGCGGTCGGAGTTGCCAGGCCAAGCTGCGTAGCGGCCCTGCTGGCCTCGCTATACCTCGTCGCACCTGTTCGCCTCGTCCGTGCCGCGCTGACGCGCCGCCGCTGGCCGCCATGTTCTGCCGTGAGCCGCTGGTCGCCATGTTCTGCCGTGAGCCGCTGGTCGCCGCATGTACCCCGCAGGCTTCGTCGACTGCGTCGGGCGGACCTCTCCGCCTGCGACGACCTTGCCGACCTCGCCGGCGCCGCCAGCGTTTCCCGCCCTGGTGCAGGTTCGGACCACCTCCCCCTCTTTCTCGCACGCGCTCCTTGGTGGCTGCCGCGTCCCGCAAGTCTCGCCGCCTGCGCGTGCCGAGCTCACCGCACGTGCCCGCTGCTCGCCAGGTCGGGAAATCAGTCGATGAGAGAGAGGGAAGGGGAAAAAGCTGGAGGGATGCACGCCGCCGGCGACGACGTCAGATGGCAGGAAGGTTTGGCGTCGTGCGGGAACGACCCGACCCGATCCGATCTGGATTGAGGGGTTTTTGCGAAAAAGATCAGTCTAACGTCGTTTACGTTTACTTTGAATCGTTACGCCACGTCATCAAATGCGGCACCCACATGTCATAATAATCATCAAAATGCTTTAAGCCATCAATTAGTGTTTTGTGCAAAAGATTAGGCTCAAAATCAGTGCATTCTGGCAGAAATTTGTAGAAGAGTATTTTTTATAGCCCTAGGCTTCAATGTGATGGTTTTTTGCAATTCACTCAGAGACGTGCCCCGAGGCGGAGGCCATCGTGAGGGCCGCTGTGAGCGAGGCCGTCGCCGAGGACGCCGGCGTCGGCGCCGGCCTCATCCGCCTCCTCTTCCACGACTGCTTCGTCCAGGTGCACCCACACATTCATGCATGCACATGCACGCGCACTAGCAAATACTCGCATTGCTCGGTGAGTCGCTGACACGTACGCACGGGCGTGTAATGGTGCGCAGGGCTGCGACGCGTCGGTGCTGCTGGACCCGACGGCGTCGAACCCGCGGCCGGAGAAGCTCGGCCCGCCCAACTTCCACAGCCTGCGGGGCTTCGAGGCGATCGACGCCGCCAAGGCCGCCGTGGAGGACGCGTACCCCGGCACCGTCTCCTGCGCCGACATCGTCGCCTTCGCCGCGCGCGACGCGTCCTACCTCCTCAGCGGCTACCGCGTCGACTTCACGATGCCGGCGGGCCGCCTCGACGGCCGCCGCTCGAACGCCTCCGACACGGTCCCGTCCCTCCCCCCGGCGTCCGCCAGCTTCACCGAGCTTGTCGACAATTTCGCCAGCAAGGGCCTCGACGCGGAGGACATGGTCGTGCTCTCCGGCGCGCACTCCGTGGGCCACGCCCGCTGCTCGACCTTCGCCGCGGACCGCACGGCGGTCGACGGCGAGGCCGACATCGACCCGTCGTTCGCGAGGTCGCTGCGGAGGAGGTGCGCCCGAGCGGGGAACAGCAGCGACGAAAAGGAGCAGGACGGCCCGACGGTGAGCCAGGACGCGGTGACCCCGACGGAGCTGGACAGCCAGTACTACCGCAACGTGCTGAAGCACAGGGTGCTGCTCGCCTCGGACGCGGCGCTGCTGGAGACCCCGGAGGCGGCGCGGATGGTGCGGGACAGCTCGAGCGTCGGCGGGCGGTGGGAGAAGAAGTTCGCCAAAGCCATGGTGAAGATGGCCGGCATCGGTGTGAAGAAGGCCGGCCGCCACGGCGAGGTCAGGACGAACTGCAGGGTCGTCAACTACTGAAAGCCATGAACGTATGGGGCCGTTGTGCATGCGTCCATTGGTCCATGATTTGTCCCATTCCCGTCACGCTGTGCAGCATTATTTCAGTTCTTTATTTTTTGGTTTCGTTCATGCGAGCTTGCCGTAACGTTTGGTGATTCGTTGATTTGTCCACGCAAAAATGAATAAAATCTATTGTCTGATGTTGATGTGTTTTCGGAAGACTTCTGAATTCTAATGCTCGCTCTTTGGAAGAATACTTGCGTGCTCTGCTTGCGTCTCCCCGGCAGGGGGCTGCTCCAGTTGTCGCGAAAGGAGACCTCATGTGTGATAACCGCTGAAAAAAATATATGACAAATAACTATATTATTATTTTGTTTCAAAGTTCATACTCCCTTGACATTAATTCAAAACTGCGACACTTACTTTATAGGGAGAGTACAAGATACTCTTGTTAGAGAGCTTGTGTCTGATCTTGTATTTTAATGATGTGAAAGTGACAGAGGCAATTCAGATACCACTATTTTTGACGGGAATATGAATTTATTCATCATATGATAGCACATTCTGTTAGGTTTAATCTTGTCATGTTTATGTATCTGCATATTTGCTTTAGCCATGCATGTAGCATAGGTTATGGAGTTCTAGTCCGGCTAGGTCTCCGGCTGAGTGCGCAAGGAAGGCGAGATGCTAGCTGCCGTGTGATACGGCGTGCAAGGTGTGATGCCGTGATGCTGTGGGAAGCAGCACTACCGTGAGATGCGGCATGCAGGCGCAAGACGGATGGAGCGGCTGGACAAATTAGTAGAGAAAATGGGTAAGTCGTGGTAGTTTGTTAGGATGCATGAGTCTTTAGTCGTGTGGCCGTTGAGGAGCCTACAAAGATGCTGAACTGGCCGAGTGATTTGGTCAAATAGCTAGTGATAAGCATCATGCATGGGTTAGTTGGTTAGTGGCCGAGTGTGCCGGCCAGCTGAGTGTGTGCATGCGTGAAGCTAGTGGCCGGGTATGCCGGTCAGCCTACTGTGTGCATGCGTGAGTTAGTGGCTGGGTGTGGAGTCATTTGTACAGACTATTTAAGTTGATCAGATGAATGGAAGAGGAGGCCGTGAGGGCTCAAGAGAAAAGATGTAGCACTTGTGGTTGCCAAGGAAGAGTACCTCTTGGCAAAGCTAGTTGTTTTTCTTCCTTGGTATACATGCGTGTGTGTTTGAGTTTCTCCCATGTGTATGTGTTCTTGAGAGAAACCATAGAAGAGAAGAAGAGAGGAACCCAAGGAGAGTTGAGGGAGGCAGCTCGAGGTGGAAGAGGCGCCCCGAGGAGAGGCGGCGCCAACACATTCCTTTACAAGTTGTGATGAAATACATCCAGGGGGATCTGAATCCCGGACAGTTGATGTTCTAAACTGAAAGTACTGAGAATGCGAATATAGGGAGGTATTTTGTGTTTGGGGAAGTCCGAAGGAAAAATATATTGAATTTGCCTTTCCCTTTTTCCCTTAGAAAAATAATTCTATCAAAATCCCTACAGGAATGCCATTCTTGTTACGTAATATATACTTAGTTTAGAGCAACTCCAACGGGGCGACCCATTTCGTCCGCTAGCGTCGGTTTGGGTCGGCGCGGACACAAAAGTCGGCCCAACGCGCCGACCCAAACGGACGCGCGTCCGCTTTTCGTCCGCGGGCGACCCATTCCCGACCCATTTTTGAGCCGGATTTGCGTCGGCGTGGACACGAGACGGACGCGCACGCGCTCGCCTTCTCCTCCCCCCGGGCCCGCTGGTCGGTGGCACATTGGCCTCTTCCCATCCAACAGCAAACCCTCGCCCGCCTCCTTCGTCGCCGACGCCGCCGCCCATTTTTTCCGGTGACTCTGCCAGCTGCCGGCGCCGCAACATCCGCTCAGCAACGCCGCCACCTCCCACGTCGCCCGCCACCGCCGTCTTGCCGCCGTGGAACCGGCTGCTTCCCACCCCCGCTCCCCCCCCGACACAGCCGCGACCGCGACCAAGAAGCCGCCTCGCCGCCCCGGCCAGATCGTCACCGGCACGCTCGTCGGACGTCGGCACACTCGTCGGACGCCGGCAGGGCAGCTAGCTGGTCCGTGCGCGCCGCGACTCCCTTCGCCGGCCGTTTCCTTCGTCGACGCCCGCAAGCTGTTTGACAGTTTGCCAAGGTACAAAATGGACTCCGCCGACGAGTTCTTTTTTCACAATTTCCTTTGCGACTCCGACGATTCGTCGTCCGATGATGAGGAGGAGATATTGGCTGTCGTATTGGTCCATCACCACCTCAATAGCCAGCGGCCATTGTTCCGTGGCTCCATTCCGGGCCACCTTCCGGCGTTGAATCGCAACCGAGAGAGCGGGCATCTCCTTCTTTGGAAGGACTACTTTGATACAACAAATCCGTTGTTCAAACATCAGAAATTTCGCCGCCGTTTCCGTATGAGTAGGCATCTTTTCAACCGTATTAGAGAGGGGGTGGTCGGCTATGATGACTATTTCGAGTGCAAAGAGGATGCCGTTGGAAAGATTGGTTTCTCCTCTTATCAGAAATGCACTGCCGCCATCCGAATGCTTGCATATAGAGTGCCCGGTGATCTCATTGACGAGTACGTCCGTATGAGCGAGTCTACATGCCTAGAGTCCCTGTATAAGTTCTGCAAGGCTGTTATTGCTGTGTTTGGCCCTGAGTACTTGAGAGAGCCGACTCCTGAAGATACTGCCCGTTTGTTGGAGATGAATGCTAGCAGGGGCTTCCCAGGGATGCTTGGTAGCATACACTGCATGCACTGGGAGTGGAAGAACTACCCTTCTGCTTGGCAAGGGCAGTATAATGGACATGTCAGGGCTTGCACTGTCATACTAGAGGCCGTGGCGTCTCAAGATCTCTGGATCTGGCACTCTTTTTTTGGCATGGCCGGATCACACAATGATATCGACGTGCTTCAGCGCTCGCCGGTGTTTGCTAGGCTTGCCGAAGGCAATAGCCCACCGGTGAACTTTACTATCAACGGCCACAACTACGACAAAGGATACTACCTAGGTGACGGTATCTATCCTCGGTGGACCACTATTGTGAAGACAATCCCCAACCCTGTCGGAGAGAAGAGGAAAAGATTTGCCCAAGAGTAAGAGAGTGCTAGGAAGGATGTCGAGCGTGCCTTTGGTATTTTGCAATCTCGATGGGGCATCGTTCGGTATCCTGCTAATACCTGGAGTACGCAGAAACTGTGGAAGGTGATGATTGCTTGTGTGATCATGCACAATATGATCGTAGAAGATGAGCGCCCGGAACGTCTGTACGATCAAGGGTTTCAGTTTCAGGGTGAGAATGTTGTGCCTGAGCATGGAGGAGCGGCAACGTTTGAACAGTTCACCCAATTTCATCATGACATGCGTGATTGGGAAACTCACGTGCAACTGCAAAATGATTTGGTTGAGCATATGTGGGCTCATGTTGGCAACCAATAGATGTATCTTCTTTATTCGGATTGCAAAACTATGTGAGACATTTTTACTTTTATTCGGCTTGTAAACTATGCTATTTTATTCGGTTGAAACTATGTGTTTGAATGCAAAAATTGTGTGTGAAACAATGCAAAAATGAGCTATTTGTTGAAATAGGGCGGCCAGCCGGCCACGCGGACATGAAATGGGTAGGCGCGTTGGGCGCACTGCCGACCCAAATCTAAAATAGGGCGGACGCCGGGCGGGCGGCCGACCCAAACGGACAAAACACGGACAAAAGCGCCGTCCGTTTGGGTCGGCCCGTTGGAGTTGCTCTTAACGTGTATATGTTTTTTTTGAACGGTCACCGGGGGGGGGGGGGGAGGATCCCCACCTGAATATATTGCTCAAAAAGCTGCGAAAGCCAAGAGTCACCCCTTAACTTTGGCTGATCCAGTTTATAAGGGAAACCAGATCGAAAACCTAAACAAGTTGACCCCATTTATGAGGGAAACCGGGCCGAAAAACCGCACAGGTAACAAGGTTACAGAAGATGAGAAAAAATGCCACCCAAGAGAAGGCATGACCTAGCTAAATAGGCAGAAAGACCAACACCACGAGAGACACAAGTAGATGTGGGGTGCTGTCGAGGGATCACAATACCAAGACTCTGCAAACAACCTAACGCACCGCACCGGCGTGCGTACCGAGCCCCACGGCACAACAGAGGATCAACCACAATCAACGAGTGCCAAACTTAAGACGAACCTTGACTAGGAGATCCGCCACGGGCGGTCGAAACGATTAGCTGGTTGGGGAGGCATCATTGCGTCGTCATTGAGCAAAGGTGAACCAAGACAGCACCAAGAGCCCAAAGCTCGCCGCAGCACAACGGCAACCATGGGAGGGTCTTGAGCATGCATAGCAACAGGACGGAGACCACGCGAAGGACGGCCGAAGAGAAACACAAGAAGAAGAAGAACACACCACCGTCGGCCCCAAGCTGGCCGCACCACCACCACTGAAAGGACATGCGGTGCCCCCATGTGTGGTTTTGGTAATTGATGACAATCTCTATGGACTAATGGTTGCCTTGAGTTATATTCGAAGGATTTGTCCATAGGCGTTTCTTGAAGTCCATGTGTTGGTTTCAAGGAGTTTATGAGTTGACCAAGGTGCTATTAAGGAATTATCCAAAGATTGGTCATGTGAGTGTTGAGCTTATTGCAAGCATGTCTTGAAGAAGAAGATTGTGTGATCATTCATGTGTACCTTCAAGACATCATCCAAATGAAGAGATTTGGAAAGATTCAAGGTTGATCAAGGCTAAGTACATAGAGTGATTCAAGTTGATCAACACACAAAGCATAGAAGATGTACCGAGAGGGATCAAGTGATCCCATGGTATGGTAAGCATTGTCCATTACGCTTTGTGTACTAACCCATGGTCTACGTGAGAGTTCTATGTGGGGTTAGGTATGCTTCCATGGGCTTGCGTCAAGAGGAAGATATCATACAACCCATGGAGAGGATGACATCAAGTGGTGATCGTCATCAAGATTGCGGTGTGCAAGTTCAAGTGGAACATGACGAAGAGATCAAGTGCTTGAAGCTTGCCGTCCATTGTGGTGACAATGGACTTTTGGAGATGTGCTGAAGAGTGGCTCACCCATAGTGGAGTATGGAGGAGCAATCAACTAGTCTTCATCGAGCCAACGCAATCAAGAAAGGTGGTCCATCTTGAGGAGGACAAGATCATCATCAGCTAGCTCAAGTGGATCATGCGCAAGGCAAAGGTTTGCCCTTGATAGGTTTTCTATTTTACTGGTCTCATGGTGGTAGTTGGGAGACCGGGTTTATAGGATCGATTGCCGTACTATCAAGGGGGGCTCTCAAGTTGGTAGCTTGATCGTATCGTTCGTAGAGAGCTCAAACCATTACATCCTTGCATCATCTTTCTTGGTTCTTGTTTGGTATTTCTCTTTGTGAGTCTTAGAGCTTATGGTCATTTTGATGACAAGCTCGAGTTCATCGAAAACGGAGTTCACATGCATCTTCTATGATGTTTTCGATGTTGGAGGTGATGCCGGTTCTTCTCTATTGGAGGTTTCACTCCTCTATATGTTTGGCATACCTCCCCTACCTCTTCTTACTATAACTAGTTGCTGTTGGATAGTACTCGTCGTCATCTATCCAACAAGCTTGAGTTTGCTCAATTCGGAGCTCATTTGCAAAAGTTGTGGCAGTTCTGGTTTTTCCTTGGAGTATACTTGTTTTCGTGGAAGTGGCATAAGGAAGGTGCCAGCGGTAGTACCGCTGGGCCGGAGCGGCAGTACCGCTTATCGCCACAAGCGGTAGTACCGATGTCTCACAGCGGCAGTACCGCCCATGGCCATAAATGGTAGTATGGCTCCGGTTCCGTGGTAGTACCGCCTCGACTCGAGACCTGCGTTTCTCGTGTCGGGTTGAGCGGCAGTAGCAGCGGCAGTAGGAGCGGTAGTACCGCGCCTACCACCGCTGCTAGTACCGCTCAAGGGCCCTCCTCCCTGTCCCTTCTCCCTGTGCTTGTGGTAGGTGTTGTGCACGGTCCCAGCGGTAGTACCACTGGACCAAGAGGCAGTACCGCTGCGGCCAACGGTAGTACCGCTGGATCCAGCGGTAGTGCCGCTCATGCGGCTCTGCCTCGCCCTCTGTTTTGCTCTGCTCTTTGTGTTCTACCGCTCGGGCGGTAGTACCGCTCCCCTGAGCGGTAGTACCGCTCGTGCGCGGACTGAGCACATAATGGTTGGATTCGGGAGCTCCTATAAAAGGGGGTCTTCTTCCCCATTCAACCTTATCCTTTGAGCTCGTATTCTTTCCCCATTGTTGACCATCTTCGAGCTTGCTATCTCTCAATCCCTCCATGGATTCTTGCTAGTTTTTGGGGGAAAAGAGAGAGGAGATCTAGATCTACGTTTCCACCAATCACTTTCTCCTCTATGTGAGGGGAACTCCTTGGATCTAGATCTTGGAGTTCTTGGTGTTCTCCGTGACGACCCCGGCTTAATCGTGCACTAATCATACACGCAAATGCACACGATCAAGCCTAAGGACTCACTTGAAGATATCACAACACAACTCTAAAACATAAATAAAGTCATACAAGCTTAATATTACAAGCCAGGGCCTCGAGGGCTCGAATACATAGCTCGATGGCATACAAGTGTCAGCGGAAGCATCAGATATCTGGGTACAGATATATTACAGAATTAGAGATAAGCCTTTTAGAAAGGCGGGGCAAAATAAAATACTACGATCGAAAGGCGTAGGCCTCCTGCCTAGGACCCTCCGAATCCTACTCCTGGTCATCTGTCGGCTCCTCGTAGTAGTACTCGCCGGGAGGGTAGTGGTAGTAGCCGTAGTCGTCGACAGGGGCTGCTATCTCAGGGGCTCCGTCATCTGGCGGCGTCAATTACATATGGGGAGGAAAAGGAAAATAAAGCAAACGTGAGTACTCATCCGAAGTACTCAGCAAGCAAGGATCTACACTACATATGCAACATTTTCAAAGGAGGGCTGTATATGTGGAGTGGGCTGCAGAAATACCAGAGTAGAGGGGGAAAGCCTAGTCCTGTCGAAGACTAGCATCTTCATCATCTTCAGCGGTCTTGCAGCATTAGAAGAGTGCAGATTAACATAATGTAAAGTAGTAGTAATGTTATCAACCTCGCCCAGAGATTCTTCCTTGACTCCCTACGAGAAAGCAATCCCAGAGCCATACTATCCATTTCATCTCAAGTTCTAGTTGTACCGATCGGGATACAACTCCGAGTGTCCGTTACCATAGGACAGGCTATCGATAGATGTTTTCTTCCCTGCAGGGGTGCACCAACTTACCCACCACGCTCGATTAACTCCGGCCGGACACACTTTTCTGGGTCATGCCCGGCCTCGGCCAAACGATACACCGCAACTCGACCGAATACCTAACAGAGAGGTCAGCACGCCGGACTAAACCTATGCCCCCAGGGGTCTTGGGTCATCGCCCCGGGAACTCCTGCATGTTGCGAACGCGGCCGAGAGCAGACCTAGCAACCCCTTAATACAAGCGCAATTGCGTAACCAGTCCAACTCGACGCGCGCCGCTCAGTCGCTGACATCCATTAAGCTCCGGCTGAAGTATACGACGCAGAACGCCCATACTATGCCCACGTGATGGTTAGTGCTATCAGGCCAGAGGCCCCTCGGATCAAATATCCAAACCGTTAGTGTGTTGATAGTGCGGAAACGAGCAGAGACTCACGAAGGATGTGACCCCGTCACCCCGTCTCGAGGACTTGTGGCAAGGGCGAGGAATGCCCGGCCACGCCTCGTGTTCAACCCTCGGGCACCCTCCAGGTCCACCCGACTCCTCATCACTCGCTATTAAGCTCGCGCGGGTACCCCTCAGGGCCGACCCGTCTTTATCCAGTATGAACAGTAATATCAGTAATGTAAGTCATCCGTGTGGCTACCGCATCAAGAAGGAATCCGAGGCATCACCCTCGTTGGATCCCCACCTGACATAACCGTCAAGGTGAACGTAAGAGGAATCACCCTCGAGGTCCACTCTTGAGGAGTTGCATGACAGTGTCGGTTTCGGGGGTGGTGTAGGAGGAATCACCCTCACAGACCACGACCGATTAACTAACCTACAAGGTTATCATCAGAAGTGCTGACGAGGTACCACCCTCGGCACTTGATAGTAACCCAGTAGTGTCGAGCAAGTAAGGGAAGTGTCGTGCGGTGTCGGGGCCTGGTCTTCGATCCCGTTGCACGGGTCTTCTGATCATCCAGCGGGGCATTCGGGATAAGTGGGGTCTCTGATGGTCTCTACCCAACCTATTCTAAGCAGTTTAGGATAACAGGTAAGTATCAACAGCAGGTTACAAGTAAACAGGCTATGCAGCAGATATAGGATACAGTAATAGCAGCAGATTCTAATGCAAGCATAAGAGAGAAGAGAATGGGCGATATCGGAATGCTCAAAAAGGGGGTGCTTGCCTGGAAGCTTTGCAGACAAAAGTGGATCTTCTACGATGAGGTAGTTGTCCACTGGATCATCAGCGCTCTCGCAGTCTATCGGGAAGAAAGGGGGAGAAGAAACAATATAAATACATGGCAACAAAAACAATCACATAGCAAGGCACGGTAGTACGCAGTGCAGGGGGTGCCCTGATGCTATGCTAAGTGCTACGGACGAAGCGGGAATTTACCGGGAAAGTTTTCCCGGTTCCGGATGTCAGTCAGTCAGACGAACCGGAGGGGACGGTTACATGTTCAGATAGTTAGGGGTGTGTGACAGACAAACGGAGAGAGTATTCGGATTCGTCTCGAAATTCTGAACAACTTTCATGTATAAAGTTTTTCGATCCGAGCTACGGATTATTTTCTATGAAGTTATAAAGATTTAAACAAATTTCTGGAATTTCTGGAGTTAATCTAATTTCGAAATTGCACAGGAAATTACTGGGTGCACCCGGTGTGCACCAGAGAGGCTGACAGTGGGCCTAGTCAACTGCACAGTCAACAGTTGACTGGGTCAGCGTTGACTGGGCAGTGGGTCCAGTGGGACCCACCTGTCAATGACTGGGTCCAGCCCAGTCAGCTGGTTTGACCGGTCAGCGGGTCCGATGGGGCCCGCGTGGCAGTGTCTTACGTTTTAAACTGTGCTTTATTTATTTTAACCGCCGGTTTAATTAAGCAGTGGGCCCCATTGTCAGTGTCACTGGGGTAGATTAGGCGCGTCATTAGTGGGCTAATGACGGCGCCACGTCAACGTCGTCGGAGTTAAGCCGGCGAGGCCCTTCCCGACGGCGGACGAGCACCGTGCGCTCGCCACGGTGCCTCATTTCGCGTGTGGTTTGCGGCATTTGAAACCGAGGATCGAGCGCTGTCGAATGGTGGCGGAGATGTACCAAATGGTCGCCGGAATAACGGCCGGCGACGAGGTCTGCGGCGGCTGCGCGTCGGCCAGCACGGGCGCATGGCTATGGCTCGCCTTCGAGCGTGCTAAGTAGCTAGACAGGGGTTACGGAGCACCAGGAGCATGTTGGGGCGGTCGGACGAGGCAGCAGAGGCTCGGGAGCACGTGCGCGGCAGCAATGGCGAACGGCGAGCTTCGGGCTTGTACGGCACGCGACGAGCGGCATCGATCCGTGTCGCAAATTGGGAGGGAGAGGTCGCGCGGCTCACCGGGCGGCTCAAGGTGGCCCTTGGAAGTTTTGTAGCAGCAGGGGAGCTCGAATCGGCGTCGGCGGCGTACGGTGGTCCCGGGCGGACAAAGGTTGAAGTCGTCGATGTGACGGCGCTCTAGCGTCTCCGAGCTCCTGCGGATGGCACCAAGGGAAGTAGCGGACGCCGGCGAGGGTCTACGTCTTGGTGGTGACGCGCATGGTGGCCGGTGGCCACGCCGGAGCAAGGTGGACGGCGACGGGCGCGTTCGGGCGAAGTGGAGATGGGGATCTGAGGAGGGGGAGCAGATGAGCGCGCGAGGGAGAAGAGGGAAGAATGGAGGGAGTGACCAGGAGGAAGGGATGGGGGTTGCCCTTATCCCCTCGCCCGTCTACCTCGTCGGCGTGGCGAGCTACAGGCGGTGGAGGCGCGGCGACCATGGCGAACGCGACAGCGAGGCGGAAGGTAGGTGGAGGTGTGGGCTGGGCCGACTCGGCCCAGTAACAGGTAAGTGGCCTGCTGGCCTCTTTTCTTTATTCTGTTTTCTACTTTCTTTTTATTTGATAAATAGAGAGGGGAAAGATTTAATTTGGGCGTCTATTGCACTTGGGAAAAAATATATGAGAAGTGCCCCTTTAATTCCCTGGTGAATTTAGGCCCTGCCACAAATATTTTGGAAGTAAGAGGAATTGTCTAGGAATTGTTGGAAATTGAAAAAGGCATATTTAGATGCTGCTGAAACACTAAATAATTTCCAGGGGCAATTTGGGAACTCCAAAAATATTGGTTTCAATTTTATAATGGCCTTGGAATTATTTGCAGCATTATGAACATTTTAGATTTGCCATTTGAAGAAATAATAATTGACTTGCATTTTGAATTTTGGATTGAAGCTGAATTATTTTCAAATGCAATTTTTGGAAGATGATCATGATGACATGGCTGTCTAATGAGCTTATCAACATGGTGAGGATCTGGGGATGTTACAAATCTCCTCCACTACAAGAAATCTCGTCCCGAGATTTAAGTGGGGAAGTAAGGGTAACTTCAGGAAATCGGACCTTTATAGGGTCGATTGGTAGACAACTCCGGGAATGTGATAGGAAGTACCTCTCGCACTGAAACTTAAGCAAACATCGAGAGCAAAGTATGAAAGTACGATAAGAAGTGTCAAGCGAAAGGACATCCGACCGATACCTGAACAGAGTGTGAAAAGGGGGTTCAGAGCACCGGAAATAGATCAACTCTCGGAAGGTGGCTCGTGACAACACACAAAGCCAAGAGCAAGGAATACTTCGGAATCAAGGATATACAGGAGAGTCAGGTTCCGATCCTGTGAAACTATGGGAGGGGTGTAAATCAAGATAGGGAGAACGGTGACATCCCATTGGTCACTACAATAAGACATGTCAGCGAAAAGTCTGTCAGCTATGTCGGCAACAAATTCGGTACCAAGGGCGAGGGACGAAGAGAACCATTTTCCTGCTCGCTAAATGAGGCGGACCAATAGGCAAAGTTCTCGTCCATCGGTGGTTATCGGGGTGTTACGAACAATAATAACAGGGTCTCACTGACAAGGGTGTGCACCGAGGTGTTTACATAAGCAGGGAATTATTCCTGCTTACATCATATAGATCATAGGAAAGGTTAAACAAAACAATGGAAAGGAAAATGTGTTTACACACAAGAATTGGGAATATATCCTATCCAAGGAAAAGCGGAGCATGATATACATGATGGGGCAGCAAGTTCAAAAGCATTTAGGTAGAGGGGCAAGGAAAAACCATAATATTACACATGCAACGGTGATTGGACAATTGATCAAGAAGCATTTGATAATTTGCCTCCAATGTTCTTGTTGATATTGGAATACCACTATCATGCTTCGAGGCAGCAATGATATGGTGCCAAATAAAGACTGGGTTCGAAGATCTCAAGAGATACCGGGAAACAATTCCAAGGTTATCTCGGAACGTAAGGATTAATCAAACACAACCAGGTCTGTGTTGGCAGAAAGTCAAGAATGACATCGATGATATCACAAATCATCGAGGGGCAGGAAGGGTATTTCTAGCCATGAATTCGATCGATATCTTAGAACAAGGCAGTATATTGATGGTGATCACGACAAATTTTGTCGAGAGACTCTATGTAGGAGCCATCGAGCAACGACGACATAGAAAAAATGGAGTGATGAAGCAAAAGGTTATTGGAACTACGGATGCGACACCAGCTCGAAATCAAGCTTGTTGTTCGAGGTGAAAAGATATGACAAGGAATATCGACGTAGGCTTAGCTCGTCGTCGGAAGTTGCTCCAGGCATAAGGATCAGGTAGCACAGTTAAAAGTTGGCATGATAAAAATATAGCCGATCAGGCTAGGAATGATGTGATGGGGTATTCGACTCCCCAGCAACAAGGTACTAGGAGTGCTGAATCACCGAGCGGGATCGATTCATTATTCGGTGGTCTCGGTTTGAGGACAACCCAGAACCCATGGGGTGACTATGACAGGGAAAGGTATCACTCCATCGGGAAAATTCATAGGAAGATCAGAATAGAGGTTGGGCAGATGGTATGATCTGCAGAAGACAAGTATTGTAACTTGTCCGGGAAATGGGATTAAGGAGAAGATAGGGTTGGAACCACGATTGCAAAGAATCAAAACGAAATACAAGATGGATTTATAACAAGGTTTATTATTATTTTTATGAGCAGCTTCCATGATAAGTTCTACATCGGGTCCATGGGCATGAACACAAAGGTTCAATGTCGACTCCCACTTCTTCAATGAACAACTTCTCATTCACTGCTCTTTGTTAAGAAGGGTTAGAGTTTGAAAGTTTAACTGGTGGAATACCAGAAGGTATGGCACATGAAGCCTTGTGGGTTCTCACAGATGGCAGAAGCATAGATACAACCCATCGGGACAATTTTACGAATCTATACCACCATCAACCCAAGCAAGGGATGTGAGTTCGAAAGCAGAGTATCGAAGTCAAAGCAGATGATACAATTTACCGGAGGTACTAAATACCAAGGAAAGAGTTCATAAGATGTTTAAATATGAAGAATACTGCCGGATATTAATCCAACAAAAGATCAGGTAGTCAACAAAGGATCTGACATGAGTAGCGGTACTCAACCAGAAGAAGAAAGATTGTGATGGCATCAGACTATAGAAACATCGGAACAATCTGACGTTTAAGTACAAAGGAGTTATGGTTCAGAAACGAAGGATCAGAAGTAAAAAGCTCTGTCCAAATATGAGTAGGTTGAATAGAATTAGATGAACAACTTTAGCGTTCTGTCTTGCAGAGATCTCCACCCATGGTTACGGGACATGTCCTGGTCAGTAGTCAGTTCCAAGTCAATAAGGGGAAGGAATGCACTAGCTCTCCGTGCCATGCAAGCTGGGAGGATATACAATCGACAAGAAGTAGAGAATGCTTCAGTGCCAAAGGCAATGTCAACGGGGAAGGAACCGATAAGGTTCTTAGGATAGAAAGGAATCGGTCGGATAATTGTCCACAAAAGGAATCAAGTGATCCGTGAGAATTAACAGGGTTAGGTTTAAACAACTGGTTCCACCTGAGAGTCCTTCGAGAAAGGACGGGAGGCAAGCACATCGGATTAAGGAAGCACTTGAACAACCCAAGTATAAAATTCAGAGGGTTCATGATTTCCAAAGCCAGAAGTGACAATTAGTTCACCTGGGCAGAGGGACGAGTGATTTGCACATGCTTAGTTGGACAATCAATCAATGCTTGATTGGCTGAGAACCAGCTCATGTCCGGAATGGTGACTGAGCCGGAAGGACGAATTCTAGGAATCGACTGATAATGGCGAATATTCGCAGCATACTGGTTCAGGGGATTCAAAATGGTAGTTGACAAAGGATGTTGTCGGGGATTACTAGACATATGGAATTTAACCATAAGGCAAGCAGGCAAGAATTTCAAGAGCAATAGACTGCAGAGGATTTTTGGGAGATCAGATAGTCATTTAATGTGTTCTGGAAAGCACTTGAGGAATTATTCATAGGTGTGTTCAGACGGAAAGGAACTGCAGGGCAGTAGGTTCAGAGAATTCTCGATATGTCAGATGGAACCCGGAAGTAACTGAAATGATTATATGAACGACGAGTGTAAGTAGTTATTCATCAGGATTTAACGGTGGTCAGGAACTGCAAAGCAGTGGGCACAGGGTCTCGGGAAACATCGAGAATTATCTTCAGAGTCTTCTGATGAAGCAGGCGAGCATCTGTGGTGAAGGGGCTCTCCGGGAGAAAGTGGTTACGAGAACCTAATGACAGAGTTCGTAAAACTTTAACCCGAATAGACGAGAGATCAGAGTCCCAGAGTAAAGGTCGAGGAGTAAAAGATCCTAATACCACCCAGTTGGCGACGTGGGCCCGTAAGCCACACAGCCAAGTTAGTAAAACAGTTTTCGGTTTCTAGACTCAACTTCGGCCAAGGAATTGGAAAGGGGGATTCCTAAAGGCAGTCGGCTCTGATACCAACCTGTGATGACCCCGGCTTAATCATGCACTAATCATACACGCAAATGCACACGATCAAGCTTAAGGATTCACTTGAAGATATCACAACACAACTCTAAAACATAAATAAAGTCATACAAGCTTAATATTACAAGCCAAGGCCTCGAGGGCTCGAATACATAGCTCGATGGCATACAAGTGTCAGCGGAAGCATCAGATATCTGGGTACAGATATATTACAGAATTAGAGATAAGCCTTTTAGAAAGGCGGGGCAAAATAAAATACTACGATCGAAAGGCGTAGGCCTCCTGCCTAGGACCCTCCGAATCCTACTCCTGGTCGTCTGTCAGCTCCTCGTAGTAATACTCGCCGGGAGGGTAGTAGTAGTAGCCGTAGTCGTCGACAGGGGCTGCTATCTCAGGGGCTCCGTCATCTGGCGGCGTCAATTACATATGGGGAGAAAAAGGAAAATAAAGCAAACGTGAGTACTCATCCGAAGTACTCAGCAAGCAAGGATCTACACTACATATGCGACATTTTCAAAGGAGGGCTGTATATGTGGACTGGGCTGCAGAAATGCTAGAGTAGAGGGGGAAAGCCAAGTCCTGTCGAAGACTAGCATCTTCATCATCTTCAGTGGTCTTGTAGCATTAGAAGAGTGCAGATTAACATAATGTATAGTAGTAGTAATGTTATCAACCTCGCCCAGATATTCTTCCTTGACTCCCTGCGAGAAAGCAATCCCAGAGCCATACTATCCATTTCATCTCAAGTTCTAGTTGTACTGATCGGGATACAACTCCGAATGTCCGTTACCGTAGGACAGGCTATCGATAGATGTGTTCTTCCCTGCAGGGGTGCACCAACTTACCCACCACGCTTGATTAACTCCGGCCGGACAAACTTTTCTGGGTCATGCCCGGCCTCAGCCAAACGATACACCGCAACCCGACCGAATACCTAACAGAGAGGTCAGCACGCCGGACTAAACCTATGCCCCCAGGGGTCTTGGGCCATCGCCCCGGGAACTCCTGCACGTTGCGAACGCGGCCGATAACAGACCTAGCAACCCCTTAATACAAGCGCAGTTGCGTAACCAGTCCAACTTGGTGCGCGCCGCTCAGTCGCTGACGTCCATTAAGCTCCGGCTGAAGTATACGACGCAGAACGCCCATACTATGCCCACGTGATGGTTAGTGCTATCAGGCCAGAGGCCCCTCGGATCAAATATCCAAACCGTTAGTGTGTTGATAGTGCGGAAACGAGCAGAGACTCATCAAGGATGTGACCCCGTCGCCCCGTCTCGAGGACTTGTGGCAAGGGCGAGGAATGCCCGGCCACGCCTTGTGTTCAACCCTCGGGCACCCTCCAGGTCCACCCGACTCCTCATCACTCGCTATTAAGCTCGCGCGGGTACCCCTCAGGGCCGACCCGTCTTTATCCAGTATGAACAGTAATATCAGTAATGTAAGTCATCCGTGTGGCTACCGCATCAAGAAGGAATCTGAGGCATCACCCTCGTTGGATCCCCACCTGACATAACCGTCAAGGTGAACGTAAGAGGAATCACCCTCGAGGTCCACTCTTGAGGAGTTGCACGACAGTGTCGGTTTCGGGGGTGGTGTAGGAGGAATCACCCTCACTGACCACGACCGATTAACTAACCTACAAGGTTATCATCAGAAGTGCTGACGAGGTATCACCCTCGGCACTTGATAGTAACCCAGTAGTGTCGAGCAAGTGAGGGAAGTGTCGTGCGGTGTCGGGGCCTGGTCTTCGATCCCGTTGCACGGGTCTTCTGATCATCCAGCGGGGCATTCGGGATAAGTGGGGTCTCTGATGGTCTCTACCCAACCTATTCTAAGCAGTTTAGGATAACAGGTAAGTATCAACAGCAGGTTACAAGTAACCAGGCTGTGCAGCAGATATAGGATACAGTAATAGCAGCAGATTCTAATGCAAGCATAAGAGAGAAGAGAATAGGCGATATCGGAATGCTCAAAAAGGGGGTGCTTGCCTGGAAGCTTTGCAGACAAAAGTGGATCTTCTATGGTGAGGTAGTTGTCCACCGGATCATCAGCACTCTCGCAGTCTATCGGGAAGAAAGGGGGAGAAGAAACAATATAAATACATGGCAACAAAAACAATCACATAGCAAGGCACGGTAGTACGCAGTGCAGGGGGTGCCCTGATGCTATGCTAAGTGCTACGAACGAAGCGGGAATTTACCGGGAAAGTTTTCCCGGTTCCGAACGTCTGTCAGTCAGACGAACCGGAGGGGACGGTTACATGTTCAGATAGTTAGGGGTGTGAGACAGACAAACGGAGAGCGTATTCGGATTCGTCTCGAAATTCTGAGCAACTTTCATGTATAAAGTTTTTCGATCCGAGCTACGGATTATTTTCTATGAAGTTATAAAGATTTAAACAAATTTCTGGAATTTCTGGAGTTAATCTAATTTCAAAATTGCACAGGAAATTACTGGGTGCACCCGGTGTGCACCAGAGAGGCTGACAGTGGGCCCAGTCAACAATTGACTGGGTCAGCATTGACTGGGCAGTGGGTCCAGTGGGACCCACCTGTCAATGACTGGGTCCAGCCCAGTCAGCTGGTTTGACCGGTCAGCGGGTTTGGTGGGGCCCGCATGGCAGTGTCTTACGTTTTAAACTGTGCTTTATTTATTTTAACCGCCGATTTAATTAAGCAGTGGGCCCCATTGTCAGTGTCACTGGGGTAGATTAGGCGCGTCATTAGTGGGCTAATGACGGCACCATGTCAGCGTCGCCGGAGTTAAGCCGACGAGGCCCTTCCCGACGGCGGACGAGCAGCGTGCGCTCGCCACGGTGCCTCATTCGCGTGTGGTTTGCGGCATTTGAAACCGAGGATCGAGCGCTGTCGAATGGTGGCGGAGATGTACCAAATGGTCGCCGGAATAACGGCCGGCGACGAGGTCTGCGGCGGCTGCACGTCGGCCAGCACGGGCGCATGGCTATGCCTCGCCTTCGAGCATGCTAAGTAGCTAGACAGGGGTTACGGAGCACCAGGAGCACGTTGGGGTGGTCGGACGAGGCAGCAGAGGCTCGGGAGCACGTGTGCGGCGGCAATGGCGGATGGCGAGCTTCGGGCTTGTACGGCACGCGACGAGCGGCATCGATCCGTGTCGCAAATAGGGAGGGAGAGGTCGCGCGGCTCACCGGGCGGCTCAAGGTTGCCCTTGGAAGTTTTGTAGCAGCAGGGGAGCTCGAATCGGCGTCGGCGGCGTACGGTGGTCCCGGGCGGACAGAGGTTGAAGTCGTCGGCGTGACGGCGCTCTAGCGTCTCCGAGCTCCTACGGATGGCACCAGGGGAAGTAGCGGACGCCGGCGAGGGTCTACGTCTTGGCGGTGATGCGCGTGGTGGCCGGTGGCCACGCCGGAGCAAGGTGGACGGCGACGGGCGTGTTCGGGCAAAGTGGAGAAGGGGATCTGAGGAGGGGGAGCGGATGAGCGCGCGAGGGAGAAGAGGGAAGAATGGAGGGAGTGACCAGGGGGAAGGGATGGGGGTTGCCCTTATCCCCTCGCCCGTCTGCCTCGTCGGCGTGGCGAGCTGCGGGCGGTGGAGGCGCGGCGACCATGGCGAACGCGACAGCGAGGCGGAAGGTAGGTGGAGGTGTGGGCTGGGCCGACTCGGCCGAGTAACAGGTAAGTGGCCTGCGGGCCTCTTTTCTTTATTATGTTTCCTGCTTTCTTTTTATTTGATAAACAGAGAGGGGAAAGATTTAATTTGGGCATCTATTGCACTTGGGAAAAAAAATATGAGAAGTGCCCCTTTAATTCCCTGGTGAATTTAGGCACTGCCACAAATATTTTGGAAGTAAGACGAATTGTCTAGGAATTGTTGGAAATTGAAAAAGGCATATTTAGATGCTGCTAAAACACTAAATAATTTCCAGGGGCAATTTGGGAACTCCAAAAATATTGGTTTCAATTTTATAATGGCCTTGGAATTATTTGCAGCACTATGAACATTTTAGATTTGCCATTTGAAGAAATAATAATTGACTTGCATTTTGAATTTTGGATTGAAGCTGAATTATTTTCAAATGCAAATTTTGGAAGATGATCATGATGACATGGCTGTCTAATGAGCTTATCAACATGGTGAGGATCTGGGGATGTTACATTCTCCTTCTTGTTCTTCCTCTCATTTTTGTCCCTAGAATTAGTTGCTTTGGTGGGATTTGGGAGAGGACTTGGGCACTCCGTGTGCCCTTGCCATTGCATTTGGTGCATCGGTTTGAGTTCTCCATGGTGATACGTGGAAGTTACAAGTTGAGAAGCTTATTACTCTTGGGTGCTTGGTACCCTTGAGCTTGTTCCTCTTGGGTGCTTGGGTGCCCTAGACGGTTGGTGCTGTTCGAAGCTCAATCATTGTAGTGTAAAGCTCCAGGCAAGCATCGGGGTCTCCAATTAGGTTGTGGAGATCGCCCCGAGCAATTTGACGGGTACCGGTGACCGCCCTCAAGGGTTGCCAAAGTGTACGGGTTCGGTGACCGCCCCCAAGGGTTGCCATTTGTACGGGTTCGGTGACCGCCCTCAAGGGTCCCTTAGTGGAATCACGACATCTTGCATTGTGCGAGGGCGTGAGGAGATTACGGTGGCCCTAGTGGCTTCTTGGGGAGCATTGTGCCTCCACACCGCTCCAAACGGGATTAGCATCCGCAAGGGTGTGAACTTCGGGATACATCGTCGTCTCCGCGTGCCTCGGTTATCTCTTACCCGAGCCCTTTACTTATGCACTTTACTTTGTGATAGCCATATTGTTTCTTGTCATATATCTTGCTATCACCTAGTAGTTTATCTTGCTTTGCATAAGTTGTTGGTGCACATAGGTGAGCCTAGTTGTTGTAGGTTTTGTGCTTGACATTTTAACCGCTAGGTTTATTCCGCATTTGTTCAAGCCTAAACCGTAATTTTTTTAAAGCGCCTATTCACCCTCCCTCTAGGTGACATCCACGATCTTTCAACCACCAAACGCACCACCGAGCGCGCCACACTGAGGGAACCAATGCTGCAGGGGGAAGGGAAAAAACCACGGCAACGCTTCCAAGGAAGAGAACGACCACTACTAGGGAAAACCTTATACACAGAACCTTACCAGCATCACGGTTTAAAATAAGGCGCTGCTGCTACTTAGCAGTAGTGCGTGAGGAAAAACCGCGCTACTGATATCCACGTAGCAGTAGCGCGTCTTTACTAAACAGCTCTACTACTACAGTTGGGACGAGGTTGCCGCCAGACTAAGTATAGTAGTAGCGCGTTTTGCGAAAGCGCGCTGCTGATATTGTACTTAGCAGTAGCGGGTTTCACCAACCCTTGCTACTGCTATGGTTGCCTTATCCCAAGTTCTATCCCTCGCGTCCGACCTTCTTCTTCCTCCCCTCACTCCCCGCTGCCTCACTCTGCCTCCGCTGCCGCCGCATTGCCGTCGTCGTCCTCCCTCCTCCTTCCTCGGTATGCCCTCCTCCCTCCTCCTCCCACCGCCCTCCTCCCACCGCCCTGCTCCCTCGTCCTCCGGCCAAGCCCTCCTCCCTCCCTCCTCTCCTCCGCCCAAGGGCCCTCCTCCTCCTCCACCAAGCCCTCCTCCCTCCTGAACCCTCCCCTCCCTCCCCTCGTCTCGCCCAACCCTCCTCCTCCTTCGGCCAAGCCTCCTCCCCCCTCCCTCTCCTCCCCCTCCTCCTCTCTCCTCCTCTCTCCTCCCTCCTCCGATCCTCCCTCCCCCCCCCCTGCTCCCTCCTCCACCCCCCTGCTCCCTCCTCCCTCCCTCATCTCTCCTCACTCTGTTCTTGCATAGAGTAGATTTTTGTAGTAAATTAGTAAAAATTCAAACTAGCTAGGTTGACTAGCTAGGTTAACTAGTTTAATTAGGTTAATTATCTAGGTTAACTAGGTTTAACTAGGGCAGTAGGGTTTAGAGCATAGGGGTCTGGTTGGCTAGGTTAACAATGTTTAATTTTTAGCAAGTGTTTAATAGAAATAGTTTATTTAGTAAGTGGTTAATATAACTAGTTTATTTATAGTAAGTGCTTAATAGAACTAGTTTATTTATAGTAAGTGCTTAATAGAACTAGTTTATTTATAGTAAGTGCTTAATAGAACTAGTTTATTTATAGCAAGTGGTTAATATATTTTGTTTATGTAGAAATCAAGTATTTGCCGCTGCCTCATCCCCACAGTCGTCCCCATCGTCGACCCCTTAAGACCTCTAGGTGAGAATAGCCAAATGATAATGTGTTGTAAATGTCGATGATGAAAATGCTAGTGCTAGTCGCCATGTCATTGATGTCGATGATGATGCATTCTGAATATAGAGGATGTCTTGGTGTTCTTGTTTGCAATGTACCTCCGAGTGGCCTATGTTTTTCCGGAATGTTGATTCATTTCCGTTCTGGCAAATTTCAGGTGCTCGATATGTCCTGTCTTTAGCAAAGGTCATGCCGAAATTTTTCATGAATTTTAGCATGACTTGTGCTACAATGTAGGACATATCTATGTCATTGCTCGATATATGGAACAGGTTGACTTTAGGTCTGTTTTGGCTCCTTGTGTGTCTTTCAGTGAGGGAGTGTCCACCATATATATATATGAGAAAGGAAGAATCCCGACTGTTGTCGTGCGGGTCACTTCTCCTTCTTTTCCTTGTGCTAGATATTTGTAATGCACTAGGGAAAGGAGGAGTAGCGACCTTCACCGACGGTCGAAATGTGAGAGTGGAAGAATCTTGACCATATACGTGAGATGAGAGTTTAGGAAGGAAGACTCGACAGACATAAAGTCAACCCGTTGCATATTGAGTAATAGTGATCTGTGTGTTGAGTTTCCTGGTAGTTGCCTTAGATCGATTTTCAATTATTGTTTCAACTATGAACATAGGAAATGTCTGACGACGAAAAGGAATTTGTTATGTGCGAATACTGCGAAGACGAGCGTGGCCTGTGCGACAGGCCTCACTTAGTTGGTGGTAGGCACTTCAGCATCGTGCTGGATGAGAACTTCGAAGTGGATACTGTAAGTCACAACGACAAGTCTTTTTTCGTAATTAAGCATGACTTCTGCTTCTTTTGCTTCAACTTATAATTTTAATTTTTTACTATTCTACTAGCGTATCCCCTGCCATGCAAGAATTTATGTCTTGGATAAGATTGGTTTCAGTACTATGAAAAGTATGGAGGTAAAGAGAGTTCACTTGAGGACCGAGCATGGTTATACTTTTGCCATAAAATTATACAATGCAGACATCTACTCCTATTTTGAATGCAAAAATTGGAGAGCACTATGCAAGGCTTATGCATTTGAGCCTAATATGCTTATCACCTTTGATATTCGTCCGGAAGATGAAATTGAAGGTAATATCAACATCTGGGTCGATGTGCAGACGCCTCCAGTTCTACCATTATGTGAGTTTCTCAACCATATTTATTAAGTAATTTATATTGTTTATTTAAAAATAGTTGACAACTAATTTTTATTGACAGCTTATTTCCATTCAAGCAAACATGTCCAGCGCTTGGTAGACAGCACCTACTACTGTCCCGGGGCTGAACTAAACTGCGAGGAGATAGGTCATTATGTTTCATGGCTTGAGGATCTTGATACTGTCAAGACAGGTTATTTTCCTGGACTTTGAGATATTAGTACTCAAAATGTGCAACCACTAGTGTGCGTATTGAACTACGGTCACATCTATTTAGGAAAGATGGTAAGATTTTTACTATTTATCCTCAGTGCATCTTTTGCATATATTATTTTTTAAGCTAAACTTCATTGCTAAGTATGTTACTACGATGTTCTTCAACAGGGACTCCCGATGAGTGTTGTGCCTCGTTGGATCGAGCCTAAAGGTCGCATGACAATGGTTAGTTTATGGCCAAGATATCCTGCATTGCACATGAGTGCATTCATCATTTCTCGAAGCGAGCAAGTCTTAATAGTCAAAGACTGGAGCAAAATTGTGAAGGATCGCAGCAGAGAAGTACTAGGGGGCAGCAATCAGAAGCGCAACCCATAATTAGGAGACAGGTTCATCTGCATTCTCCAATATGATGAAGCAGGAGTGCTACACATGTCTTATGCTATTCTACCTGAGAGAGAGCAGCAGGAGTAGGTCCTAGGTATTAAGAACAATTAGTTAGTGTTGATTATATATGACTGATGATGATGAGAAATTTTTATTATGTGCTACAATGTGTTAGAGTTGATGGTGATGCTGAGGAGGAGGAGTAGTGATTATGAGTAGTATGATGATGATGATGATGAGGAGGAGTTGTTATTATAACTAGTGACCAAGTTGTTATATGATGTCTCATGGACGAAAATGATGATGATGAGGAGTTCTTATATGACAATGATGTATTATGATGATAAGTTGTTAATGATATTATGATGATGATGAAGATGATGATGATGAGTTATTATGTCATTGGGTGAAAAAACCGCGGATTAGTTTCAAGTGGATGGATCATTGGTCACTTTGGATCCATGCACTTGAAACTAATCCACGGTTCTTTCACCCAATGACATAATAACTCATTATGATGTAAAAACAATCTCTAAATTGCTACTGTATGAAAACTTGTATAATGGCATATGAATACGACATAAAACAAAAAAAGAAATACGTAATAATAGTAGTAGCGCGGGTAGAGAGGCGCGCTGCTAGTAACTACCAGTAGCGCTTCCTACCGAAAGCGCTACTGCTAAGCAGGTATAGCAGTAGCGCGGGCCAACACGCGCTACTGATACAGGTTAGCTGTAGCGCCGTATCAGTAGCGCGGGACCCCGCGCTACTGATATACCTAAAACCCGCGCTACTGCTAGGGTTTTCCCTAGTAGTGGACGCCCATAGGCGCCACCGTTACCAGCGCTGACCAAGTCAGAGCAGAGCTTTCGCTCAATCCCGATCATCCCCGGCAGCCCACCGCGAGAGAGGGAGGAGTTCCTCCGCGACGCCTTCAAGGAGGTCAACGACGCCCGCAGGCGACGCCGTCGCTGAGCTTTCGCCCGGAATCCCACCTCAACCTGAGAAGCCCGGACACACCAACATTCCCAACTGCCAATGGGCGACTGTCGGGAGTCGGAGACGAGGCCCAACCTCAGGACACAAACTCTGGTGGGAGGAAGTATACCTGCGGTGATCGGAGTGAGGCGGCGCAAGGACGAGGTTGGATCTGACGGGAGGGGCGGGAGGACGACAGCCGTGGGGAAGCCCCGCGGGCACCGCCGGCGCAGAAGCAAGGGCGACGAGGAAGAGGAAAGGGGGGCGGGACGCTGTCGGCGCAAAGCAGAGCATTGCTTGTATGCACACAGGGCGGTCCACTCCTTCCGCCCGATCCGTGCGTACGCACAGAGCAGAGCATCTCCGACGGAGACCACCAACAGCCACTGGGAGCATGAGCAGCCCAGATCCGTGCCCTCTGCAGGCATGGACAGCAGCAGGCGCCGCCATGCAAGCGAAAAAAGCCGCCCAGCCGCGCCGCCACACACATCGCTTGCCGCCGGCACCACTCACGAATCCGCCGCCAACAGCCGCGAGCCGGGCGTGAGGTACCCCGCCGCCGCCGTCCGCCCCCGGGGCTTCGCCCGGAGGCTGAAGGAAATATGCCCTAGAGGCAATAATAAAGTTATTATTTTATTTCCTTATGTCATGATAAATGTTTATTATTCATGCTAGAATTGTATTAACCGGAAACTTGATACATGTGTGAATACATAGACAAAACAAAGTGTCCCTAGTATGCCTCTACTTGACTAGCTCGGTAATCAAAGATGGTTAAGTTTCCTGACCATAGACATGTGTTGTCATTTGATGAACGGGATCACATCATTAGGAGAATGATGTGATGGACATGACCCATCCGTTAGCTTAGCATAATGATCGTTAAGTTTATTGCTATTGCTTTCTTCATGACTTATACATGTTCCTCTGACTATGAGATTATGCAACTCCCGAATACCGGAGGAACACCTTGTGTGCTATCAAACGTCACAACGTAACTGGGTGATTATAAAGATGCTCTACAGGTGTCTCCGATGGTGTTTGTTGGGTTGGCATAGATCGAGATTAGGATTTGTCACTCTGTGTATCGGAGAGGTATCTCTGGGCCCTCTCGGTAATGCACATCACTATAAGCCTTGCAAGCAATGTGACTAATGAGTTAGTTACAGGATGATGCATTACAGAACGAGTAAAGAGACTTGCCAGTAACGAGATTGAACTAGGTATGATGATACCGACGATCGAATCTCGGGCAAGTAACATACCGATGACAAAGGGAATAACGTATGTTGTTATGCGGTTTGACCGATAAAGATATTCGTAGAATAAGTAGGAGCCAATATGAGCATCCAGGTTCCGCTATTGGTTATTGACCGGAGAAGTGCCTCGGTCATGTCTACATAGTTCTCGAACTCGTAGGGTCCGCACGCTTAACGTTCGATGACGATTTGTATTATGAGTTATGTGATTTGATGACCGAAGTTTGTTTGTAGTCCCGGATGAGATCGGGGACATGACGAGGAGTCTCGAAATGGTCGAGAGGTAAATATTCATATATTGGAAGGCTATATTTGGACATCGGAAAGGTTCCGAGTGATTCGGGTATTTTTCGGAGTACCGGGGAGTTACGGGAATTCACCGGGAGAAGTAATGGGCCTTATTGGGCCATACGGGAAAGAGGAGGCAACAGCCAGGAGGTGGCGCGTGCCCCCCCCCCCCAAGCCCAGTCCGAATTGGACAAAGGGTTGGGGGCGCGGCCCCCCTCTCCCTTCCTTTCCCCCTCTCCCTTTTGGTGGAATCCTACTAGGACTTGGAGTCCTAGTAGGACTCCCCTCTTGGGCGCACCCTAGGGGCCGGCCGGCCCTCCCCTCCTCCCTCCTTTATATACGTGGGGAAGGGGGCACCCTAGAACACACAAGTTGATTGTTTTTAGCCGTGTGCGGTGCCCCCCTCCACAGATTTCCACCTCGGTCATATTTTCGGAGAGCTTAGGCGAAGCCCTGCCGGAATCACTTCATCATCACCGTCATCACGCCGTCGTGCTGACGAAACTCTCCTTTGGCCTCAATTGGATCAAGAGTTCGAGGGACGTCACCGAGGTGAACGTGTGCAGATCACGAAGGTGCCGTATGTTCGGTACTTGGATCGGTTGGATCGCGAAGACATTCGACTACATCAACCGCGTTGCTAAACGCTTCCACTTTCGGTCTATGAGGTTACGTGGACACACTCTCCCGCTCGTTGCTATGCTTCTCCTAGATAGATCTTGCGTAATCGTAGATTTTTTTTTTGAAATACTACGTTCCCCAACAGTGGCATCCGAGCCAGGTCTATGCGTAGATGATATGCACAAGTAGAACACAAAGAGTTGTGGGCGATAATAGTCATACTGCTTACCACCAACGTCTTACTTTGATTCGGCGGTATTGTTGGATGAAGCGGCCCGGACCGACATTACATGACCGCGTTCATGAGACTGGTTCTACCGACGTGCTTTGCACACAGGTGGCTGGCGGGTGTCTGTTTCTCCAACTTTAGTTGAATCGAGTTTGACTATGGCCGGTCCTTGTTGAAGGTTAAAACGGCACACTTGACGAAAAATCGTTGTGGTTTTGATGCGTAGGTAAGAACGGTTCTTGCTAGAAGCCCGTAGCAGCCACGTAAAACTTGCAACAACAAAGTAGAGGACGTCTAACTTGTTTTTACAGGGCATGTTGTGATGTGATATGGTCAAGACATGATGTGATATACGTTATTGTATGAGATGATCATGTTTTGTAAAAGTTATCGGCAACTGGCAGGAGCCTCATGGTTGTCGCTTTATTGTATGAAATGCAATCGCCATGTAATTGCTTTACTTTATCACTATGCGGTAGCGATAGTCGTAGAAGCAATAGTTGGCGAGACGACAACGACGCTACGATGGAGATCAAGGTGTCAAGCTAGTGACGATGGAGATCATGACGGTGCTTTGGAGATGGAGATCAAAGGCACAAGATGATGATGGCCATATCATGTTACATATTTTGATTACATGTGATGTTTATCTTTTATGCATCTTATTTTGCTTAGTACGGCGGTAGCATTATAAGATGATCCCTCACTAAATTTCAAGGTATAAGTGTTCTCCCTGAGTATGCACCGTTGCTACAGTTCGTCGTGCCGAGACACCACGTGATGATCGGGTGTGATAAGCTCTACGTTCACATACAACGGGTGCAAGCCAGTTTTGCACGTGCAGAATACTCGGGTTAAACTTGACGAGCGTAGCATATGCAGATATGGCCTTGGAACACTGAGACCGAAAGGTCGAACGTGAATCATATAGTAGATATGATGAACATAGAGATGTTCACCATTGAAAACTACTCCATCTCACGTGATAATCGGACATGGTTTAATTGATATGGATCACGTGATCATTTAGATGACTAGAGGTATGTCTATCTAAGTGGGAGTTCTTAAGTAATATGATTAATTGAACCTTAATTTATCATGAACTTAGTCCTGGTAGTATTTGCAAATTATGTTGTAGATCAATAGCTCGCGTATAGCTCCCCTGTTTTATTTTTTGATATGTTCCTAGAGAAAACTAAGTTGAAAGATGATAGTAGCAATGATGCGGACTTGATCCATGATCTGAGGATTATCCTCACTGCTGCACGGAAGAATTATGTCCTTGATGCACCGCTAGGTGACAGACCTATTGCAGGAGCAGATGCAGACGTTATGAATGTTTGGCAAAGCTCAATATGATGACTACTTGATAGTTTAGTGCACCATACTTTACGGCTTAGAACCGGGACTTCAAAAATGTTTTGAACGCCACGAAGCATATGAGATGTTCCAAAGAGATAAAATTGGTATTTCAGACTCATGCCCGTGTTAAGATGTATGAGACCTCTGACAAGTACTTTGCCTACAAGATGGAGGAGAATAGCTCAGCTAGTGAGCATGTGCTCAGAATGTCTGGGTACTACAATCGCTTGAATCAAGTGGGAGTTAATCTTCCAGATAAGATAGTGATTGACAGAGTTCTCTAGTCACTATCACCAAGTTAATAGAACTTCATGATGAACTATAATATGCAAGGGATGACGAAAGCGATTCTCAAGCTCTTCGCGATGCTAAAATTGGTGAAGGTAGAAATCAAGAAAGAGCATCAAGTGTTGATGGTTAACAAGACCACTAGTTTCAAGAAAAAGGGCAAGGGAAAGAAAGGGAACTTCAAGAAGAAAGGCAAGCAAGTTGTCACTCCCGTGAAGAAGCCCAAAGATGGACCTAAGCCTGAAACTGAGTGCTTCTACTGCAAAGGAAATGGTCACTGGAAGCGGAACTGCCCCAAATACTTGGCGGATAAGAAGGATGGCAAAGTGAACAAAGGTATATTTGATATACATGTTATTGATGTGTATTTTACTAGTATTCATAGTAGCCCCTGGGTATTTGATACCGGTTCAGTTACTAACATTAGTAACTCAAAACAGGAGTTGCAAAATGAACAGAGACTAGTTAATGACGAGGTGACGATGTGTGTTGGAAGTGATTCCAAGGTTGATGAGATCACCATCGCACACTCCCTCTACCTTCGAGATTAGTGTTGAACCTAAATAAATGTTATTTGGTGTTTGCGTTGAACATAAATATGCATTGATCAAGTTTATTGCAATACGGTTATTCATTTAAGTCAGAGAATAATTGTTGTTCTGTTTACTTGAATAAAACCTTCTATGGTCCTACACTTAATAAAATGGTTTATTGAATCTCGATCGTAGTGATACACATATTCATAATATTGAAGCCAAAAGATGCAAAGTTAATAATGATAGTGCAACTTATTTGTGGCACTGCCGTTTAGGTCATATTGGTGTAAAGCGCATGAAGAAACTCCATGCTGATGGGCTTTTGGAATCACTTGATTATGAATCACTTGATACTTGCGAACCATGCCTCATGGGCAAGATGACTAAGACTCCGTTCTCCGGAACAATGGAGCGAGCTACAGACTTATTGGAAATCATACATACCGATGTATGCGGTCCAATGAGTGTTGAGGCACGCGACGAGTATCGTTATTTTCTGACCTTCACAGATGATTTGAGCAGATATGGGTATATCTACTTAATGAAACATAAGTCTGAAACATTTGAAAAGATCAAAGAATTTCAGAGTGAAGTGGAAAATCATCGTAACAAGAAAATAAAGTTTCTACGATCTGATCGCGGAGGCGAATATTTGAGTTACGAGTTTGGTATTCATTTGAAACAATGTGGAATAGTTTCGCAACTCACGCCATCTGGAACACCACAGTGTAATGGTGTGTCCAAACGTCGTAATCGTACTTTATTAGATATGGTGCGATCTATGATGTCTCTTACCGATTTACCACTATCGTTTTGGGGTTATGCATTAGAGACAGCTGCATTCATGTTAAATAGGGCACCATCTGAATCCGTTCAGACGATATCGTATGAACTATGGTTTGGCAAGAAACCTAAGCTGTCGTTTCTTAAAGTTTGGGGTTGCGATGCTTATGTGAAAAAGCTTCAGCCTGATAAACTCAAACCCAAATCGGAGAAGTGCGTCTTCATAGGATACCCAAAAGAAACTGTTGGGTACACCTTCTATCACAGATCCGAAGGCAAGATCTTTGTTGCTAAGAATGGATCCTTTCTAGAGAAGGAGTTTCTCTCGAAAGAAGTGAGTGGGAGGAAAGTAGAACTTGATGAGGTAATTGTACCTTCTCCCGAATTGGAAAGTAGTTCATCACAGAAATCAGTTCCAGTGATGCCTACACCAGTTAGTGAGGAAGTTAATGATGATGATCATGAAACTTTGGATCAAGTTACTACCGAACCTCGTAGGTCAACCAGAGTACGTTCCGCACCAGAGTAGTATGGTAATCCTGTTCTGGAAGTCATGTTACTAGACCATGACGAACCTACGAACTATGAGGAAGCGATGATGAGCCCAGATTCCGTGAAATGGCTTGAGGCCATGAAATCTGAGATAGGATCCATGTATGAGAACAAAGTGTGGACTTTGGTTGACTTGCCCGATGATCGGCAAGCCATAGAGAATAAATAGATCTTCAAGAAGAAGACTGACGCTGACGGTAATGTTACTGTCTACAAAGCTCGACTTGTTGTGAAAGGTTTTTGACAAGTTCAAGGAATTGACTACGATGAGACCTTCTCACCCGTAGCGATGCTTAAGTCTGTCCGAATCATGTTAGCAATTGCCGCATTTTATGATTATGAAATTTGGCAAATGGATGTCAAAACTGCATTCCTTAATGGATTTCTTAAAGAAGAGTTGTATATGATGCAACCAGAAGGTTTTGTCGATCCTAAGGGTGCTAACAAAGTGTGCAAGCTCCAGCTATCCATCTATGGACTGGTGCAAGCATCTCGGAGTTGGAATATACGCTTTGATAAGTTGATCAAAGCATATAGTTTTATACAGACTTGCGGTGAAGCCTGTATTTACAAGAAAGTGAGTGGGAGCTCTATAGCATTTCTGATAGTATATGTGGATGACATATTGTTGATCGGAAATAATATAGAATTTTTGGATAGCATAAAAGGATACTTGAATAAGAATTTTTCAATGAAAGACATCGGTGAAGCTATTTATATTGGGCATCAAGATCTATAGAGATAGATCAAAACGCTTGATAAGTTTTTTCAATGAGTACATAACTTGACAAGATTTTGAAGTAGTTCAAAATGGAACAGTCAAAGAAGGAGTTCTTGCTTGTGTTGCAAAGGTGTGAAGTTGAGTAAGACTCAAAACCTGACCACGGCAGAAAATAGAAAGAGAATGAAAAGTCGTTCCCTATGCCTCAGTCATAGGTTCTATAAAGTATGCTATGCTGTGTACCAGACCTATTGTATACCTTGCCATGAGTTTGGCAAGGGGGTACGATAGTGATCCAGGAGTGGATCACTGGACAGCGGTCAAAGTTATCCTTAGTTACCTAAGAGTACTAAGGAAATGTTTCTCGGTTATGGATGTGATAAAGAGTTCATTGTGAAGAGTTACGTCGATGCAAGCTTTGACACTAATCTAGATGACTCTAAGTCTCAATCTAGATACATATTGAAAGTGGGAGCAATTAGCTAGAGTAGCTCTGTGCAGAGCATTGTAGACATAGAAATTTGCAAGATACATACGGATCTGAATGTGGCAGACCCGTTGACTAAACTTCTCTCACAAGCAAAATATGATCACACCTTAATACTCTTTGGGTATTAATCACATGGCGATGTGAACTAGACTATTGACTCTAGTAAACCCTTTGGGTGTTGGTCACATGGCGATGTGAACTATGGGTGTTAATCACATAAAGATGTGAACTATTGGTGTTAAATCACATGGCGATGTGAACTAGATTATTGACTCTAGTGCAAGTGGGAGACTGAAGGAAATATGCCCTAGAGGCAATAATAAAGTTGTTATTTTATATTTCCTTGTATCATGATAAATGTTTATTATTCATGCTAGAATTGTATTAACCGGAAACTTGATACATGTGTGAATACATAGACAAAACAAAGTGTCCCTAGTATGCCTCTACTTGACTAGCTCGTTAATCAAAGATGGTTAAGTTTCCTGACCATATACATGTGTTGTCATTTGATGAACGGGATCACATCATTAGGAGAATGATGTGATGGACAAGACCCATCCGTTAGCTTAGCATAATGATCGTTAAGTTTTATTGCTATTGCTTTCTTCATGACTTATACATATTCCTCTGACTATGAGATTATGCAACTCCCGAATACCGGAGGAACACCTTGTGTGCTATCAAACGTCACAACGTAACTGGGTGATTATAAAGATGCTCTACAGGTGTCTCCGAAGGTGTTTTTTGGGTTGGCATAGATCAAGATTAGAATTTGTCACTCCGAGTATCGGAGAGGTATCTCTGGGCCCTCTCGGTAATGCACATCATATAAAGCCTTGCAAGCAATGTGACTAAATGAGTTAGTTACGGGATGATGCATTACGAAACGAGTAAAGAGACTTGCCGGTAACGAGATTGAACTAGGTATGATGATACCGACGATCGAATCTCGGGCAAGTAACATACCGATGACAAAGGGAATGACGTATGTTGTTATGCGGTTTGACCGATAAAGATCTTCGTAGAATATGTAGGAGCCAATATGAGCATCCAGGTTCCGCTATTGGTTATTGACCGGAGATATGTCTCCATCATGTCTACATAGTTCTCGAACCCGTAGGGTCCGCACGCTTAACGGTCGATGACGATTTGTATTATGAGTTGTGTGTTTTGGTGACCGAAGTTTGTTCGGAGTCCCAGATGAGATCACGGACATGACGAGGAGTCTCAAAATGGTCGAGAGGTAAGGATTAATATATTGGAAGGTTATATTCGGACACCGGAATGGTTCCGGAGTGATTCGGATATTTTTCGGAGTACCGAGGGGTTACCGGAACCCCCCGGGGAATTATTGGGCCTACATGGGCCATAGGGAAGAGGGGAGGCAGCCCACAAGGGGTGGCTGCGCCCCCCTCCCATGGGGAGTCCGAATTGGACTAGGGGAGGGGGCGCGCCCCCCTTTCCTTCTGCTCTTCTCTCTCCCTTTCCCCTTTCCCACTCCGCAAAAAGGAAGAGGGGGGAGGGGGGGGGCGAATTGGACATGGAGTCCAAGTAGGACTCCTCCCCCTTGGGGGCGCGCCTAGGCTGGCCCTTTCCTCCTCCCGTCCTTTATATACGGGGGCGGGGGGCACCCCAAAGGCACATCAGATATTCTCTTAGCCATGTGCGGTGCCCCCCTCCACAGTTTACTCCTCCGGTCATAGCGTCGTAGTGCTTAGGCGAAGCCCTGCGCGGATCACATCACCAACACCATCGCCACGCCGTCATGCTGACGGAACTCTCGCTCGACCCTCTGCTGGATCAAGAGTTCGAGGGACGTCATCGAGCTGAACGTGTGCTGAACTCGGAGGTGCCGTACGTTCGGTGCTTGATCGGTTGGATCGCGAAGACGTTCAACTACATCAACTGCGTTAAGCTAACGCTTCCGCTTTCGGTCTACGAGGGTACGTGGACCCACTCTCCCCCTCTCGTTGCTATGCATCTCCTAGATAGATCTTGCATGAGTGTAGAATTTTTTTGAAATTGCATGATACGTTCCCCAGCAGCGCCCCCAGGGTTTGTGGCCCCCCCGGAGACCTTCCAACCCTAATTCTTTCACTATATATTCTCAAATATTCCCCCTATACCAGAGAGCACACCAAAAATACTTTTTCGCCGCTGCAAGCCTCTATTCCCGTGAGATCCCATCTTGGGGCCTTTTCCGGCACTCCGCCGGAGGGGGATTCGATCACGGAGGACCTCTACACCAACCTTGCTGCCCTTCCGATGATGTGTGAGTAGTTTACCACAAACCTATGGGTCCATAGCTAATAGCTAGATGGCTTCTTCTCTCTCTTTGATCTTCAATACAATGTTCTTGGAGATCTATTCGATGTAATCTTCTTTTGCGGTGCGTTTGTTGAGATCCGATGAATTGTGGATTTATGACCAGATTATCTATGAATATTATTTGAGTCTTCTCTGAACTCTTTTATGCATGATTGAGATAGTTTTGTATTTCTCTCCGATCTATCGATTTGGTTTGGCCAACTAGATTGGTTTTTCTTGCAATGGGAGAGGTGCTTTGTGATGGGTTTAATCTTGCGGTGTCCTCACCCAGTGACAGAAGGGGTAGCGAGGCACGTATTGTATTGTTGCCATTAAGGATAAAAATATGGGGTTTATATTATATTGCTTGTGTTTATCCCTCTACATTGTGTCATCTTGCTTAAGGCGTTACTCCGTTCTTGTTAACTTAATTCACTAGATGCATGCTGGATAGCGGTCGATGTGTGGAGTAATAGTAGTAGACGCAGGCAGGAGTCGGTCTACTTGTCATGGACGTAATGCCTATATTCATGATCATTGCCTTAGATGTCTTCATAATTATGCGCTTTTCTATCAATTGCTCAACAGTAATTTGTTTATCCACCGTATGTTTTCTTCAGGAGAGAAGCCTCTAGTGAAACCTATGGCCCCCGGATCTATTTTCCATCATATATTTTTGGATCTATAAACCAAAAAACCCAAAAATACCTTGCTGCAATTTATTTATATTTACTTTAGTTTGCTCTTTTATTTATATTTTATACCTATCTCTATTAGATCTCACTCTTGTTTGTGACCGTGAAGGGATTGACAACCCCTTTTTTGCGTTGTGTGCAAGTGTTTGTTAGTTTGTGTAGGTGCATATATTGGGGACTTGCTTGTGCCTCCTACTGGATTGATACCTTGGTTCTTAACTGAGGGAAATACTTATCTCTACTTTGCTGCATCACCCTTTCCTCTTCAAGGGAAAAATCAATGCAAGCTCAAGAAGTAGCAGGAAGAATTTCTGGCGCCGTTGCCGGGGAGGATCAAGTCAAGATAGTCTCCCGTCAACTTGCCAATTTCTGACGCTGTTGCCGGCGAGATTCTACATCAAGCCTACCAAATACCCATCCTAAACTCTCATATCTTGCACTTACATTATTTGCCATTTGCCTCTCGTTTTCCTCTCCCCCACTTCTAAAATATTTTTAGAAAAACACAAAAAAAATTGCCTTTTTCCGTTTGCCTTTTTGTTTGCCTTTATGTCTTACTTGGTTTGTTTACTTGTTCGCTTGGTATAATTGTGTGTTTATTGAAAACCAGAAAGCAAAAAGTTTATGGATCCTCATCCACTTGCTAATCTTTTTAAAAGATACAATTATGATGAACCAATTGCTAGTGAGTTGAGTGCACTAGATTATCTTTATGAAGTTTTGCTTGAAATTCGTGAATCTGAAAATTGTTATGAAGTGTTAAAAGAAGAAATTTATGAAGTAATTCACGATAGCTCCTTGAAAGAAAATCATGATTGCAATGATATTATTATAAATTCTATTAATGTCAATTGTGCTAATAATATGCAAAACCCCAAGCTTGGGGATGCTAGTTTTCTATGTCCACTACTTATTGCAAGGATCATGATTGGCGTGGTAATGATTCTTATGATCTTGAAAATTTATTTAAGCCTCATGATAATAATGTTTGCAATGATATTGAAAGCGGGTTTGGAAGAGTGTCAACTTTAGGAAATAATGATCCCACTACTTTGGAGAATGATCAATCTTATGAAATTTTTGATAAAAGTGGGCTTGGAGAGGTCATGACTTTATTTGGTGATAATCCCACTATTTTGGAAGAGTGTCAACTTTGCATGCATGTGGATCATGTAGAGAAAATTTTATGTGATAGCTATATTGTTGAATTTGGTTATGATCCTACATGTAATTATTATGAGAGAGAAAAATATGTTTGTAGAAATTTTCATGTCACTAAATTACCTCTTGTTATGTTGAGATTGCTATTGTTTCTTTCTTCTTCCTTGCATATGCTACTTTTTGCTTGTCTTGATAATTTGTTTGCTTATAAAATGCCTATGCATAGGAAGTATGTTAGACTTAAACTTGCTTTTCACATGCTATATGATGCTCTCTTTGTGCTTCAAAATTTTGTCTTTTATGTGAGCATCATTAAAATTATCAACGCCTAGCTAAAAGGCTTTAAAGAAAAACGCTTGTTGGGAGACAACCCAATATTTTTCCTTTCTGTTTTTATGAGGATACACATTATTACCTCTGTATTAATTGTGTTTTAGTGTTTTAATTACTGTTTGAGCCAAGCAAGACCTTTGGGATGCTTTGGTATATCGTTGATTTGGTTTTGCTGAAAAACAGAAACTTTTGTGTACAGTAACAGAATTGTTTAAATTCACTGGAGCGTGGAAAAATTCTGATTTTTTTACAAAAGATTTATATATGAATTTACTCTTTTGTACTAATTTTTCAGAAATTTTGTAGTTACATAAGTATGACTAATATTCTGGTTACTACAGACTTTTCTGTTTTTGACAGATTATGTTTTCTATGTGTTGTTTGCTTATTTTGATGAATCTATGGGTAGTATCGGGGGGTATGAACCATGGAGAAGTTGGAATACAGTAGATATAACACAAATATAAATTTAGAATGAGTTCACAACAGTACCTAAAGTGGTGATTTATTTTATTATACTAACGGATCTTACGAGTTTTCTGTTGAGTTTTGTGTTGTGAAATTTTCAAGTTTTGGGTAAAGTTTTGATGGACAACGGAATAAGGAGTGGCAAGAGCCTAAGCTTGGGAATGCCCAAGGCACCCCAAGGTAATATTCAAGGACAACCAAGCATCTAAGCTTGGGGATGCCCCGGATGGCATCCCTCTTTCGTCTTCAATACATCAATAAATTTACTTGAGGCTATATTTTTATTCACCACATAATATATGTTTTGCTTGGAGCGTCTTGTATGATATGAGTCTTTGTTTTTTTAGTTTGCCACAATCATCCTTGCTATACACACCTTTTGAGAGGGACACCAAACAGTGGTGTCCGCTTTGATGCAGCAACCAATAGGGGAAATGACACATATTATGGTTACATAGTGGACATATGGGAACTTGACTATGGACATGATTTTAAGGTCGCTTTGTTTCGATGCAAATGGGTCAATCTGTCAGGAGGCGGAGTACAGGTAGACCCGCAGTACGGAATGACAACAGTGGATCTCAACAATCTTGGGTACACAAACGAACCATTCGTCCTAGCCAATGATGTGGCGCAGGTTTTCTATATGAAGGACATGTCTACCAAACCGAGAAAAAGAAAAGATAAGGAAGCGAATACATCATACGATGAGCCCAGGCGCCACATAGTTCTTTCAGGGAAAAGAAACATCATGGGAGTGGAGGACAAGACAGTCATGTCTGAAGATTATGAAAAGTTTCATGAAATTCCTCCCTTCAAAGTGAAGGCTGACCCAAGCATCCTGTTAAACGATGAAGATTATCCATGGTTACGGCTCAATAAGCAAGGGACACACGCGAAAAAAAAGTGAAGACTTTCTCTCTAGTGAAGAAAACATATCAGATGGATTTGATCTAGAATATCACTGCAGTTACATACCAAGAAATGAAATCCCTTTTGTAATAGATGAGTTTTCGTCCGAAACCCTGATACTTCGAAAGAGATTGTCCAGTTTGTACATGAAGTGCATCCAGTTTTTTCCATAACCCTCTCAACTTTTTGGCACATGCTATGTGGGTGAAATTATGATACCATGCCAAGTTTCAACCATTTCAGAGTTCATTTGTAGTGCTTTTCAATTTCAGGGTCATTTAACTCAAAATAAATCATTAAATGCATGAAAAATAGCAAATGAAGTCAGAAAAGGGTTGAAAATTGATGATGTGCCTTTGAATGGTGCATATTGAACGCACAAAAAGTCTGGAGTTAAAATAAGTTTAAAAAAATAAAATCTCTTTGTAATAGATGAGTTTTCATCCGAAACCCTGATACTTCGAAAGAGATTGTCCAGTTTGTACACGAAGTGCATCCAGTTTTTCCCGTAACCCTCTCAAGTTTTTAGCACATGTTATGTGGGTAAAATTATGATATCATGCCAAGTTTCAACCTTTTCAGAGTTCATTTGTAGTGCTTTTCAATTTCAGGGTTATTTAGCTCAAAGAATGAACTAATAGCAAAAAGAATGAACTAAAAAGCTTTTATAAAAATCTAATAGCAAAAAGAATGAACTAAAAAAATCAATTAAAATATTTTGTTATGATCAACGAAAACAAAACTATAATATTCTTCAGTAGCAAAAAGAATCAACTAAAAAGAATCAAAATAATATTAACTAAAATTATCAAAGTATTTTTTTGTTAAAAACTTTAATAGTAAAAAGAATTTTCATAAAGTATTTTTTGTTACAAACTTTAATAGCAAACTAAAAATCTTTTATAAAACTCTAATAGCAAAAGGAATCAACTAAAAAGAATCAATAAAAAATAAAACTTATGCAACTAAAATTATATAAAATTTATGCAACTAAAATTATATAACTAAATTATATAAAATTGTGCAACTAAAATTATTTAAAATTTATGCAACTAAAATTATATAACTAAAAATAACATATGCAAAAAATAGCATTAAAAATTTAAAAACATAACATATACAAAAAATAAAAAATGCCCGTCTACTAAGCAACCACGGCCTGCATACGACTAGAAACCCTACATATGGGTCAGGATGCAGGCCCGCAGTGCAAGCAGGCCCAACAGGGCACAATGGTAGGCATGTACTGCCTGCATTAGAGAGGAGCTCGACAGGGTAGCCGCAGCCACGCTTATAAACCACCGCGAGCTCCTCTCAACTAGCGAGGCGGGACTAAAGTTTCGACACCGCTGTGCCAGCCCTTTTGTCCCGGTTGGTGGCTCGAACCGGGACGAAAGGCCCCCCTTTCGTCCCGGTTCGAGCCACCAATCGGGACAAAACGGTTGTGCTTCCCGCCCTTTCGCCTGGCGAAATACACCTTTAGTCCTGGTTGGTGGCTCCAACCGGGACAAAAGGGGGGCCTTTCGTCCCGGTTCGAGCCACAAACCGGGACAAAAGGTTTGGGTATATAACCAGCACTTACCAAATTTTTAGAGTTCATCTACAGTTTCCCCCGACGACGCCAAAGAGCACCTCGACGTCGCCAGGCTGCCGGACCTCGCCGTCGCCTTCCCGAGCCCTGCCCCGATGCCGCCCCCGAGCCCTGCCCCAACGCCGCCAGGCTCCTCGTCGCCGCCCCCGACGCCATCCCCGAGCCCTGCCTCGACGCCGTCTACGAGCCCGCTCGAGCTCCTCGTCGCCGGCCCTCCTCCCTGATCCCGCTGCCGTCTGCTGCTACTAGTCACTCAACGAGCCTTCGTGTGCTCCTCGGTGAGCACTCTTTCCCCCTCAAGTTTCTGTCAAATCTTTGTGTGCTCCTTCATGTGCTCCTTGATGAATTGAACAAGTTTCTGTGGAATGGGTTGTTGTGGAACAAGTTTCTGTCAAGTTTAGTAATGTTGTGGCAAGCATCTTTTGGGCAATTTGTGGCAAAGTTAAGAAATTTCTGAATTTTCTGAATTTTTTTACAGTGCACATCAAGTGTATGATAAATGCCATAGGGCTCTAGGAATTTTAGGAATTTTTGAGAATTTTTGTGCTGAGGTGTTGATGCACAAAACAGAGTTTGGCAAAGTTTCAGAATTTTTGGAGCAATTTAAATTGGGCTTTGACCATGGAGTTTGAATCTTGTCCAAATTTGAACTGAATGAAATTTGAAAAATTTGAACTATGAAACCAAATGTTTTTGGTGGAATGGGTTATGGGTACTGTCAAATAGATGGAGTAATTTTTGTAGGTGCAAAAGAATTGTGGAGAATATAGCTCCTTTGCAAATCATATGAACTTGTTATATCTGTCAGCCTGTTAATTAGAATGTTCCATTTTGTAAAATCCATAGTAAATGATCTGTGCATCATATGAACCTGTGCCAATGGAGTATTTGAAGATTGCTATGTCTACTACATGCTTATGTTAGTTTCATAAATTGTAAAATTGTTATGCTTGCTATTATGTGCCTCCCAAGTCAGCATCATGATGTTGTTGTCAGCATGCCTATTTTTTCATAAGTCTGAAATCTATTATATCTTCTTGCCATGTTCTCTTGATGCTATCATCATATCCATGACTCTTCTGAACATGATTAGTAACCATGTTTTGTTGTTTATGTTATGCTCTATCATGCCATACCTTTTGATGCCATGTTCTTGCCCTGTAGCATATTTAATTCTTGCCTCCAAGTGTGCATCTTAAATCTGTTTCTGCCACACTGTGAATTACACTAAGTTTGAGAATCTGTTTTAACTTTGCAACTTGCCTTGATGAATCCCACTGATCTAGAGGTCATATGCTCATGTTCAGTAAACATCATTTGTTATATGCAACTAGTACTTCCATGCCATGCTTTTACTTGCCATGTATAACCACTGTAGCATATTTATTTCTTGTCTCCAATATGTCATCAGATTAACTCTGCTCATGTATGTGCTCTGTTTTTTACCAAGTCATAATCTGCAACAGGTTGTGGTGTTGCATCTCCGTGGAGTTGGTCCCTGATCGTCCCTCCGCTGTTCGACAAAAGGTGTCCATTTGTTGTATGTTGAGTTTTGTTCATAGGATGATGGTTGGTTCATTTGTTGAGTTGTGTATTCATCCATGTGTATAAATCTTGTATTCATCTTGTATTCATTTTGTATTCATCTTGTGTATAAATCTTGTATTCATCTTGTCGTTAAAACATAACCCCGATATATAACTGATTTTGAGGCATATGAAAACATGAGAGAGGGGGTCGTTAAAACATAACCCCGATAACTTCGACATGAGGGGGGGGGGTCATTAAAACATAACCCCGATAACTTCGACATGAGGGGGAGGGGGTCGTTAAAACATAACCCCGATAATTTTGATTTTGAGGCATATGAAAACATGATTTGCACGTCGGACAGACATGAGAGAGGCGGTCCGCAAAGTATCATCTCTCAAAAGATAGGACGACTCATCAGACATGAGGGGGAGGAGTCCTAAACTGTCTGTTATAAAACTTGTCAACTTTCCATGATGTTTGACACTAATCAATTGCTCATATGCATATGATTCATTGTTGTGATTAGGTCTATGTTTGCCACTAATCCATCTCTCATGGTTGTATATTGCCATGTTGTAATATTTGCAGAAACTATGGACAGAGACTTAGAAAAAGAAGAGTTGTTGGGGGATATAATCGCGACGGAGGTGATATCACCTTGTCGTTTCTCAACGACACCGATGGTGAGGAAAGAGAGGATGACGACTCCAGTGATCGAATGGAGGAGGGAGGAGATCATGACGACTCTAGTGATCGAATAAGGAGGGAGGATATGACGGCTCCGCCGATGTTGGAGCCTTAACTGTTGCAAAGTCCGGTGAGGTATATATATGTATTAATTAAGCCTCTGCTGACTAGATGCATTAATTGTTTTGTATGTACATATATTAATGCTTCTTTCTTATTTTAGCCCTCCGGATCGAGCCAAACTTCGGTAAGGAGACGAGGCCCGAAGAAAAGGTTGGGCGAGGATGAAAGGTTCATGATTGAAGAAGTCTCTCGAGATGGCCAACCGATTGCTCCCAAGCGGACCAAAGACAAATTTATACATCAGTGCGGAGTTATTGTTAGGGACAGCGTTCCGATCAGCATCCAAGAATGGAATAAGAGGAAGGACGGTGAAGTTTCTTATGTCCACGATAGATAGAAAGATGATCTTTGGAACTCGCTGATGACAAATTTCAGCCTACCGCCAGAGGAGGATCCGAATAACCCAGCTATACAACGAAAGGTCAAGGCGTTTGCTCTTAAAAAGATGGTAGAACTATTTAAGAACTGGAAGAAACTATTGAACACAAAGTTTGTCGACAAAGACGAGACTCCAGAATTCACCGGTCAATATGAGAAGATAAAAGATCACTGGCCCGCATTTGTGGCCTACAAGAAATCAGAGAAGGCTAAGCAAAGATCACAGATAAATAAGCAAAATGCTGCAAAGAAGAAGTATCACCATGTTACTGGGTCAGGTGGCTACAGCAAAGCCCGGCCTACGTGGGACAAAGCTGAGAACGACCTGCTTGCTAAAGGGGTCGAACCAGCGACATTGAACTGGCCAGATCGGGCATAGATTTGGTTCTTCGGTGTTGGGGGAACTTTGGACCCAGAATCAGGGAAGTGTGTTTTCACGAAAGCTCAACTTGAAACACCCGTCAAAAAGCTTGAGGAAGCAATCAAGGAAGCGCAGGAAGGGAGGTTCCTTCCTGACAGAGAGAAGGACGAGCTGTCAAAGGCCCTCGGGAATCCTGAACACCCTGGACGAACACGAGGCACATCAGGCTCCGTTCCGTGGGTGCATGGGTTTCCCGACAACACTGGTTATAGAAGCCGAGGGAGAAAGAAGAAAGAGGAAGCAGACCAAATGCAGAAGATGAAACAAAGGTTAGCGAAACTATAGGAACTTTAGAGCCAGTGAGCTACCGGCCCACCATCTCAGCGGCACAAAGATCCTTCATTCGGTACTGCCCAAGCTACCCCACCATCTCAGCAGAAAAGCAGTGTGGCTTCCACGGAGCTCGTTCAGCCTGATATCATGGCTCCTCGCTACCCTATGGATGGTATCACGGAGAATGAACATTGTGAGCTACTTGCGAAATGCCATAACCTAACCTTGAAGGTGGCGGTCGGCTATGTCTTACCTCCTCGACCTGATGCAACTTTCCATTTTGCTCCAGTTCCAGATGGCTTTACTATTGTCGGGGTGGATGAAATAATGAACGGATCTGAGGGGCTGGAGCTTGAGTACCCTACAGGTGAAGGGGAGATTCTTCTGGAAAATGCCTTAAGGACTACCTGTCTATGGAGAAAGGAAAACATCTTGCTTCCAAACTGGACGCCGCCTCAGCAGACTCAGCCGGAGGAGGCCCCTCAGCAGACTCCTCACAGTCCAGCTCTGCTATCTCCGCTGCCTCAGTCGTCTCCGGCACGTTAGCAGTCTCCGCTACCTCAGCCGTCTCCGCCGCCTCAGCGGACTCCGACGGAGGAGGCCCCTCAGCAGAATCCTCCTCCGCCTCAGCTGTCTCCGCCGCGTCAGCGGACTCCGCCTCCTCCGCCGCCTCAGCAACGGCGGAAGAGAGGCGCCGCCGCTCCGGCGGCTAGCAGTACAACAGGGAAGAAATTCAGAGCTGGTCCAAGCCTCCTGGCTCCTCCAAAGTTACCATATGAGAGGACTGATGAGGAAAACAAGGACTTCGTGGCTGCCGAAGTGAAGGCCCATTTTGAACGGAAACCTCCACCTCCAAAGGAGAAAATAGATCCGGTGAAAGCGAAGCGCTCTCTGGATGCCCTTAGGCGACCACCACCGCCTCCGCCGCTATTGCACTATGACCGCTGTATTGAAAAGACATTTGATGAAGCACAGCGGCCGGGAAGTACTAGCAGTGCTGTAAGACGAAGTGGGAAAACAATTCCCCAGCTCGGCGAACAGGAAAAGCGATCGTGCCCCCCGCTCAAGGTGTTTACCGATATCGCTAATCTTCCGGGGCTAGCGCCCGGTACCACTCTTGGTGATTACTTGGGGGATGATGTACTGTTTGAAATGGTTGAGGTAGTAGCGCCCTTTAGATACAAGCACGGGAAGCCTCTCGTCAAACCTGATCAGCTCCCGCATCTACCAACGATGATGCAAAGATTGCATGACTGGTACTTGGAAACCTACATCAAGGATGGGATCGACAGTATTTTGCTGGGAATTAAATATGAGCACGACTTCATTGGAGTCGACCTAATGTACGTTGAATTTGTGGAATTATTTCAGTTATACAATCAAGACGCCGTCAACAAAACTCTCATGAGTTGCTATTGTCTGTAAGTATTATTTCTGTAATCAAGTCTCTAGCTCAGCTTGTTCATTGCATGTATATATAATTATCCTCACTATATTATGCAGATTGAAGATCGTCGAATGCAAAAGAGGACAAATCTATGACATTGGGTTCATTAGCCCAAATACCGTAAATGAATTTACGGTACAAAATAGAGCCAAAGATACTGAGGAAAACTTGATAAACGCGTTCCTTCGACATCAAAAGAAAAGGGAAATATTCTTTCCTTACAACTTCAAGTGAGTGTTACTGTCTTGTGCATATTCTGTTTCGCTTACTCGAGGTTAAGTGTAATTGATGAGTTATGCGTGCACAGATTCCACTTTATTCTGCTATCCATTAAGCTTGACGCGGGACTAGTAACTGTCTTGGACTCGAGACGTAAAGAGCAAACGGAGTGGGCGGACATGAGTGAAATGCTTCAGAAGTAAGTTCAATCATTATCGCACCATATTGGCAACTTTCGTTCATTTCCTGATATCAAGTAATCATTTTCTTTGCCGGGCAGGGTTTGGAAAAAGTTCACCAGAATGGTTCTGGATCTAGAGAAAAAGGAGCTGCGATTTTCACACCCCAAAGTAAGTAGTACTAGCTAGTTCCGTGCATCTCTCATTGATTCTAGTTTCATCAATACCATTATCATGCTTGATTATCAGTTTAATTGAACTCTATTCTCGTAAAGTGCTTGTGGCAGGCACCCGGGAATAATTTATGTGGATACTATGTTTGCGATTTCATTCGTCACTCGACCTCTGAGCGGGGCTTATCTGACCAACAATTTGAAGTACGTAAACAATATTCACAATTTTATTTTATTACCATCAATTGTGTTGAGTTTCATTCTTATATATGTATTGACCCCCTTCTTTAAATTAGATCTAGGAGAAGCGGAACGAACTCCTACCAAATGATCGCATAAGAGCAATTCAAGAGGAATTGGCTGGATTCTTTGTTGACCACATCCTACCTAAAGACGGAGAATACCATCAGGAGTTGCAAATGGATTTTGGTAGATGATGTCAGGGATCGTAAGAGATGTTATATTGTATATATGTAGTAGCGTCGGATAGATATACGAAGGACAAGTACGGAGAAAGAGAGGTCACTTCTCTATATATGTTCATGACGATCTTGTGTAATGGTTCCTTCATTGCTATATGTAGTAGCTAGCGTCGAGTTGAATGGAAAACATTAAATAAAAACGAAAACCTAAATGTAAAAGAATTTAAGGGTAAACACAAAAATAAAAGGGGGAAACACAATATGAAAACCCCTAAACCCCTCCTTTCAAAAATAAATACAAAAACCCCAACGCCTGGCAGCTGCTGACGCGTGGCTGCCTTTTAGTCCCGCTCGGTGTTACCAACCGGGACTAAAGGTCCTCCTGCCTAGGCGCCCCACAGCGGCCACGTGGAGCTCCTTTAGTCCCGGTTCGTAAGCCAACCAGGACTAAAAGTGGTTGGCATTAGTCCCGGTCGTTTTGTCCCGGTTGCAGAATCAGGACTAAAGGCCCTCTGGAACCGGGACTGATGCCCTGTTTTCTACTAGTGGTTGAATATTCAATTTTGATGAACGCTTGTTGGAATAAATGGACAGATTGGATTTGTTTGGTTCTGAGGTTGATGTTGGTCAACCTAACTGATGAGAATGGCTCATTTTGGTGGAAGCTTAAAAATTCAAGTGATTTTTCTTTTAAATCCATGATGCAGATGTTATTAACAATTATCAGGTCTTTCGATACAAATACATGTGGAAATTAAAGGTTCCATTGAAGATAAAGATTTTTATGTGGTTATTACACAAAGGTGTAATTCTAGACAAAAAATAACATGGTCAAGTGTCGTTGGAAGGAATGCAAAAGGTGCGGTTTCCGTGTGATTGGGAGGAAAACATTTACCATTTATCCATATCTTGCTTGTTTGCTACATTGTTTTGACGGATTGTGCATGTAAAGTTTAATCTACCACCCTCAGCTACCATGGTGAATATGTTCGATAATTGGTTGAGGGAAGTTCCCTCCTCTGTTAAGGTGCAAATATGAGTTGGCATTTGTGCTTTAGTTTGAGAATTATGGAAATGTCGTAATGGCCTCTTTTTATCAAATTTAAATTTCCAAACGTTTTGCAGGTTATCTACATAGGCCCCAGCTTAATCCGACTTGGAATACCCTAAACAGAGGATCCACAAAATTTGAGTGTGACTGACTTGAGATGGTCGCACGATGTTTCTTCAATTGGACCGAATGATGATCCAATGATAGCATATGCGACCGAATCATTATATCTTGTTGGCGCCTGGTTGTTTCCAGATTTGAGCTTTTTTTCATTTTAATTTTTATACGACACTTGGATGCTCGGTACTTAGTACTTAATGGTATATGGTTGTGTGCACCGTCTGATGCCGAGGCTCGGTAAAAACGGCGGAGCTATGTACAAGTCTGAGGGGGCCACCCCCCCCCCCCCCCCCCCCCTTAGCCCAAATGCAAATTTTCTTTTACTAGTTATTAATAGCCCATATCCACGTACACGTAGAAGGCCACAATCCCATCTTTGACATTATCACGAACACGACTACACCAGGCTGCTCGGATTTTGTCAAAAAAAAAAAAACCCAGCCTGCTCAGGGCTCGGCTGCTTATGTGCTTCACGTCTCTTTCCCCACGCTCGCCGCTTAGGGGGGTTTTTGATTTTTTGCCACCACTTACTTTGCAGTTTGATAATTTGCCACTCTTTACATTGTAATTGATCTGTTGTCATTCTTTATTTGACACTTTGATCTTTTGCCCTCTATCTGGTGGGTCCCGTGTAAAATGACAAGAATATCCTTGCCCGGCAACAACGCCATGAGATAGCGGTCGGCGGCGGCCTCGGCGCCCGCCATTCCCGGCCAAGCCCCACTCTGCCCCTCCCTCCCTTCATCTGCGCCATGGCCGCTGGCCCACAACCACCAGTCATGACCACGCGAGGGCTGGGCGGACACCAGAACGCGCACCGGCGGGAGCGCACGCTGGCGCAGTTCTCCAGCGACTGGAGCGCGCCCATCAGCCGCGCCGACGCGTTTGGAGTGGATCCCGCGGCCGTAGTCGTGCACACCTCCACTACCTCGTGGCCAACAAGGTGCTCGTGGCCCCATAGACCACGTCGCTGCTCCGCTGCTTCTTCTCCATGGGCCGTGGCACCGCTCCCCTCTCAACTCTGGCGAGCACAAGCAGCAACAGCACGCGGCGAGCACAAGCAGCGGCAGCAGCACGCGGCGTTGGCGAGCATGTACACGCTGTACGTACACAAGCTAGCCAAGGTAAGCTAACATGGTGCTTGATGGATTCTTTGGAAGACAAGCACGTAGACGCTGCACGTACATAGCTTAATTGATTCCGGCGAGTTACACAACACGCAGGTAGGGCACGAGGAAACATATCGATTCCATGGAGACACACACGCAGCCGCGGATAGACTGGGGGAGAGCGGCGCCCACATCACCGACGGCATCTGGTACTCGGCAGCGTGGCCATGGACAGACTGGAGGAGAGCCGCGCACGGAGGAGGGGAAGGCGGCCATCAGCAAAGGCGACGGCGGCAGGGCAGCAGGGGCGGCGGCGGCGGTGAACGAGTTCATCCCCTTTCAATTTAATTTCAATTGGTGAATCAGTTGATGCACCGGTCAAACTAGCACCAAGGGTATTTTGGTCCACTGTTTTATGCCTATATTATGTCAATCATTTGCAAGTATTATTTTTGTATGAAAAAGTGGCAAAAGATCAAAGTGCAAAGTAAAGAGTGACAATAGATCAATTACAATGTAAGGAATGACAAATTATCAAAGTATAAAGTAAGTGGTGGCAAAAGATAAAAAACCCCCCGCTTAGGCATGGCGGCTCGCCTCACTGCTCCATCCATGCCACCGCTCTGCCTCAACGCTGACGCCAACGCCGAGGAGGCGAGGATAAGCTCGCCACTGATCCACGCGCGGCGAGGACGGAGGTCACGAGGGGGGAACCAGGGCGCGCCTGAGATGGCCGCTTTCGTCTCCTCGCCACTAGCTGATGGTCGTCGATGTCTGTCGGCCGGTAGGCCATCCGCTCATCGCTGGCCGCCCCCATACAAATTTGGCTACTGGATTCTATAAGTACCATCTACGTAGCTCAAATTACAACCTGAAACCACTGAATCCCCTTTTGTAGTGTTGCTTTGCCTCTACGAGTAAATTGGGGACATCACGCCTGCACGAGTCTGATTAGTAATTTAGCAATTACTCCCTCCGTCCCATACTATAAGAGCGTTTTTTACACTAGCGTAGTGTCAAAAACGCTTTTATATTACGGGACGGAGGGAGTAGTAATTTAGTATGCCTATTCATTTGATCTAATTGCCGATATCTTGTTGCTTGCACAATGCATCACAGATTTGTTCTTCTGAGTAATTACTACGGGTTGCTTGACTTGGGAGTTGGGACTCAAAAGGCTAGACTAATCAACTTATCAAGTGATCATGGTTAAAGGCAGCAGCGGCAGCATTCAGTCGTACTTCAAAAGACAAAGAACAGAGACAACAACAGAAGATCCTCCAGCTGCATAATCTTTACCTCTGCTTCTTGAATGGGAACAACAACGAGAAAATCAAGATGAAGAGCCTCAAACAAATAATTCAGTTTCTCTTCCTGTTGTATTCCGAGGTAAAGAATTGTTGGAGAGAGACCCCGCACTGCGACCACAAATTTGGCAATACCCACCAAATCAGAGAGATAGTGTGTGGAGAGCATATTCGTCGTTAGGCCCCATGCAACCAAAACTGAAACAGCATAGAGCTTCTGGTAAAAAGGGCCATCAGCGTCGCTGCCAATATAAGTAGTTTGATAGTTTCCCATCAAGGCTAGAGTACTCAGAGGATAGTCATCGCGCATACTGTTTACTCTGCTTTGTTTCCAGCAGAAATATCTTAGCAAAAGGAGGCTCTGATGTATTCACAGTACATGGATTTGATAACTGGAAGAAGGTGAATGATGGAAAATATTGTGCACTCTTAGGCCATGAAGGTTCTACACCATGCTCACGACACAATAATGCAGTCATAGAACGTCAAGCATTGTTGAACCAGGCTGGCCATTTAGAAAATGTTGTAGCAGCAAAGGATGATGAAAAGGTAGAAACAAACCGTTTAAGGCTAAAAGCATCTGTTGTGGTTGTTAGGTGGCTCACATTCCAATCTTGCGCTTTTAGAGGACATAATGAGAAAGATGAGTCAGAGAATAAAGAAAAATTTCTCGAATTGTTAGAGCTTCTCGCAGAGTTCAATCCTGATCTTGCCAAAGTCAATTTGGGAAATTCTCCATACAACTCAAAGTACACATCTCCAGATATTCAAAAGGAAATCTTGTCCATATATGCATCTAAAGTTAGGAGACATATCCGTGAAGAAATTGGGGATTCCAAATTCTCCATTCTGGTGGATGAGACATGTGATGTGGCTAAGAGAGAACAAATGGCATTGATTTTCAGATTTGTTGATAAAGCTAGCTTTTCACAAGAGCCGTTCTTTGAGTTGATACATATGGCCAACACTAAGGCCATGACACTGAAAGATAAATTGTGCTATGCATTATCATTAAATGGTTTTGATATTCAGAATCTTAGTGGACAAGGATACGATGGGTCTAGAAACATTAGAGGAGAGCTGAATGGATTGCGGTCTCTTTTTCTCAAGGTATGCCCAAATGCATACTATGTTCATTGTTATGCTCACAGATTGCAACTAGCACTAGTAGATGCATCCAAAGAGGTGGCTCCTGTTGCCCAGTTTGTTTAGAAATTGATCTTCATTATAAACACTGTTGACTCTTCATCAAAACGCCATGATGAGCTTCATGATGCCTAGCTGGTAGAACTAGCACGTATGATAGAAAATGGAAGCATTTAGACTAGTCAAGGGGAAAATCAGATTCGATCACTTAAAAGACCTGGGGACACTAGGTGGGGTTCTCACTTTGGTTCTATGCATAGCCTTATGAAGTTGTTTAATGCTGTAAATTTGTTATCCAAGACATGGCTTCAGATAGATCAATAGTGGGATCAATACATGCTGATGCTGACACTTCTTTCTGCCATTTGTCCGCGTTCGAGTTTGTCTTTATCTTATGTATGATGAAGGAGATATTAGGGCTAACTGAAGGACTTGGTCAGGCTTTACAAAAGAGGTCACAAGACATTGTAAATGTTGTTCGTCTAGTGTTTGCAACAAAAGAGTGTCTTCGTCAGTTGAGATCGGACAATGGCTGGGAGGAATTCTTTTGCGCAGTTGTTGAATTTTGTGTGAATCATGGCACTGAAATTCCAGACATGAAGGAAACTTATATCATGCGTGCTGGCCGTGCACGTCATCAGCCTGATCATTTCACTAAGGAGCAATATTTTTGAGTGGAGATATTCCGTGCGACTCTTGACAGCCAACTACATGAATTGGATCGCAGGTTCAATGAGAAGATGATGGATCTTCTATCCACCAATGTCACATTAATTCCTACAAATAAATTTAAATCGTTTAAAGGTAGTGATATATGTGAGTTGGTGAAGAAGTATTACCCGGCAGATTTTAGTCAACAAGACGTGTATGGCTTGGAAAATCAACTAAACTCTTTGTTCCTCATGCTTCCAGTGATGTAGAGTTGAAAAATATATCAACATTGACTGACCTTTACCAACTCCTTGTTGAGACTGGAAGAGATAGAATCTACCATCTAATTGACAGGCTACTCCGTCTACTTGTTACTCTTTCAGTTTCTGCAGCTAGTGCTGAACGTGCATTTTCCAGTTTGAAGATCATCAAAACAAGGCTGCGTAATAAGATGGAAGATGAGAATCTTGCCAATAACTTGGTTGTTCACATAGAGCGTGAAATCGCAGAGAAGTACACCTTTGATGACATTTTAGCGGAATTCAAGAGTATAAGTGACCGAAAAGCTGATCTGTAGTACCACTTCTTTTGTAATTCTTAGTTGGCTCACAGAATGTCTTTGAAGTTTGAAGGCTGAGCGGTACAAGTAGTCAAGTCTTATATTTTGGTGTAATTAGTTCTCTTATGGAGTATATATTGCTAATTATACATGTATTTTGCGAGCAATATGGGTAATATAAGTATCAATTTGCCTGGAGGCTCCAAGTTCTTGTTTGTTCGGTGGACCCTCTTTTTAAGAGAAAAATACGTAAATACAAGCTCTATATCAGAATGTAAGATGTTTTTTGGTTTTGTATAGGGCGGAAAAAAACGTCTTACATTTTGTTTAGGGGGAGTATGTCTTAGTTTATGCCCACAAGAGGTCGTTATCCTATTCTTATGTGTCCTATACGCCTATTAATCACTTTCAGTTTAAAGCTTAATACATGTCAAGGAAAAGAACTGAAACACAAGAAAGATGCAGACGCTCATACACTCACCCTTTTTAGCGCATGCACACACACTTTACTCCTATGAGCACCCCCGCGAGACTAAGCCGGCACATCATCTTGAGATTGACGAAGTCGTCACAGATGCCTTCATAGTCGACGGGAACGTCTTCTTTCGCTAATGCACATCGCTGGAAGTGCTGAAACAAATCCAGAAAAATACGAGCACCATTGTCAAATCTAGGACTACATGTCAAGCTATTAGAGCAACTCCAACCGGGCGACTCAAACGGATGCGCGCTATGTCCCTTTTTTGTCCGTTTGGGTCAGCCAGGCGGACATGCGCGTTCGCTTTTCGTTTTGGGTCGGCAGCTGCGCCCAACGGGAGGCATACCCATTTTGGCCCATGTGGACGTAATAATTTTAGGAAAATATAATTAAACATAAGTGGCCGGTCAATGCCGGCCAAAAGTCCTCTTAAACATTAATTAAACATTAAAAAACCGCCCGCACGCTGCCCTAGTCATCCGCCTTGCCCTTGCCGTCGTCGCCGCCGGTGAGGTCGATGAAGACGGGAGGCGGCCCAGCCCAGCCGAACGCGGCTTGATAGGCCGCCAGGGCTGCCTCCTCCGGCGTCTGCTGCGGCGGCGGTAATGCGGTGAGGCGGGCGCGCTCCTCCTCCTCCTTCGGGCGGCGCTCCTCCTCCTTCTCGCGCTCCCTCTGTATGCGCCGCTCGCCGTCGACGCGGTGCCTCCAGTGTTCGAGGTAGGCAGCCTCCTGCGCTGGCATCGCGTCGAGCCAAACAGGGGGGGCGCTGACCCACTCCCGTAATTCACTACTGCAGGAATGCCTAGTAGTGGCGGGCGCAAAAAGGCCATCGGTGGCAGGCAAGCCTCCCAGGGGCGCCCGCCACTGACCTCCCGCCACTGCTAGTACCATCAATGGCGGGCGCCCGCCCGCCACTGGTATAGCACCTCCAGTGGCGGGCATATCCTCCCGTCCACCGTAGCTAGATGTTGTAGTTGTGGCGATCCACATTCCCTCGCCCCCACAGCTGGATGCTGGAGTCGGGACCATATAACCAGCTAGAATTTACATATTCGATCACATGCATTACATTGTATCACAGTTTAGTACCACATTTTATCATAGTTAAATAAACAAGCTAACAAGTTGCTCAACTGCATATAGCAAATCCTGTAGAAATTTTCATAGAAACTAATATGAGAGTATCGATCATAGAGACCACATTATGGCACTGCAGAAATAGTTGACAAAAAAAAAGCTCAGCTGCATCATAGAAACTTGCAATTAAGCTCAACTCTGTGAAGAATTGCCCTCGTCTCCAATCATCTTCTTCACCTCGGCTAGGGCGGACTTGGCAGTTTTAAAAACTGTCTCGGCGGCCTCGACAGCTCCTTGCGCACTCTGTGCAGCAGCTTTGCGGCTTCAGGCTGCCCTTGCAAGATCAGGAGATCCTTCAGCGCTCTTGGCATATTGTAGAGCCTTCTGTGTGTCTACTAGGGTCCTCTCCGTATAGCTGAGTGCGAACACCGAGTATCCAACCAGCCACGAGACGGTGTCCAGGCTTGTAGGAGTCATAATGAGGCCTGTCGACTCCTTCATCTAAATCAAAAAAGTTGACAGTTAGATAAACCACATTTATACGAAAGCAATTTGTATGGAAACCCTCGATGTCTTTCTTCGGCTGGTACTTCGACTGTCGGTGATGGTTGTTCTTCACCTTCTCCTCCTCCTATATCAATATATCGTAGGAAGAGGAGGAGGCCAAAACAACCCTCTACGACAAGAGTCGGTTCATCTCCCAAGTGGTTGTATATATGATGTACACTCAATGTTATTTTGACTGATGGTGAAGGTCGTCCTTCACCTTCTCCTCTTGCTTTACCAAGTTCTCAGAGGAGGAGAAGAGGAAGGATGACCCCTACGACAACAGTCGGTATCCTTCTCTCAAAACAACTCTCATCTCAGTATGTGCATTTTGAGTGAGAATTGCCCCCTGAACAAAGAATGTATCTAACAATATCAGCAGACTAATTAAGTATTACCTGTAAAAAAATTAAATATCTACATAACAATATCAACATCACTACATTAAAATTTGGGCAAGAACTATGCTTTAAATGGACATATTAAATGTTAGAAATTTGGCGAAATGGAAATAAATCAACATTTCGCCAAAACATTAGCTCTTATTATGAATCCCAGTAAAGAAAGATCCTATAATCTACGGTCTACAGTCTACGGATATGAATAAGAAAGTTCCTATACTCTACAAACAAAGAGTGTAACTAACAATATCAACATCACTATATAGAGATTTGGGCATGAACTATGCTTTAAAATGGACATATTAAGTGCTAGAAATTTGGCAAAATAGAAATAAATCAACATTTCGCCAAAATATTAGCTCTTATTATGAATCCCTGTAAAGAAAGTTCCTATAATCTACGGTCTACGGTCTACGAATATGAATAAGAAAGTTCCTATACTCTACAAACAAAGAGTGTAACTAACAATATCAACATCACTACATAGAAATTTGGGCATGAACAATGCTTTAAAGTTCATATAATCGACGGTGTACAATCTACGAATATGAATAAGAAAATTCCTACAATCCACAAACAAAGAATGTAACTACAATCTACGATCTACAAACCCTAGCCGTAACCCGGCCCCTAACCCACATACTCTAACTCTAACCCTAGCTCCCCTACCAATGTGGATGGCGGCCACGACCGCGGCCGTTGGTGTGTGTGACGGCGACGGCGGGGGTGACGAGATCGTACCGGATCCCATGGCGAGGGCGACGGCGGAGCCAACGGGGGCGGTGAACATGATGGCGGGGCCGGCGTGGAAGGCGAACACGACGGCGGGGCTGACGGGGGTGGCCGAGAGGATGGCGGGTCCGACGGGGCCGGCGAAGAGGCCGGCGAGGCAGAGGCGACGACAATGCCCAGAGCGAGATCCATGGGACAGTTAGGGCGAGTGAAGTGAGGGGGATGACAGTGTGCGCATGGGGATAAAACGTGTTCGTGTTGCGACGAGCGGCAACTAGCAACCGCCACAGCTATGTTCTGACAAAATGGGATGGCTGGCAAGGATAACTAGTGGCGGTTGCTAGGAGTTGCCCGCCACTGCTAGGGCATCTTCCTGTGGCGGGCGCTAGGTACTGCCCGTCACCGCTGAAAGATCGAGGATGTCGCCTAGAGGGGGGGGGGAATAGGCGCTTTAAAATAATTACGGTTTAGGCTTGAATAAATGCGGAATAAACCTAGCGGTTAATTTGTCAAGCACAAAACCTACAACAACTAGGCTCACCTATGTGCACCAACAACTTATACTAAGCAAGATAAACAACTAAGTGATAGCAAGATATATGACAAGAAACAATATGGGTATCACAAAGTAAAGTGCATAAGTAAAGGGCTCGGGTAAGAGATAACCGAGGCACGCGGAGACGACGATGTATCCCGAAGTTCACACCCTTGCGGATGCTAATCTCTGTTTGGAGCGGTGTGGAGGCACAATGCTCCCCAAGAAGCCACTAGGGCCACCGTAATCTCCTCACGCCCTCGCACAATGCAAGATGCCGTGATTCCACTAAGGGACCCTTGAGGGCGGTCACCGAACCCATACATATGGCAACCCTTGGGGGCGGTCACCAAACTCGTACACTTTGGCAACCCTTGGGGGCGGTCACCGGAACCCGTCAAATTGCCTGGGGTGATCTCCACAACCTAATTGGAGACCCCGACGCTTTCCCAGAGCTTTACACCATAATGATTGAGCTCCGAACACCACCAACCGTCTAGGGCGCCCAAGCACCCAAGAGGAACAAGCTCAAGGGTACCAAGCACCCAAGAGTAATAAGCTTCTCAACTTGTAACTTCCACGTATCACCGTGGAGAACTCAAACCGATGCACCAAATGCAATGGCAAGGGCACACAGAGTGCCCAAGTCCTTCTCTCCCAAATCCCACCAAAGCAACTAATGCTAGGGAGGAAAATGAGAGGAAGAACAAGAAGGAGAACACCAAGAACTCCAAGATCTAGATCCAAGGGGTTCCCCTCACATAGAGGAGAAAGTGATTGGTGGAAATGTGCATCTAGATCTCCTCTCTCTTTTCCCCCAAAAACTAGCAAGAATCCATGGAGGGATTGAGAGATAGCCAGCTCGAAGAAGGTCAACAATGGGGGAAGAACACGAGCTCAAAGGATAAGGTTCATTGGGGAAGAAGACCCCCTTTTATAGGTGGGGAAAAATCCAACCGTTATGCTCATAGCCCGCACAGAACGGTACTACCGCTCATGGGAGCGGTACTACCGCTAGGGCGGTGGAAGCCCTTCGAAAAACAACAGCGAGGAGGCAAAAGGCCAGTAGAACCGCCGGAGCGGTACTACCGCTCGTCCTCACGGTACTACCGCTAGGGGTAGCGGTACTACCGCTAAGGGTAGCGGTACTACTGCTTGCGAGCGGTACTAAAAAAATACATCCGTGCCTACCACCGCTGGACTTAATACGAGATTTTGGTCCGGAGCGAAAGTAGCCACGGTAGTAGCCGCGGTAGTACCGCTCTGGAGCGGTAGTAAAAAATTATATCCGCTCCAAGCGGTAGTAGCCGCGGTAGTACCGCTGCAGCCTTTTAAGGACACCAAAACTGGCACAACTTCTGCAAACGGACTCCGAATTCAACGAAACCAAGTTTGTTGGAAAGCTAACAACATGGGCTAACACAATCTTAATAGAAATAACAATAAGAAGCAAATGAGAAAAGGCCCATAAGAAAATGGTGAGAACCCTTCCTCGAATAAGACCGGTAAAACCTCCAACACCGAAAACGCAATAGAAGAAGCATATGAAATCCGTTTTTGATGTACTAGAGCTTGTCACGAAGATAAGCACAAGCTCTAAAACCTCAAAAAGAGAAAATACAAATAATAATCAAGAAACATGATGCAAGGATGCAATGGTTTGATATCTCGACGAACGATACGATCAAGCTACTCACTTGAGAGCCCCACCTTGATAGTACGGCTATCGATCCTATAACCCGGTCCCAAACTATCACCATGAGACCGGAAAAATAAAACCTATCAAGGGTAAACCTTTGCCTTGCACGAAGTCCACTTGAGCTAGATGATGACGATCTTGACTCCCTCAAGTTGGACCACCTTTCGTGATTGCGTTGGCTCGATGAAGGCTAGTTGATTGCTCCCCCATACTCTACTATGGGTGAGTCACTCTTCGGCATACCTTCACAAGTCCATTGTCACCACAATGGACGGCAAGCTACAAGCATGATTTCTTCGTGATGCTCCACTTGAACTTGCACAACACAACCTTGATTTGATGTCATCCTCCATGGGTTGTATGTGATCTTCCTCTTGACGCAAGCCCATGGAAGCAAACCTAACCCCACATAGAACTCTCACAAAGACCATGGGTTAGTACACAAAGCGCAATGGACAATGCTTACCAAACTGTGAGATCACTTGATCCCACTCGGTGTATCTTCTACGCTTTGTGTGAAATCTTCTCTCTTCATAAAGATGATGTCTTGAAGATACACATGAATGTTCACACAATCTTCTTCTTCAAGACATGCTAGCATTTAGCTCAACACTCACTAGACCAATCTTTGGATAGATCCTTGGATACCACCTTGGTCAACACATAAACTCCTTGAAACCAACAAATGGACTTCAAGAAAAGCCTATGGACAAATCCTACGAATATAACTCAACGCAACCATTAGTCCATAGCGATTGTCATCAATTACCAAAACCAAACATGGGGGCACCGCATGTTCTTTCAATCTCCCCCATTTTGGTAATTGATGACAATCACTTTCAAGAGAGTTTATATAATGAATTAAGCATCACCATGCAAAGCAACAACTAATAATGCATGAGCATGAGATGCAAAAGCTTAGGAACAAAACCAAAGCAAGAAGAGATAGCTCTAAACTTCTCCACACAACTCTCTAAATTTCTCCCCCATTGACATCGATTGCCAAAATGGGCGAAAAGCTTAGAAGGCCAATATAATATGTGTTCCTCCATAAATTGTGTATTTCTCAAAATATGAGTGGAATACAATACATGTATCCAATGATGAATAGTTGGAGGAAGACAAACTATATTGAGGATCCAAAGATTTCAAAGGGATGATATGGCACAAAGGCATACCAAGAATGAAATTAGCAATCAAAAGATACCAACTGAAACAATCCGACAATGGATCCTACAAGCCACATGGATACAAGATATTATGATATGAGCGAAGGAGTGTTCTAAAGAACATAGAGAAGCTCCCCATGATTTGTGCAATATTTAGTTTTGTATTTGGGTACAACATGAACAAAGTAGGATCATCACTCCCCCAAAATCAATAGAAACACACAACAAGTGCAAGTGAGCATATAGGAAACTAAGCCTCGCACTTGCAACAAACACATGATTGAGCAACATGTAAAAGAGGTAACTTAGGAATAGGCTCAACCAAAACCAATGTGTGTGAGTCAAGGCAATGCACTTGAGAAGACTAATGTACGGATGAGCATTAAGCATCAATATAGTCTTGAATGAATGAGATACACGGTGCAAGGCCTGTCATTCCCACACACAACTAGCAAATGGGTTCACAAGCTCACTAATAAGCATATAAAGAACCTATGCTTGTGACAACCCGTGGTGAAGATATAAAAGGAAGCTTCGTTAAGAGGAGGGATACCAATTGAATTGGCAAAAGCCTCATCATGATAAGCAAGAGGAAAACAATCTTCACCACAAAAGAGTGCAACAAGATGCAAAGATATAAGATCCGCACTCAAGACAAATCCTTTCACGGAGCCACCTAGGAAATACAAAGGAAAGAAAGGTGGATGTGAAAGAATAAGGATATCCACTAAAGATGTAACTTCTCTCAAGTGTATAAGATTCTAGGTAGATGAAAATCATGATGATATCAATCCACAAGGAAGGATCCACACAAGAAATGGTTACTCAAGGAAGGAATAGGATACCCAAACGGAAGTCCTAAAATATACTGATAAGATCTTTGCTTGAAAAGCATATAGCGCATGGCTTAATATTATCTTATACTCCCTCTGTCCCAAAATAAGTGTCTTAACTTTAGTACAACTTTGCACTAAAGTTAGTACAAAGTTGAGACACTTATTTTGGGACGGAGGGAGTAGTATATAAATGAGCTTCAACCAAATGAACATCAAAGACATCACAACTATCAACAAGAGATCATTGTTGAGATGATTTGAGAAGGGAAACAAGTATCACAAGAAACTAATCAAGAAATTCATGCCATGATGCAACCTACACAAGGTTGTATGTAAGAAATGTATGCATGAGTAGATACTTGTTACCGAGATAGCATTGGAAGGATGTAGTAGATACCAATTGAATGTAAACGATAGTAGTTCATTGAACGTCCTAGCTTGACTCCAATAAGCACATGGTGACACCACCTTCCTTTTGAATGAGCCGAGCATCCAATGCATCTCTAGTTGTTCCTAGAACAACACCACAAACAAAATGGTACCCAAACTCATTGGGATCAAAGAGTTAGCAAACCAACAATACATATGACAAACTCCACATAAATATGTGCATATAGATATGAAATAGAATTTCATGCATATCTTAGCCAATTAGAGACTTGGTGGAGTTTCCCTTATATATTGGGTCAAAGAAAGAAAGCATGCCAAAGAATGTACATAAGGTAAATATGCATGCTCTAGACTTCAAGGACCAAATCAACACATGGTTGATAGGATCCCAAAAGAAAAGATACCAAGTGAAAATAAGATACTCAAAGAAGAACTTATCACTTGAAGGATACCAAATACAAGATACATCAAGGAATGAGATATCCATTGATACACACTAAAAGGAAGATACCAAACTCCCAAAAGAGAGGGAGGTTCCTAACGAACCAAGACCTCTACAAAGTTTCATGATGGCACACAATACCAAAAAGAAATGACTTGTCTTCCACCAACACACACTTGATAAGGATCACAAGATGAGTGTTCTAAAGGAAATATGATAGCTCCCCCAAGAGTTGTGCATTATAGAGAATTTGCATTTGAATGCAAAATGCACAAGATGGGATCACCGCTTTCACTATATCCATAGACGCACTAGACGAGATCAAGAAATAAACATGATCCACAAGTGGCACGGAAGACAACAGGAGTTGAAACAATCCTAGGCAAGAGATAAGGCAAATAAAACCAAAGGCCAATGTAAAGATGATCAATAATTTCTACCACATAAATGATTAACAATTGTCAAGAGACAAGAAGTATTTGAAAATAATTCCCGATGGTAGATTTCAAAGATATCCATCATCATCTTCACACCAAACACAAAAGCAAATTGTAACTTGTAGAGCTAACATGCCACCTAGGGACAAGATAATTTACAATATCAATTCTAGGTGACAATATCTCAAATGTACACATTTTCTAGGCAGTTAATTTGCACATAGCACATTACTCTCCCATAATGTGATACCAAAGAAAACTGCACAAGAGGCAATAAGAATCCAACAAGAGATAATTAATGGACTATTTAGAATTTGAATTTCTCATGAGAAGACATACCACATAGCGACTAGATAAACTTGTAATATCAATACTAGATGGTATTCCTCATGTACACGCATTTATAGGATTGTGAGGTGCACAAGGCACATCACTCCCCCACAATGGGATATTTCATTAATCTCTCACAAGAGCCAACTAAGATACAAACAAGATGCACAAGGGCTCAACGTACGACACACATGTACATGATGTGCAAACCAACATACACATACTTGATTACTCAAGCAACTTGAAGACACAACATATACAAACACATGCAAGGAACAAAACCAAAACATGCAAAGGGGCAAGTAACTTTCAATGTAAACAATTTAATTACAAGTTACCGCAAGGAGGCACATTGGATATAAGATAGAAACTTGATAACCCAATTGACTTGGCTTGAGACAATAAGAATGATGAAGTGCCCTTAATTCTTCATGATGTAGCCAAGTCTTAAATGCCCTCCAACAACACCTATTGATCAAGTTTGAGCTAGTTGGTCCCCAACTAAGTTGGGTCCTAAGAGGTTAGTCACAATTGGCTTGGCAATCCAAATGGTTCTTTTCTTGACACCACTTTGAGTACCAACAAACTTGGCAAACACATTGATAACCTTATCCTTCCCAAGAGAATAGACATCATCTATTCGAATAGGGTTGGATAAGGTACCATTCATGCATGAAGAAGCTATGTGACCTTTCTCACGACATAGGTAGCAACGTCTACTCTTCACTTTCTTCTCACTTGATTTCTCAACTTGAGAAGCATTAGCTTGAGTCATCTTGGGAAGAGGCCTTTCTTCAACTTGAGGTTGAGCATGGGAATGAACTTGTGGCCACTTCCCTTGTTGCTTGTCACTTATGGCCTTCTTCTTCAATGGGCAAGATCTAACATGATGCCCTTCAACTTTGCACTTGAAGCAAATAATCTTGGCCGAATTCTTGACTTGTTTTTGGCCCTTTTTCTTGTTCATCTTGGACTTCCTCTTCTTATTGGAGTTGAATCCAAGTCCACCTTTGTCATTGGGGGATTTTTGCACACTCAAGATATTGTTGAGTGTGGACTTCCCTTTATGACTCTTTTCCAAGTCTTTCTTCAAGGAAGTGACTTGGGCCTTGAGCTCTTGGATTTCCTCTACATGGTTAGTATCAACACAAGTACTAGAGGAAGTATAAGCTTCATCGTTAGAGCAACAAGGCAAGGAAAGCAATTCATCACAAGATGTAGCAACATTATGAGTGGATGAATTACGAGGACTAGCACATGGCAATATAGCATTTAGACTTGAAATAGTGCTAGTATCCACATGAGGCTCACTAGATGTTACCTTAGTCATCATAGCCTCATGAGCTTTCTTTAGCACATTATGGGATACTAGAAGATCATCATAAGAGCTTGAGAGCTTTTCATGACTTTCCTCCAATTTCCCATAATTGCTAGATAGCAACGCAAGTTGAGCCCTTAGCTCAACATTCTCCTTCAAAATGGATGCTTTACAAGAAATAGAGTTAGTAGCACTAGCATCATCATTAACAACAAGAGGAGAAGGCAACTTTGCAAGCTCTTTTGAATATGAAGCTTTAAGTTGAGCATGAGAATCGGTGAGTTTGATGAGCTCACTCTTAATGACCCTTGAGCCATTTTCGAGGTGCCCAAAGTCCTCAAGGAGTTTATCATGCGCAACTTCAAGCTTCTTATTTTTAGTTTCAAAATCATTGGCCACCTCAAGAGCTCTATCATGAGATTCCTTCACTCTAGACAATTCTAGAGCAAAAGTCTCCTCAAGAGATGCCTTGGTGGTTTGTTCAAGTTCAAGAGCTTGGGAGAGGTCCGCAATCTCATTAGCGTAATCATGCTCATGACCTTCCATTTTCTCAATGGTGACCTCATGCTCCTCGAGATGAGATTCCAACTCCTCAATATATTTCTTGCCCTCAATGGCAATGGACATGATTTCCATGAAGTTGGAACGAGCAATTTTATTTTTATGAAGAGCTTTAAAAACCATTTCCCCCTTAATTTTTAAGGAGGCAACATTATCACTCTCTTCATCATTATCCTCATCATTATTAGCATTAACATCATCATCAAAAGACATATTGGGGTTCAAAGTAGGAGATACCTTTGAAGCCTTAGCCATAAGGCAAAAAGCAATAGATGACGATGCAGGATCCCTTGAAGCACCGTTCAAGACCACATCTTGTTCCATGGAGTGTTGGGTTTCCTCTACATTGTTAGCACAACAACTCGAGGAAATACATGCATTTTTATCATGGCAACAAGATATAGAAAGCATATCATCATGAGATTTAGTCAAGCAATTTCTACATGATATGCACGGACTCTCAACACAAGCATGTGAAACATTTGGAGTGCTCAAAGTGCTAAAGTCCAAAGATGAAGCATTGCAATAAGAAAGTGATGAAGGATAATCAACAATAAGCCCACTATCATCATTGCAATGAACACCACTACTCACCATGTCATTACCTTATGGCAAACCACATGTAGGTGAAGTAGAAGAAGTTGAGAACACTATATGACCGGAGGTGGAGGGAGGAAAATTATCCCCACAAATCTTGGACACACCATATTTATCTTTAAGCTTTGTCCACAACTCATGAGCATCCCGAAACGACATGAATTGAAATATAACTACATTGCTCAAAGCATCAAAAAAGCACATTAGAAGCTTGAGCATTGAGATAAGAGTTTTTCTCATCCTCTATAGATAATCTTTGAGGATCCTTCGGAGGAGAAAAACCCATATCTACAATTCGCTCTAAACATGGGGTCAATGGCCCGAAAATGATTAAGCATGCGAATAACCCAAACATCAAACTTTGTGCCATCAAAACTAAGAGTATCAGAGAATCCTAATCCCCTAGTCGACATCCTTACTCTCTAGGTGGTTAAGCCTGACAAAGAGAAACCTGGCTCTGATACCAATTGAAAGATCGAGGATGTCGCCTAGAAGGGGGGGGGGTGAATAGGCGCTTTAAAATAATTACGGTTTAGGCTTGAACAAATGCGGAATAAACCTAGCGGTTAATTTGTCAAGCACAAAACCTACAACAACTAGGCTCACCTATGTGCACCAACAACTTATACTAAGCAAGATAAACAACTAAGTGATAGCAAGATATATGACAAGAAACAATATGGCTATCACAAAGTAAAGTGCATAAGTAAAGGGCTCGGGTAAGAGATAACCGAGGCACGCGGAGACGACGATGTATCCCGAAGTTCACACCCTTGCGGATGCTAATCTCCGTTTGGAGCGGTGTGGAGGCATAATGCTCCCCAAGAAGCCACTAGGGCCACCGTAATCTCCTCATGCCTTCGCACAATGCAAGATGCCGTGATTCCACTAAGGGACCCTTGAGGGCGGTCACCGAACACATACAAATGGCAACCCTTGGGGGCGGTCACCGAACCCGTACACTTTGGCAACCCTTGGGGGCGGTCACCGGAACCCGTCAAATTGCTTGGGGTGATCTCCACAACCTAACTGGAGACCCCGACGCTTTCCCGAAGCTTTACACCACAATGATTGAGCTCCGAACACCACCAACCGTCTAGGGCGCCCAAGCACCCAAGAGGAACAAGCTCAAGGGTACGAAGCACCCAAGAGTAATAAGCTTCTCAACTTGTAACTTCCACGTATCACCGTGGAGAACTCAAACCGATGCACCAAATGCAATGGCAAGGGCACACGGAGTGCCCAAGTCCTTCTCTCCCAAATCCCACCAAAGCAACTAATGCTAGGGAGGAAAATGAGAGGAAGAACAAAAAGGAGAACACCAAGAACTCCAAGATCTAGATCCAAGGGGTTCCCCTCACATAGAGGAGAAAGTGATTGGTGGAAATGTGCATCTAGATCTCCTCTCTCTTTTCCCCCAAAAACTAGCAAGAATCCATGGAGGGATTGAGGGATAGCAAGCTCGAAGAAGGTCAACAATGGGGGAAGAACACGAGCTCAAAGGATAAGGTTCATTGGGGAAGAAGACCCCCTTTTATAGGTGGGGAAAAATCTAACCGTTATTCTCACAGCCCGCACAGAACGGTACTACCGCTCATGGGAGCGGTATTACCGCTAGGGCGGTGGAAGCCCTTCGAAAAACAATAGCAAGGAGGCAAAAGGCTAGTAGAACCGCCGGAGCGGTACTACCGCTCGTCCTCACGGTACTACCGCTAGGGGTAGCGGTACTACCGCTAAGGGTAGCGGTACTACTGCTTGCGAGCGGTACTAAAAAAATACATCCGTGCCTACCACCGCTGGACTTAATACGAGATTTTGATCCGGAGCGGAAGTAGCCATGGTAGTACCGCTCTAGAGCGGTAGTAAAAAATTACATCCGCTCCAAGCGGTAGTAGCCGCGGTAGTACCGCTGCAGCCTTTTAAGGACACCAAAACTGCCACAACTTCTGCAAACGGACTCCGAATTCAACGAAACCAAGTTTGTTGGAAAGCTAACGACATGGGCTAACACAATCTTGATAGAAATAACAATAAGAAGCAAATGAGAAAAGGCCCATAAGAAAATGGTGAGAACTCTTCCTCGAATAAGACCGGTAAAACCTCCAACACCGAAAACGCAATAGAAGAAGCATATGAAATCCGTTTTCGATGTACTAGAGCTTGTCACGAAGATAACCACAAGCTCTAAAACCTCAAAAAGAGGAAATACAAATAAGAATCAAGAAAGATGATGCAAGGATGAAATGGTTTGAGCTCTCGACGAACGATACGATCAAGCTACTCACTTGAGAGCCCCCCTTGATAGTACGGCTATCGATCCTATAACCCGGTCTCCAAACTATCACCATGAGACTGGTAAAATAGAAAACCTATCAAGGGCAAACCTTTGCCTTGCACGAAGTCCACTTGAGCTAGATGATGGCGATTTTGACTCCCTCAAGTTGGACCACCTTTCGTGATTGCGTTGGCTCGATGAAGGCTAGTTGATTGCTCCCCCATACTCCACTATGGGTGAGTCACTCTTTGGCATACCTTCACAAGTCCATTGTCACCACAATGGACGGCAAGCTACAAGCATGATTTCTTCGTGATGCTCCACTTGAACTTGCACACCACAACCTTGATTTGATGTCATCCTCCATGGGTTGTATGTGATCTTCCTCTTGACGCAAGCCCATGGAAGCAAACCTAACCCCACATAGAAATCTCACAAATACCATGGGTTAGTACACAAAGCGCAATGGACAATGCTTACCAAACCGTGAGATCACTTGATCCCACTCGGTGTATCTTCTACGCTTTGTGTGAAATCTTCTCTCTTCATAAAGATGATGTCTTGAAGATACACATGAATGTTCACATAATCTTCTTTTTCAAGACATGCTAGCATTTAGCTCAACACTCACTAGACCAATCTTTGGATAGATCCTTGGATACCACCTTGGTCAACACATAAACTCCTTGAAACCAACAAACGGACTTCAAGAAAAGCCTATGAACAAATCCTACGAATATAACTCAACGCAACCATTAGTCCATAGAGATTGTCATCAATTACCAAAACCAAACATGGGGGCACCGCATGTTCTTTCAACAGCTAAGTTACGCAGACGAGTCCCGCCCGGGTGAACGTACGTGTGGCGGGTGGTCCTCTCCGCCCGCCACAGTTAGTCAGTTTACTGTGGCGGCCAGGTCTTGTTACCCACCATTGCTAGTTTTCAAAAATAGCTGCGGCGGGTGCCCCATCTCGCCCACCACTCATTGGGGTTCATCTATAAGCTCTTTCCCAGTAGTGGTTGGCCGGTCCAGATGTACCGGTCGACCGGCACAGGCTGCGTCGCGGGGGTGAGCGACAGCGGCACCACGCAGTCGCCGGCTGCAGAGAGGGCGATGGCCTCCGCCAGCCTCGCCTGGTAGTCCGCCTCCTCTGCCTCCGCCTTCAACCGCTCCTCCTCGATGGAGGTCTCCAAGGCCGCCGTCTGGTAGGTATCCTCCTCCTCCTGCTCCTCCGGCTTGATGACTGGGGGAGGCAGGGGGTAGGCATGGTGGTGCTGCACGCCGAGTCGCCGTTGCTCCTCGTGCTCGAGGGCAAACCAGGCCTCCCAGTGGGGAGAGTCTGCCGTGTCCTCCGGCATCCCTCGCTGCTCCGGCGTCAGCAGCACCCGGCGCCTGCGCACCTTCTCTGCGTGCGCCCGCTGCGACCGCGGCATCGCCGGCACCGGGATCCGCTGTGGATCGAGGTGCCAATGGTGCGGCAGCGTCATGTCGGGGTATGGCAGCGGCTACCTGAACTCCCAGTGTCACCGTGCTTGGTGCACCGGGATGTGCAGATGATGCCTCGCGGGGCGGGCAGGCGCTGGCGGCGGCGGAGGAGGCAGAGCGCGGGAGGAGGAAGTGCCGGGGGTGAACTTCCCCTTGCTCTTGCCGGAGCAACTGCCACTGAAGAACCCCATGGCTAGGGTTTTGGTTGTCGCCGGCGAGGAAGCACGCGCGAGGAGGGGGAGGGGGGTAGATGTGGACGGCAGTGGAAGTGGATGACGCCCTCCCCCCACCCACGCATGGATTTAAAAAGGATGGCATCCCGACGCTTCCACTGGCTGACGTGTGGGCCCGGTGTCGGTGGCCGCTATTAATATGATCGCGTTCGGTCGTTGGCCGGCCGCCATGTGGGACCACGGCGGACACCAAGGGGCCGCTCGGCGCGTCTGCTTCGTATCCGCGCCGACACATTTCAGACCCAAATTTAGCCTGAAATGGATCGGCGAGGACATTAAGCAGACGCGTTCTAGATTTGGGTCCACGCGTTGGGTCGGTGTTTTGATCCGCGACGACCCAAATGAACATGGGCGGACGAAATGAGTCGCCGGGTTGAAGTTGCTCTTAACGGACTTGTTTCCATAACAAATTTTAACCAACAACCGGTCATTGTCCGTTCACCCGCCAAAAAAAAAATCTCCCTGTGGGCATCGTAACATGTTAAGAACTTGTTCATCGTACATCACGCCGCAGCATGTTGTACAGCACAGTTGGAATCCCGGTTGAACACATGCATGGAATTATTGTTCCAAAAAGTCTTCGCCTTCCATCGGAACCAATCGACATTACTATGTTTATATAAACTTGTGTTTCTACACTACCTACCCTCCCATGAATCACTACTGAGCAACTCAGAAGCTCCGTCGGCGCACCCCGGATCGATGAGTTGTTCATGTTCATCCATGTTCCCAGTTGACATTGATCTACAACATATACTCATTCCGTTTCTTTTTAGTCTTTATATAAAGTTTGGTCAAAATCAATCTTTCAAAAATTTGACTAACTTTACATTAAAAAATTATCATAATTCACAATATGAAATCAATATTATCAGATGCGCCATGAAATGTATTTTCATACTATATAGTTTTAGTATTGTAGATGTTTATATTTTTTGATATAAATTTGGTCAAACTTTGTGTAGTTTGACTTTGACCAAATTTTATACACGGAGTAAAAAAAAAACGGAGGGAGTACTAATTAAAGAAGCTGTACACGTGAACCAACCTGTGGTTGGATGGTTAGAGGGACTGTGGTATCCTCAGTCCATCAGGGTTCAAGTCCTGGTGCTCGCATTATTCCTGGATTTATTCAGGATTTCCAGCGATGCGCTTTCATTGGGAGGAGACGTTCCCGTCGACGACAAGGCGACGATGAGTGTATGCGCGTATGTATGAGCGCTTGCGTCTATACTGTGTTAAAAAAAAAGCTGTACACATGTATAGCGGCCGAAGCAACAATTCGTTCCATGCACATTCCTCGAACTACCTCACAGAGCCGATCTATAAGTAGACGAGCACAGCAGCGTCAGGACTCAGGAGGCACAGTGGCTGAAGCGCCGAACCTGCAGACATGGCAAACCTTGCCGTCGCCATCTTGTTTGCATATATCGCTCGGCACCGTGGCTACTGCTCAAAAAGCCTCTGCGCCGGCGGCGGAAATGCCAGCCTACCAAGGCTCCTACCCAAGCTACGCTAGTCCGCCGGTAGCCGAAATGCCAGCTTATCCAAGCCGCATTTAGAGCATCTCCAGCCGTTCGGTCTTCCAAAGGCTTGAAATAGCGCCGTCTGAGGCGAACCGACGATGAAATCGGCCTGGGGGCCGTAGGTTTTTCAGCCGCCGCCCCAAGCCACCCCCAGACATCGATTTTTGCAACAGAAATTCGGCAAACACATCACAAACTCATCCAAACTAGACGATTTCATTGATATTTGTAAAAACACTTAAAACATCAATTAAAAACTAACTAAAAAACGACAACTACGCGTAGCACTACTGCGCCGCCGTCGCCGCCCGCCCGCCCGCCTTCTACATGCCGAGGAGCCTGTAGAACCTGGTGTAGTCGCCACCGCCGTCGTCGTCGCCGTCATCGTCGCCGCCGTCCCTGCTACACCCCTGACCTGCGTCGCCGACGCGTGGGGGTTTGGACGGCCCGGGCGCCTCGTCGTCGTCGCTGTCGAGGATGACGACGCCGCCTACCTCGCGTCCGCGGCGCCGAGCGGCGATCTCCTCGAAGGCGCGGCGCTGGCGCTCCATCTCTGGCTCCGGCTTGACGGGGCGGAGCGCCGGTGATCCGGAGGACAGGGTGCCAGAGCCCGACGACGAGGAGGTCGCCGTCTCCATTCGCCGCAGCGTCCAAGAGCTGCCGCGACGGCACGAGAAGGTGGGGGCGGCGGGTACTCCATGCGCGGCGTGTTGCCGGCTTCGATGTGCTCGAGGAAGGCTTCGAGGGTGCGGCCGGGGATGCCCCACCATCGGCGCCGTCCCTCGGAGTTGAGCCGGCCGCGGGGCTCGACGCCGTTCGTGGAGGCAAGCTGGTCGGCGTGGCGGCGTTCGAAGTACGCCGTCCACAGCGTGTTGCTGCCGGGGGCGTACCTCGGCTCGTTCCGCGCCTGCTCTGGCAGCGACGACCGGATGCGTGCTATCCCGCTGGTGGCACCGGGACTCCGCCGGCGCTCAGCATCCACGCGCCCGTCACCCGCATGTCCGGTGGTGCCGGGTAGTCGGCCTCTTAGAGGAGCCGCGCCTCGTCCTTATGCAGGTGATGGCGGCCGAAGCCGTTGGCCGCCGCACCGTCGCCTGGGTAACGCTCGGCCATGCTCACTGGCGGGAGGGAGAGGGGGAGGAAAGTTGCGCTCGCTCGGTCGAGAGGGGCGTCGGCGGTGAGAGGGGAAGAGAGTTTCTGCGGCGATGGAGTGTGCTCACCGGCGAGGGAGGGCGGCTTTTATAGACGGGCTTGGGCGGTGAGAGGGCGGCCGCCGTGCGTACGCGTGGCGGGATCGGGCGGGACGCGCGTCGCGGCGCCTTCATTGCGCCGCCCGTGAGGCATCAATGGAGGCTGATCGGCGCCGCAGCGCGGCAGCCTTCGCATTGATTCCTGCTGGAACCGAGGAGATGAGGACCACAATGCGCCGGGGTCGCTGACTCGACGGTCCCACCGGGTTTTCGCGCCAAAAACACTTCCTCCGGCGCCCCCGGACGCCCCCAACACGCCGGGTTCGGCCTGAGTCCGCCGACGTCAAAATCAAGCCAAACCGACGAAAATTGGATTTCTGTGGACGTGACTGGTCCTTTTTTTTAGCGCCGACGCTAAAAAAAAGCATTGGAAGGGCATGTTGGGGACGCAGCTGGAGATGCTCTTAGCTCCTCCGCTACTAGCCCGAGCTACACCTTCCCTGCTGCCGCCCCGGCGCCGAGCCCGCCCAGCATGCCTGCACCTACTGCTAGTCCACCGAGCCCGACCCCTTCTCCTTCTGCAGAACGACGGAGGCTGCGAGTCGGCTTCTATACGCGCTCGTGCCCACGGGCGGAAAAGATCGTCAGGAAGGCCGTGAGGAACGCCACGTCCAAGAACCCCGGCCTCGGTGCTGGGATAACTCGGATGCACTTCCACGACTGTTTAGTCCAGGTGGAGTTATTAAAAGGGAAACTCTAAAATTAAACCGGCTGATTTCTACCTGGCGCAAACCTCCTCCCGCGCCGTTGGATTTCACGGACGCGTCAGCGCGCTGGACCGTCAGATCACCTAACCACGTTTTTGTCGCGGGCGCGCTGGTCCCTAGTTGCCCTTTGTCTGTGTTCGTTTTTTATAAGATATCACTGTTCGTTTTTGAACTCCATGCGCAGCTGGTCCGCTGACCTTTCTACACGAGTGTGGCCCCCTGTTGCTATAAAGTATTTCTTTTTTGCATGGGTATGTTCGCTTTGACCCCCGCCGAGCATTTGCATGCGTGCTGCCACACTAGTGTATATGCTGCATGTACTCCGAGACCACAAGACCAATCGACATCAAACAGGGATTACCGTGTTGCAAAGTTGGTAGCGTGACGCTGCATGCTGCAAGCCGGACACTTCATGTTGCAAGGCGGTCGACGACAAACCCGTACTGCCATGCTGCAAAGCGGGCCGCACGACACGTCATGCTGCAAGGCAAATGCTTAACGTTCCAAAGCGATCGGCAATCACTCAATCGGTCCCTTGACGTTAGTCATTTAGCTATGATCACCATTTGCAACACGAGTAACGTTGCACTCACCATTCGCAACATGATGTTGTACTCGGTAGGTTTGCAACTGGGCGGGCATTGCAAACACTCATTGCCTCACAACATTGTCAACTTTGCGGCCGTCACAACATCTCCCAAGTTGCAGCCGTCGCCACACAACATCGCCCATGTTGCAGTGGGAACATTACCAACATTGTGTCTATTGCAACATGTCCCAAGATGCAGTCGCAACATCTCCCAAGTTGCAGCCGTCGCCACACAACATCGCCTATGTTGCAGTGGGAACATCACCAACATTGTGTCTATCGCAACATGTCCCAAGATGTAGTCGCAACATCTCCCAAGTTGCAGCCGTCGCCACACAACATCACCCATGTTGAAGTGGGAACATCACCAACATTGTGTCTATCGCAACATGTCCCAACATGCAGTCGCAACATCTCCCAAGTTGCAGCCTTCGCCACACAACATCGCCCATGTTGCAGTGGGAACATCACCAACATTGTGTCCGTCGCAACATGTCCCAAAATGCAGTAGCCACATCTCCCAAGTTGCAAACCTCTTAGCGCAACATGGGCCATATTGCAACCCCCCGAGTGCAACATGACTCATGTTGCAAAGCCCTCATCGTGTAAACCTCCAAGTGCAACATGATCCGTGTTACAAACCTTTGAGCACAACATAACCCATATTGCGAACCTAATCACCTGATGGAGTGCATGTTACAAATCTTCGAGTGACCCATGTTACAAACTTCGTCGGTTGGATCAGACAGCTACCTCCCGGCGGCTCTTGACTGGACACAAATTATTTTCTTTATTTTTTTGCCAAGTTGCTGCACCCATGTATGGTAGCTCCTTGAGAAAATGGATCCCGTAAACAAACTAGCTAGGGTATGTGGCATAACAATGTGATAGCCTTTCTTCTAAAAGAAATTCAACAACGTCATAGACTTTTCTCAAGCTAGCTTGGTTCTGTGATGCTAAAGTTGTGAAGCTAGGTCCCATCCCATGGGCCCGATTGCTAAAGCAGAAAAAGTTGCTGCTTCAGCGGCAAACCAGTCCCAGTCCGAAGTATGCGACCACGGTTAAGCACCCACGTGAAGGAAAGCTGACTCGTGGATCCCACGGCTGATCACGCGTCCCGAGCGACGGATCGAGTGGCTGGCGAGGCGGCTGATCCTGCGCGGGATCAGCGGATGATTTGTAGCATCGGCCTTATTAAAATGATGAAAATCCATTCATGCATGTAGTAATACTCCACGATATCTGTCATGTGCATGTGATTAGTACGCAAGGCATATATAAAACCTCGTGAATGTTTTCTTAAAGAAATGTTCATGGTGATTGCTAAAATCGTATTGCTGGATAGAATACTGCTATTGCTAAGCATGATCCGATTAATTCAGATGTCAGATCAGTATTTTATTTCTTTCTGGTATGTACAGACATGTTTCTAGCATTGTGTCGGTGTGATACCAATATATGATGAACATTTACACAAATAGATAATGAACATTTTTAGTATATGTAAACATTTTTCAAATACACATCGAAGTTCTTTTTTAATACATGATGAACTTTTTTGTTATTTACATTGAAAAATAATAACATAGGATGAACTTTTTAATTATATGATGAATTTCTTTTAAATACACACTGAAGATCTTTTTTGATATATGCGATTTTTTGATATACACTAGTTTTTTTATAAAAACCCATACTGAACAATTTCATAAAATATGTTTTCCTATTTTTAATATTTTTCAAAATAACTAGCTCCTAAAAACAATCATCCTTTTTTTTGAAAATTCGACTAAAACCCCGAAGAGAACAAAATAAAAAACCGCTCACGGGACAAAGTGGACCGGGCCATTTACGTTGGCTTCGGTATGTGTATTTAAGGGAATTGCGCTGCCTGGATGTTGTTCGGCGGCCACGGCCCCATACAATCCACCCTGCGTGCAAAAGGCCCAACAAAGAAATGCGTCCGACCCAAAAGGCCGAACCTGAGGTCCACGTGTATACTGTGGCCGAAGACCCCATCCGACCCCGCAAAAAGAAAACTGTGGCTGAATTCTCACACTGCTTCAGCTCAATGTGACAGTGAGCAAAAACAAATTGGATACAGGGAAATTTGGTTCCTCGTTTCCCTAAAAAAATTGTTTTTTGTTGATGTGATAGCGAGTGGACACAGGAAACTTTCTTGGCTTTTCTCTTAAGAAACGGAAGTTTCGAGCAAAATGTTTCATTTGGATTTTGAACAATGGCACCGAAAGTGCTATTCTGAGCTCGAGCTCAGATGCACCCCATATCTCAGGGACGGGGCTTGCTTGCTCCCGTCCCGTGCTCCCGTCCGTGCTCTCGAAACGTTAAACTCGGATCGAACGGCTGGGCCAATTTCCCTTCCCCACATCCCTTTTCTGGCGCAAAAAACAAGGAAAAGACCATGTATTTCGTATTTTACTCTCCCGCAGGTAATACTCGCGATTGATTCTGTATGGAAAAGGCCCGCACAAAAATCTGGAGGGAAAATGACCGCCAATCTCAGTTCTGCGCGCCAAAAAGCAGGGACGCCCATCCCATAAAACAGAGGTATCTTAAATCACAGGAAGAAGAAAAATTACAAGCGCAGCTGATTGCCATGAATTAATTTCAGGGAGAACATCAACTGTGCAAACATCAAGCGGACTGGGGCTCTATTGTCCCATATGGCTTCTTCTTCAAGCACGGACTATGGGAACCATCAACAAGACAATGAATCTGAAGGACGAAAAGTAAGAAATCTGACTCATATTCTTCTTGATCTCTTTTCGTTGTTCCTGCCCTTCTTGTTGAACTGGTTGCTTTTCCCTGTTAACAAACAAATCAACCAATCATGATTGTATAAGATCTATTCAAATCCGATTAAAACTACTGTACAGCCATGTAGACACACTGGGCATAGCAGTTTTGCACAACTTAATTTGTTAGGTGATTCATGTAATTTCGACTGTACATATGAAAGAATCTGGCATTCATTCACATGTAATAAAATCAGATGTCTAATTATTCTTATCAATAATCTATATTATTCTAAAAAAATTAACATTATGTCCATTTCCAATTCATTTAGATTCCGACTGTTGTAGAATAGTTTAGTTTGCATTTAGTATTCCAGTAGTGCGGCCTTATAGACAAGACATGTAGTATGACTATGAGGATTAAAGAGTTACACTACAATTTTGGAACATCATTTGATTACTTGTGGCAAGGGCAACTAAAAGGTAATCTGGTTGTGAACCTTGTTTCATATATCTAACATTCAAGCATATGCATATGAACTAATGTGAATAGTGATTCATATAGGATGTGCATGAAACTACTCCTAGCAATGCAACAGATTACAGTAATGAAAGGGTACCAAAGCTTGGCATGCAATTTTTATCTGAAGAGGAAGCTTACTCCTTTTACAACAAGTATGCAAAAGCCATTGGTTTTAGCATCTGAAGAGGGAGTTAACATAAAGTAAAGAATTCTGCTGTCATACAACAACGAACATTTACATGCTCCCGTCAAGGTATGGCCTGCTTGTATTTTGTTTTGGTTATATTATTACTTTTGGATCACTAAGATACTTATTTTAATTGACAGGATTCCGCGCAGAAGATAAGAGAGAGGATTCTTTCAGTTACAGTAGGCCTGAAACACGATGTGGATGTAAAGCCCATATGAAGATAAGTCTTGAAGACGGATTATATTATGTGTACGAATTTGAGGCTGCACATAATCATAATCTTGCTACTGGAGACATGGCCTTATACTTAAGATCCCAAAGGAAAGTGATGGAAGCACAAATAGCAAACGCTGAGGTCGCAAAGTCTGTAGGCATTTCGAATAAAGCAACTATTGATCTTATGGCCAAAGAAGCATGTGGACTTCCAAATCTTGGGTTTGCACCCGAAGATATGAAAAATCGTTCGTACTCTAAGAGAACACTGCAAGCAAAAAAGGGTGACACAGGGGGAGTGTTGGAATACATGGAGAAGAAGGTAAAAGAAGATGCCAATTTTTTCTATTCAATTCAAATTGATGAGGATGATCTGATAACCAATATTTTTTGGGCTGACTCCAAAATGATCTCAGACTATGCATTATTTGGTGATGTTATATGCTTTGACACCACATATAGGAAACTAGATGATGGACGTCCCTTTGGTTTGATTGTTGGGGTTAATAATCACAAGAAACTGTTGTCTTTGGTGCCACACTTCTCTATGATGAAACTGCTGAAAGTTTTGGTTGGCTTTTTAGAACATTTCTAACAGCTATGTCTGGGAAATATCCAAGGACAATTCTGACCAATGAAGATGCAGCAATGGCCAAGGCAATCAGTATAGTACTACCTCAGTCTCATCATAGACTTTGTGTGTGGCATATGAATCAAAATGCTTGCAAGCACCTAGCAGGAGTTGTTGAAGAATACAAGAAGTTCAATGCTGATTTTCAGCATTGTATATATGATATTGAGGAAGAAGACGATTTTATAGATGAGTGGAATAGAATGATAGACAAGTATGGAATACGTGACAATACATGGCTGCAAAGGTTGTTTGAGAAAAGGGAGCAGTGGGCTCTAGTGTATGGCAGAAATACGTTCTCGGCCCACATGAGCACTACCCAAAGAAGTGAAAGCATGAATAACGAACTAAAGCGGTACATTAGTATTAAATATGACATGCTTACTTTTTTGACCTCATGCTGTCTGTAAATATCACCAACGTCAGCTAATTAAAATTCAGTTCATTCAACCAGTAGAGAACATGATCAACATTTTGTGCTAGACAATCCCATCAGAGAGGGTCACTCACCGAGCATGGCGACCTCGACGGGCGTGAGCAGAGTTCTCACCAATACTTAATGAAAGAGATGCTTATAGTAATAAGTTACTATACTAAAGCGGGAGGCATTTGATTTTTCTTTCTTTTTGATATTTTTTGGAAGGTTACTGCTCAATTACGTGGCAATCATGAACAGTGTCTGTGAACAGTATTCCGGGGGTAATATCCTTCTTACTGCTACTGTGCGCAGTTGTGTGTCCAGACAGTGAACATGGCCCTGCTCACCGCTCTTCTAGACACATCTATACTTAAGTGTTGCTTTGGATGGCACAACTTGGATGATGGTAGCCTGTGCACAACCCACATATCACTCATACTGGATACACGTGTTTGCTTGCACGCTACATCCCTTCTCAAAGGTTAGGTAGTTTATCTTTCACTCTTCACTCATTTATCTTGCTACTGCCGCCAAGAACACCTCTCCAAAGCTACATTGATTGGCGACGACGGCAGCTTCATCCTCTTGCAGAAAGGTTAGATAATTCGTCATTCCTCTAAAAAAAAATTTAATTTATGATCCTCCCCGTTGTCCCTATTAATTTCTTGAAATAGTACATTTTTTTTGCATTTAATCCATTCTCTCCTTTCTGTTCTTTTTGCTATTAGTAACTAAATAGATTTTAAGCCAATGGTTCGAATCTAGTTTTCCCATTTGTGCGTATTTATGACACTAATAAACAATAGAAGATCATGGTTTGACGATTAATTATTCTTCAGCCTGCTTTTTCTCATTTGTGTAGATCTATGGCACTAATAAAAAAAGAACTTTAATGCTTCATTATTTTTGCAGTGGAAGATTTTATTGCCGGCATACACGCCACACGATTGTATTGCTTAATCATTCGTTCAGGATCCATTCGATGGATGGCCCATTATTAAAAGATCTCGCCAGGCATTCATACCAGAATAAAATCACAGCCCGGATCACAAGAATATGGGAGCACTGGAGCACAAATGGTACCGTCAAGAGTTTCTCTCCAGATCTAGATCAATCTGCTACAGCACCAAGTTTACCTTCTTAAAAAAAGGGTAGATGGTTCATCGATTCTCTTGCAAACATTTCAACTTGGCTGTGATTATTTCCTCTCTCTTTCATCTATTTGTGAAAACAACGGATCGTTTTGCATCTAATATATATCCCTTCTTCTGTCCCCTTCGTCATTGATAGCTAGATAAATTATAGTGCATTATTTTAAGGTCAATTTGTCTATGTAGTCTCATCTAGCTTTCCTTCGGCGCTTGAACACTTATACGACAACATTAAAAAAAGACATTTTTTTTCATTGCTATCTTGCTAGAAAATCTGTTGGAACTGATCACACCATATGACTGTAATACTCACTTTTCCGTTTATGTATGCACCTCAGGATCTGACCGATGGACGATCTGTTGCTAAAAGATGTCTAGCGCTCCATAGAGCGTTCTGTTTCCAAATCGTTGTCTCCGTTCGAACACAAATTAGCTGTATTGTGAATTTGTATGCCACTGTACTTTACACTTTCCGTTGGTTCCTTCATTTGATGAAACAAACTTAAAAACACATGAATCATCTGACCAATCACAAATTTCATGCTCCATCTCATTCTCACTTACCTTCTCAACTGGAAGCAAACTTAAAGAAATAAAAATACAGATAAGCAAGAGAACAATCTGTACTTCGTTACAACTAAAAACAAGAAAGGAAATTCATTCCAACAAAATATATTAGACTTAAATCTTATATTGCAGCGTCCACCACGGGCTTACACAAAATACAAACAAAAAGGCTTACACAAAATACAAACGGCGTCCACCACGGGCGCGGCGTGCCACCGCGCTCCTTCGGCGCTAGTAGTAGCATACGCCTGCTCAAATAGTATCATACAAATGAATGAGTTGCAGTTGATACACATCCAGACTCAAACGTGAGGCTAGCATTAGTACAGACCAAACAGTTTCATTAGTACGTCTAAAAAAACTACGGTCAGCTCAAGGCCTGTGAGATCTGCCGTCTTTCAGCTGTAGAATAGTTGACCGCCTCAATTTTGTGATCAGCAGCACGGTGTCCGCGTCCGCCTCTGCTGCTGCTTACCTTCTACTGCTGCTATACTAGCAGGGAACACGCGCGAAGGCGCTGCCAGGAAGCCAAGTCGCCGCCGGCGACAGCCGCCACGGTGGCCACGGTCTAGGCGTCGGCGGCCGCCGCGACCGTTGCCTCGTCGGTGATGGACAGGCGGCGCCGCCTCAATTTGGTCTGAGAACAAATCCAATCAGCAGACAACAAATTAGAAGAAGGAAGAAACAAACTGGATCGAACAGGGAGGGGTCAAGGTCAGCAAGCAGGAGGAGCAAAAACCAGGAGGCGGAGGTGGTCTTGAGATTGGAGAGGGCCGGCATCTGCGACGGGGGTGGCGCCACACCTGCTCGAGGCCATGGCCTAGGTCCGATCTGATTCAGTCTTGAGCTTGAGCAATAGCTGCCTGCTTGGCTGCGGCGGAAAAGTGAGCGGCGGGGAGGGACGGGGAAGTGCGGCGACGGGAGCAGAGGGCGGTCGCTGGATTCACTCGATGCCTTCGCTCCCCGAGGACCACGGTCGGCTGTCGGAAGTGAGAGCAAAAGGGGAAGAAAGGGTACGAAGGGGAATACGTACGGGGGGAGGGGAACGGGAGCTCCGCGAATTGTTTCCTCAGAAAAAATAGACGACAGGGAAGGAAAAGGGCCCAGCCGTTCGATCCGAGTTTAATGTTTCGGGAGCACGGGACGGGAGCAGGCAAGCCCCGTCCATATCTCAGTCGTCCAATGGTGCTAAGATTCGCAACGGTCTGTGTATATTCCTATGTATTTCGATTAGTAGTATATCTGAGCTATGTCTGGCCTAGGGTCCACCCACCTACCGCATTTAATGGAGACCGTCACGTCCAGCCCCGCACGGCTCAGACGGTCGTTCAAGTTATGGGCTACGGCTCAAGTCTCATCCCACTAACGCCCACTGTCCACAGCAGCCACTTTATTTTAATGCGTCTCATCAGCAGCCCGTTCCGTCCACCAGTGATTTTTAAAACCAGTGTATAGTGCTGACCGATCACTGTATCCATTCACTACCTCCTCAACCCTTCATTATCTCCTCTCACTTGAAGATCCACACACCAGCTGCTGCACCGGGAAGAACACCTCCGGGCTGCTCCTCGGAATCAGTTGTTCATGCATTTTCCAGCCAGTACGCAAAACTGTATTCTATCAAATATGATTAGAGTTCTCATTAGAAGTAAGATCTCATGCTCTACCATCTATTTAGCACTGCCAGATCTAATCAATTATTTAACAATTTACCCTCTTTCTGGGTATACACTAGCAGGTCTAACTAATTCATTCACAAATATCAACCCATGCAGAAACGTCAATCAAGTATTCTGATCAATCAACGATTTCCCCCTGCATACAAAAACTTGCTGAACAATTTTTCTGCAACCTTTTAAGCTAGACCTACAGCTATCTTTTCAATCGATGCTTTAGATGTTCAATCTAAATGTTTAATTTCTCACAGGGAGCAGATGTCGCTGTGAGGGGGAGACCGCAGCTGACAATGTACCCACACCTAGCCACACATCAGAACACACCGGAGAACCCTCAGCACAAACTTCATGTATCTTGTCACGCATGCCGTAGAAGTTATTCAGTCCTTTGATGATTTTAAGCGATGGCTTGTCACGAGCATAGGTTTCGGTGGAATGCGACAGCTTCCAATGCTGCACAAACTGAATTTGAAATTCAGTGCCTGGAAAATGAGAAATGTTTATGTCATGAGTTTGAACCATTTCCTGTGAACAATGGCCGGACATTTATTTGTTATGCCGTTGTGTGGCCGTACGTCGATTTAAGACAGGGACAAGCAGCCTTACGAATGTACTTACTTGTCAAGGTCCGGTCTTGTGCAGCCCAGCATCTTGTTGTAGAAATGAAGCACATTCCTAACATTAGGCTCATCGTGTTTACGCCCAACCTTTGTTGGAAACTTATCACCCGTCTCCCCTTTCACTTCAACCCTCACCCCCTTACTAGATACCCTGCCTGTGCCTGTCAGAGCACCAACAGGATATGGCAGCGGTAAAAGGTGGCCCAGCATACGTCCATACTAATGTGGAGTGTCTGTCTCATAAAAAATGTGAAAACTTGACTTACACCTCGCCCTTCAATCCCCTACATTTTCTGTCTGGGGATGCTCACTTCCGCGCGGCGGTGCGTTCATTCCATGCTTTCCCGGGACGTTTGGGACCTCTGGGTGCACTGCCGAGACACAAAACTTAGGCAGCACAAGTTTAGCAGTACATCCAAGAAGCAATACTATTTGAAAATGTACTCTTCTGCCAATAGAACTATAAAGAATCATCATAACCCCAATTAGGATTTAAAGAATCATCATAACCTCAATTAGGATTTCCCCACATTTATGTCCGAGGTTCTTATTTTTTTTTAGAAAAGGAGGAGGACCCTCGGCCTCTGCATCTGGATGATGCATGCAGCCATTTTATTAATTATTCACACAAGACCTTACAAAGTCATACAACAGTAAGACTAAAGCCACCGTCTAGGCAATATCTGTCGCTACTCCTATTCAGTTGATGTAGGGATGCTGATAGTCTGGGCCTAATACCAAACAGACCTCGCAGCCAAACCTAACATCTAAGACCTGAGGTCCCAACCAGGACGCATGCCGGGTATGGGCACCCACCAGTCCGACGCACTCCTCAACCAGGACGCCTGCCGGGTATGAGGCCGCCGCAGCCACCTGCCACCAATCCATCTTCAGTGATGTACTGCTGCATCTACCTTGCCCGGTCTAGCTGCCGTCGACGCCACCACGACGCCAGACAACGCCACCATCCTGTGCTCGTCCATCATCACACGCCCACCGGCGAGACCCCGCTGCTCCATGCCGCCGAGACCCGCCGTCGTCGACGCGAGAGAAGGCACGCCACACCACCTCACGCCTCTTCCATCCGGCGCCGCTCTACAAACGATGCCCCCAATAGGGAACACGACACCGCAGCGCCGCCATCGTCCGATCCGGTGATCTTAGGATTTCTCCCGGAGCGACACGAGCAGGTTGACGATAGTTGCTTGACAATGCCTTCATCAATGTAACGACGTGGACGCCGCCATCGCCTGCCATGACCGGAGTCGGCTCGGATTTCACCGGCGACTATGTCTCCCCAACTCGCCGCCGGTGCTAATAGTGGGATGCAAGATCCGTCACTACCAGCCTGGCCAACTGCCTTCGGTGGAGAAGGCAGCTACCACCACCATGCCCGGGCCAAGAGACCCGGACGTCCTCGTGCCGCGAAGATTACCCAGGGGGGATCTTCTCTTGCGGTTGTCGAGACGAGGCGCAGCCGCAGTGGATCTCGATCCAAACCCCTCGGGCCCAGATCAGATCTCATCGCAGCCAAAATCTCATCCGCCAAACGGCCGCCGGAGATCTCCTGGCCACCGCCAACCCGCTGCGCAGTGCCGTTGGAGGAGGAGGGAGATGGACGCCGCTGCTCCCACGCGTTACCGCCGGCCAAGGACAGCGCCGCCGCCGCCGCCTCACCACAGGGGCTTCGCCCCGCTGCGTCCTCAGCGACGGTGGCGGTAGTGGGAGGCGATGGAAGGGGAGGGCTGAGGGCGGTGTGGACGGGGACTCCCCGGGGGCGGCGCGGCGCCGCCGCCTCGGGGGAGAGAGGTCGGGGGAGAGACCTTTTTCTGAGTCGCCAACCTTAAAATTGGGGGAGAATTTCACTTCCCCAGCCTCTGCACCAACTAGGGATGCATACGGCCTTTTAAATATGAGTACTTGGATTTTTTTATCTCGGTTACACACCGAGCCTAGTCCTCAATAAATGCGTGAGTACCAGGAAAGCCTGGTCCTCAAGAATAAATAGGAACCTAAATTCGCCTCCGTGAGGATTTGAACCCAGGTGTTGGGTTTGTCCGAGGTTCTTATCTGCATCACACTAATATTGCTAGGAATGTGCCGCTTAATAAGATATGCCATGGAGGCTTACCCAGAGCTCTACCACGCATAGGAAAAAACACCCACCCAGCTACCCCCTACTACATGCTGAATTCTTAAACTTTACAAAAATATGTGCACCTTCAACATTTCCACCAACACCTCGCCCTCCCTGGCTTGAGCTCCCTCCAACCTCTGCTCATGTCAATGACACAACATTGTTAGTACGACATGCTTTCATACAAATGCACAACCGTCGACCAGCCTCATATTTCTTTTTTCTTTTGAACTAACCTGGTGAACCCCTGAATGTGTATCCAGGCTCACACCTGCGACGCTCAATTCTCCTGCATGTCCTACTGCCGATATCTGTGTCGAGCTGCACCCACAATTCAAAACATTAATATAGACTGTCCAATTGTAAAGTATTCATTAGGAAAACTTGGTCATCACGATCATCATGGAGGCACGTACCATCTGAACAGCTTGCTGCACTTCCTGTCATGGATGTCCGTGGCTCTTCCACCCTGCGTGGCCTCGCCGAGACGATGTCATTTGCCACCAATGTACCCAAACCATCTTCATTGCTACCAGGAAGATGTGCGGGCTCAGCGTCATCCTCGGTATATAGTATCCGGCATTATGCTCTTGATCGCCAGTTCCATAGCTCGGTTCTGGTTTATCGAAGCACAAAAATCAGCATCCATCAGTTACCCCCACAACCATATTATAAGGATATCAATACTACCCTACCAACAGCAGCAACATAATGACTATCTTACCTGTAAGTATATTTTGCATGCAGAACCACCCATCATTCTCAAGAATTCGGAGAAAACCAATTCAAAACTCTGTGGTTTCGTCACGGACAAGCAATCCAGCAAGTATCACACTCTGGTAATGATTGTTCACACCAACAAATAAGCCAGAAGGCATGGCATACACAATTGGTCCTGTATGTCACTAGTAGAAAAAGGTCCATTTGTCCCGGTTCCAGAGGCCCATTTGTCCCGGTTCTGGAACCGGGACTAAAGGGTCGGGACTAAAGCCCAACACCTTTAGTTCCGGTTCGCTTACGAACCGGGACAGATGTGGCTCCACGTGGCCACTGCGGCGAGCCCAGGCAGGAGGGCCTTTAGTCCCGGTTGGTAACACCAACCGGGACCAAAGAGCATCCACGCGTCAGCAGCTCAGAAGCTGGGGTTTTTGTTTTTTTTTGAAGGGGGGGTTTGGGGGTTTTGTAGGGTTAATTTAGGGGTTTCATATATTGTGTTAGCTAGCTAATAGAGAGAAGTGTCCTCTCTTATCTCCGTGCTTGGTCGACGCTACGTACTATACGTATAGAGAGGACTCGACACGTTAGCTAGTAAGCAAATGAAGGAAACCATTAAGTACACAAGATCGTCATGAACATATACAGAGAGAAGTGATCGACCTCCTCCTTCTCCGAGAGATTGGTCGAACGACAAGTTTTCGTATATCTATCCGACGCTACTAGCTACATATATACAATATAAGATCTCTTACAATCCCTAACATCTGATGTCAAGTTTCACATGGTATTCTCCGACTGGATTGATGACGTGGTCAAGAAAGAATCCCGCAAATTCCTCTTGAATTGCCTTTATGCGATCTTGTGGTAGGAGTTCATCCCGCATCTGCCAAATCTAATTTGAAGAAGAGGGTCAATACATATATATGAATGAAACTCAACACAAATGATGGTAATAAAATAAAATTGTGAATATTATTGCTTACGCACTTCATATTGTTTTTCAGAGTAGCCCCGCTTAGAGGTTGTCGCGTTGTAGATGTACTCACAAACGTAGTATCCACAAAAATTATTCCCGCCTTCCTGCCACAACCACTTTACGAGAAATAGAGGTCAATCAAACTGATAATCAAGCATTATAAATGGTATTGATGAAACTAGCTAGAATCAATGGGAGATGCGCGGAACTAGCTAGTAGTACTTACTTTCGGGTGTGTAAATCGCAGCTCCCCCGGCAGTCCTGGAGCTTCTACGGTGAACACTTTCCAAACCCTGCGAGACAAAGAAAACAATTACTTGATATCAGGAACGGAACAAAGTTGCCGATATGGTGCGATAATGATCGATTGAACTTACTTCTGGAGCATTTCAGTCATGGCCGCATACTCCTTGGGATATTTTCGTCTTGAGTCTAAGACGGTTACTAGTCCCTGCTCAAGCTTAATCTCTAGGAGAATAAAGTGGAAGCTGCGCACGCATGCATAACTCATCAATTACATTACTATAACCTCGAGTAATAATGGAAACCGAATATGCAGAAGACAGTAACACTCACTTGAAGTTGTAAGGAAAGAGTATTTTATCTTTGTTTTGATTTTTAAGCAACGATTGTAGCAAGTTGGCCTCGGTTTCTTTCGCATTATATTTAACCGTCCATTCATCTATGAGATTTGTGTTAATGAACCCAATATCATAGATTTGTGCATTTCTGCATTCGACGATCTTCAATCTGCATAATATAGTGAGGATAATTATATATACATGCAATGAAAGAGCTGAGCTATATATAGAGACTTAATTACAGAAGTATAGTACTTATAGACAGTAGTAAGTGATGATTATTTTATCGAGGTCCTTTTGATTGAAAAACTGGAAGAACTCCTCAAATGAAATAGACAACAGATCAATTCCAACGAGGTCGTGCTCCTCTTTAACTCTCAGCGTCAAAATATCCTTCCCAGACTTGCAGGTGTCCATGTACCACTTATGGAATCTTCGCATCATCGTTGTTAGAGGAGGATCACCAGGTCTGACGAGAGGCTTCCCGTACCGGTATTTGTGTTCGTCCACCTCTATTGTATCAAAATGTGCATCGTCGGGCAGGTAATCACCAGGATTGGTACCGGGCAGCATCCCCGGCAGATTTGCGACGATATCGCTAGACACCTTGAGCGGGGGGCACGATTGGTTTGCCTGTTCGCCGAGCTGGGGAATTTTGTTCCCACTTCTTCGTTCTTGTAACCTTTTGTCACTTGAAGTAGTTCCCGACCGGCGCGCTCCTTCCACTGCCTTTTTAAGAGCGCGGACATGGTTGTCATCCGGCGGAGGCGGTGCTGGTCGCTTCAGGTTCTCCAAAGTGCGCTTCAATTTCACCGGATCTATCTTCTCCTCCGGAGGTGGATTTTTCTTTGCAAAAAAGTCCTTCACTTGGGCTTGACAGATCTGCACGTTTTCGTCCTCGGTCATCTCGTATGGTAACTTCTCTAGAGGCTTGAGAGATGGACCGAATATGTATTGCCTCCCGCCTCTGGCTGTACTGCTAGACACCGGAGCAGCCGGACCGGCTGCGGCTGTCTTCCTTCGTTGCTTATGAGGCGGAGTGCTACGACGCGCCGGAGCAGCCGGAGCGGCGGCGGCTGTCTTCCGCTGTTGCTGACGAGGCGAAGGAGGAGGCGGGCTGCTCGGACGCGCCGGCGTAGGCGGAGTGCCGCCATGCGCCGGAGCAGTCGGAGAAGGAGGCGGACTACCCTGATCACTCGCCGGAGGAGGAGGCGGAGGAGGAGGCGGAGTGCCCTGACTCGCCGGAGGAGGAGGAGGAGGCGTCCAGTTCGGAAGGTTTATGAGCTCCTTCCGCCATAGACATGGAGTCTTCAGAGCAAGACCCAGCTGAGTCTCCCCTTCACCGGTAGGGTGGTCAAGCTCGAGCTCCTCAAATCCCTCCGTTATTTCATAGACCATCACAACAGCATAGCCTTGTGGAATCGGAAGGCAGTGAAAAGTTGCGCCGGATTGAGGAGGTGCAACAGAGCCGACAGCCGCCTTGACTTTGAGGTGCTGCCATTGCGTCATAAGGTGGCAATCTTGAGCCTCCGTGATAGCATCCACGGGGTAGCTGGGAGCCGTGAAGTCAGGCTGCTGAAGGAGCTCGGTGGAAGCCACGCTGCTTCTCCGCTGAGATGGTGGGGTAGCTCCGGCAGGTCGCTGGCTCTGAACTAGTAGTGCTTGTTCCTCTAGCGCTCGTACCCTTGCATTCAGCTTCTGCAGTTCGGTCTGCTCCACTTTCCTCCTTCTCTCCCGGGTTTTGTAACTGCCTGCGCTGAGAAACCCAACCTTCCACGCAACGGAGCCTGCCGTGCCTCGTGTTCGTCCTGGGTGCTCAGGATTCCCGAGGGCCTGTCTGAGCTCGTCGTTTTCTCTGTCGGGAACGAACGCCCCTTGCTGCGCTGCGGCGATATACTCCTGAAGCTTCTTGACGGGTATTTCAAGTTGCTCCTTCGTCCAACGGCACTTCCCTGTTTCAGGGTCCAAGGTTCCCCCAACCCCGAAGAACCAAGTCCTTGAATGATCTGGCCAGTTCAATGTCTCTGGTTCGACCCCTTTATCAAGCAGGTCCTTCTCAGCCTTGTCCCACAACGGCCAGGCTTTGAGGTAGCCACCTGGCCCCGTGCGATGGTGATGCTCCTTCTTTGCAGCATTTTTCTTGTTTGTCGCTGACATCTTCTTACTCTTCTCCGATGTCTTGTGGGCCACAAATGCGGGCCAATGATCTTTTATCTTCTCAAATCGGCCGGTGAATTCTGGAGTCTTCCCTTTGTCGACAAACGTTGATTTCAACTCATTCTTCCACCTCCTGAATAGATCTGCCATCTTCTTAAGAGCATGAGCCTTGACCAATGGCTCTATAACTGGCTTATCCGGATTCTCCTCTGGCGGTAGGGTGAAATTTGCCTTCAGCGCGGTCCAAAGATCATCTTTCTGTCTATCGTTGACAAAAGACACTTGAGGGTCTTCGCTCTTAGGCTTATTCCATTGGTGGATGCTGATCGGGATCATGTCCCTAACAAGAACCCCGCACTGAGCAAAAAATGCTTCCTTGGTCCGGCTGGGTTCAATCGGTTGGCCATCGCCCTTGATTGCTGTGATCGTGAACCTTTCATCCTGGCGCAACCTTTTCTTCGGGCCTCGTCTCGTTACCGAAGTTTGGCTCGATCCGGAGGGCTAGAAAAGAAGAAAGAAGAGAGTTAATATGTGTACATACCAAAACAATTAATGCATCAATTAGCTAGTCAGCACAGGCTTAATTAATATATATACCTCGCCGGACTTTGCAACATCTCCTTCCTCCGTTCGCTCACCGGAGCAGTCATCACGGTCTCCTTCTTCCACCAGCATTCCGTCACCGGAGCCATCATAATCATGTCCTTCCACCTCCATTGTTCGATCACCGGAGCCTGCTTCACCCTCTCCTTCCAAACCATCGGTGTCGTTGAGATAGGACAAGACATCACCTCCGCCGAGGATTATGTCCCCCAACAACTGTTCTGCTTCGATGTCTCGGTGCTCCATAGTTTCTGCAAATATTACAACATGGCAATTAATATACAAACATGGCAGATGGATATATTAGTGCAAACATAGACCTAGCTAGCTCGACGCTTCTACGGTTTGGGGTGGCCTCGACAACGCTTCTAGGGTTTGGGGTGGCCTAGGCAACGCTTCTAGGGTTTGGGGTGGCCTCGACAACGCTTCTAGGGTTTGGGCCGGACCGCCTCTCTCATGAATGTCCGACGTCCGGACCGACAAGGGATTTAACAAAATGACGCCATTGTGGATGTGCAGAAAATGGTCCTCGACAACGCACTTTTAACTTGGTAAATTTGGGTGGCCTCGACAACTCTTCTAGGGTTTGGGGTGGCCTCGACAACGCTTTTTCAGTCCCGGTTTAGGTGGACTCCAGAGTTGGTCGGGTGAGAGGGGGTTGATCGACGTCCTCCCTCATGTCTAAGTCAATGAATAACATGAAAATTTCTAAGTGAATGAACAACTCTGAATTTTTTTACATGTACTCCTACAACATGAAAATTTCTAAGTGATTGCCAAACTGTTTGCTAAACTTTTATGCTTCATTTATGAAGATCAATTGTCCAATATAACCATGTTCGCGATATAAGGCATTGGACATTATCTAGATCACATGCCTCAAAATCAAAGGAATAACTCCTCTCACAACTATCCGCGGTGCCCAACAATATGAAATCATTCACAAATATTGATGTTGGACTCGACTAAATATGCACTCCATAGTCCAATCAAGTATATAAGTCCGCGGTGATCAAACACATACAAGTTACAAAAATTTCTATGCTCACAAAAATATAAGCCCGTGGGGAATTGAAGTTATCGAGGTTATGTTTATACAACAAATGGACATCTCATCTGAAAAAACATAGCACATCTAAAAAAAATACATATATACATACATGGAAAAAAATTGCTATGAACAAAAAAAACATCATATATGAACATTTTCTATATCCATCCATCCATACATACATACATACATTGAAAAAAATGCTATGAACAAACACATCAGTAGTAATTATTTTTATAATGATTTGGCCTCAAAAAATTCTTTTATTAGTATTTTCAAACTCTAGAATGACCCTGTTGCACTAGAACTATTTCAAATAATTCTTTTCAAATGCCACAAATTTTTTGAGAAGTCCTCTGATGCCTATAGATCATTTTTATGCAAAAACCCACTTTGGTCATTTAAAACTTTTGAGCACAACTTCCATTTTTCAATTTTGGTCCAATCTTGGCATTGAACTACAACCCTATTTTTTCCTTACTAAATTTTTTTGAAAAAATTACTCCAACTTCATGACAGTACCCACACTCCATTTCACCAAAAACCTTCTGATCCATAGGTCAAAATTTTCAAATTTTGTTCAAACGAAATTTGAACAAGATTCAAATTCCTTGCTGAAAAACTATTCTAAACCACTCCAAAAATTCTGAAATTTTGCCATCACCTTTGTCTTGCATCAGTACCTCACCACAAAAAAATTCAGAAATTTCAAAAATGCCCAAAGCCATCTAGCATTTCATCAAACACCTTCTATGCATTTCATCAATAAATTTCAGAAAATTCAGAAGGGGGCGGGGGCTGCTGCTGCTCTTCACTGTCCACTCCTTCTCCTCTCCTTCACGGCGTTGCTGCTGCTCTTCAATGCGTCGGGGCCGGCGGCGACCATGGAGCAGTGGCAGAGCAAGGCCGAGCTCGGGGGAGCACGCGGCGATGGGGAGCAGGGGACCATGGGAAAGGGGGGTGCTCACTGGGGGGCGGCGATGGCTGGAGGCCGGCGACGAGGACGGCGGGCTCGGGGCGGCACGCGTCGATGGGGATGAGGACGGTGGGCTCGGGGCGGCACGGGGCGACGGGGACGAGGACGGCGGGCTCGGGGAGGCGACGGGGACGGGGACAAGGACGGCGGGCTCGGGGATGCCGGCGACGAGGACGGCGGGCTCGGGGAGGCGACGATGCGGTCCGGCAGCCTGGCGGTGTCGAGGTGTTTGTCGGTGCCATCGGGGGAGAGAGCGCAAGATCGAAGAATTGAATGGAAATTTTCACAAGTGCTGCTTATATACACTAAGCATTGGTCCCGGTTCGTGGAACCAACCGGGACCACTGCCACCTTTAGTCCCGGTTCGTACCACCAACCGGGACCAAAGGTCTCTTTTCACCAGCCCAAAGGGCGGGAAACAGAGGCCTTTGGTCCCGGTTGGTGTCACCAACCGGGACCAAAGGCCTTGTGTTGCCCGCGGCCAAAAGTTTAGTCCCACCTCGCTAGTTGAGAGGGGCGCGGAGTGGTTTATAAACCCCACTGCCGCTGCCCTCTCGCGCTCCTCTCAAATGCAGGCTTACGGGCCTAACGTGACACTCCGCTGCCTGTGGGCCTACTGGGCCTTCTGCGGGCCTGAATCCTGACCCGTGGTTGGGTTTCTAGTCGTATTCAGGCCGTGGTGGCCCAGTAGGTGGCATTTTTTTTCTATTTTTTTTCAGTTTTTTTGTTTTCTTTTTTGCTTTATTTATTTTATTTTGTTTCTACTTACAACAAAATAAAAACTGTTTTCAGTGATTCTTTTTGCTTTTAGGTAATAAAAATTATAAACTTGCTGTTAGTGCCATTAGTTTTCCAATTTGAATAGTTTAAATTTGAATTCTTTGAAATTTGTGTGAATCACTAGTTTGTGATTAACTTTACTATAAAAATAGATTTTGGAGTGATTCTTTTTCCTGCTATTTAATATTACTGTGTTTTATCATTATATTCAAAAACAATTTTTGTTATTTTAGTTTCTAACAAAAAATCTTTATGATAATTATTTTTGCTATTAAAGTTTCTAACAAAAAAAGTTCTTTATGAAAATTCTTTTTGCTTTTCATGTTTTGAACAGAAAATACTTTGATAATTTTAGTTGCATAAATTTTAGTTGATTCCTTTTGCTATTAGAGTTTCATTAAAGTTTTCTAGTTCATTCTTTTGTGTGTTCAAAATGAACCATTCAAAGCCACATCATCAATTTTCAACCCTTTCTGACTTCATCTGTTATTTTTCATGCATTTACTGATTTTTTTGAGCTAAATGACCCTGAAATTGAAAAGCACTTCAGATGAACTCTGAAGAGGTTGAAAATTGGCATGGTATCATCATTTCACCCACATAGCATGTGCTAAAAATTTGAGAGGGTTACGGCAAAAACTGGATGCACTTCGTGTACAAAATGGACAATCTCTTTCGAAGTATCAGGGTTTCGGACGAAAACTCATCTGTTACAAAGGGATTTCATTTTTTTGAACTTATTGAACTCCAGACTTTGTGTGTGTTCAAAATGAACCATTCAAAGCCATTCATCAATTTCATCACCCTTTCTGACTTCATCTGTTATTTTTCATGCATTTACTGATTTTTTTGAGCTAAATGACCCTGAAATTGAAAAGCACTTCAAATGAACTCTGAAGGTTGAAAATTGGCATGATATCATCATTTCACACATAGCATGTGCTAAAAATTGAGGGGGTTACGGCAAAAACTGGATGCACTTCTGTACAAAATGGACAATCTCTTTCGAAGTATCAGGGTTTCGGACGAAAACTCATCTGTTACAAAGAGATTTTATTTTTTTGAACTTATTTGAACTCCAGACTTTTTGTGTGCTCAAAATGAACCATTCAAAGCCACATCATCAATTTTCAACCCTTTCTGACTTCATCTGTTATTTTTCATGCATTTACTTATTTTTTTAGCTAAATGACCCTGAAATTGAAAAGCACTTCAAATGAACTCTGAAGAGGTTGAAAATTGGCATGATATCATCATTTCACCCACATAGCATGTGTTAAAAAGTTGAGAGGGTTACGGCAAAAACTAGATGCACTTTGTGTACAAAATGGACAATCTCTTTCGAAGTATCAAGGTTTCGGACAAAAACTCATCTATTACAAAGGGATTTCATTTTTTTGAACTTATTTGAACTCCAGACTTTTTGTGTGCTCAAAATGAACCATTCAAAGCCACATCATCAATTTTCAACCCTTTCTGACTTCATCTGTCTTCACTTTTTCTTCGCTTGTGTCCTTTGCTTATTGCACCGTAACCATGGATATTCTTCATCGCTTAACAGGGTGCTTGGGTTAGCCTTGACTTTGAAGGAAGAAATTTCATGAAACTTTTCATAATCTTCAGACATGTCTGTCTTACCCTCCACTCCCACGATGTCTCTTTTTCCTGAAAGAACTATGTGGCGCTTTGGCTCATCGTATGATGTATTCGCTTCCTTATCTTTTATTTTTCTCGGTTTGGTAGACATGTCCTTCACATAGAAAACCTGCGCCACATCATTGGCTAGGACGAATGGTTCGTCTGTGTACCCAAGATTGTTCAGATCCAATGTTGTCATTCCGTAATGTGGCTCTACCTGTACCCCGCCTCCTGACAGATTGACCCATTTGCACTTAAACAAAGAGACCTTAAAATCATGTCCGTAGTCAAGTTCCCATATGTCCACTATGTAACCATAATATGTGTCCTTTCCCCTCTTGGTTGCTGCATCAAAGCGGACACCGCTGTTTTGGTTGGTGCTCTTTTGATCTTGGGCGATCGTGTAAAATGTATTCCCATTTATCTCGTATCCTTTGTAAGTCAATACAGTCGAAGATGGTCCCCTGGACAACGAGTACAGCTCATCAGAAACAGTATTGTCACCTCTGAGACGTGTTTCCAACCAACTGCCAATAGTCCTGATGTGTTCACATGTAATCCAGTCGTCACACTGCTCCGGGTGTTTGGAGCGCAGAATGTTCTTGTGTTCATCGACATACGGGGTCACCAAGGTAGAGTTCTGTAGAACTGTGTAGTGTGCTTGAGACCAAGAATGCCCGTCCCTGCATATTATTGAGTCCCCTCCTAGCGTGCCTTTTCCAGTCAGTCTCCCCTCATACCGCGATTGAGGGAGACCAATCTTCTTAAGGTCAGGAATGAAGTCAACACAAAACCCAATGACATCCTCTGTTTGATGGCCCAGGGAGATGCTTCCTTCTGGCCTAGCGCGGTTACGGACATATTTCTTTAGGACTCCCATGAACCTCTCAAAGGAAACATATTGTGTAGAAATACGGGGCCCAGAACGACAATCTCGTCGACTAGATGAACTAGGACGTGCGTCATGATATTGAAGAAGGATGGTGGCAACACCAGCTCGAAACTGACAAGACATTGCGCCACATTACTCCTTAGCCTTGGTATGATTTCTGGATCGATCACCTTCTGAGAGATTGCATTGAGGAATGCACATAGCTTCACAATGGCTAATCGAACGTTTTCCGGTAGAAGCCCCCTCAATGCAACCGGAAGCAGTTGCGTCATAATCACGTGGCAGTCATGAAACTTTAGGTTTTGAAACTTTTTCTCTGCCATATTTATTATTCCCTTTATATTCGACGAGAAGCCAGACGGGACCTTCATACTGAGTAGGCATTCAAAGAAGATTTCCTTCTCTTCTTTGGTAAGAGCGTAGCTGGCAGGACCTTCATACTGCTTTGGAGGCATGCCGTCTTTTTCGTGCCAACGTTGCAGGTCCTCCCGTGCATCCGGTGTATCTTTTGTCTTTCCATACACGCCCAAGAAGCCAAGCAGGTTCACGCAAAGGTTCTTCGTCACGTGCGTCACGTCGATTGAAGAGCGGACCTCTAGGTCTTTCCAGTAGGGTAGGTCCCAAAATATAGATTTCTTCTTCCACATGGGTGCGCGTCCCTCAGCGTCATTCGGAACAGACAGTTCGCCGGGACCCTTTCCAAAGATTACCTGTAAATCATTGACCATAGCAAGTACGTGATCACCGGTACGCATGGCGGGCTTCTTCCGGTGATCTGCCTCACCTTTGAAATGCTTGCCTTTCTTTCAACATTGACGGTTGGTCGGAAGAAGTCGACGATGCCCCAGGTACACATTCTTCCTGCATTTGTCCAGGTATACACTTTGGGTGTCATCTAAACAATGCGTGCATGCGTGGTATCCCTTGTTTGTCTGTCCTGAAAGGTTACTGAGAGCAGGCCAATCATTGATGGTTACAAACAGCAATGCATGCAGGTCAAATTCCTCCTGTCTGTGCTCATCCCACACACGTACACCGTTTCCATTCCACAGTTGTAAAAGTTCTTCAACTAATGGCCTTAGGTACACATCAATGTCGTTGTCGGGTTGCTTAGGGCCTTGGATGAGTACTGGCATCATAATGAACTTCCGCTTCATGCACAGCCAAGGAGGAAGGTTATAGATACATAGAGTCACGGGTCAGGTGCTGTGATTGCTGCTCTGCTCCCCGAAAGGATTAATGCCATCCGCGCTTAAACCAAACCATACGTTCCTTGGGTCACCTGTAAACTCAGCCCGGTACTTTCTCTCGATTTTTCTCCACTGCGACCCGGCAGCGAGTGCTCTCAACTTCCCGTCTTTCTTACGGTCCTTTCTGTGCCATCGCATCAACTTGGCAAACTCTTTGTTTCTGAACAGACGTTTCAACCGTGGTATTATAGGAGCATACCACATCACCTTGGCAGGAACCCTCTTCCCGGGGGGCTCGCCGTCAACATCACCAGGGTCATCTCGTCTGATCTTATACCGCAATGCACTGCATACCGGGCATGCGTTCAAATCCTCGTACGCACCGCGGTACAGGATGCAGTCATTAGGGCATGCATGTATCTTCTACACCTTCAATCCTAGAGGGCATACGACCTTCTTTGCTGCGTACGTACTGTCGGGCAATTCGTTATCCTTTGGAAGCTTCTTCTTTAATATTTTTAGTAGCTTCTCAAATCCTTTGTCAGGCACAGCATTCTCTGCCTTCCACTGCAGCAATTCCAGTACGGTACCGAGCTTTGTGTTGCCATCTTCGCAATTGGGGTACAACCCTTTTTTGTGATCTTCTAACATGCGATCGAACTTCAGCTTCTCCTTTTCACTTTCGCACTGTCTCCTTGCATCAACAATGACCCGGTGGAGATCATCATCGGGCACATCGTCTGGTTCCTCTTGATCTTCAGCTTCCCCCGTTGCAGCATCACCGTATTCAGGGGGCACATAGTTGTCATCGTCCTCTTCTTCTTCGCTGTCTTCCATCATAACCCCTATTTCTCCGTGCTTGGTCCAAACATTATAGTGTGGCATGAAATCCTTATAAAGCAGGTGGGTGTGAAGGATTTTTCGATCAGAGTAAGACTTCGTATTCCCACATATAGGGCATGGACAACACATATAAAACCATTCTGCTTGTTTGCCTCAGCCACTTCGAGAAAATTATGCACGCCCTTAATGTACTCGGAGGTGTGTCTGTCACCGTACATCCATTGCCGGTTCATCTGCGTGCATTATATATAATTAAGTGTGTCAAAAACCATTACAGAACATCATGAATAGATAAGTGACCAAATTAATAGAAGTTCATCATCACATTAAAACCAAAGTACATACATAGTTCTCATTGAACAACATATAGCTCTCCAGAGCATCTAATTAAACCATACATTGAAACTATGTAAAATATTTCAGTGCAACAACAAATGCGATCATAATCGCAACCAAGGTAACAATTGATCCAACGGCATAATGATACCAAGCCTCGGTATGAATGGCATATTTTCTATACTTTCTAATCTTGAAGCGCATTGCATCCATCTTGATCTTGTGATCATCGACGACATCCGCAATATGCAACTCCAATATCATCTTCTTCTCCTCAATTTTTTTTTATTTTTTCCTTCAAGTAATTGTTTTCTTCTTCAACTAAATTTAACCTCTCGACAATAGGGTCAGTTGGAATTTCCGGTTCACATACCTCCTAGATAAATAAAATCTATGTCACGTTGGTCGGCATAATTGTCATAAACAATAAATGAACCAAATAGTTATAAAATATAATATATACCACATCCGAATCATAGACAGGACGAGGGCCGACGGGGGCGGATACCAAAACCATCGCACTATATAATAACAAAGAATAATAAAAGTAAGAAAATTATACAAGTATCTATCTAAATCATACAAGTAAGAATTTTTCTCTTTTAGAAAGAAGATAAGAACAAGAGGCTCACCACGGTGGTGCCGGCGACGAGATCGGCGCGGGCGATCGACGGCAGTGAAGACGGGGACGGGACGTGACGGACCGCTAAACCTAGACAAATCTTGAGGAAAATGGAGCTTGGAGGTCGAGCTTGGAGAGAAGAAAGCTTAAGTAGTGTGGCTCGGGCATTTCATCGAACACCTCATGTGCATAGGAGGTGAGCTAGAGCACCACAAAGCCCTCCCCTAGCCGGCTAGAAAAAACAGAGCAGTGGAGTGCTCTGCCCGCGGGCGAGGGGGTATATATAGGCACAACATTGGTCCCGGTTCGTGGTTGGAACCGGGACTAAAGTCCACCCTTTGGTCCCGGTTCGTGTCTGGAACCGGGACCAAAGGGTCCAGACGAACCGGGACCAATGCCCCACGAGGCCCAGCCGGCCCCCTGGGCGCACAAACCGGGACATATGCCCCCATGGGTCCCGAGTCGTGACTGAACCGGGACTAATGGGCTGGGTATGCCTGAACCAAAGCCCTGTTTTCTACTAGTGTTTTCTACTAGTGTGTAGTGTCAAATGTTATCACGTCGACAAAAAATGTGTTCTTGAGACTGTATAACTGTCACACAAGATAACACTCGAAAAGATTGTTGTGGACTTGAACTAAATATGACACTTCGTTACAACAGCCCATGTCTTCGGTGTGTGACCTTGCACTTTCAGCATCTTTTTTTAACTGGACACTTTCTTATCTTATCTTAAACAGAGCAAGAGCGATCATTATCAAGCAAATACTGGACACTTTATGAAAACATTGTTGTAGACTTGTAGTGAATATGACACTTCATGGCTACAGTTCATGTACTTGGTGTGTAACCTTGCACTTTCAGCATCTTGAACAGAGAGAGCGATAGTCATGAAGCATATAAAGTCCTAAAAAATTCCTCTCTGAACTACATGCCGTTCATGAAATTTACAGCGCATATATTGGTTAAACTTTTAGAGTTTTAGCCGAAGTCCTTGGCCCAGCATTATCAGAAAACAAACTAAGAGCGCAATGGGGGCAGAAAGCACACTAGTTTTCAACAGAAATCCAAAGATAACCAAGTTAATTCCACCATTTAACATGGAAAAAGAGCTAAGAGGATTGCCTCCATGCATACTATCAAAAGAAGCTCAAGGATGAATTTCTCGCGCGAGTTGTAAGAAATACAGGGTTTTGAGCTGAAATTTTGTACAAAGTATGACGGTTATTATCTTGTTAACTCTTGGATATTCACATATCTGTTCATATGTTTTTCACCATTTAGACTTATTACTAGAACTCAGGGACAACATATATTCAATTATTATCTTCTGGCATGTAGTCAGTAACTTGGAAGGTTATCACTTAGTAGATTGAGAATATCAGCCTATACATGTGGGAAGGTACTGAACATTTGTTTCCTATGCAGCAAAGAATAGGAATTGCTTACCTTTTTTTGAACCGGGCATAACCCCTTAAGGAATTGCTTACCTGAACAAGTGATTGTTTGTACCGCAGTTTGAGCCGAGGAAAAGCATGCCCGCTTAACGCTGGCGAAATCTGGACGAGTATATGACAAGAGGAGAACTAAGAATAGGAGTTTGGAAGGATAATAATGATGCTATGGCAATAATCTGTTTGCGCATACATGGGAGGAACCTAGGACATTAGCATGCATCAATCTAGCGGCACCAATCCTCAACCTGAAAGGATTACAAATGATTGTGTCATCCAAATTAATTCACTGACCATCAAATTGCAGTCCAAATTGCTAATTCATATACATGTTAATTACACTGTATTAAATGTTTCAAACATCAAGCTTCGATAGTAAATCATATCACACCACGCCTAACTGTCGTAAAAAAATCAATTAGTACTGTGTGGCCTTAATTGATTCATTTGCCATCAAATTGCAATTCAAACTAGTAATTCATATCAAGCTTAATTAGATTATATTAAATGTTTCAAGCATCAATCTTTTCACACTAATTAATTTCACACCATGCCTACCTGCCGTCAAAAAAATCAACCAACACTTCACGGCCTAGATTGATTCACTGCCCATCAAATTGCAGTTAAAACTACAAATTCATATCACGCTTAATTAGATTATATTATATTTTCAGACATCAAGTTTTCACACTAATTCATATGACACCATGCCTAACTGACGTCAAAAATTCAATGAAGACTACACGGCCATACATAGACTGCAACCACGTTGTACTAAAATTATAGATAGCACTGCTCAAATTAAATTCAGTTCCTCTAACCTCTTATTCCAACCAGGAGCCTTAGGAGTCGACAACTCAAAAGTAGGAGGCGAGCTGTCCCTTCTCACTGCCGCCGCTTGAGCCACGCTGCAGATCCGCCCTTCTCCGCCGCAGATCCGCCGCCGCTCACACCCGTGCCCTCCGGCAGCGCCACCTCCACCAAAGTTCGCCTGGCTCCATCCCCCGGCGTCCTTCCGGCACCAGGCTCTCTCCGACCTCTCAATCAAGTGGATCTGTGGCAGGGAAAGCAAATGAGCTCCAATCTTCAAATCGCACGCGGCGGCCGCGGTGGGGAAAGAGTCTGGGCAGCCATTCTATTCGAGGCTGCCACCGCTTGACGAAAAGCGACTTTTCGGAGCCACGGATCAGACAGACATACGCGAACCTGGGCCACGGCTCAGCCGAACCTGCGGACGGCCGCCTCTGAACTGGCCCACTACCTAGGCCTGACACATACCGTATTCCTGCACAGTGCGCATTTTCCAGCACTCCTGAACCCACCGTATAAACAATTGGCCCAGATCCCCACGCACTAGCGAATGCCCAAGATATCGTGAGCATCTGTGCTCGAGACTAGTTACTCCGCGTCCCAATGGCACGCCCAATTGGATATGTAAAACATCTAGCACTACAATGCTATGGCAAATCTCACCTAAGTACAAATCAAACATCAGAGATGTATGATACATTTTCTGAGAAAGGCAGTGCATTCCTGACAACAGATATATAGCAGGCAGGAGAAAAATAACCAACCAATAAAGCCTTCAAAAAAGCAACCCGAGCAAAGAAAAACCCACAGATGGGAAGGAATTCTTTACAGCCAATCGAAAATGGGATAAAATGAGATCAAACTGTAGTTTCGTATGTGCATTGATTTCGATTCTAGTTGACGAAGCGGCAGTTCTTCCTGACCTCGCCGAGGCCGCTGCCCTTGATTTCGATGTTGGCCATCTTCACCATCGCTTTGGCGAACTTCTTCTCCCACGATGCCGGGAACCTGGCGTTGGCGCGCACCATCCTCCCCGTGTCCTGCGAAGACAGCAGTGCGGCGTCGGAGGTGAAGAGCACCCTGCGCGCGAGCACGTTCTTGTAGAACTGGTTGTCGAGCTTCCTGGGCGTCACGAAGTCCTGCACCACCGTTGGGTCGTTGGAGGTGGTCGGGCTGGCCGGGCACCGGCGGCGCAGGAGGCTGGCGAGCGGCGCGCCGATGTCGGACTGGGTGGCGAGGCGGTCCGGGACGAAGGAGGAGCAGTGGGAGCGGCCGATGGAGTGCGCCCCGGAGAGCACGACCATGTCCTCGGCGGAGAGGCCCTTGGCGGCAAAGCCGGAGACGAGGGCGGTGAGGTTGGAGGTCGGGCCGGGCAGGAAGAGGAGCGTGTCGTTGGCTAGGGACCTGCGGCCGTCGAGGCGGCCGGCGGGGACGTGGAAGCTGACCCTGGCGTGGCTGAGGAGGTAGGACGCGTCGCGGGCCGCGAAGGCGACGATGTCGGCGCATGAGATGACGCCTGGGCAGGCGCGCTCGAGGGCGCCCTTGGCGGCGTCGATGACCTCGAAGCCCCGGAGGCTGGGGTTGTTGGGCGCCCCCAGCTTCTCGGGCTGCGGGTTGGCCGGCGTCGGGTCCAGCAGCACGGAGGCGTCGCAGCCCTCGACGAAGCAGTCGTGGAAGAGCATGCGGATGATGCCGGCGCCGGAGCCGGCGCCGGCGCGCACGGCCTTCTTCACCTCGGCGCGCACGAGTGCCTCCGCTCTGGGGCACGTGCTTCTGTAGTAGCCCACCTCGAGGCCATGGCATGCCGCGGCTAGGAGCATGGCGCATGAGATCAGAACACTACTAGATTTCCCACTATAACCGAGGGTCAAATTACCATCGGATATTTTTGCTCACCGTCGGATTTCTGTATAACTGACGGTACACCGTCGGCAATCTCCCGTCGGCTATGCTTAGTCGGCCATTACCGTAATAGCCGACGATATTGTAGGGTAATACCTTCTCCAACGGTAATTAGCCGACGGTGAGCCGTCGGACATGTTTTGGTCACCAGCCGGCTCACAGAAACTTGACGACGCTTATAGCTGACGGTTCCCTGTCGGGGTATTTATTTTCTGACAGTTATGACTTGCCTTCGACTTTTGTAATAGTTGACGGCATATATTTGACCCTCGGGGTTCATTATAGCCGAGAGGAGGACCAAGCTGTCAACTAGTATGACCGCTGACTATGTATACACCCCTACAGGGATTCCTTTAGTTGAGAGGCCAAACGACACCCTCAATACATAGATTCACCGATGGTGTGAAGTTTCCATTGGCATATCGTGTAGCTGTGATGCTTGTTCCATGGTAGGCCATTGGTCACCCTTCAAGGATTGCTTTCCATTTCAAATATATCTCATAATTGCACAACCCACAGATGACCAAGTAACATATACTATTATATTTAGCACACCTTTCAGAATGTTGCATCAAAATTACATTGATCACCGTGATCTATGTAGGAAGTTTGAAACGCAAAACAAAATAGTAACTAAGATCTAATGGTCCAAGCATTATGCATAAACTAAATTGACCAGAACTTCATAACTTCACTTTGTTGCATGTCTTGACGAAAGACATTAGACTCGTCAGCCTTCATCACCATATGTACCATAACGCTCAACAATCATTTCCATAGACATCATCACCCTTGCCATAGATCACAATTCCTCCAGTACTGTTTCCAATTCCTAAGAAATGATTAGATAAGTTGTAAGGGAGATTAAATATGATGCAATACAGTTGAAATTTAATTGTGGATACAGTTAAAAAAACTTAGATGTTCTAATTGACTGGTTAGCTGCTATCTAAACAGTATAACTACGTATTCATCTTTTGATCCTTCACATGCAATTTTCAGGGTAATATCAATCAGAAGGAACACACTCCAAATGATAGACAGTACTACACGTTGCTCTGTGTACAAAAGGAATAATCTACCAATAAACCACACTGATTTCAATTTCATTATAAGTTTGCAGTGGTTCAGATCACATCATGCTTTTCGAATTACTTGTAACATTCATATAATTCAAAGCACATGACATTATTCTAATTCACTGTAATAATCCTATGTCCAGAAACATGTGCTATGGTCGGACCAAGATTTGCTATAATGAAACCAAGTTTGTCGTACATTCTCAAAAGCATCAAGGTCTCAAGAGCTGAGGACCCAAAGAGAAAAGCTAGTACAGGGAAAGCCAAAAGCTAGAAAGGAGGACGCCTGGCATATTGTCTAATCATATTGTCTAATGTTGAAGTATTTTTCTCTGTGCAAATGATTTGACTGTAATTAATTATAGCAACATCTCTGCCTATATGAGTTCAACCCAATTGTGCCCCTTAGATACTCTTATACTAAGAATTAATAATCAAGTACACTGGAAGTACAGAAAATTATCTACAACTCTCGCATTGTCACTATAAATCAACTTTGAAAGTATCTCATCCAGAAACAGATAAACGTAATACTGCAACAAGTAAATACTGCATGACTGCAGTACTGCTTTGACTAGAACATCTAGTTTTTTTTATCAGAATTGAACAAACAAGATACTCTGCAGTCTGCAGATGAAAAGAGAAGAAACAAAATACCTTCAGCAGCGACGGAAGGTCATCGTGATTGGAAAAGATCATCAGGCGAAGGGGGTGCCGTTGTGTGGCAAGGTTCACTGTTCCACCCTTCCTCGCCCAGCATAAAACTGGCTCAGTAGACCATCGGATTCTGGGGGCTTGATTCATGTGCCTAAGCTCAAAAGCTTTATATTCTTTCTCTTCAGATAGGCCCGACTTAGACCTGCATGATAGCATAGTGCATTTAAGTATAACAAGTAAGAACCCCTCTGCTCTACATATTTGAGAAAGAACACACGGGACATGATGTTAACATGTCAGTGGCTGCATCAACCTTAGGCACATGAGTTAAATGTTCCAGAACTACAAAATACTGAGAAGAAAAGCAAAAGCAAGATTGCAAAACTTACAATTACATCTACAAACCAAAACTGAAGGAAAAGTAACCAGGAATGTACATACTCCATGAATGGAGGGCCTCTTCAATGTTAATTGGTTTGCTTGGCAGGGACTGCTAGTTAAGCTATACAGTAGTATGAAGTATACATCCCGATCCTGATTACACACGCTGACACAGTGTCTCTTCTCTGTACTATAGTGCCAACTGCTGCAATTAGCTAGCCTTGACCAAACATACATGAATCAACACAAGTCAGCTAGCTCACCTCACTGGCACCAAATGTCCATTCGCTAGTTAATCAAACTATTTTTCAACACATAGGCTTGACTTTATTTTCAAAACTAATAGGCTTGGCTTTGTTTTTCAACAACCATATAAAAAATAGACCTAAACAGACATGCAAACAACCATGGCCATTGGCCTCGATGTAGAACCTGAAACTCACCACCACAGTAGCCTGCCGTGGCACATCTCCTCCATCTCCCCAGTATTCAACTTGAAACACACGAGCAAATCCTGCACCCCAACCACCAGAAAAAAAAGCACACCATCCATTACAACAGCACACATACGCCACACAGATGACCTGCTCGACGAATTGTGCAAAGGAGGTGGCGACCAAACCTGGTACTGGCGGGCGAAGGCGCGAGTGAGCGTGGTCCACTCGGCAACATCAGGTGACCACTTGGATGAGGAGGAGCTTCAAGAAAGGGCAGAAGGCCGATACATGGCGCAGGAGGTGGAGGGATAGAGAGCCGACGAAGAATACTGCTGCGGTCCTGCAGAGGAGAGGCGTCGAGCACCATTGGTTGAGGCGACGAGGCCAAGCCGACCAGATCCGGCAGCGTCGTGGGCTCGTGGCTGAGGGCTGCCAGATCTGAGGGCCACGAAGACCTATACGGGAGTTGAAGGTAGCGAGTGACGTTACTGGACTAGGGAGGACGACGAGGGTGGAAGTACGCAGCCGGATCGACGGCTGATGGCGGGGTTGGCGCATGGCGGCGGGGAAGCGAGAAGAGAAGAAGCGGCGGGGGAGGTTTCATCAGAGCGAAAAGGGGTGAGGGATGGGAGGACGTGGGCACGTGGCCGATAGGAGATGGGCTGTAAAATTTGCTAAGGGGCAAGAGGGAAATAATGGCGGGAGGTGAAATGGTTCTTTGGTCCTGCCTGAAAAAAGAATTTTATATAAAAAATACTATACATACCACACGTATTCAGTAAAAAATAGTAGTATAACGAAAGTAATTATTTTTAGGTTCCCATAAAATGTAATTGTGGCAACCAGACAACGCAACTCCAAACTTTTTTCGCGTGAGAAACTGTCAATCCATTCATCTTCAATCATGATAGTACAAAGAACAATAGAGGTAATAAAAATTACCACTAGGTCTATGGACCACCTAGCGACGACTACAAGCACTGGAGCGAGCCGAAGGCGCACCGCCGTCACTGGCCCTCCTCGCTGGAGCCGGGCAAATCTTGTTGTAGTCGACAGTCGGGAAGTCGTCGTGCCAATGTCCATAGGACCAGCACACCCGAGCAGCAACTATCGCCTATGAAGAAAGTCGTAGATCAGAAGGATCAAATCTGTAAACACCCAAACAAATACGAACGAAGACCGGATCCAAACAGATTCACCAAAGACTATCACCGACTGAATCCCGCGAGATCCGACGGAGACACAGCTTCGCACGCCCTCCGATGATTCTAGACGCAACTCCAAACTTGACGGAGAACTACGAAGGACAAACCAGGCACACCATATGGACCCGCCGCCGCAACTTTGACTTCGGGATGAAAAACAAACTGAGGCAATCCCGCGGACACGTCAGAGAAGAGTCGACTATAGCAACAATTGTTGGGTCATTAACATCGCTACCTCCATCTCGTTGCCACATAAGTCTGGACGCCACAACCTCGTCATCCGCCAGTCCCACTTGCCGATGCCGAACTCCCAAGACGAAGCCCCTGAGCGGGATACGACACAAAGGCACGCCACAGTCACACAAGATCAAGGGTTTCGCCCGGAGAGGTCGTGATGGCCGGATCCGCGTGGGAGTGGTGCGACAGCAAAACTATTATACCTCCAGGAAGGTCAATGATGGTCACAGCCACCGCCATCACTGGTCACAACACAAAAGCCGAGACAGGGTCTTCACCCAAGCTCCCACACCACCTCAGCCGCACATCATCTCGCACAGGATCCGGCAAGCCCACCAATCACCACCACCATCGAAGCTGCCACCGACAAAGAAGCCCCAAGATCCGCAACAGCCATCAGCACCTCGCGGAGACCACCGGCAGCTAACCTCCATCACGAGGCGCCAGATCCACCAACGGTCGTCCAGCGCATAGCCACCGAACGCAGCGCGAGTCGTTGTGCCCTGTCGAGCGCAAGAAACAATATAGCGCTGCCCGACGCCAAGAACCAACATGATTCCGAGCCGCAACCATGCATCAGATGCGCCGACCGTGCTCTCTGGAGACCATAACTGCGACAGTCGTAGCCAGAGGTCTCCACACGTCAGGCCACCTCATGGTCTGCCGCGCCACCACATCTGCAGTCTGTGGCCGCCGCCATATCTTTTGGACAGCATGCCGGAGCACATCCGAGTGACAACCTACTCAAGCGCATGCCACCGGCCGATACCGTGTACGCGACGTCTGCCGCCGCAACCGCCAGATCTGGGCGCTAGGACTCAAATCCCAATTGCACTAGACCGCCCCATGGCCCAGTGCACCCTAGCTGTAGTCCCTCACTGTGCCATCGCATGACCCCACGACGGCAGATCCATGCCGCCGAGCCCCTTGTGCTCCTACACCGCCACACGACACTCCATCGTAGCACCACAAGCCACAAAGAAACACCGTGTCAGCCGGTACCAGAACCACACTCGTTGTATCAGATCTGTACCCCATACATGGTAGTAGGACCAGCCGCCACTACCGACCACCCGGGACCATCGTCCTGGCTTCCCGCACACACGACGAACCTCCTAGCACTGCTCCCATGCGCCCCCGTGCCTCCAATTGGAATCTTCTTATACGGAATTATATGGAATATAACATCCGTCATTCTACATTTATCGATGTTGTCCATTGAAACATATCATCGAGAGGGAAAGTTAACCATCGGTTATTACTATACACTGTCGGGTATTTTCTCAAATAACCGAGAGGCACACATGTACCGTCGGCCATTTTCACTCATAGGTGAGAGTTTTCTTTTCACCTTTGGCTATTAAATTTCACCGTCGGGCATTACATCTAATCCCCATGGGTGGCAAAAACCATCGGGCATTACATGTAATCCCCGAGGGGGCACCAAAAACCGTCGAGTATTAAAATTAACCGTCGGGCATTACATGTAATCCCCGTGGGTGTAGGGAAACCCGTTGGGCATTACATGTAATCCCTGAGGGTGTAGGAAAAACCGTTGGGCTTTACAATGAACCGTCGGGCATTAAGTTGGATACCCGAGGGGTGGATTTTCACCGTCGGGCATTCTAGTATACCGTCGGGTATTAGTGGTAATACTTGTGAGTTGACACTAACCATCGGCCATTGCAACTACCGTTGGCTATTAGGTTTCACCGTCGGAAATATGGGGATTTCTAGTAGTGGAATGGCAAGCTTAGCCATTGCTCCTAGCTAGTTAGCTGATGGACGTGTGAGTGTAGGGGGAAGATGGATCTCGAGAAGTGGCTGTGTGGACTGCTCATACGTGCAGATCCTATTTATAGATGGGAAAAGTGAGCTAGGGCGAGATATTCCATAGAACATAGGTCCATGCCACCTCATAGCTAGATAAACCACTTTGAGTCGGGAGAGGGGTCAAAATATTTTATTCGTTCAGGGATTAAGTTGTTCGGTTTTAGGTAATTTTGCATGTGTAATTTTCTTTCGTTGCCCTAAGAATATTTGGTTTTGGAATTTAGTGACCAAAAATGATCAAACGGTAAATCAAGAGACGGAAAGAATTTCACTCAAATTAAAGGCCAAACACACTACCAACTAAATCATGTGACTTACCTAGGGTTATATATCTAAGTAAGCGATCCAATTTTAAGGCCCGTGCAAACTATCTATAGCATCAAGCGCATGCAACCTTCCATTTTTTACTTTCCATCACATGTAAGCCCTCCACATCTCAAGTACATGAAAACTCTCCGTATCATCAATTATTATTTTAAAAAAATTCATAAGTAAGTGATCATTTAAATTCACATGCAAGTCATTCACATCATCAAGCACATGCAACTCTTCCACTTTCCACCACACGCAAACCCTCCACATCATCAAGCACATGCAAGCGCTCGACATCATCATTTTTTTTATTTTTCAGTAACAAATAATTGAACTTGAATGTCACATGGCAATATAACATACATCCACCCTCTAATTTTTTTACCTCTAGATTTGCTACTGTTTATATGACAAAAATATGGTGTTGTATTATTCTCATATATTCTAATTTTATTTTTGATAATAATTTCATTGCAATTGATTTTCGCAACAACAAGTGGGGTGTTATGTAGTTTACTTAATAGTCCACCTCTCAAAACAATCCGTGAATGTGAATATTTCGTGTGGTATCGCCTTTTTGTAACATCTGTAGTATTGCCAGATCACATGCCGGTTTCAACAGAATGTGAGTTCTTTGGTAATGCTACACTTTCACGGATTGGGTGTTAGGGAGTAATGTGGGTTGTTAGTGAAAATAATGCATGCAAGTTTCATTCCGTAGCCCACGGTTACTAGGTTTAGCATTTTTGGGGGTTCTCCTACCCTTTCAAGTTTTATTGAATAAGAAATTCATATAAGTTAGTAGGCACATGACAAACCTCGTGTACCTCACATATATGCATCTTATTCCTTACACATGGAGAAACATGCCATGAATGTGTTTGCTCCAATGGGAAATAGTGCAAGATAATTCCAATGTGCATCTCAGTCATCTTCTATATTAACTAAAAATATATCTTTCTATTAAGTATACATATTTTCAAGGTTTTTTCAAACACTACATATTTTCTCTAACTAAAACATAGGAGTACTATAGTAGCAATAAGCAAGGCAAGCAACATCAAGTAGTACCAGCAAGCAACATTGTGGTGTCTTAGTGAACTGGTCTAGACTCTAGACTCTGGAGTGGAGGGAGGTTCAAAGGTGATCGTTAGGGCGTCCTGGTCCTCCTTCTCGGATCCTCTTGGTCTGGAATCTAGAATGGAGGGAGGCAACTGGTGGGAGGATTGTTCAATTTGAATGGAGCGGAGGGAGATCAGAGTTGGACGGACCAGGTGGCGGCGTCCCCTCTCCACAACCGTCAATGGAGGTGGCGCCGGACGGCGAGACGCAGGAGTGGCGGCGCTGGCTAGTGGCCTGGTGCTGCCGCTTGGAGCGGCGAGGGAGGTGTGATACGTCTCCATCGTATCTACTTTTCGAAACTCTTTTGCCCTTGTTTTGGACTCTAAATTGCATGATTTGAATGGAACTAACCCGGACTGACGCTGTTTTCAGCAGAATTGCCTTGGTGTTATTTTTGTGCAGAAATAAAAGTTCTCGGAATGACCTGAAAATTCACGGAGAATATTTTTGAAATAAATAAAAAATATTGACGAAAGAATCAACCAGAGGGGACCCACCAGTTGTCCACAAGGGTGGGGGGCGCACCCCCCTGCCTTGTGGGTCCCCTGGAGACCCCCCGACCTCAACTCCAACTCCATATAACCCTATTCGGGGAGAAAAAAATCAGAGGGAAGGATTCATCGCGTTTTACGATACGAAGCCGCCGCCGCCTCCTGTTCTTCATCGGGAGGGTAGATCTGGAGTCCGTTCGGGGCTCCGGAGAGGGGGATCCGTCACCATCATCATCACCAACCTTCCTCCATCACCAATTTCATGATGCTCACCGCCGTGCGTGAGTAATTCCATCGTAGGCTTGCTGGACGGTGATGGGCTGGATGAGATTTATCATGTAATCGAATTAGTTTTGTTAGGGTTTGATCCCTAGTATCCACTATGTTCTGAGATTGATGTTGCTATGACTTTGCTATGCTTAATGCTTGTCACTAGGGCCCGAGTGCCATGATTTCAGATCTGAACCTATTATTTTTCCATAACCACGTATGACTATATTCGGAATACATGCCTACATTATATTGATGAATTGGAGCTAGTTCTGTGTCATCCTAGGTTATAACTGTTGCATGATGAATGCCATCCGACATAATTATCCATCACTGATCCATTGCCTACGAGCTTTTCACATATTGATCTTTGCTACGTTACTTTGCCGTTGCCACTGTTACAATTGCTACAAAACTGCTACTGTTACTTTTGCCATCGTTACCGTTACTTCCATACTACTTTGCTACTAAATACTTTGCTGCAGATATTAAGTCTTTCAGGTGTGGGTGAATTGACAACTCAGCTGCTAATACTTGAGAATATTCTTTGGCTCCCCTTGTGTCGAATCAATAAATTTGGGTTGAATACTCTACCCTCGAAAACTGTTGCGATTCCCTATACTTGTGGGTTATCAAGACCTTGTTCTGGCGCCGTTGCCGGGGAGCATAGCTCTATTCTCTGAGTCACTTGGGATTTATATCTGTTGACCACTATGAGGAATTTGAAAGATACTAGAACCAAGATTTTTCCCTCTATTATGAGGGGAGGTAAGGAACTGCCATCTAGCTCTGCACTTGATTCATCTTCTGTTTTGAGTAAGCTTGCGATACCTACACCTGCTATTGATTCTGATATGTCGCATGTTATTGATGATGCTACTTCTGCTATGCATGATGCTTATGATGATACTTTGCTTGATAAAACTGTGCCACTAGGTGAATTACTTGATGAACATCTTGCTAGAGTTAGAACTATTGATTATGCTGAAGATGATGATACTTCTGAAATTGATGAAATTATTGAAACTGAACACTTTGAGACACCTGCTAAACCTAGCTCTCCTAGATATGAATTGCCTGATATACCTGAGGGTTATGTTATGGATGGAGAGGTAGCTAAGGACTTTCTTGCTTGTAAGGATAGAGATGATCTTAAGAAATTATTATGCAAGTGGAAAGAAAAATCTTTGAATGCTAGAATGCAATATGATCCTAAGTTTGCTACTTTGCCTATCTTTGTTACTGATAAGGATTATGAATTCTCTGTCGATCCTGAGTTAATTACTTTGGTTGAATCTGATCCTTTCCATGGTTATGAATCTGAAACTGTTGTGGCACATCTTACTAAATTGAATGATATGGCCACCCTATTTGCTCATGAGGAAATTTTTTGCTATTACCATATTCTTAAGTTGTTTACTTTCTCGTTAAAGGGTGATGCTAAGTTATGGTTTAATTCTCTTGCTCCTGATTGTGTGCGTAGTCCCCAGGATATGATTTACTACTTCTCTGAGAAATATTTCCATGCTCACAAGAAACAAGCCGCTTTAAAGGAAATATTTAACTTTGTGCAAATTGAATAAGAGAGTCTCCCACAAGCTTGGGCTTCTCCAATTACTTAATGCTTTGCCTGGTCATCCTCTCAAGAAAAATGAAATACTTGATATCTTTTATAATGGACTAACCGATGCTTCTAGGGACCACCTAGATTAGTTGTGCTGGTTGTGTTTTTAGGGAACGAACTGTTGAGCAAGCTGAATTGCTATTGAATAATATATTGAGTAATGATAATGATTGGACACTTCCTGAACCAACTCCTAAGCCAACTCCAAAGAAAAGAGGTATTCTATTTCTTAGTCCTGAAGATATGCAAGAGGCAAAGAAATCTATGAAAGAAAAAGGTATTAAAGCTGAAGATGTTAAGAATTTACCACCTATTGAAGAAATACATGGTCTTGATAACCCGACACAGGTAGTAGAGGTAAATTCTCTCTATAGATTTGATGAAGATGATATCCCTTATAATAAGTCTGCTAGTCAATGCTTGGATGAGTTTGATAATTTTATTGTTAAACAAGAAAATTTCAATGCTTATGTTAGTAGACAATTGAAACGTAATGCTTACATGCTTGGCTGCTTGGGTGATTACATGAGTAGAACTGTTAGTGATCTTAAGAATATTAGTAAGCATGCTTCCATGGTTAAAACTCAAGTAGAACAAGTACTTAAGGCACAAGATGATTTGCTCAATGAGTTGAATAGTAAGAACAATGATAATGTTGTTAGGGTTATGACTAGAGGTGGTAAGGTGACCCAGGAACCTTTGTATCGTGAAGGCCATCCTAAGAGAGTTGAGCAAGATTCTCAGAGAATCAATACTGATGCACCTAGTCCTCCTAGTAATAAAAAGAAAAAAAAAACTTATAGGACTTTGCATGCTTCTAGTGAACCTGTTATAGATACACCTGAGAATCCAAATGACATTTCTATTTCTGATGCTGAGACACAATCTGGTGATGAACATGAACCTAGTGCTAATGTTAATGATGATGTTCATGTTGATGCTCAACCTAGTAATGATAATGATGTGCAGGTAGAACCTTCTGTTGATCTTGATAACCCACAATCTAAGAATGAACGTTATGATAAGAGAGACTTCGTTGCTAGGAAGCACGGTAAAGAAAGAGAACCATGGGTTCAGAAACCCATGCCCTTTCCTCCTAAACCATCCAAGAAAAAGGATGATGAGGATTTTGAGCGCTTTGTTGAAATGCTTAGACCTGTCTTTTTGCGTATGCGTTTGACTGATATTCTGAAAATGTCTCCTTATGCCAAGTATATGAAGGATATTGTTACAAATAAAAGAAAGATACCGAAAGCTGAAATTTCCACCATGCTTGCTAATTACACTTTTAAGGGTGGAATACCAAAGAAACTAGGAGACCCAGGGATACCAATTATACCATGCTCCATTAAAAGAAACTATGTTAAAACTGCTTTATGTGATCTGGGAGCCGGTGTTAGTGTTATGCCTTTCTCTTTATATCGTAGACTCGATTTGAATAAGTTGACACCTACTGAAATCTCTTTACAAATGGCTGATAAATCGACTGCTATACCCATCGGTATTTGTGAGGATGTGCCTGTTGTGGTTGCAAATGTTACTATCTTAACGGACTTTGTTATTCCTGATATTCCCGAGGACGACAGTATGTCGATCATCCTTGGTAGACCCTTTTTGAATACTGCAGGGGCTGTTATTGATTGCAACAAGGGCAATGTCACTTTTCATGTAAATGGTAATGAGCATACGGTACACTTTCCGAAGAAACAACCTCAAGTTCATAGTATCAATTCTGTTGGAAAAATTTCAACTATTACTATTGGAGGTTTTGAATTCCCTCTCCCTACTGTCAAAAAGAAATATGATATTCTTATTGTTGGGGACATGCATATCCTCGTTGAGGTAACTTAGTGTTATTAAAAAATTCTCCGGTTTCATGTTATTCGAAAGAAGTTTGTTAATAAGACTTGATCAACCTTGTTAATGGATTCCTTTTGATGAGCATGAGATGGATGAATTTAGAAAGCACAACTTTCTGTACCCACCTTTTACTTCCTGTTATTTAGAATAAATAAAGCAAAAATAGTATTATTCGTCTGTTTTCTGATTTATCCGCGCAATAAAAAAATGTCCCGAAAATATAAGTTCTCCAAATGCCCTGAAAATTTAGTATGTTTTTTTATAGAATATTTTAGAATTTCTGGCACTGAGAATGCACCAGGGGGCTGCACCAGTGGACCACAAGGGTGGAGGGCGCGCCCTACCCCCTGGGCACGCCCCCCCTGCCTTGTGGGTCCCCCTCACTTATTTCAGCACCCATCCACTTCGTCTTCCTCCAGAAAAAATCATCCCATTGCTCAAACCCGTGTTCTAGCTCATTGATACGTCTCCAACGTATCTATAATTTATGAAGTATTCATGCTGCTATATTATCATTCTTGGATGTTTTACAATCATTTTATAGCAACTTTATACCATTTTTTGGGACTAACTTATTAACATAGTGCCCAGTGCCTGTTGCTGTTTTTTGCTTGTTTTTTACATCGCAGAAAATCAATACCAAACGGAGTCCAAACGCAGCGAAACTTTTTGTGGATTTTTATGGACCAGAAGACATCCAATGGGCCAAAGCAGCACCTGGGGGGTGCCCCGAGGGGGGCACAACCCACCCAGGCGCGCCCCGGTGGGTTGTACCCACCTCGGTGGCCTCCCGCACCGCCTATTCGCCCTATAAATTGCCAAATATTCCAAAAACCCTGGGGGTAGCCCTAGATCAGAAGTTCCGCCGCTGCAAGGCCTCTGTATCCACGAGATCCAATCTAGACCCCGTTCCGGCACCCTGCCGGAGGGGGAGATCATCACGGGTGGTCATCTTCATCATCCCGGCGACCACCACGATGAGGAGGGAGTAGTCCACCCTCGGGGCTGAGAGTTTGTACCAGTAGCTATGTGTTTAATCTCTCTCTCTCTCTCATGTTCTTGAGATGCACAATCTTGATGTATCGCGGGTTTTGTTAATATAGTCGGATCATATGGTGTTTTCCCCTCTCTATCTTGTTGTGATGAATTGAGTTTTCCCTTTGATATTTCATTTTTATCGGATTGAATACTTTTATGGATTTGAGAGCACTTGATATATGTCTTGCATATGAATACCCGTTGTGACAATGGGGTATTATATTGATTCACTTGATATATGTTTTGGCACTCAACTCGCGGATTCCCGAGGTGACATTGGGGTAATCTATGCATAGGGGTTGATGCACGTTCTTGTCTTTGTTTCTCCGGTAGAAATCTTGGGGCACTCTTTGAGGTTCTTTGTGTTGGATTGAGCATTACGAATCTGAATTTGCTTTGGTGTTATTTTAGTACGAACTCTTGGATAGATCGATCGGAAAGAATAGCTTTGAGGTGGGTTCGTACCCTACAAACAATTTATTCTTATGTTCTCCGCTAGATAGGAACTTTGGAGTGATTCTTCATCGCACGTTGAGGGATGGTTATATGATCCAATTATATTAGCATTGTTGAGAGATTGCACTAGCGAAAGTACGGACCCTAGGCCTTGTTTTCAAGCATTGCAATACCGTTTGTGATCCGTTTTTACCAATTGCTACCTTGCTATTTTTTTATTTTCAGATTACAAATATATATTTCTACCATCCATATTACACTTTTATCACCATCTCTTCGCCGAACTAGTGCACCTATACAATTTGCCATTGTATTGGGTGTGTTGGGGACACAAGAGACTTTTTATTATTTGGTTGCAGGGTTGTTTCGAGAGAAACCATCTTCATCCTACACCTCCCACGGATTGATAAACCTTAGGTCATCCACTTGAGGGAAATTTGCTACTGTCGTACAAAACTCTGCGCTTGGAGGCCCAACACGAGTCTACAAGAACATGTTGTGTAGTAGACATCAAGCTCTTTTCTGGCGCCGTTGCCGGGGAGGTTAGGTAAGCGGCACTCACATCCCGTCAACGAAGCTCTTTTCTGGCGCCGTTGCCGGGGAGGTGAGTGCTTGAAGGTATATCTTTAGATCTTGCAATTGAATCTTTTAATTTCTTGTTGTATCACTAGTTTGGTTTATAAAAGAAAACTACAAAAAAATGGAATTGAGGTTGCATCATATTGTTCATCTTTATAATGTCTTTCGTGAAAATGATGGAAAGGAAAATTGTGCTCAATTGATAGAGGAAGAATTCTATAAAATGTTTGACAAAAAATCTTTGAATGATGAGCATGATTGCATTGTTGTTGGTATGAATTCTTTGAATATTCATGATGCTAATGATATGTAAAGCCACAAGCTTGGGGATGCTATGTTTGATGAAGATGATATTTTTAGTCCCCCAAGTTTTGATGTGCAAATTTGTTATAATGGTAGCATGCCTCCTATTTATGACGATTATATTGATGAAAATGGGTTTGGAAGAGTGCCAACTCTAGGTATTAATGATCCCACTATTTTGGAGGGTGTTGAATCTTATTGTGATAATTATGAAAGTGGATTTGGAGAGGTCATGACTTTATTTAGTGATGAATCCACTATTTTGGAAGAGGTTTCAATTGATTATGACAACAAAGTTGCTATCTATGATGATTATGGTGATGACATGTGTGCTATAAAGAATAATGATAACCATGAAACTTGTCATCATAACTTTAATGTTCAATTTGATTATGCCAATCAAGAATCCCATGATAGTTATTTTGTTGAGTTTGCTCCCAGTACTATTCATGAGAATAAATTTGCTTATGTGGAGAGTAAGAAAACTTCTATGCTTCTGGATCATGAAAATAATGTTTTATGTGATAGCTATATTGTTGAATTCATTCATGATACTACTGAAAATTATTATGGGAGGGGAACTTATGCTTTTACATATTGCAATAATATCAAGTTTCCTCTCTATGTTTTGAAAATCTTTAAGTTTTGCTTGTTTTGCCTTCCTATGCTAGTTGATTCTTGTTCACATAAGTTGTTTGCTCACAAAATCTCTATGCATAGGAAGTGGGTTAGACTTAAATGTGCTAGTCATATGCTTCATGATGCTCTCTTTGTGTTTCAATTCTTATCTTTTATGCGAGCATCATTGAAATCATCATGCCTAGCTAAAAGGCATTAAAGAAAAGCGCTTGTTGGGAGACAACCCAACATTTTACCCTACTGTTTTTATGTGTTCACATGATTATTCTGCTGTAGTAATCATGTTTTATTGATTTTGTTTCAATAAAGTGCCAAGTAAAGGCTTTGGGATAGTATGGATGATAGTTGACTTGAATCTGTGCAAAAACAGAAACTTTTGCGCTCAGTCCAGGAATTTTGAAAATTCACTGGAACGTGCTTTTGATCTGAATTTTTTACAGGTGATATATATACAAATTATCTACTTTTTCCTAATTTTTCAGAATTTTTAAGTAGCAGAAGTATGGTTGGAGTACAGATTACTACAGACTGTTCTATTTTTGGCAGATTCTGTTTTCAATGCATAGTTTGCTTGTTTTCTAGTTTCTATGGCTTATATTGCTCAATATAAATTGTGGAAATGATATGATACAGTAGGAATTATGTGATAACAATTATGAATCTTATCTTGACAGTACCAAAGTGAAATGGTTTGCTCTTTATCATACTAACCTATCTCACGAAGTTCCGTTAAGTTTTGTGTGATTGAAGTTTTCAAGTTTTGGGTGAGATGTCGATATGAGGAGAATAAGGAGTGACAAGACCCTAATATTGGGGATTCCCAAGGCACCCCAAGGTAATATTGAAGGAAGATCCAAGCAACTAAGCTTGGGGATGCCCTGGAAGGCATCCCCTCTTTCGTCTCCAACATTATCGGTAACCTCACTTGGAGCTACATTTTTATTCGTCACATGGTATGTGTTTTGCTTGGATCGTCATTTTATTTTATTAGTATTTTCTTACTGTTATCTATAATAATGTTTTGCATCTTTATTTTCAATAAAAATATCAAGGATAGCCTTTACCATGCTTATTTTGCAAGTATATGAGTTGCTGTTTCAAAACAGAAAGTTTATCGATGTTGTAAAAATTCCCGAGAAAATTCAGAATGTGATAAAATGCTGAAACTTTTTGCAAAGTAAGCTCTCATAAATTTTCTACAGTGTGGTAAATTTTCATATTTTTTGGAGTTAAATAAGTATTGATACTCTTGCATTCTTTACAGACTGTACTGTTTTGGCAGATTGCTGTTATGTTTGCATTGTTTGCATATGTTTGCTTGTTTAATGATTATATTTGAGGATAGGAGTATTAAATATGCAGAGGCATTTAGTATGTAATGTTGAATAATAATTTTGTGATTTTCTACAGTAGAGAATGATAAGGTTTTTGCATTGGTTTATACTAACTTATCTCACGAGTTCTTGTTGAGTTTTGTGTGTATGAAGTTTTTAAGATTTAGGGAAACCGTGATATAAAAGAATTAAGGAGACGCAAAAGCTCAACCTTGGGGATGCCCAAGGCATCCCAAGATAATATTTCAAGAAGTCTCAAGCATCTAAGCTTGGGGATGCCCCGGTAGGCATCCCACCTTTCTTCATCAACAATTACCGGTTAATATCGGTTGAGCCTAAGTTTTTGCTTCTTCAGTTGAGTTTTGCTATTCTTGGATTGTCATTTTATTTTTTTTGTTTGCTGTTTTAATAAAATACTTAGATCTGAATGTTTTTTAAATAAGAGAGAGTCCTCAATTAGCTACCCCTTTACTTAACTACTCGCTTGATCTTCACTTATATCTTTTTGGAGTAGCTTGTCATTTACTCTTGTGCTTCACTTATATCCTATGAGTAAATTGTTGAATGAATTGAATATCATGAAGTTGAAATTATATGTTCATATCATGCCTAGTGGTAGCTTCACATTGGGTTTAGAAAGTGAAATCTTTTAATGCTTGACAATCACAATATTGGTCATACAAGCAATTCATGAATGACTAGTAGAAGGAAGAGAACTTTCACATGCAAATACACTATCTTGGAAATCTTTTGTGATTGTGAGCCCCCATCAAAATATTATATGCCAAAATTGTTGACATTGGACAAGGAAGACAACGTAATGATTTATGTTTGTTCATATTCACATAGAAGTTATATTGTCATAAATCCTTCAACATGTGGTGCTTGCCCCCCATCTTTGCTAGCCAAAAATTCCGCACTAAGTAGAGATACTACTTGTGCATCCAAAAACCCTTAAACCCAAATCTTATTTTCAAGAGTCCACCATACCTACCTATGGATTGAGTAAGATCCTTCAAGTAAGTTGTCATCGGTGCAATAAGGCAATAAAAATTGCTTCTAAAAGTGTAAAATCATTTAGTGTAAGAGAAAATTGAGCGTTGTACGAACTTGTGATGGTAAAGAAATAAAAGCGATAGACTGCATAATAAAGGTTGCCATCACAACGGGCAATATAACGTGATGTTCTTTTGCACTAAGGGGTTGAGCATACAAACAAATAAGTGCATGGAAACCTCTGCTTCCCTCTGCGAAGGGCCTATCTTTTACTTTTATGTATTTACTTTTATGCAAGAGTCAAAGTGTTTCTCTCTATTCCTTTTTATTTTTCTCCTTTGGCAAGCATCATGTGGTGACGAAAGATCTAGGCACATATGTCCAGTTGGATATGGGTGGCATGAGTTATTATTGTTGACATCACCCTTGAGGTGAATACGTTGGGAGGCGAAATTATAAGCCCCTATCTTTCTATGTGTCCGGTTGAAACGTTTTGCTCATGTGTATGCGGTGAGTGTTAGCAATCATAGAAGACTATATGATGGTTGAGTATGCAGAGCTCTTACTTAGACTCTGTTGAATAAGTTGAATTGCAATTGTTTGGTGACTGAGAACATAGGTTGTTGAGTTTTAAGATAATTCATTGTTTGAACCTTAACGTGTGAATTGGTTGCTACTTTAACATGAGAAGTTTTATAAGAAAGAATTGCTGTTATGATGCTAGGAAAAGTGATTGAAATTGTCATTGATCAAACTTGTGCACTTTGCTAGCATTCACACTTCATAAATTATTTCTATTATCATTTACCTACTCGAGGACGAGTAGGAATTAAGCTTGGGGATGCTGATACGTCTCCAACGTATCTAAAATTTATGAAGTATTCATGCTGCTATAATATGATTCTTGGATGTTTTACAATCATTATATAGCAACTTTATACCATTTTTTGGGACTAACTTATTGACATAGTGCCCACTGCCAGTTGCTGTTTTTTGCTTGTTTTTTTACATCGCATAAAATCAATACCAAACGGAGTCCAAACGCAGCGAAACTTTTTGTGGATTTTTTATGGACCAGAAGACATCCAATGGGCCAGAGCAGCACCTGGGGGGGGGTGCCCGGAGGGGGGCACAACCCACCAGGGCGCACCCCGGTGGGTTGTGCCCACCTCGGTGGCCTCCCGCACCGCCTCTTCGCCCTATAAATTGCCAAATATTCCAAAAACCCTGGGGGTAGCCCTAGATCAGAAGTTCCGCCGCCGCAAGGCCTCTGTATCCACGAGATCCAATCTAGACCCCGTTCCGGCACCTTGCCGGAGGGGGAGATCATCACCGGTGGTCATCTTCATCATCCCGGCGACCACCACGATGAGGAGGGAGTAGTCCACCCTCGGGGCTGAGGGTTTGTACCAGTAGCTATGTGTTTAACCTCTCTCTCTCTCTCTCTCGTGTTCTTGAGATGCACAATCTTGATGTATCGCGGGCTTTGTTAATATAGTCGGATCATATGGTGTTTTCCCCTCTCTATCTTGTTGTGATGAATTGAGTTTTCCCTTTGAGATTTCGTTTTATCGGATTGAATACTTTTATGGATTTGAGAGCACTTGATATATGTCTTGCATACAAATACCCGTGGTGACAATGGGGTATTATATTGATTCACTTGATATATGTTTTGGCACTCAACTCACGGATTCCCGAGGTGACATTGGGGTAATCTATGCATAGGGGTTGATGCATGTTCTTGTCTTTGTTTCTCCGGTAGAAATCTTGGGGCACTCTTTGAGGTTCTTTGTGTTGGATTGAGCATTACGAATCTGAATTTGCTTTGGTGTTATTTTAGTACGAACTCTTGGATAGATCGATCGAAAAGAATAGCTGTGATGTGGGTTCGTACCCTACAAACAATTTATTCTTATGTTCTCCGCTAGATAGGAACTTTGGAGTGATTCTTCATCGCACGTTGAGGGATGGTTATATGATCCAATTATATTAGCATTGTTGAGAGATTGCACTAGCGAAAGTACGAACCCTAGGCCTTGTTTTCAAGCATTGCAATACCGTTTGTGATCCGTTTTACCAATTGCTACCTTGCTGTTTTTTTATTTTCAGAGTACAAAAATATATGTCTACCATCCATATTACACGTTTATCACCATCTCTTCGCCGAACTAGTGCACCTATACAATTTTCCATTGTATTGGGTGTGTTGGGGACACAAGAGACTTTTTATTATTTGGTTGCAGGGTTGTTTGAGAAAAACCATCTTCATCCTACACCTCCCACGGATTGATAAACCTTAGGTCATCCACTTGAGGGAAATTTGCTACTGTCCTACAAAACTCTGCGCTTGGAGGCCCAACACGAGTCTACAAGAACAAGTTGTGTAGTAGACATCACTCATCTTGCTGCCATTTTCGATCTCCTTGTGCAAAGCTCCATTTGCAAAACTGTTTTGGGGTGTTGTTCTTCGGTATGTGACTCCTCCAATGGTCCAATTAGTTTTTGTTCTAGTGCTTTATTTATTGCAATTTTTTGCTAATGTGGTGACCTTGTTCTTGAGCTTGCATGTCAAATTTATACGGTCCAAAGTAGTTTTGATGCATGATATAGCCTCCAGACACTTGTAAGAGTAGTTGCTATCAATCTTGTTGAGTTTGGTTCACTTTTATTTTGAGTCACTAAAAATTTCAGAGGAAAGAAATGATGAAAAGATGGTTGAGAGGCTCTTCAAGCCGGGGTTCAAAGGAAAATGAAAATGAAGAGAAGAAGAAGCCCGAGTACAACCTTCCTCGCACCGCGGAGGTTCGGCCGTGTGAATGGCCAAGTGATGCATTCTTGGGGGCGGCCGGAATTTATGAGGATTTATATTATTTGGCTGAGAATGCAGGCATCACCGACTTCCTCCACGATAAGTGTGATCAATACCTCCTACTCACTAATACCTTCGTGCAAAATTTTTACTTTCATGCTAGGAAATCACCACTCACGGTAGAATTTTATTTATATGATGAGCATAAGGAGATGACGCTTTATGGTTTTTGTGAGGTTTGCAAATTACCTTATGAGGGCAGCGTCAATGAACCATGTCCTAGAGATGTGGAAGATTTTACTGAGGAAGTTACCGTAGGGGAAGGGAGAGCAGTGTCGGAAGCGAGAGTGGCTAGTTTGCATTTTCCTGTTTTACGCTATTACTCATTATTCGCTGGGAGATGTTTAATTGGTCGTGGAGAGAGTGGAGGCCTTAGTGCCCCTGACCTCGCTATTTTGCGCCATGCTTTACTTCGTGATAAAACTTTTAGTTTGGGCGCTATTGTTGCTCGACGGTTGAGTTTAAACCGTTTGAGGGGTCCTATCTTTGGAGGTATCTATGCCTCCTGCCTTGCTAGACGCTTCGAGATACCCATTAGGCACGATGAGGAAGAGGAGATGCTGCTACCCACTAGATACTTAGACTATAACAGTATGGTAGCACATGATTTTATTAGTGATGATAAGGACAAGAGACTCATTTATAACCTGGTATTCAGCCAAAAAACTTGTCAGATTATTACTTTGCCTGCACCTTCTTTGTTCGATATTCTTTCAGGCAGGTACCTCATTTTGCCCGAGGAGATTTATGCATACTGGGAGCGGACGCGATCCCCAGTTCCTGAGCCAGAACCATCACCTGATCCGTATGAGGAGTCTGTTTATCAGTGGGAGCCACATGAGCTCGCTAACCAGTGGAACCCTCAAGATCCTCCTCAGTACCCAGGAGAGCGCTACTTTGATCCATGGGCATAGACCAACTTAGGCCAAAAGTCTAAGCTTGGGGGAGTACGTATTTCTCACCGACATTACATTCATGTTCACACACTCATTCCAGTTGTTGGTGTTCATACTTTTTCATTGTATTATCCATGCTAATTTATTTTCTTTTTCCCGCTTTCTTCTTGTGTGTTTGAAAAACTTTGAGAAAATCAAAAAAAAAATAGTCGTAGTTTCTTTTTAGTTTCCTTTTCATGTTTATCTAGCAGTAGTATTAAAAAAAAACCCCAAAAAGATTTCTCATTCTTCTTTTGCTTGTTGGGAGCTTTCCCGTGTAAATAGTTTTTCTCGTTCTTGTTTTACTTCCTTTAGAAAAACAAAAACTTCAAAAATATTTCAGTGTGTTTCTTTGAATTTCTTTTTCCTTTCTTTGGGTCGAGAGGAGAAGACCACGATGAAAATGATGAGTGGCTTTCATATGCATTATTGTTGATCTAACAAAGAGCCCGCATTACCTTGTCTTCTCCTTTGATAAAATGCTTACAAATTTCAGCTTAGTCCAATGCACGTGCACTATTATTATTATCCACACCGTTCGGCCGTGCAGGTGAAAGGCAATAATGACGATATATGATGAAATGATTGAGATGAGGAAAAGCTGGTATGAACTTGACCTATCTTGTTTTTGTAAATATGATTAGTTCATCGTTCTTGATTCAGCACTTTATGAATGAAACATGTTTCCAATGACAATTAGAGATTATAGTTACTCATGCCATGCTTAATTAGCTAGGAGTTTATAATGGTTTACCTTGCGTGCCAACATGCTTTTAAAATGGTTGTGATGTAGTATGATAGGATGATATCCTCCTTTGAATGATTTGAGTGGCTTGACTTGGCACATGTTCACGCATGTAGTTGAAACAAAATCAGCATAGCCTCCACGATATTTATGTTCATGGTGATTTATATCCTACTCATGCTTGCATTCAATGTTGGTTAATCTCAATGCATGTTTATGACTATTGTCACTCTCTAGCTGGTCGCTCATCAATCTTTTGCAAGCCTTCATTTGTACTAAGCGGGAATGCTGCTTGTGCATCAACATCCATAAACCCAAAGTTGTTCCATATGAGTCCACCATACCTACCTATATGCGGTATTTACTTGCCGTTCCAAGTAAATTTGCATGTGCCAAACTCTAAACCTTCAAATAATAATCTGTTTTGTATGCCCGAATCGCTCATGTAGCGACTGGGGGCTGTCAGTATCTTCCATGCTAGGTGGGTTATTCTCACGATGAGTGTTGATTCACTTGTCATTCACGAGAAAGTGGCTGGTAATCAGGATGCCCAGTTCCATGCTCAAATCAAATCAAAATATAATATCAAACAAAACTCCCCCAGGACTATTGTTGGTATGGACGGTACCCGTTGTTTCGGACCAGCCGTGGAGTGTGCTTGTTGGTGGAGGGGGAGTAAAAACTTTACCATTCTATTTGGGAACCGCCTATAATGTATCTAGCATGGAAGATACCGTGATCTCTCGTTGTTATGTTGACAATGAAAGCATACCGCTCAAAATTATATTCATCTCTGTTTTGAAGCTCGAGCTCTGGCACCTCTGCAAATCCCTGCTTCCCTCTGCGAAGGGCCTATCTATTTACTTTTATTGTTGAGTCATCATCCTCTTATAAAAAGCACCAGTTAGAGAGCACCATTGTCATTTGTATGCGTTGTTATTAATTGATATTGAGTATGACTGTGACTGGATCTCTTTTACCATGAATTACAATGTCTAGTCAGTCCTTGATCTCCAGGGGTGCTCTGCATTTATATTTTGCGGTCTCAGAAAGGACTAGCAAGATACCATTTTGTTATATCATATCACGATTGTTTTGAAAAAGTGTTGTCATCCGAGATTTATTATTATTGCTCGCTAGTTGATTATGCCATTGATATGAGTAAATGTGAGACCTAAATGTTATTGTGAATATGGTTAGTTCATAATCTTTGCTGAAAACCTGAATGTTGGCTATACATATTTGCAACAACAAGATCAAACAGAGTTTGTAAAAGTTTTTCTTTGTCACTTTCAGTTTGTCAACTGAATTGCTTGAGGACAAGCAATGGGTTAAGCTTGGGGGAGTCGATACGTCTCCATCGTATCTACTTTTCCAAACTCTTTTGCCCTTGTTTTGGACTCTAATTTGCATGATTTGAATGGCACTAACACGGAGTGACGCTGTTTTCAGCAGAATTGCCTTGGTGTTATTTTTGTGCAGAAATAAAAGTTCTCGGAATGACCTGAAAATTCACGGACAATATTTTTGGAATAAATAAAAAATATTGGTGAAAGAATCAACTAGAGGGGACCCACCAGTTGACCACAAAGGTGGGGGGCGCGCCCTACCCCCTGGGCGCGCCCCTGCCTTGTGCGTCCCCTGGAGACCCCCCGACCTCAACTCCAACTCCATATAACCCTATTCGGGGAGAAAAAAATCAGAGAGAAGGATTCATCGCGTTTTACGATACGGAGCCACCGCCGCCTCCTGTTCTTCATCGGGAGGGCAGATTTGGAGTCCGTTCGGGGCTTCGAAGAGGGGGATCCGTCGCCATCATCATCACCAACCTTTCTCCATCACCAATTTCATGATGCTTACCGCCGTGCGTGAGTAATTCCATCGTAGGCTTGCTGGGCGGTGATGGGTTGGATGAGATTTATCATATAATCGAGTTAGTTTTGTTAGGGTTTGATCCCTAGTATCCACTATGTTTTGAGATTGATGTTGCTATGACTTTGCTATGCTCAATGCTTGTCACTAGGACCCGAGTGCCATGATTTCAGATCTGAACCTATTATGTTTTCATGAATATATTTGTGTTCTTGATCCTATCTTGCAAGTTGTAGACACCTATTACGAGTTATGATCCGCATACCCCAAGGTGATAATAATTGGGATTCTTTCCGGTGATTACCGTAGTTTGAGGAGTTCATGTATTCACTAAGTGCTAATGATTTGATCCGGTTCTCTATTAAAAGGAGGCCTTAATATCCCTTAGTTTCCATTAGGACCCCGCTGCCACGGGAGGGTAGGACAAAAGATGTCATGCAAGTTCTTTTCCATAAGAACGTATGACTATATTCGGAATACATGCCTACATTATATTGATGATTTGGAGCTAGTTCTGTGTCACCCTAGGTTATAACTGTTGCATGATGAATGCCATCCGACATAATTATCCATCACTGATCCATTGCCTACAAGCTTTTCACATATTGATCTTTGCTACGTTACTTTGCCGTTGCCACTGTTACAATTGCTACAAAACTGCTACTGTTACTTTTGCCACCGTTACTGTTACTTCCATACTACTTTGCTACTAAATACTTTACTGTAGATATTAAGTCTTTCAGGTGTGGGTGAATTGACAACTCAGCTGCTAATACTTGAGAATATTCTTTGGCTCCCCTTGTGTCGAATCAATAAATTTGGGTTGAATACTCTACCCTCGAAAACTGTTGTGATCCCCTATACTTGTGGGTTATCAAGGCGCGGTGGTGGTGGCGCCCATTATAGTTTGTATGTGGACAAAATCGAGAGAAATGCTCCCAATCCGCCCGAAACCCTACCAAAAGAGTTTTCTTTTCCTTTCTGATTCTACCACCAGTTTGTTCGCACGAAGACGAGTCGATTGAGTGGCTTTTCTGGAAACAAAATCGAACTGTCCGGTTTTCTATGAACTGCCTGGTTCACCATTTTTTTATAAAAACCGGTTGTTTCGACCGGTTTTTTCGATTCGATTGCTCGGACTGTCCGTTGGCATAAAGAACTGCTAGGGACACCGGTTCTACTTTTCTCCAGTCCGACCGTCGGTCCGGTCCGGTTTTTTGAACTATGGTCAGCACTCCAGCGCCACCTAGATCCCCCTCGCTCCCGACCCCAATCCCCCCCCCGCCCCCGGACCCAGCTCCCGTGCGGTTGCGCCGGGCCGCACCGAGGCTCCCACCGCCGGCCGCTAGCAGTCTTCCCCTAGCCGTCTCCCCTCCCGCCGCCGCCGGGGTCGTCGCCGGGCAAAGCCTGTGCGGCGCGGCGACGGCGGATCTCCTCGGCGGCGGCTTGGTCCACGGTGGCGGCACCCGTCCCGGCCTCTTCGGCGGCAGTGCTGCAGGGTGGCGGCGGCCAGCGCGGATCGGCGTACTTGCAGCGGCGAGCGCTCCTGGGCTAGCCCCGCGGCATGAGGAAGCCTTGGGCAGCGGCTCGGGCATGGCGGTGGCGGCCTACTCCTCCGCCGGAGTTGGTCGGCCGACTGGTTGTGGCGGCGCTCTCCAGCCATCGGTGCTTGCGGCCATGACCAGGATGGGGTCGCTGGCTTCGGCCAGATCTGGTCGTGGCTGGTGGCTGGACGTGTTCGTGATGCCCGGTAGCTGGCTTTTGGTCCCATGGTCACGGGGTTGCAGACGGCGTGCTGGCGGGTGCGGCATGTCGGCAACTGGGCGGATCTTGACGGGTCCTTCGGATCTCGCCGGGATTCAACCCTTGTCTGAGTCCTTCAACACCGAGGGCAACTCCGGGGGAAACCCTAGATCTCGTTGGGATCGAGCGATGGTGGTGCTTTTGCGTCGTAGTCCCTCTTGAGGGCATTGTTTCTGGAGTTTGCCACGGGAGGGTAGGACAAAAAATGTCACGGGAGGGTAGGACAAAAAATGTCATGCAAGTTCTTTTCCATAAGCATGTATGACTATATTCGGAATACATGCCTACATTATACTGATGAATTGGAGCTAGTTCTGTGTCACCCTAGGTTATAACTGTTGCACGATGAATGCCATCCAACATAATTATCTATCATTGATCTGTTGCCTATGAGCTTTTCACATATTGATCTTTGCTACGTTACTTTGCCGTTGCCACTGTTACCATTGCTACAAAACTGCTACTGTTACTTTTGCCATTGTTATCGTTACTTCCATACTACTTTTCTACTAAATACTTTGCTACAGATACTAAGTCTTTCAGGTGTGGTTGAATTGAAAACTCAGCTGCTAATACTTGAGAATATTCTTTGGCTCCCCTTGTGTTGAATCAATAAATTTGGGTTGAATACTCTACCCTCGAAAACTGTTGCGATCCCCTATACTTGTGGGTTATCACCCAGTTACATTGTGACGTTTGATCGCATACAAGGTATTCCTCCGGTATCCGGGAGTTGCATGATCTCATGGTCGAAGGAACATGTATTTGACATTAAGAAAGAAGTAGCAATAAACTGAACGATCATATGCTAAGCTAATGGATGGGTCTTGTCAATCACATCATTTTCCTAATGATGTGATCCCATTATCAAGTGACAACTCATGTCCATGGTTAGGAAATCTTAACCATCTTTGATCAACGAGCTAGTCTGGTAGAGGCTTACTAGGGACACGATATTTGTTTATGTATCCACACATGTATTTAAGTTTCCGGTCAATACAATTCTAGCATGAATAATAAACCTTTATCATGAATAAGGAAATATAATAATAACAACTTTATTATTACCTCTAGGGCATATTTCCATCAGTCTCCCACTTGCACTAGAGTCAATAATCTAGATTACATAGTAATGAATCTAACACCCATGGAGTCTTGGTGCTAATCATGTTTTGCCCGCGGAAGAGCTTTAGTCAACGGGTCTGCCACATTCAGATCCGTATGTATTTTGCAAATTTCTATGTCTCCATCCTTGACCTTTTCATGAATGGAGTTGAAGCATCTCTTGATGTGTTTGGTTCTCTTGTGAAACCTGGATTCCTTCGCTAAGGCAATTGCTCCAGTGTTGTCACAAAAGATTGTCATTGGACCCAATGCACTGGGTATTACACCCAAATCGGATATGAACTCCTTCATCCAAACTCCTTCATGCGCTTCTTCCGAAGCAGCTATGTACTCCACTTCACACGTAGATCCCGCCATGACGCTCTGCTTAGAACTGAACCAACTGACAGCTCCACCATTCAATATAAATACGTATCCGGTTTGTGACTTAGAGTCATCCGGATCTGTGTCGAAGCTAGCATCGACGTAACCTTTTATGACGAGCTCTTCGTCACCTCCATAAACGAGAAACATATCCTTGGTCCTTTTCAAGTACTTCAGGATGTTCTTGACCGCCGTCCAGTGATCCACTCCTGGATTACTTTGGTACCTCCCTGCCAAACTTATGGCAAGGCACACATCAGGTCTGGTACACAGCATGTCATACATAATAGAACCTATGGCCGAGGCATAGGGAATGACTTTCATTTTCTCTCTATCTTCTGCCGTGGTCGAACTTTGAGTCTGACTCAATTTCACACCTTGCAACACAGGAAAGAACCCTTTCTTTGATTGGTCCATTTTGAACTTCTTTAGATCTTTGTCAAGGTATGTGCTTTGTGAAAGACCTATTAAGCGTCTCGATCTATCCCTATAGATCTTGATGCCCAATATATAAGCAGCTTCACCGAGGTCTTTCATTGAAAAATTCTTATTCAAGTATCCTTTATGCTATCCAGAAATTCTATATCATTTCCAATCGATAATATGTCATCCACATATAATATCAGAAATGCTACAGAGCTCTCACTCACTTTCTTGTAAATACAGGCTTCGTCGTAAGTTTGTATAAAACCATATGTTTTGATCACTTCATCAAAGCATACATTCCAACTCCAAGATGCCTGCACCAGTCCATAGATGGATCGCTGGAGCTTGCACACTTTGTTAGCACCTTTAGGATCGACAAAACCTTCTGGTTTCATCATATACAACTCTTCTTTAAGAAACCCGTTAAGGAATGCAGTTTTCATGTCCATTTGCCAGATTTCATAATCATAAAATGCGGCAATTGCTAACATTATTCGGACAGACTTAAGCATCGCTACGGGTGATAAAGTCTCATCATAGTCAACTCCCTGAACTTGTCAAAAACCTTTTGCGACAAGTCGAGCTTTGTAGACAGTGATATTATCATCAGCGTCCGTCTTCTTCTTGAAGATCCATTTATTCTCAATGGCTTGCCGATCATTAGGCAAGTCCACCAAAGTCCACACTTTGTTCTCATACATGGATGCTATCTCAGATTTCATGGCCTCAAGTCATTTGTCGGAATCTGGGCTCATCATAGCTTCTTCATAGTTCGTAGGTTCGCCGTTGTCTAACAACATGAGTTCCAGGACAGGATTACCGTACCACTCTGGTGCGGTACGTGTTCTGGTCGACTTACAAGGTTCAGTCGTAACTTGATCTGAAGTTTCATGATCATTATCATTAGCATCCTCTCTAGTTGGTGCAGGCATCACAGGAACGGTTTTCTCTGATGTGCTACTTTCCAATTCAAGATACAATTACCTCATCAAGTTCTACTTTTCTCCCACTCACTTCTTTCGAGAGAAACTCCTTCTCTAGAAATGACCCATTCTTAGGAACAAAGATCTTGCCTTCGGATCTGTGGTAGAAGGTGTACCCAATAGTTTCTTTAGGGTATCCTATGAAGACGCACTTCTCCGATTTGGGTTCGAGCTTATCAGGTTGAAGCCTTTTGACATAAGTGTCGCATTCCCAAACTTTAAGAAATGACAGCTTAGGTTTCTTCCCAAACCATAGTTCATACGGTGTCGTCTCAATGGATTTAGACGGTGCCCTATTTAACGTGAATGCGGCAGTCTCTAATGCATAACACCAAAATGATAAAGGCAAATCGGTAAGAGACATCATAGAACACACCATATCTATTAAAGTACGGTTATGACGTTCGGACACACCATTACGCTGTGGTGTTCCAGGTGGCGTGAGTTGTGAAACAATTCCACATTGTATTAAATGAGGGCCAAACTCGTTACTCAAATATTCGCCGCCGCGATCAGATCGTAGAAACTTTATTTTCTTGTTACGATGATTCTACACTTCACTCTGAAATTCTTTAAACTTTTCAAATGTTTCAGACATGTGTTTCATCAAGTAGATATACCCATACCTACTCAAATCATCTGTGAAGGTTAGAAAATAACGATACCCGCCGCGTGCCTCAACACTCATTGGACCGCATACATCAGTATGTATTATTTCCAATAAGTCATTAGCTCGCTCCATTGTTCCGAAGAACGGAGTTTTAGTCATCTTACCTATGAGGCATGGTTCGCAAGTATCAAATGATTCATAATCAGGTGATTCCAATAGTCCATCCGCATGGAGTTTCTTCATGCGCTTTACACCAATATGACCTAAACGGCAGTGCCACAAGTATGTTGCACTATCATTATAAACTTTGCATCTTTTGGCATCAATATTATGAATATGTGTATCACTACGATCGAGATTCAACAAGAATAGACCAGTCATCAAAGGTGCATGACCATAAAATATATTACTCATACAAATAGAACAACCATTATTCTCTGATTTAAATGAATACTTGTCTTGCAATAAACAAGATCCAGATATAATGTTCATGCTCAACGCTTGCACCAAATAACAACTATTGAAGTCTAAAACTAATCCCGAAGGTTAATGTAGAGGTAGCGTGCCGACGGCGATCACATCAACCTTGGAACCATTCCCGACGCGCATCGTCACCTCGTCCTTAGCTAATCTTTGTTTATTCCGTAGCTCCTGTTTCGAGCTGCAAATATGAGCAACGGAACCAGTAGCAAATACCCAGGCGCTACTACGAGCATTAGTAAGGTACACATCAATAACATGTATATCAAATATACCTTTGTTCACTTTGCCATCCTTCTTATCTACCAAGTATTTGGGGCAATTCCGCTTCAAGTGACCATTTTCCTTGCAGTAGAAGCACTCATATTCAGGCTTGTGTCCAGCTTTGGGTTTCTTCATGGGAGTGTATACTTGCTTGCCATTCTTGTTGAAGTTCCCTTTCTTTCCCTTGCCTTTTTTCTTGAAACTAGTGGTCTTGTTAAGCATCAACACTTGATGCTCCTTCTTGATTTCTACCTCCGCCGATTTCAGCATCGTGAAGAGCTCGGGAATCATTTTTGTCATCCCTTGCATATTCTAGTTCATCACGAAGCTTTTGTAGCTTGGTGGTAGTGACTGAAGAACTCTATTAATAACACTCTCAACTGGAAGATCAATTCCCAGCTGAGTCAAGTGGTTATGATACCCAGACATTTTGAGTATGTGTTCACTGACAGAACTGTTCTCCTCCATCTTACAGCTATAGAACTTGTTGGAGACTTCATATCTCTCAACCCGGACATTAGCTTGAAATATCAACTTCAGCTCTTGGAACATCTCATATGCTCTGTGGCGTTCAAAACATCTTTGAAGTCCCAGTTCTAAGCCATAAAGCATGGCACACTGAACTATCGAGTAGTCATCAGTCCGCATTTGCCAGGCGTTCACAACGTCTAGATTAGCGGGAGCGGGTGGGTTATCTAGCGGTGCATCAAGAACATAATTCTTCTGTGCAGCAATGAGGATAATCCTCAAGTTACGGACCCAATCCGTGAAGTTGCTACCATCATCTTTCAACTTAGCTTTCTCTAGGAACGCATTAAAATTCAAGGGAATGGTAGCACGGGCCATTGATCTACAACATATATATGCAAAAACTATTAGGACTAAGTTCATGATAAATTTTAGTTCAAATAATCAAATTACTAATGAACTCCCACTTAAATCAACATCCCTCAAGTTGTCTAAGTGATACATGATCCAAATCAACTAACCCATGTCTGATCATCACGTGAGATGGGGTAATCTTCAATGGTGAACATCTCTATGTTGATCATATCTACTATATGACTCACGTTCGACCTTTCGGTCTCCAGTGTTCCGAGACCATGTTTGTACATGCTAGGCTCGTCAAGTTTAACCCAAGTATTCTGCTTGTGCAAAACTGGCTTACACCCATTGTATGTGAACGTAGAGTCTATCACACCCGATCATTACGAGGTGCTTCGAAACGACGAACTTTAGCAACGGTGCATACTCGGGGAGAACACTTTTATCTTGAAATTAAGTGAAGGGATCATTGCTACTTCTTGAGCTTGCGTTGGTTTTTCCCTTGAAGAGGAAAGGGTGATGCAACACAGTAGAGATAAGTATTTCCCTTAGTTAAGAACCAAGATATCAATCCAGTAGGAGAAACGCGCAAGTCCCCAATAGATGCACCTACACAAACAATCAAACACTTGCACCCAACGCGATAAAGGGGTTGTCAATCCCTTCACGGTCATTTGCAAAGGTGAGATATAAAAGAGATAGGTAAAACTAAACAAAACATAAAATATTTTTGGGTTTTTTGGTTTATAGATATGAAAGTAGAAGATTGCAAAATAGTAGATTGGAAACAAATATGACGGAAAATAGACCCAGGGGCCATAGGTTTCACTAGAGGCTTCTCTCTTGAAGGCAAATAATACGGTGGGTGAACAAATTACTGTCGAGCAATTGATAGAAAAGCGCAAAGTTATGACGATATCCAAGGCAATGATTATGCATATAGGCATCACGTCCGTGTCAAGTAGACCGACTCCTTCCTGCATCTACTACTATTACTCCACACATCGACCGCTATCCAGCATGCATCTAGAGTATTAAATTCATAAAGAACGAAGTAACGCCTTAAGTAAGATGACATGATGTAGAGGAATAAACTCAAGCAATATGATGGAAACCCCATCTTTTTATCCTCAATGGCAACAATTCAATACGTGTCTCGCTACCCCTACTTTGTCACTGGGTGAAATCACGCAAGATTGAACCCAAAGCTAAGCACCTCTCCCATTGCAAGAAAAACCAATCTAGTTGGCCAAACCAAACCGATAATTCGAAGAGAAATACAAAGATATCAAATCATGCATATAACAATTCAGAGAAGATTCAAATAATATTCATAGATAAGCTGATAATAAATCCACAATTCATCGGATCTCGACAAACACACCGCAAAAGAAGATTACATTGGATAGATCTCCAAGAACATCGAGGAGAACATGGTATTGAGAATCAAAGAGAGAGAAGAAGCCATCTAGCCACTAGCTATGGTCCCATAGGTCTGAGGTAAACTACTCACGCTTCATCGGAAGGGCAATAGGGTTGATGTAGATGCCCTCCGTGAACGAATCCCCCTCCGGCAGGATGCCAAAAAAGGCCCCAAGATGGGATCTCATGGGAACAGAAGGTTACGGCTGCGGAAAAGTATTTTTGTGGCTCTCTCTGAGGGTTCTGGAATATATATGAATATATAGGATGAAGAGGTAGGTCAGGGGACTCCCGAGGGGGCCACAAGGCAGGGCCCCCCCTAGGGCGCGCCCTCCACCCTTGCCGCCGCCTCGTGGGTCTTTTGGCTTGGACTCCAAGTCCTCTGGGTGTCTTCTGGTCCAAGAAAAAGCATCGTGAAGTTTTATTCCGTTTGGTATTCCTTTTCTGCGAAACTCAAAAACAAGGAAAAAACAGAAACTTGCACTGGGCTCTAGATTAATAAGTTAGTCCCAAAAATAATATAAAATTGCATAGTAATGCATATAAAACATCCAAAACATATAATATAATAGCATGGAACAATTAAAAATTATAGATACGTTGGAGACGTATCAATCATCTTATAATGCTACCGTCGTTCTAAGCAAAATAAGATGCATAAAGGATAAAAATCAAATGCAATCAAAATATGTGACATGATATGGCCATCATCATCTTCTGCGTTTGATCTCCATCTCCAAAGCATCGGCATGATCTCCATCGTCATCGGCACGGCACCTTGATCTCCATCGTTGCGTCGGGGTCGTCTCGCCAACTATTGCTAATGCATAGCGATAAAGAAAAGCAATTACATGGCGCTTAGTGATTGACACGCAGGTCATACAATAATTAAAGACAACCCTAAGGCTCCTGCCGGTTGTCGTACTCATCGACATGCAAGCCATGAACTTATTACAAAACATGATCATCTCATACATCAACATATATCACATCATATCTTGACCATATCACATCACAACTGTTGGGAAACGTAGCATGCAATTTAAAAAAAAATTCCTACGCTCACGCAAGATCTATCTAGGAGATGCATAGCAACGAGAGGGGGAGAGTGTGTCCACATACCCTCGTAGACCGAAAGCGGAAGCGTTAGCTTAACGCGGTTGATGTAGTCGAACGTCTTCTCGATTCAATCAATCAAGCACCGAACGTACGGCGCCTCCGAATTCTGCACACGTTCAGCTCGATGACGTCCCTCGAACTCTTAATCCAGCAAAGTGTCGAGGGAGAGTTTCGTCAGCACAAAGGCGTGGTGACTGTGATGGTGAAGTGATCCGCGCAGGGCTTCGCCTAAGCACTACGACAATATGACCGGAGGAGTAAATGGTGGAGGGGGGCGCCGCACACGGCTAAGAACAATTGGTGTGTCCTTGGAGGCGCCCCCCGCCCCCGTATATAAAGGAGGGAGAGGGGAGGAGGCCGGCCTAGGGGAGCCCGTAGTGGGAGGAGTCCCACTTGGGCTCCTAGTAGGATTCAGCACCCCCCTTTCCTTTTACCGGGAGGGGAAAGGGGGAAGGAGAGGGAGGAGGAGAAGGAAAGGGGGGTGCCGCCCCCTCCCCTTGTACAATTCGAACTCCCCATGGGGGGGGGGGGCGCCGACACCCCTTGTGGGCTGCCTAGCCTCCCTCCTATGGCCCATATGGCCCATATCTTTCCCCCGGGGGGTTCCGGTAACCCCCGCCGGTACTCCGATATGTACCCGATACATTCCAAAACACTTCCTGTGTCCGAATACTATCGTCCAATATATCAATCTTTACCTCTCGACCATTTCGAGACTCCTCATCATGTCCGTGATCTCATCCGGGACTCCAAACAATCTTCGGTCACCAAAACACATAACTCATAATACAAATCGTCATCGAATGTTAAGCGTGCGGACCCTACGGGTTCGAGAACTATGTAGACATGACCGGGACACATCTTCGGTCAATAACCAACAGCGGAACCTGGATGCTCATATTGGTTCCTACATATTCTACGAAGATCTTTATCGGTCAAACCGCAATGACAACATACGTCATTCCCTTTGTTATCGGTATGTTACTTGCCCGAGATTCGATCGTCGGTATCTCCATACGTAGTTCAATCTCTTTACCGGCAAGTCTCTTTACTCGTTCCGTAATGCATCATCCCGTAACTAACTCATTAGTCACATTGCTTGCAAGGCTTATCATGATGTGCATTACCGAGAGGGCCCAGAGATACCTCTCCGATACTCGGAGTGACAAATCCTAATCTCGATCTATGCCAACCCAACAAACACCTTCGGAGACACCTGTAGAGCATCTTTATAATCACCCAGTTACGTTGTGACGTTTGATAGCACACAAGGTGTTCCTCCGGTATTCGGGAGTTGCATAATCTCATAGTCAAAGGAATATGTATAAGTCATGAAGAAAGCAATAGCAATAAAACTTAACGATCATTATGCTAAGCTAACGGATGGGTCTTGTCCATCACATCATTCTCCTAATGATGTGATCCCGTTCATCAAATGACAACACATGTCTATGGTTAGGAAACTTAACCATCTTTGATCAACGAGCTAGTCTAGTAGAGGCTTACTAGGGACTCGGTGTTTTGTCTATGTATTCACACATGTATCAAGTTTTCGGTTAATACAATTCTAGCATGAGTACTAAACATTTATCATGATATAAGGAAATATAAATAACAACTTTATTATTGCCTCTAGGGCATATTTCTTTCAGTCTCCCACTTGCACTAGAGTCAATAATCTAGTTCACATCGCCATGTGATTTAACACCAATAGTTCACATCTTTATGTGATTAACACCTATAGTTCACATCGCCATGTGACCAACACCCAAAGGGTTTACTAGAGTCAATAATCTAGTTCACATCGCTATGTGATTAACACCCAAAGAGTACTAAGGTGTGATCATGTTTTGCTTGTGAGAGAAGTTTAGTCAATGGGTCTGCCACATTCAGATCCGTATGTATTTTGCAAATTTCTATGTCAACAATGCTCTGCATGGAGCTACTCTAGCTAATTGCTCCCACGTTCAATACGTATCTAGATTGAGACTTAGAGTCATCTAGATCATTGTCAAAGCTTGCATCGACGTAACTCTTTACGACGAACTCTTCATCACCTCCATAACCGAGAAACATTTCCTTAGTCCTCTAAGGATAATTTTGACTGCTGTCTAGTGATCTAATCCTGGATCACTATTGTGCCCCCTTGACAAACTCATGGCAGGGTACACAACAGGTTTGGTACACAGCATGGCATACTTTATAGAACCTATGGCTGAGGCATAGGGAATAACTTTCATTCTCTCTCTATCTTCTGTCGTGGTCATGCTTTGAGTCTTACTCAACTTTATACCTTGAATACAGGCAAGAACTCTTTCTTTGACTGATCTTTTGAACTCCTACAAAACTTTGTCAAGGTATGTGCTTTGTGAAAGTCTTATTAAGTGACTCGATCTATCCCTATAGATCTTGATGCTCAATACTTAAGCAGCTTCACCGAGGTCTTTTTATTGAAAAATTCTTATTCAAGTATCCTTTTATGCTATCCAGAAATTCTATATCATTTCCAATCAGCAATATGTCATCCACATATAATATCAGAAATGCTACAGAGCTCCCACTCACTTTCTTGTAAATACAGGCTTCTCCAAAAGTCTGTATAAAACCATATGCTTTGATCACACTATCAAAGCATATATTCCAACTTCGAGATGCTTGCACCAGTCTATAAATGGATCGCTGGAGCTTGCACACTTTGTTAGCACCTTTAGGATCGACAAAACATTCTGGTTGCATCATATACAACTCTTCTTTAAGAAATCCATTAAGGAATGCAGTTTTGACATCCATTTGCCAGATTTCATAAAATGCGGCAATTGCTAACATGATTCGGACAGACTTAAGCATCGCTACGAGTGAGAAAATCTCATCGTAGTCAACACTTTGAACTTGTCAAAAACCTTTTGTGACAAGTCAAGCTTTGTAGATAGTAACATTACCATCAGCATCCGTCTTCCTCTTGAAGATCCATTTAATCTTAATGGCTTGCCGATCATCGGGCAAATCCACCAAAGTCCACACTTTGTTCTCATACATGGATCCTATCTCAGATTTCATGGCCTTAAGCCATCTGTCGGAATCTGGGCTTATCATAGCTTCTTCATAGTTCGTAGGTCCGCCTTGGTCTAGTAACATGACTTCCAGTACAAGATTCCCGTACCACTCTGGTGTGGAACGTACTCTGGTTGACCTACGGGGTTCTATAGAAACTTGATCTGAAGTTTCATGATCATCATCATTAGCTGCCTCACTAATTGGTGTAGGCATCATGGGAACAGATTTCTCTGATGAGCTACTTTCCAAATTGAGAGGAGGTACAATTACCTCATCAAGTTCTACTTTCCTCCCACTCACTTCTTTCGAGAGAAACTCCTTCTCTAGAAAGGATCCATTCTTAGCAACAAATATCTTGCCTTCGGATCTGTGATAGAAGGTGTACCCAACAGTCTCTTTTGGGTATCCTATGAAGACGCACTTCTCCGATTTGGGTTCGAGCTTATCAGGCTGAAGCTTTTCACATAAGCATCGCAACCCCAAACTTTAAGAAACGACAACTTAGGTTTCTTGCCAAACCGTAGTTCATACGGTGTCATCTCAACGGATTTAGATGGTGCCCTATTTAACGTGAATGTAGCTGTCTCTAATGCATAACCCCAAAACGATAGTGGTAAATAGGTAAGAGACATCATAGATCGCACCATATCTAATAAAGTACGGTTACGACGTTCGGACACACCATTATGCTGTGGTGTTCCAGGTGGCGTGAGTTGTGAAACTATTCCACATTGTTTTAAATGAAGGCCAAAATCGTAACTCAAATATTCGCCTCCGCGATCAGATCATAGAAACTTTATTTTCTTGTTACGATGATTCTACACTTCACTCTGAAATTCTTTGAACTTTTCAAATGTTTCAGACTTGTGTTTCATCAAGTAGATATACCCATAACTGCTCAAATCATCTGTGAAGGTTAGAAAATAACGATACCTGCCGCGTGCCTCAACACTCATCGGACCACATACATCAGTATGTATTATTTCCAATAAGTCATTAGCTCGCTCCATTGTTCCGGAGAACGGAGTTTTAGTCATCTTGCCTATGAGGCATGGTTCGCAAGTATCAAATGATTCATAATCAAGTGATTCCAAAAGCCCATCTGCATGGAGTTTCTTCATGCGCTTTACACCGATATGACCTAAACGGTAGTGCCACAAATATGTTGCACTATCATTATCAACTTTGCATCTTTTGGCATCAATATTATGAATATGTGTATCACTACAATCGAGATTCAATAAACCATTTACATTGAGTGTATGACCATAGAAGGTTTTATTCATGTAAACAGAACAACTATTATTCTCTGACTTAAATGAATAACCGTATCGCAATAAACATGATCCAATCATATTCATGCTCAACGCAAACACCAAATAACAATTATTTATTTAGGTCCACACTAATCCCGAAGGTAGAGGGAGTGTGCGATGGTGATCTTATCAACCTTGGAATCACTTCCAACACACATCGTTACCTCGTTATTAACTAGTCTCTGTTCATTTTGCAACTCCTGTTTCAAGTTACTAATGTCAGCAACTGAACCGGTATCAAATTCCCAGGGGCTACTATGAACACTAGTAAAATACACATCAATAACAAGTATATCAAATATACCTTTGTTCACTTTGCCATCCTTCTTATCCGCCAAGCATTTGGGGCACTTCCTCTTCCAGTGACCATTTCCTTTGCAGTAGAAGCACTCAGTTTCAGGCTTAGGTCTAGCTTTGGGCTTCTTCATGGGAGTGACAACTTGCTTGCCATTCTTCTTGAAGTTCCCTTTCTTTCCCTTGCCCTTTTTCTTGAAACTAGTTGTCTTGTTAACCATCAACACTTGATGCTCTTTCTTGATTTCTACCTTCTCCGATTTTAGCATCGCGAAGAGCTTGAGAATCGTTTTCGTCATCCCTTGCATATTATAGTTCATCACGAAGTTCTAGTAGCATAGTGATAGTGACTAGAGAATTTTATCAATCACTATCTTATCTGGAAGATTAACTCCCACTTGATTCAAGCGATTGTAGTACTCAGACATTCTGAACACATGCTCACTTGCTGAGCTATTCTTCTCCATCTTGTAGGCAAAGTACTTGTTAGAGGTCTCATACCTCTCGACACGGGCATGAGTCTGAAATACCAATTTCAGCTGTTGGAACATCTCATATGCTTTGTGGCGTTCAAAACGTTTTTGAAGTCCCGGTTCTAAGCCGTAAAGCATGGTGCACTAAACTATCAAGTAGTCATCATATCGAGCTTTGCCAAATGTTCATAATGTCTGCATCTGCTCCTGCAATAGGTCTGTCACATAGCGGTGCATCAAGGACATAATTCTTCTGTGCAGCAGTGAGGATAATCCTCAGATCACGGATCAAGTCCGCATCATTGCTACTATCATCTTTCAACTTAGTTTTCTCTAGGAACATATCAAAAAATAAAACAGGGGAGCTATACGCGAGCTATTGATCTACAACATAATTTGCAAATACTACCAGGACTAAGTTCATGATAAATTAAGGTTCAATTAATCATATTACTTAAGAACTCCCACTTAGATAGACATCCCTCTAGTCATCTAAATGATCACGTGATCCATATCAACTAAACCATGTCCGATCATCACGTGAGATGGACTAGTCTTCAATGCTGAACATCTCTATGTTGATCATATCAATATATGATTCACGTTCGACCTTTCGGTCTCCAGTGTTCCGAGGCCATGTCTGTACATGCTAGGCTGTCAAGTTTAACCCGAGTATTCCACACGTGCAAAACTGTCTTGCACCCGTTGTATGTGAACATAGAGCTTATCACACCCAATCATCACGTGGTGTCTCGGCACGACGAACTGTCGCAACGGTGAATACTCAGGGAGAACACTTATACCTTGAAATTTTAGTGAGGGATCATCTTATAATGCTACCGCCGTACTAAGCAAAATAAGATGCATAAAAGATAAACATCACATGCAATCAAAATATGTGACATGATATGGCCATCGTCATCTTGTGCCTTTGATCTCCATCTCCAAAGCACCGTCATGATCTCCATCGTCACCGGCATGACACCTTGATCTTCATCGTAGCGTCGTGGTCGTCTCGCCAACTATTGCTTCTACAACTATTGCTAACGCATAGTGATAAAGTAAAGCAATTACATGGCATTTGCATTTCATACAATAAAGCGACAACCATAAGGCTCCTGCCAGTTGCCGATAACTTTTACAAAACATGATCATCTCATACAACAACGTATATCACATCATGTCCTGACCATATCACATCACAACATGCCCTGCAAAAACAAGTTAGACGTCCTCTACTTTGTTGTTGCAAGTTTTACGTGGCTGCTACGGGCTTCTAGTAAGAACCGTTCTTACCTACGCATCAAAACCACAATGATGTTTCGTCAAGTTTGCTGTTTTAACCTTCAACAAGGACCAGCCGTAGTCAAATTTGATTCAACTAAAGTTGGAGAAACAGACACCCGCCAGCCACCTTTATGCAACAAGTTGCATGTCTGTCGGTGGAACCGGTCTCATGAACATGGTCATGTAAGGTTGGTCCGGGCCGCTTCATCCAACAATACCGCCGAATCAAAATAAGACGTTGGTGGTAAGCAGTTAGACTATCATCGCCCACAACTCTTTGTGTTCTACTCGTGCATATCATCTACGCATAGACCTGGCTCGGATGCCACTGTTGGGAAACGTGGCATGCAATTTCAAAAAAAAAAATCCTACGCTCACGCAAGATCTATCTAGGAGATGCATAGCAACGAGAGGGGGAGAGTGTGTCCACGTACCCTCGTAGACCAAAAGCGGAAGCGTTAGCTTAACGCGGTTGATGTAGTCGAATGTCTTCTCGATTCAACCGATCAAGCACCAAACGTCCGACGCCTCCGAGTTCTGACGTCCCTCGAACTCTTGATCCAGCAAAGTGTCGAGGGAGAGTTTCGTCAGCACGATGGCGTGGTGACGGTGATGATGAAGTGATCCGCGCAGGGCTTCACCTAAGCACTACGACAATATGACCGGAGGAGTAAACGGTGGAGGGGGGCGCCGCACATGGCTAAGAACAATTGGTGTGTCCTTGGAGGCGCCCCCCGCCCCCGTATATAAAGGAGGGAGAGGGGAGGAGGCCGGCCTAGGGGCGCCCCAAGTGGGAGGAGTCCCACTTGGGCTCCTAGTAGGATTCGGCCCCCCTTTCCTTTTACCGGAAGGGGAAAGGGGGAAGGAGAGGGAGGAGGAGAAGGAAAGGGGGGCGCCGCCGCCTCCCCTTGTACAATTCGGACTCCCCATGGGGGGGGGGGGGGGGGCGCACGGCCACCCCTTGTGGGCTGCCTAGCCTCCCTCTTATGGCCCATATGGCCCATATCTTTCCCCCGGGGGGTTCCGGTAACCCCCGCCGGTACTCCGATATGTACCTGATACATTCCAAAACACTTCCGGTGTCCGAATACTATCGTCCAATATATCAATCTTTACCTCTCGACCATTTCGAGACTCCTCATCATGTCCGTGATCTCATCCGGGACTCCGAACAATCTTCGGTCACCAAAACACATAACTCATAATACAAATCGTCATCGAACATTAAGCATGTGGACCCTACGGGTTCGAGAACTATGTAGACATGACCGGGACACATCTCCGGTCAATAACCAACAGCGGAACCTGGATGCTCATATTGGTTCCTACATATTCTACGAAGATCTTTATCGGTCAAACCGCAATGACAACATACATCATTCCCTTTGTTATCGGTATGTTACTTGCCCGAGATTCGATCATCGGTATCTCCATACCTAGTTCAATCTTGTTACTGGCAAGTCTCTTTACTCGTTCCGTAATGCATCATCCCGTAACTAACTCATTAGTCACATTGCTTGCAAGGCTTATCATGATGTGCATTATCGAGAGGGCCCAGAGATACCTCTCCGATACTCGGAGTGACAAATCCTAATCTCGATCTATGCCAACACAACAAACACCTTCGGAGACACCTGTAGAGCATCTTTATAATCACCCAGTTACGTTGTGACGTTTGATAGAGTTGCATAATCTCATAGTCAAAGGAATATGTATAAGTCATGAAGAAAGCAATAGCAATAAAACTTAACGATCATTATGCTAAGCTAACGGATGGGTCTTGTCCATCACATCATTCTCCTAATGATGTGATCCCGTTCATCAAATGACAACACATGTCTATGGTTAGGAAACTTAACCATCTTTGATCAACGAGCTAGTCTAGTAGAGGCTTACTAGGGACTCGGTGTTTTGTCTATGCTTTCACACATGTATCAAGTTTCCAGTTAATACAATTCTAGCATGAATAATAAACATTTTTCATGATATAAGGAAATATAAATAACAACTTTATTATTGCCTCTAGGGCATATTTCCTTCAACAACATGCCCTGCAAAACAAGTTAGACGTCCTCTACTTTGTTGTTGCAAGTTTACATGGCTGCTACGGGCAACTAGCAAGAACCGTTCTTACCTACATAAAACCACAATGGTGATTACAAGTTGCTATTTAACCTTCTGCAAGGACCGCCGTAGTCAAATCCGATTCAACTAAAGTAGGAGAAACAGACACCCGCCAGCCACCTTTATGCAAAACAAGTTGCATGTCAGTCGGTGGAACCGGTCTCATGTGCGTGGACATGTAAGGTTGGTCCGGGCCGCTTCATCCCACAATGCCACCGAATCAAAATAAGACATTGGTGGGAAGAAATATGAACCTCACCGCCCACAACTCCTTTGTGTTCTACTCGTGCATATCATCTACGCATAGACCTCGCTCATGATGCCACTGTTGGGGAACGTTGCATGGAAAACAAAAAAATTTCTACGCACACGCAAGATCTATCCATGGAGATGCATACCTACGAGAGGGGGAGAGCATCTTCATACCCTTGAAGATCACTAAGCGGAAGCGTTTATCAACGCGGTTGATGTAGTCGTACACCTTCACGATCCATCCCGATCAAGTACGAACGTACGACACCTCCGCATTCAGCACACGTTCAGCTCAATGACGTCCTCGCCTTCTCGATCCAGCAAGAGAGGCGAAGTAGTAGATGATTTCCGGTAGCACGACGGCTTGGTGACGGTGGTGGTGAAGAATAATCTCCGCAGGGCTTCGCCAAGCACAACGGAAACAATGACGGAGGAGAAACTAGAGGGGCGGGGTTGCCGGCACACGGCTAGGTGAAAATTGATGTGTCTTGGGTGCTAGCCCTGACCCTCTATTTATATGTTGATCCATGGGGTCGTTTCTTGGAGAAAGAGCCTCCTCAAAGTCGGTTTAGCCCGCAAGGCAAGAGTCCTTCTCGGACTCCAGGACCAGACGCCAGGGTCCTTGGCGTCTGGCCCCATGGCCTCCACAAAACTCCTTTTGCACCTTCCTAAAACCTCGTGGGCTTTACCCCTTGGCCCAAATAAAGTGTTCTCGTACCCGAACATTTCGGAAAACTTCTGAAAGCCCTTCTGGTGAATTCCGGAACCCTTCCGAAGACCAAATACTATTATCCCATATATTAATATTTACCTCCGGACTATTCCAGAGCTCCTCATCATGTCCTTGATCTCATCTAAGACTCCAAACAAAATTCGGTCACCAACATACATAACTCATATAATACTATATCGTCAACGAACGTTAAGCGTGCGGACCCTACGGGTTCGAAAATGATGTAGACATGACTGAGACGCTTCTCCAGTCAATAACCAATAGCGGGACCTGGATGCCCATATTGGTTCCTACATATTCTACGAAGATCTTTATCGGTCGAACCTTTATGACAACATACGTAATTCCCTTTGTTTGTCGGTATGTTACTTGCCCGAGATTCGATCGTCGGTATCTTCATACCTAGTTCAATCTCGTTACTGCAAGTCTCTTTACTTGTTCCGTAATACATCATCTCGTAACTAACTCCTTAGTCACTTTGCTTGCAAGCTTCTTGTGATGCTGTATTACCGAGAGGACCCAGAGATACCTCTCCGTCATTCGAAGTGACAAATCCCAATCTCGATTCACGCCAACCCAATAGACACCTTCGGAGATACCTATAGAGCATCTTTATGATCACCCAGTTACGTTGTGACGTTTGATAGCACACAAGGTATTCCTCCTGTATCCGGGAGTTGCATGATCTCATTGTCGAAGGAACATGTATTTGACATTAAGAAAGCAGTAGCAATAAACTGAACGATGATATGCTAAGCTAACGGATGGGTCTTGTCCATCACATCATTCTCCTAATGATGTGATCCCATTATCAAGTGACAACTCATGTCCATGGTTAGGAAACCTTAACCATCTTTGATCAACGAGCTAGTCTGGTAGAGGCTTACTAGGGACACGGTATTTGTTTATGTATCCACACATGTATTTAAGTTTCCGGTCAATACAATTCTAGCATGAATAATAAACCTTTATCATGAATAAGGAAATATAATAATAAGAACTTTATTATTGCCTCTAGGGCATATTTCCATCAAATTTATCATCCTCTAACGCCTTATAGGGGATTGGTTAGAGATGCTCTAATGTGCACAAAACCTAGACCTCCTCCCTAGCGCTCGAGGAGCCCCCCACCTCGCGCCAGCATTGATGTAAACGGGCTGCATGGATCAATAGCACTCGCCACGCTGGGTGGATGATTCCCTGGTGCTCGGTCGGTATAGGTAGCCACATAAAAACCATGGGTTCAGGAAAAGAATGCAATCTATTTTTTCTATAGATAAAAGAAAATATAAATTAAAAATGTACAAGAATTTAAAAAAATGTGAATTTGAGAAAAGTTCATGAATTTTAAAAACATATTTGAAAATTCAGAAAATGTTCATGAATTTGAAAAAATCACCAATCGAAAAGTTTCACAAATTTTAAAAAAATCATAAATTTTAAAATGATTTAACTCTTGAAGTGTGCATCCAGATCAAGAATGTTTTCACCATTGCGTTCGTCGCGTCGAGATCTTCAAAACTATATCCCATATTCCGATGAACTTTTTTGGGAGCAAGAAATCAAAAAATAAATCATGCTCCGACTTCTTCACATAATGGTTCACCATACGTGCGTGCTTCGGGAATCACAAACTTTAACACAAGTATTTCTACCAATCCACAATTACTCACTAGCATGACTCTAATATCACCATCTTTATATCTCAAAACAAATGCAAGGAATCAAACTTCTCATATTATTCAATGCTCTTTATATGAAAGTTTTTATTATATCCCTCTTGGATGCCCATCATATTAGGACTAAATTCATAACCTAAGAAAATTACCATGCTGTTTTAAGACTCTCAAAATAATATAAGTGAAGCATGAGAGTTCATCAATTTCTATAAAATAAAACCACCGCCTTGCTCTAAAAAGATATAAGTGAAGCACTAGAGCAACTACCTAGCTCAAAAAATATAAGTGAAGCACATAGAGTATTCTAATAAATTCACGATTAATGTGGTGCTCTTTTTATCTTGGGCGATCATGTAAAATGTATTTGCATTTATCTCGTACCCTTGGTAAGTCAATACAGTCGAAGATGGTGTCCTGGCCAACAAGTACAACTCATCTCCAACAATGTTGTTACCCATGAGATGTGTTTGCAACCAACTGCCAAAAGTCATGATGTGTTCACATGTAATCCAGTCGTCAGACTGATCCGGGTGTTTGGTGCGTAGAATATTCTTGTGTTCATTGACATACGGGGTCACCAAGGTAGAATTCTGTAGAACTGTGTAGTGTGCTTGAGCCCAAGAATGCCCATCCCTACATATTATTGAATCCGCTCCTAGCGTGCCTTTTCCAGTCAGTCTCCCCTCATACCGTGATTGAGGGACACCAATCGACTTAAGGTCAGGAATAAAGTCAACACAAAACCCAATGACCTCCTCTGTTTGATGGCCCGTGGAGATGCTTCCTTCTGGCCTAGCATGGTTACGAACATATTTCTTTAAGACTCCCATGAACCTCTCAAAGGGGAACATATTGTGTAGAAATACAGGACCCAGAATGACAATCTTGTAGACTAGGTGAACTAGGACGTGCGTCATAATATTGAAGAAGGATGGTAGGAACACCAACTCGAAACTGACAAGACATTGGACCAAATCATTCTGTAACCTTGGTAGGATTTCTGGATCGATTACCTTCTGAGAAATTGTATTGAGGAATGCACATAGCTTCACAATGGCTAATCGAACATTTTCTGGTAGACGTCCCCTCAATGCAACCTAAAGCAGTTGCATCATAATCATGTGGCAGTCATGAGACTTTAGTTTCTGAAATATTTTTCTCTGCCATATTTATTATTCCCTTTATATTCGACGAGAAGCCAGACGGGACCTTGATACTGAGCAGGCATTCAAAGAAGATTTCCTTCTCTGCTTTGGTAAGAGCGTAGCTGGCAGGACCTTGATACTGCTTTGGATGCATGCCGTCTTTTTTGTTCACACGTTGCTGGTCCTCCTGTGCCTTCGGTGTATCTTTTGTCTTCCCGTACACGCCTAAGAAGCCTACCAGGTTCACGCAAACATTCTTCATCACGTGCATCACGTCGATTGCAGAGTGGACCTGTAGGTCTTTCCAATAGGGTAGATCCCAAAATATAGATTTCTTCTTTCACATGGGTGTGCGTCCCTCAGCGTCATTCGGAATAGATTGTCCGCCAGGACCCTTTCCAAAGATTACTTGTAAATCATTGACCATATCAAGTATAACAGCACCAGTACGGAGGACGGGCTTCTTATGGTGATCTGCCTCACCTTTGAAATGCTTGCCTTTTTTCTTAAGGCATGTTTGGTCGGAAGAAATCGACGATGTCCCAGGTACACATTCTTCTTGTATTTATCCAAATATATACTTTCATTCTCATCTAAATAGTGCGTGCATGCGTTGTATCCCTTGTTTGTCTATCCTGAAAGGTTACTAAGAGCAGGCCAATCATTGATGGTTACAAACAGCAATGCTCGTAGGTCAAATTCCTACTGTTTGTGCTCATCCCACACACGTACACATTTTTTATTCCATAACTGTAAAAGTTCTTCAACTAATGGTCTTAGGTACACATCAATGTCGTTGCCAGGTTGCTTAGGGCCTTGGATGAGCACTGACATCATAATGAACTCCCACTTCATGCACAACCAAGGAGGAAGGTTATAGATACATAGAGTCACGGGCCAGGTGCTATGATTGCTGCTCTGCTCCCCAAAAGGATTAATGTCATCTGCACTTAAACCAAACCATACGTTCCTTCCATCATCTGCAAAGTCCCGCCACTTTCTCTCGATTTTTCTCCACTGCGACCCGTTAGCGGGTACTCTCAACTTCCCGTCTTTCTTACGGTCTTTTTTGTGCCATCGCAACAACTTGGCATGCTCTTTGTTGCTGAACAGATGTTTCAACCATGGTATTATAGGAGCATATCACATCACCTTGGCAGGAACCCTCTTCCTGGGGCGCTCGCCCTCAACATCACCAGGGTCATCTCGTCTGATCTAATACCAGAATGCACCACATACCGGGCATGCGTTCAAATCCTCATACTCACCGTGGTAGAGGATGCAGTCATTAGGGCATGCATGTATCTTCTGCACCTCCAATCCTAGAGGGCATAGAACCTTCTTCGCTTCGTACAAACTGTGAGGCAATTTGTTATCCTTTGGAAGCTTCTTTTTCATAATTTTCAGTAGCTTCCCAAATCCGTTGTCAGATACACTATTGTCTGCCTTCCATTGCAGCAATTCCAGTGTGGTACCAAGCTTTGTGTTGCCATCTTCGCAATTTGGGTACAACACTTTTTTGTGATCCTCTAACATGCGATCGAACTTCAACTTCTCCCTTTCACTTTCGCATTCTCTCTGTGCATCAACAATGACCCGGCGAAGATCATCATCGGGCACATCGTCTGGTGCCTCTTAATCTTCAGCTTCCCCTGATGCAGTATCACCGTATTCAGGGAACATAGGATAGTTGTCATCATCCTCTTCTTCTTCGTTGTCTTCTATCATAACCCCTCTTTCTCCGTGCTTGGTACAAACATTATAGTGTGGCATGAAACCCTTCTCAAGCAGGTGCAAGTGAAGGGTTTTCGAGTTAGAGTAATCCTTCGTATTCTCACAGACAGTACACGGACAATACATAAAACCATTCTGCTTGTTTGCCTCAGCTACTTCGAGAAAATTATGCAGGCCCTCAATGTACTCGGAGGTGCGTCGGTCACCGTACATCCATTGCCGGTTCATCTACGTGCATTATATAATTAAGTGTATCAAAAACCATTACAGAACATCATGAATAGAGAAGTGACCAAATTAATACAAGTTCATCATCACATTAAAACCAAAGTACAATAGTGATCAAATGTTATTACTGAAAAAATAAATACATAAAGTTCATACATAGTTCTCATAGAACAACATATAGCTCTCTAGAGCATTTGAAATGAGCTAAATTAGCAGCGAGAGATGAAACGATGAAGTTGCTAATCTTTTAGAACACTTGTGTAGTTGGTGCACCGTCAAACCTAGACAAATCTTGGGGAAAATGTAGCTTGGAGAGGAGAAAGCTTAAGTGTGGCTCCGGCATTTCATCGAACACCTCATGTGCATATACAGGCAAAAAACAGAGTAGCCCACACCTCCACCCTTCCACGGCCAAAAAACAGAGGAGATTGGGGGGGGGGGGCGTGGATATATATAGGCAAAACTTTAGTCCCGGTTTGTGTCTAAAATCGGGACTAATGCCTACCCTTTAGTCCCGGTTCCAGACACCAACCGGGACTAAAGGGCAGCAACCCCTTTAGTCCCGGTTAGTGGCTGGAACCGGGACAGATGCCTGCCGAGGCCCGGCCGACGTCCTAGCCTCACGAATCGAGACTGATGCTCCCATTAGTCCCGGTTCGTAACACGACCGGGACTAATGCTCTAATCTGCCCAGGACCAAAGCCCTGTTTTCTACTAGTGAACGGGGTCACCCCATTGTACGTGCAACGAGGAATCATCAAACCAGGTATCTTTCCAAAACAATGTAGTTTTTTCGTTGCCTACAACAAGTTCCCCCCTCTGCCACCCATTTCCTATTTTGTCTTCGTACATTTCCAACTAGCCCATCTCCACTTCAGAGCTTGCTGCCAATATCTAGGACCTAGGGCTGTGTCGGGCTTTGTCCCCTATAGAGTTGGCCGCATTTGTCCTTTTTCCCATGCTAGCAGGAGCTCACTGCCCTTTTTCCCGTGCTCCTGGAGACTCCAGATCAGCTCGTTTGGCCGCATTTGTCCTCGGATAGATTCTCGGTTAAATCTCTCTATCTGGAACTTGTTCAAGGATGGCATGACCATGGCTTCAAGGCAATATGGCAGGCTCATATTCCTCTTACAATCAAAATCTTTCTTTGGCAGGCGGTGAGACTTCGTTTGCTGGCTGACCAAATCATGAAAAGAAGTGGACCTGCAGTTGCTGTTGTTCTCTTTGTCGAGAGAACGAAAACAAAGAACACATTCTGTTTAATTGTGATCTTCCTCGCATGGGCTGGAGCTGCGTCCGATCATGGTTGAATCTTAACTAGAACCCGAAATGTTTTGATGACCTCTTTACTTATCTCTTGAATTTTCTAGGCCAGTTTGTTGTGTATTTTGGCTTGCTTTCACTGCATTCATTTGGTCCTTTTGGATGACCCAGAACAAGTTTACTACCGAACATGTTTTTCCTAAACGCTCAGCTGACTGTCTTTTTTAAAATGGTTGCCCTGTTACAACAATGGAAGTCTCTCGCTAAGGCCATGGACACTGACACCATCTCTATGATCATCGCCAAGATCCGTGCCTCTAATACTGACATTTGTCCAGCGCTTGCTCCTCCAAGGACGTAGCTTCATCATGATTTTGTTGTTCCTTTGGGTGGTGTGCATGGCTGTTTGCCCGACCGTCATGGTTTGCACTTGGCTTGTGTTTTTTTTGGAAAAGGAGGATGTACCCCCGGTCTCTGCATCTGGACGATGCATGCAGCCATATTATTAATTATTCACAAAGACCATACAATGTGATACATCAATAAGTCTGAAGCCACCATTTTGGCAATGTTGTTGCTACTCCTATCCCCTTGATGAAGGTGTGCCGAATGTCCGGGCCTAATACCAAACAGACATCACACCAAAGCTTAACATCTAAAGCCGGGTGTCCCATCCAAGTCTCTACCTAGATTGGGTCCCACACCGGTCTGGCACACTCCCAGTGAGCACCGCACGCTGCAAGGGCCGTCACCTCCATCTTCCATTAGTCCATCCTCAGAGCAGAACTGATGCACCGACCTTGCAAGGCCTCTCTGCTATCGACGCCACCATGACGCCAGACAGCTTCCTCCACCTGCGCGAGTCCATCTCCGCGCATCAGACGCCGAGTCTCCACTGCGCCATGCCGCCGAGACCCACCGTCGATGATACGGTTGATTCCACACCGCTCCACCTACATGCCATCTCGCGTCGACTCCGAACTACCAGCAACTCCACCACCCTGAGCAGTCCCCGGCCGACGCCTTCAGGAAAGAACACGACACCAAAGTGCCATCGTCTCCCAAACAGAGGAACAGAGGCTTTCGCCTGTGCTCATGGCAGAGGTGAGGGGCGTATGATCCACACCGAAGCCTCCAGGAAGGGAATCGGCGCCGAGAACAACGACTTTGGTGCAGCCGCCACGCCGGCCTGGAGTTTCCCCCGGGTCCATGCCCACCTGCCAGATCCGTCTAGGCAGTATTGGCGTCGACCGTAGTCGCTACCGTAGCCAGCACGAACCAGAGTGGATCGAGTCGGAGACGACGCCTCCCATGGAACTCCAGTCGGCCATCGAGGAACCACCGTAGCGCCGCCGCCTCCACGTCACCCATGCAGCCGTGGAAGGCCCCCTATCTGCACCCGCGGGTGCCGCCTGCCAGGCAGGCCGCACCGCACGCCAACGATTGAGGCCGCCGCCCCGAGATCCCCGCGTCGCCCGAGGCACCGGCGGGCAGATCTAAAATAGATTGACCACCGGACACCCTAGGAGCGCCCCGAACGGCCCCCCACGCGACCACCGGGGGAGTCATGAGCGCGTCGCCCCTTGAGTCTTCACTGGCGCGCCACGCCGCTAATGCGCCGCCAACCGCCGCCGAACGCCACCCGCGCCAGATTTGGCCGCTGCGGGGAGGAGAGGCCCCGCCGCCGTCGACGCCAACTAGGGTTTGCCCGGCGGCGCGCCCCGACAGCGGCGGGCAGGAGAGGTGGGAGAGGGAGTCGAGGGCTTGGCGGCGCTAGGGTTCCCCCCAAGTCGCACTTGGCTTGTGTGACGGTTACTTGCTGTATGATGATGGAATTGCACGATGTATTACTCAGGTGCAATCGCACGTATATATTATGTACAACGGTGGACCACGACCTCAACTATACAAGAAAACTAGGAGGTGGGCCCAATACACAATAGGCACAACACATATATTCAACACCCCCCCCCCCGACAGTCGAAGCGACGCCATTGCTGACGCAAAGACTGGACCGGAACTCCTCGAATGACGCTGTAGGCAAGCCCTTGGTCATGATATCTGCAAATTGTTGGGAAGTAGGAACGTGTAGAACACGAATATGGCCAAGAGCCACCTGATCTCGAAAAAAATGAATATCTAACTCAATATGCTTGGTACAACGATGATGAACTGGGTTGGCGGAGAGGTAGACCACCGTGGCTCGGTCGACAGGACATGAGAGCTCCTGAAGCAGCTGGCGAAGCCATGAACACTCGGCGACGACGTTGGCCACAACGCGATACTCAGCCTCAGCACTGGAACGAGAGACCGTAGGCTGCCGGTTGGACGACCACGAGATGAGCGAGGGTCCAAGGAAAACACAGTAGCCCGAGGTGGAGCGACGAGTGTCGGGGCAGCCAGCCCAGTCGGCATCGGAGTAGGCGGTGAGGACGGTGTCGGTGGAGGCGTGAAGCGTGACGCCGAGGTCCATAGTGCCACAAACATAGCGGAGAATCCGCTTGACAGCGGCCCAATGAACGTCCCGAGGAGCATGCATGTGAAGACACACCTGCTGAACTGCATACTGGATCTCCGGTCGAGTAAGAGTGAGGTACTGAAGAGCCCCAACAATAGACCGGTAAAAGGCAGCATCCGAAGCAGGTGAACCATCCGTGGCAGAGAGCTTGGCCTTCGTATCAACAGGCGTGGCGGCGGGCTTGCAATTAAGCATGCCAGCGCGATCCAGGAGCTCATGAGCGTGGCGGCGGGTGAGACGCCAAGGGTCCCACATCATCTACGGCGGGAGGGACGACCGGGGGTACCTGTTGAAACGGGAACACATGCTCATCAAAGTAAACGTGACGGGAGGTGAACAAGCGGTGGGAGACGGGATCGTAGCACCGATAGCCCTTGGAGTTGGAAGGGTAGCCGATGAAGATGCATGCAACAAAACATGGTGCAAGTTTATGAGAAGAAGTGTAGGCAGTGCTAGGATAACATAGACACCCAAAGATACGCAGACCATCATAAGAAGGTGGCGTACCAAAGAGGAGGTGGTGAGGTGCGTAGTTCCACCGCGGGCGACAGGGCCGGAGGTTAAGGAGCAGTGATGCAGTAGCAAGTGCGTCCGGCCAGAAGCGAGGCGCCACGTTAGCATAAAACAGGAGCGTGCGAACGCAGTCATTCAGAGTGCGAAGGACGCGTTCGGCTCGACCGTTCTGCTGTGAAGTATACGGGCAAGTAAGACGAAAAATTGTGCCATGGTGCGACAAAAAAGTGCGGAAAGCAAGATTGCCGAACTCTTTTCCATTGTCAGTCTGAAGAGCAAGAATGGGACGCCCAAACTGCGTGCTGACATAGGAGTAAAAAGCCGTCAGGGTGGAAAGTGCATCCGACTTTCGTCGCAAAGGAAAAGTCCACACATAATGAGAATAATCATCAAGGATAAACAAATAATATAAATAGCCTGAATTACTAGGAACTGGAGAGGTCCACACATCGCTATGAATCAACTGAAAAGGAAAAGAAGCAATGGTGGTGGAGTTATTAAACGGAAGACGAACATGTTTGCCGACACGACAAGCATGACAAGTGCGATCCTCTATCTTATTACAACTGAAACTGAAACTCCTAAGAATATGACGAAGGGTGACGGGATTGGGATGACCCAGACGAGCGTGCCAGAGATCAACGCCAGCGGAGAGGGCGACCGGTGCGGTGGTGGTGGAGGAAGGCGGATGCACCGGATAGAGCTCCTCGGGGCTGTCACATCGGTGAAGTACCATCCTGGTTCGAGCGTCCTTGACACAAAAACCAAGCTCATCAAATTCAACAGTAACAGGTTTTCACGAGTGAAACAACGAACGGAAATAAGGTTCTTAATAAGATGAGGTGACACAAGTATGTTAGACAAAGATAAAGACATGGGATTAGAAGGAAATGAAGTGTGCCCGACGTGTGTAATAGGGAGGGTGGAACCATCACCGACAGTGATGCGGTGGGCGGTGGTGACGGGAGTGAAGGAGGCAAGATTACCAGGATGAGCAAACATGTGAGCAATGGCCCTGGTGTCCATGTACCAATCACCGCCTCCAGTGTAGTTGGTCGGCGTAGGGGCGGTGTGCAGCGCGGCGAGAAGCGTCGGGTCCCAAGGCGCCGGTGGCAGCGCCGGCGAAGGTGACGGAGGCGCCATCGGGAAGCCGTAGCCGCCACTCAGCTGCGGCGGCGGGTACCCTCCATAGGGCTGCGAAAACGCGTAGTACACCTGATGCGCCGGATGGCGCGGCACGGGAAGAGTCGGCGCCGGTGCCCGTGGGACCGGCATGATGTATGCATGGACGACACTGGTCCACGGGTTGTACCCGCCGGCCCACGGAGGAGGCGCCTGGGGCTGCTGCTGCTGACGAGGAGGGCCCTTGGCCTGCGGTTGTTGCTGGCCGCCACGCCGGCCTCCGCGGCGCCGATCGCCGGGTGGCGCGGGAGGGGCGGGCGCCCCGTACGGAGGCGGCGGCAAGGGCAGCAGCGGTGGCTGCTGCTGCGGCTGGTAGGGCGCCGGGTGGCGCGGCTGTGGAGGGGCGGTAGGGGCGGCGGGTCATGGTGGTGGCCCGCCGCGGGTGGTGCCGGCGGCGAGGGCAGTGTGGATGGCCCGCGCCTTGACCTGCTTCATCCGACGCTCCTCCAGCCGGAGGTAAGCCACGAACTTGGCGAAGAAGGGCTCGGGGATGAGGGTGAGGTTCGCCACGGCGTTCCCGAAGTCCTCGTTGAGGCCGGCGGTGAGCGTGCTGAGGAGGAGATCATCGTCAATCTTCGCGCCAATATCGCGGAGCTCGTCAGCGAGAGTCTTGAGACGGCGACAGTAGTTGTCGACGGAGGAGTTGTCCTGGTGGCATCCAAAAAACTCTTGCTGCAAAAAAACGCGATGTTGAAGACGATTGTCGATGAAGAGCCCGTTCAGCTTGGTCCACACGGCGTGGGCGTCATCACCGTCTTGCACGAGATGGTGAGGAAGAACCACCGGATGAGCGTGGCGTCGATGGTGGACCACTCATGGAACGCGGGCACGAGGCTGGAGTCGACGGAGCCGTCCATGTGGTCGAGGAGGTTGTACTCCCGGAACACGAGGGAGAAGTACGTCTTCCACGCGTAGTAGGAGGAGTCCGTTTGAGAGAGACGAACCGGAACCCGCTCGTATATGTTGAGGTTGCGGATGTCGGCAGCGTCGGGAGGGTTGGCGTCGGCGAATGGGTTGGAGGGGTTGGAGGAGCCGGACGAGGTGACAGACGACATGGCGGCGGCTTGGTGGTGCGGCTGCGGCTAGGGTTAGGGTTTGGGAAAGCGGCGGCGGCAGAGAGAGGGGCGGCGGCGGCGGCGGGTGGCGGGTTCGCGGCGGTGCTAGGAGAAGCGGCGGTGGTGAAGGGAGGTGGTGGCGGCGGCGCTAGGGGATCGCAGCTGCAGGGAGTCGCGGCGGCGGCTTAGAGGCGGCGGCGGCGAGAAGGGGAAGGGAGCAGCGGCGAGAAGGGGAAGGGAGCAGCGGCAGGGGGGTAGCGCGGCGGCAGGGAGGAGGTAGAGGCGGCGGCGGCGCGACGAGACGGCGCGGCGGTGGCGGCTGGGGCGGCGGCGGCGCAGAGGAGGTGCGCGGCGGAGGCGGTGCAGCGGAAGCTAGGGTTGTAACCTAAAAACTGATACATGTATGATGATGGAATTGCACGATGTATTACTCAGGTGCAATCGCACGTATATATGATGTACAACGGTGGACCACGACCTCAACTATACAAGGAAACTAGGAGGTGGGCCTAATACACAATATGCACAACGCATATATTCAACACTTGCCACATAGTTTGTGTCATTTGTTGGATGACTCACCGGTTTGGCTTTATTTATGCACCAACGGGCTCATGTGCTCATGTGCACTCGTGCACTAGGTCCTGATGCACCAATCAGGAAGCCATCAAAAGGTTCTAAACAATTTGACACCATTCACACAATGTGCATGTGTCATGAACCGGAGATCTAATGCAATAGCGCACCTAAAACCTTCGGTGCAAGTCGCCCACATAAATTAATGCATTCGCAAAGAAAGTAGATGACTGGATAATAAGTCGGAAATGAAAATTTTATTCAGGCATCTATCACCTATCGTTAATAAAACCCTGTAAATCGAATTACAACCTGATCAGCTGAATGCAGCAAAAGAAACGAAAGAAACAAAATGCAATGAATGCAGCAAAAGAAAAAAATACATGCACGTTCCAATGTTAAATACAAACAGGCAGCTACCCTAGTTGTTGACGACCCTGCAGTTCCTCCTGATCTCGCCGTTGGCAGCGGTCTTGAGCTCGATGGCAGCCATCTTGACCATCGCCTTGGCAAACTTCTTCTCCCAGCTCCCGGGGATGAAGGCGTTCTCCATCACCTTCGTCGACGTCTTCCCCGACGTGAGCAACGCCGCGTCGGAGGTGAAGAGCACGTTGCGCTTGAGCAGGTTGGTGTAGTACTTGTTGTCCATCCGGTTGGGGGTGACGATGTCCTGCACCACCGTGGGGTCGTTGGTGAAGTTGGGGCTGACGGGGCACTTGCTCTGCAGCAGCCTGGTGAGGCCGGGGTTCATGTCGGAGGGGTTCGGGGGCAGGCGGTCGGTGAAGGATGAGCAGTGCGACACGCCGATGGTGTGCGCGCCGGAGAGCACCACGAGGTCGTCCTCGTTCATATTCTTGGCCCTGAAGCTGTCGACGAGCTGCGTGAGGTTGAAGAAGGGCGGGGGAAGGAACTGCAGTGTCTCGCTCTCGAGCGACACGCGCCCGTCGAACCGCCCCGCCGGCATCTTGTAGTCGATCTTGTAGCCGCTGAGGAAGTAGGCGGAGTCGCGTGCGGCGAAGGCGATGACGTCGGCGCAGGAGACGACTCTAGGGCAGACCCTCTCGAGGACTGCCTTGGCGGCATCGATCACCTCGAAGCCGCGCAGGCTGGGGAAGTTGGGCGGGCCGAGCTTCTCCGGCCGCGGGTTCGCCGGCGTCGGGTCCAGCAGCACCGACGCGTCACAGCCCTGCACAAGCTCGTGTTAACCGCGTAGTCGCCGCTTTACGTGCATGAAATAGTGACAGTACGCCACGTACCTGGACGAAGCAGTCGTGGAAGGCCATGCGGATGATGCCGGCGCCGAGGCCAGGGTTCCGGTAGACGGCCTTGCTGACGACGGCCCTGACGATGCTCTCCGCCGCACGGCACTTCCGGTTGTAGTAGCCGACCCTCACCCTATGCCCCGGCGCCCCCTTCCCCTGGCATGTCGCCGCCAGGAGCAGCACGCACGAGATCCAGATCGCAACCCTACCCATCCTTGAGCTAGATCGACCCACTAGAGCCGAGTTTCTGTTGGGTGGCCGGAGACTGGGAGTGGAAGCTGGAGTCGTGTGGTTGAGGTGTGTGGAGACGCTGCTCCTCTGCACGTCCATTTATATGCGCAGGAGTGGAGAAGAATTGGCAGGGGTTTGTCTTGTGTAAGTTTGTTTAAGCCGGCAGAGCACTCCGTTTCGAAAAAAAAGCCGGCAGAGCATGTTCCCTCCCTGTCTCTATGGAACATGCGAGCACAACTCAGCATATATACATCCCATCGAGCACCGGAGCGCTGACTTCAAGGAAACCGGGGCCGGGTTTAACTAATCTAGTCGTGGATGGCGATGTAGGCATGTGCAGATCTGGCTGGGAGTGGGTTATTAGCAGCAGCTCAAATGCTTGCGAGGCAGCGTGGATGGATAGGCTTTTCTTTCCCGGCTGAGGTTAAATTAACACATTCAGTCTGAATTTGATGTCTCCAGTGTGTATTCTTCGCTGGCGACATGTTTGTTTACTCCACAGCACATGGTAAACGACATCTCGATCGTTTCAAGAGGGCCTGTCGGCCACGGCGAATTTGCTGGAGATTGGACGATGGTGTACGCAATGACAAAAGTACGTCCCTCCGTCCGGAAAAAGTTGTCCGGCCGTAGTTCAAATTTTTTTTTTTGCAAAAAACCCCTCAGAGATTTAATTCTCGTGCAAATCACCCCACCTCCACCTTCCTTCTTCCCCGTCGGCACCATCGAAAGCTTCCCCAAGCGGAGCCGCCGTCGGGCCTCGCGCGCTACCGTCGGCCCAGCTCGAAGGACTAGCGCCGCCGCCCACCTGCGCCGCCGCCGCTCACCTGCGCCGCCCCTGCACAACGTGTACGGCCTCCGCCGCCTCGCCGGAGCCCCCACCACCGGCCTCCATATCCTATGCCGGCGCCGGCCTCCATCTCTCCTCCGTGCCGCACAGGTGATGCCACCCATTGAAGAGACGGCGTACAGGAGTCGCGCCCCAAGCTCCCGCTGGTGTGCTTCCTCTGGCCGCAGCCACCCACCTGCTCGCAGGACGAGTGCCGCCTCCCATCTCTGTTGCTGCCTCTGCTTCTAATCGATCGGCCTCGACTTCTTCCCGCCTCCTCTTCTGCCTCTGCTGGTTTGAGTACTACTCCATGACTTCCTCCCGCCTCCTCTGCTACCTCTGCTGCAAAGTGTATCATTCAAGTGAAATTGAGCAATGGATCAGGAAATTGAGCGGTGTGTTCAGTTGATGCTCGTTAAACTCAGATCATTTGAGCACTGAATCGAGTGGATCAGGAATAATCCCGCCTCCTCTGCTGCCTTCTTCCTCTTCTTCACAGCCTTCTTCTTCTTCTTCTTCTTCTTCACAGCCTTCTTCTTCTGCTGCCTTCTTCTTCCTTCTTCTTCTTCTTCACAAACTGAACATTTGCATAACTAGATCAACTAGGATTGTCAAGATCAATTATGTCATAACTACACTAACTGAATTTTCAGTAAGTGCAGAACAAAAGAATCTTGGAGTATGTACTGTTGTGCATATCCAAGATAGTTTGGGGACAGATGGAAGTGACATGTTCATGTACTCCAACATGTTAATTTGCCAAGCAGTTTCAAAATAAAGCAACGGAACTTGAGCTGAAATAGAACTTGACACCTACTGAACATGAGGGAAGAGGACTGAACTTTATGAATTTAGCATAAATTACCATAGTCAAATTTGGCCCCGGAGGCATTCTGATTCCCCTTCCATTATCCAAATAGACTCCTTTGCACTATCCATTCTCCATTAGTCATCTCTGCATTGAGCATAGAAGAATCTGAAAGAATATGTAACAAAGTCAAGAATATGTTGAGCCATCAGTCAGTCTATGTAAATGCATATTCCAGCATGGTCATATAGCAGCACCACTTCATATAGCAGCAGAACTTAAATGATTCCTAGATGCACTAGTAATCATTTTGTCTAAAACTTCACAAAAATTTCAGTTAACTTTTGAACACAAGTACAATCAGAATATGATCATGTTCAGTGGTGATCATGTTCAGTAGTGAGCACTAGGAATATTATTATTATTATTATTATTATTATTATTATTCCTCTTCTTCTTATTGTTAACTGAATTTACACTAAGATTTCTCACTCCATTACATAATTCTGATAGTTAACTGAATTTACAGAATAATAATTTCATTTGCATAATTACGGTGAAGTTTCAGTAACTACAGTAACATCTTGATTGAATTTACAGTAAGATTTCTCACTCCATTACTCTGCTGTTAACTGTATTATTCTGCTGTTAACAATCAGAATTAATTGTATTATTCAGTCAAGATCTTTGTTCAGTCAAGTTGATGTTCAGAACCTGCCATTTTCTTCCAAAACCTGTCAATTTCTGTCAGGTTTTGATCTGTCAAGTTTACTGAATTTTTACTCAATTCGTTTTGATCTGTCAAGTTGATGTTCAGGTTTTGATTCCTAGATGCACAAGTTTACTGAATTTTTACTCAATTAGTTTGAGATTGTCATGCTTCCTAGTCAAAATTGTCATGGTTTTATCTTATCTTACTGGACAGTGGCATGTTCATCTCAAGCATATGTTGAGGCAAATTTACAGTTATACAGTCAAGCATATTGTATGTTCATCTCAAGCTAACAGTAGTTGAACATTGGAGATCAAAGCATACTGTGTGCCCAATGCTGTTTCAATGTGTGGTTGCTCTCTCGAATTCCATGGCTAACAGTAGTTTTAAAATCACCAAGGCGCATTTGTACTCGTCTAGCAAGCTCACCTGAGATCAACGGAAGCAGCATCCGTACTCGTACTCCATTCCTCTGCACCAAGTCCTCCTCCAATCGCTGCACAATCCAAGAGGACAAGAACAAAACCACCTCAGATGCTTGCTTCACCAGACAGAAATCAGCAGCTAGAAGACGGACCTGAGCTGCCGTGGGCGAGCGGGCAGCAGAAGCAGAAGCGGCAGCGACGGCGCCGGTGGAGCGAAGAGGGCGGGTCCTCCGTCATCAGTTCGCCAGCTCGAGGAGGGGAATGTCAGCGGCAAGACGAGCACGGGGCAGTGGCATGTGGCTGGAGCAAGTCTTCGTCTTCCCCATGCCGTGGTCGTCTTCCCCACGCCGTCGACTTCCGCAGCGGCCGCTCGGGGTCTGGAGGAGGAGCTGGTGGATGAGGAGCCCGAGGACGAGGAGCTCGAGGATCTTCCATGCCTCCAGATCGAGCCCCAACTCCCTCCAGGACATGAGCGCCGCCGCCGGAGCCGGCAAGTCGCGGGCTTTGCAGAAAAGGGGATCCTTCCCTCTGGATCTCCTGGTGCGAACGAAGAGAAGCGGCGAGACAAGGGGGAGGAGGCGGCCGGCGCGTGGCGAGGCGACGGAGCAGGCGGCGAGGCGGAAGAGGAGGCGGCAAGGCGGCGGAGCAGGCGGCCGGCGCGTGGCGAGGCGACGGAGCAGGCGCGATGGGCTGAGTGGCTTGTCGGAAGAAAGGGGAGGGGGTTTTCGTAAAACGTCGGCGGAGACAACTTTTTTCGGACGGAGGGAGTACTTCATATACCAGTGATTCATAGATCGTCGGGGAGCGCGCGGCTCTTCTTCCATGCCCTGTAATCGTGCAAACCGACGCCTCATAATTTGTTCATGGGAAAAGAAAAGGAAAGAACAAGGCCAGTGTGATCTATGCATGGATCGATCGTGCACCAGTTTGATGGATAATGCCTTATAATTGTCGATGGGCTGGATCTGGGTTCAACATCTCGCTGCATGCATCGCGTACCAACCTGTAGTTCGATCACTACTTCACCAGTCACGGTCGTGATGCCAGCGATTAAAATGGAGTTTCGCTACCAATAATTCTACACTTAAACTTACATGGATTTTTAGTATGCCAAAAAAATTGGCAAATACGACAGAGGACCAGCCGGTCGACCGAAACCCTAGCCACCACACTGCTTACACCCCCTCTAGCCGCCGCCAGCGGGAATGTCGTGATCGGGGGCGGGCTGCTTGCGGGGGAGTTGGAGGGCTGCCGTAGGTTGGTGAACGATATGTGTGCTCCAGTAGCGGTATTCGCCAGGCGGTGCTCGACAGCGGTGTTGGTAATCTAGTGCGGTGATCTTAAACAACGACTCATCCTGGCTAGGTCACCGGAGAAGTGGCAATCGGTGCATGGCCCTGGACGGCGGCGAGCTTGAAATCCGACACGGGCCAGTCGTGCTGTGGTATGGGTGTTTTTTTTTGGGTTTTTTTTGGAGTCTTCGAGTTTGGTTTGGGGCACCAAGGCAGCTGATACATCTCAAACATATTTATAATTCTTAATTGTTCCATGCTATTATAATATCATTTTTATGAACATTTGTAGTAATTTATATTATTTTTCATGGCAACACATATCTAAGTTTGCATGTCAAACATTAAGCAAACTAAATGGCGGAACATGCATATATGATGAAACAAAATTCATGACCACACAAAATTACTATGATTTTCAAAATTTAAAACTGCCACCTACGAAAATACAAAAGTTGCCATGTCCATTATATAGATCATGAAAATGGAGCTGATCTAAAAATTCATGTATATTACAAAAAAGGAGGAAAAAAGTTTGACACATACATGGTGATCACCTCATTGATGAAAGGTAAACACTTGTAGCCGGTCAGCCGGCCGAAATTGGGCCGGTCACCTCCTCGCGCAAAGCGCATACACATGGGACCCACGCGCCACCGCTCACCACAGAAACTTATCCCCACAGTACCTATCCCCAACCCCACGCGTGTCTATCCAGTTCCTCCCCCACCCTAGTTCTCTCTTTCTCTTTCTCCGAATCCACAAAAATCCCAGCATCGGTGATAGTGGCTGAGGGGGTGCCGGAGCTGCTTCCATGGACACGAAGCTACATCCTCTTCTCCCCCGACAACCGGAACGCGAGCTGCAACCATTGACAGGCGGAGCTACATCCGGTGTCAAGGGGAGCTGCAACCGGCGTTCATGGGAGCTGCGACCCAAACACAAGCTGCAACCATGGATGGTGGGGAGTTGCAACCAGCATCCGGAGGAGCTACAAACCGGCGTTCGGGGGAGCTGCAAACGGTGAACGGCGTCACGCTGTGGGCTATGGTGGCGACGCAACCATAGTAATGGTGAGTTTTTTTATTGCTACCACCGGCAAGATGAGGTGTTACCACGGGGCAAGGCGAGGTCCTGGTATGACGGTGGCGAGGGGGAGATGCTGCAGAACGGCGCATTTTTTTACTGTTTTTTTTTCGGAAACTATGTCAATTTTTTGAGCTGGAACCATATCATATTTTTGTTGGAACATGTAATTTTTTTGCTGGAAGCATACCAATGTTTTTGCTGGAACTGTATCAATGTTTTGCTGGAACCATGTCAATTTTTTGCTGGAACCATGTTTTTGTTGGAAACGGCACAAGCCAGGCGGGGACAAGATGTCAGCGATGGTGCGAAGGCAGCGAGGTGCACGAAGCGCGTGAGATGGATGGGGCGAGCGACGGAAGGCGGTCAGCATTCTTCTTAGGGGAGAGCGACAGTGGTGTGTGTGTGTGCGTGTGTGTGTGTGTGTGTGTTGTGGGGGGGGGGGGGGGGGGGGCACGCACACACGCAGGAGGAGGTGGATGAGAAAGAGGAGCGCAGCGGGGGAAGAAGAAGAAAACCCGAAGGGATAAGAATCAAGCGGCTCAGAGGGGGCCAATCTGACGGCTAGTGCATGACCGGCCCAAACATTGGACCGGCGCGCGGGCGCCTAATACCGTCCTTGATGAAATGATGACACAAAGGTAATAAAAAAATTGCCATCTCTAAGCTGCTAAAAAACAAACTACACACTAAAGAAAACACTCCAATTTCTGTCATCTCAGTCAATGTATAGCAATTTATATTAGTTTTCATGGCAGGGGGCGTCGCGTCCGTCCTCGAGCCCAAGCTGTAGCGCCCACCCCAAACATGCGGCTGCAGGGAGTGCTGCCCTTGTGGAACGCATCGGCGCCGGCTTCGCCGCTGCTCTCCCGCTTTGCGCCCCGCATCCTCAAGCAGCGTTTCGTCGGGGACAGCTCCGCTCCCCCCATCCGTGTCCAGCCTCCTCGAGCAGCGCCGCCGCCTCCCTTCCCTCTCTCCGGCAACCCAGGCCCGCTGGAATCACGACAACACCACACGCGTGAGTCCCTCTCCTCCGCCGTCATCGACATGGTCGCGGCCCAAGATCTGCCTGCCGCATGACGCACGCGAGCCTCGGCATTCGCGGCGCACCACTGCGCCACGCTGGGAACAATCATCACCGTCGTCGGAGAAAACGAAAGGGAAGGAGGAAGGAAGCGGCGATGGAGCGACCGTGTGGGGAAAGAAATGGGGGAACAAGGAAGGGAAGAGAGAGTGAGGTGAGGGGGGAGGCGTTCGCGGCGATATTTTATTTTTACTGAACAAAATAAAGTCTGGTGTGGTTAATGTCCCTTCCTCTAAGATCCATACTTGGAAATGAGATGTTTGCCCCAAATCCTAAATGTCCAACGTATTATTTTTATCGATTCTGAAAAGAAAAGATCTTGAATAGCGAGCTAAGCTCAGATGGTTAGATTCCTTACGATAGAACAGTTCTAGATTTAGCATTGATGGTTAAATTTTCTGAATTTATTTCATGTCTTTCGACGATGTGCGTTTAGTAGGAGAAGACGTTCCCGTTGACTAGAAAGGTGTGTGTGGCGACTTCGTCAATCTCAAAACGATGTGCTGACTCAATTTCTTGAAGGTGCTCCTAAGCAGGTACGATTTATGCGTTATGTGCGTATGTATGAGTGTTTGTGCTTGTACTGTGTTATAAAAAAAACCTTGAATAGCTCCGCCACCTATTTTAATCGCTTCCATCACGTCTGTAACTGGTGAAGTAGTGATCGAACTAACGGTTGGTACGCGATGCAGCGAGATGTAGCACCCAGATCTAGCCGATCGACAATTTAAGCATTACATCATTCAAGCTGGTGGACGATAAATCCATCATCCATGCATGGATCCAGTGGCGAAGCCACAGCTGAGCTGCGTAGTCCATTGACTACACATTTTTTTGCAAAAAAAAAAAGTCCTACAATGAATAGACATCATGAAAAAAAAAACATACAAATGCATACTGCTGACCGTGGAATCAATGTGTATTGCTTGAGCCTCGTGGTCATATATACAGGAGTACAAGATATCTTGGAGTACAAGTCAAGTTAGAATAAATCATACATTATCCTACGTTTCCTAAATAACCATTATACTCAACATCCCCCCGCAGTCACAACGGTAGCGGCGCAGACGGTGAGACTGGAGAAGAATCCGAACGGAAGCCGACGGACATCCCCCCCACAGTCGTAACGGTCGATGCATCGCGGAAGTCGTGGCTGGAGTGAAAACCGACGAGGTTGCTCAAGCAAGGCGGTAGCCCTTTGTGCCGTTTGTCGATGTAGCCGAGAACGTGGGTGGTGTAGCCGTGGTCGAGGTAGCCGTGCGAAGAATGCTGTGGTCGATGTCGAGTCGGGGTAGCCGGTGTCGAGGAAGTCGCCGTGGAGCCGCGGGCGCAAGCAGGCGCCGAGTTAGGCATGGGCGCTGTGGTGTCGAAGTAGTGATGCGCCGGGAAGAAGATGTTGTTGACGACGCGTCGCGCCGGGTTTGCCAAGCCCGGGGACACGTCGTAGACGAAGGCACGCGTCGGTTTTGCCAGCATCAGGCGTGCATAGACGGACGACGACAAAGTTGACGAAGCGCCGCACCAGGCTTGCCAGGCCCGGGGACACGTCGTGGACGAAGGCACGCGTCGGTGTTGCCAGCACCGGGCATGCGTAGACAAGGGACCTGCACGAGCTGTACGCCATGTCAAGGAGTCGGAAGGGCCAGCAGAGACGAAGACGAAGACTCGACGACAGTTATGGGGCCAATCAGCGTGGGGCCGATGTCACCAACGATGGTCGGAGCAGACGAAGTGGCCGGGCAAGATGACGGCGATGCTGGCGACGGGCTGGTGCTGGACGAAGACGAAGGGGGTGGACGGGTGGCGGCGGCGGCGGCTATGGGGGTAGCGGTGACGACGGCGGCCTGACGGCGGCTAGGTTAGGAGCGTGGCGGCGATGCTCGAAGTAGGTGAGTAACCTGACAACGTGACGAAGACCGGCACGGACGGTGGCATTCCCGTGCCGAGGAAGGCGGCGCAGCACAAACCACGGGAAGTCGATGGGCGGGGACGGCGTAGTGGACCGCGGGCCACGGCGCTACGACCCGAAGGGGCGACGCAGCGGCAACACGTGGGTCGGGGCGACGGCGGGAAGACCTCGAGGCGATGGCGGTGACTGCGGGCCACGGCGCTACGGCCCGAAGGGGCTGCGCAGCAGAGGAGCGCGGGTCGGTGCAACCGCGGGGATGACCTCGAGGCTGCGGCGGGGACTGCGTGTCGCGGCACTACGGCCCGAACGGGCGACGCAGCGGCGACCCGCGAGTTGGTGCAGCCGTGGGGAGAACCACGGGGTGGCGGCGCTGCGGCTGTTGAGGCGATGCAGCGGCAACCCATTGCTCGATTGGTGGAGGGGCGCGCTGTACTCGGGAACTGTCTTCACGGGATCTTCGGAGGCGCGCGCAACCGACGGGCCAGATCGGTCGCATGGCGTGGATGAGGCGGATTTTGGGCGGGCGGGTGATCAGTCCGACCGCGTGCGAGGTCAAGGACGCCGCTCGATGGAGGCGGGATGGCGGCGGAGTACAAGATAAAGTCGGCGATGACGGCGCAGCAAGCGAGTCCGACACAGCCGGCCCAAGGCAGCCGGCAAGGCCGACGCAGCCGGCCCGAGGCAGCCGCCAACGGAGCCGCAGCCAGCGAGCCCGAGGTAGCCGGCGACGGGGCCGCAGTCGGCGAGTCCGACACAGCCGGCCCAAGGCAGCCGACAAGGCCAACGCAGCCGGCCCGAGGCAGCCGGCGACGTGGCCGCACAGTAGCGGCGAAGGCGGTGGATGATGAAGAAGTCCCGGTCGGAGCAGAGCGGCGACTGCCGGCGCAGGGCGATGGGCGGCAGACGCGCGGGCAACGACCGGGAGGGCGGACAACGCAAACTGATCTTAGATCGGAAAACCGAAAGTAAACGCCGACCAAAACGATCGACAAGAGAGAGAGAGAGAAAACCCCGGATCAAAGGATCGAGAAAAAGACTCTCTAGAATTCATTCAGCACCGAGCCGAGCGAGCGTAGATTCAATATGTTGATTGTACCGAACGAAGGATTTGCCGGCGGACGAACTCTAGGTACGGGCGGCGCGGCCCTCCGTGGCGGTCATGGAGACCGACTACCTCGGGGACGGCGTGCGGGAAGGAAGAGACGGCTAGGGTTGGATCGGTTAGGTTGATACCATATTAGAAGAGATAAAGAGGGATTAGTAAAATCGATGTGTATTGCTTAAGCCTCGTGGGCATATATACAAAAGTATAAGAGTATCTTGGAGTACAAGTCAAGATAGAATAAATCATAATAGCAATTCTGTTTCTGGGTCTGTCTATATAACATCTAGATGTGAGATATTATCTCACAATTACATCTAAATTGTGAGATCAGCACAAGCCAATGATTTTTCAGCTTTGTTTTTTTTTTCGGACTGTGCGCGTGAGAAAAGAAAAGTGACACCATGCTCTGCACAGGTATTGAACTTGGGACCTCATGCTCAGGAACGAGCCATAGTACCACTACAACCGAGAGTAGTTCTGTTGACATTTAGGAAACCGGATATCTTTAAGAGCATAGCACAGCGTCAGATATAAGACATTTGAAATTTTTTGAAACCTTTTTTACAGATTGCTATTTTTGAAAACACAAACAATTTTAAAATTTTAAAAAATATTATTAAAATGTGAATAAACTTTATAATCCTGATTTTTTTTGAAAAATAAGAACAAAATTTGGTATTCTAAATAATTTCTTCTCGACCAAATTTTGAAAACATGGACAATTTTTGAAAATCCCCGAACAGTTTATAGAGTGTGGACACTTTTGAAAATTCCAAAAAAATGCAATTTTTTTTTTATTTTTTTTTATTTTAGTAATAAAGTTTCAATAACTTTTTTTGCACCATTTAGAAAATGTTGACATTTTAAAAATGTTCATGCATTTCAAAAGATTGTTTGTGATGTTTAAAAAATGTATTATACAATCGAAAAAATCGTAACATTCAAAGCAATGTTCATGACAATTTTTAATAGAAACTTCATGCATTTCAAAAAAATCAAGACATTTTCTTGAAAACAAATTATGCAATGTAAAAACAATGTTCGCATAATTTTTTTAAATCATACCATTTAGAAAAATGATCAATAAAAATTTGAAAAAAGGTTTACCATGTATTCTAAAAATGCTCGGGCCTATATTTGAAAAAATGTTCATCATGTATTTTTTTAAAATTTTCAATGTGTGTTAAAAAATGTTCCCCGTGTATACAAAAAAATATACAGTGTGTATTACAAAAGTGGATGTGTATTTGCAAAAAAAAAACTATATAGGGGTACTCGGTTGGAAACTTGTGTGCCGAGAGTGGACATGCAACTATGTCAAGCATGAGTTCCATGTTTGGCTTGGCCATGCAGTTGGGTCGGGTGGGTTTACATGTTTGGGTTGAACATGAAACTAGATAGGGGTTGGACAAGTTGCATGTTGAAAAACAAAGCAGAAGCCTAATTGCAAGTCAAAGGGTGGCTTGCAACTGGGAGAACTACGAGCTGAGTTGTAATTTGAGGATGGACTTACCACTGGGACAACTACAAACTATTAGACCAGTTGCGAGTCAAGGCTCGACTTACAACTGGCATAAAACAAACTGCGGTTCCGTTTGCGAGTCAAGGATTGATTTGCCACTAAGATGAAAGACAAAAACATAGGCCCAGTTGCGAGTCAAGGGTGTGCTTGGAACTTGGATGAAACAAAATATGTGCCGTGAGTCAAGGGTGGACTTGTAACTACGATAAGTACATAAAACAATGATACAAGTTGCAAGTTGAGGTTCGACTGGCAACTGAGATGAAAAACGAAAACTCATCCCAGTTGTGAGTCGAGGGTAGAGTTGCAACTAGGATAACAACAAACTATGGACCTAGTTGTGAGTCAAGGGTGGACTTGCAACTAGGACAACAACAAACTATGATCCCAGTTGCGAGTCGAGAATGAACTTGCAATTAAGACAACTACGACACAATGAGCCCAGTTGCGAGTCAAGGGTCGACTTGCAACTGGGATGAAACAAACTAAGGTCCCAGTTGCAAGTCAAATGTGAACTTGCAACTAGGATGAAAAACCAAATACATGCCAAGTTGCGAGTCGAGGCTGGGCTTGCATCTGGGAGAACTATGAGTCCAGTTGCGAGTCAAAGATGGACTTGCAATTGGGACAACTACGAAACTACGAGCCCATTTATGAGTCAAGGGTCGACTTGCAACTGGGATGAAACAAACTATAGTCTGAGTTGCGAGTCAATGGTGGACTTGAAACTGGGACGAAAAGACAAAACATAGGCCGAGTTGCGAGTCAAGGGTGGGCTTGCAACTGTGATAACACAAACTATGGGCCTAGTTGCGAGTTGAGGGTAGACTTGTAACTGAGACAACTATATAAATTATTATACGAGTTGCGAGTTGAGGGTGGACTTGCAACTAAGATGAAAAACAAAACACATCCTAGTTGCGAGTCGAGGGTGTGCTTGTAACTGGGATAACAACAAACTATGGGTCCAGTTGCGAGTCGATGGTTGACTTGCTACTTGGACAATTACGAAACTACGAGCCAGTTGCGAGACAAGGTTCGACTTGCAACTGTGATACAACAAACTATGGTCCCAGTTGCGAGTCAAGGGTGGACTTGCAACTGGGATGAAAAACAAAAATACATGCTCCAGTTGCGGGTCGAGGGTGGGCTTGCAACTCTGAGAACTATGAGCCCAGTTGCGAGTAGATGGGGGACTTGCACCTGGTAGAACTATGAAACTACGTACCCAGTTGCGGGTCAATGATCGACTTGCAAGTAAGATGAGACAAACTACACGCCCAGTTGCATGTCAATGGTGGACATACAACTGGGATGAAAAATAAAAACACATGCTCTAGTTGCAAGTCGAGGGGGGACTTGCACCTTGGACAACTATGAAACTATGAGCCCAGCTGCGAGTCAAGGGTCGACTTGCAACTAGGATGAAACAAACTACAGGCCCAGCTGCGCGTCAATGTTGGATCTGCAACTAGCTAGGATGAAAAACAAAAGCACATGCTCTAGGTGTGAGTCGAGGGTGGACTTGTACCTGGGACAACTACGAAACTATGCCTAGTTGCGAGTAAAGGGTTGACTTGCAACTACGATGAAACAAACTACATGCCCAGTTGCATGTCAAATGATGGACCTATAACTAGGATGAAAAACAAAACACGGGCAAAACAACATGGGTCAAAGTTTGGTCAATGAGAAGATGTGGAGTAAGCATCATGGTCGAGCCCCCAAAAGGCGACATAAATGGGCCCATGTGAAAAGAAACGTGAGAACATGACGACACAAAACAAACAAGACAAGAAAACCTGTGACAAAAAAGGACGAGCTAACACGGGCGCGCATGATCGAGTTTGTGCAAACGTTAAAGCAAATAAATCAGACAGTTATATACTTTGATGAGCTAAAACTCATCTAGATTAGATTTAGCAAAACTAAAAAAGAAAAATCTAGTTACAATCTTCTCTAGCTACACGGTCAAACCAAAATAAAACAAAATAGGGAACAAAAAGACAAGTGAACCTCCAAAAAAAAAAAGCTAAGCCAAAAAAAAAACCAATACACAAAACATAATAACGACCCACTAAAATATGTTATATCGGGCCTCAATGCTTCACGAGGGACAAACTGAAAACACGATGCAATGACAATGAGCACGACTCAGAAGCACATGTATCTAACAGTAATATGAGTTAGATGAAATATTGTTAACTTATATTTAAATGAGAATAAGCAAACCAATCCGAAACGGGACCCAGACCGCGCCGTGAAAACGGCCCAACAAATTACGCACGCGCGAACAGGTCAACAAGTAGACACAAACACACGACGCAACACAGAACGCGTGTGACAAAATAACCCGCGATCAAGATTTGCACGACATTTAAAACGAACATATGACAGAGTGAAAACTAGTTCATCAATTTTAAACAAATAAATAAAGAATAAAAGAAAAAAAATAAAAAATACAAATAAAAACAAAAAATCATGAATTTTAAAAATAGTTCATGATTTAATAATGAAATTAAAAACAAAACATAAAAAAAAACCGAAACAAACAAAAAGTATTCATGAATACGGGAAAAGGAAAAAAATAAAAATAAATAAATAAATAAAATGAAAACAAGCACAAAAAAAAAGAGAGAAGTCATATAGGGACAATAGAGAAAAAAATTAAAAAGAACAAAAAAAATTGATAATGAAGGAAGAAGAACGTGAGATGGAAGAGGGAGTAACAATAGATAGTGAGAGGGGAATCCATCAGCCAGCTCTTGAGTTGTTTGCCTAAAAAAAAAAAGCTCTTGAGTTGTGAAACAAACGAACGAACAGCCTGAGAGCTTGTAAACAACGGCCAGCCCCATCTCGCACTTTAAAGACAAACAGATTGGACACGGATGGGCACACAGGAACAAGATCAGGCTGCACGAATATTAAAGACAAACAGATTGGATGTCTCTAGACTTAGATGTGAGATAGTATATCGCATTTAGATGTGAAATAGCAATTCTGTTTCTAAATAACCATTATACTCAACAACACATGATTAAATTCCTTATACTTATTTTCCTGAACAGCCTATGAGGCGTCGGTTTGCACGATTATAGGGCATGCAAGAAGAGTTGCGCTCTCCCAGATCGATGATTTGTTCAGTCAGACGAGTTATGCTTCTTCTGTGTGGACTTTTGAGCTCCAGCGGTATACTCCATAAATGGATATGCATATGGAGCTGTCAATGGATTACACAGGTATGTATATGGAGCTGTCAATGGATATGTATATGTAAGCCCCAAATGGTGGTAAACTCCACAAATGAGCTGTGTAATCCATTGACTTTCTTTACGTGCATGGATCCAGTAGTATATGTATATGTATATGTATATGTATATGTATATGTATATGTATATGTATATGTATATGGAGTATTTTTGTCATTGCGTACACCACCGTCCAGCAAATCCGCCAGTGGCCGACAAGCCCTCTTCAAATGATCGAGATGTCTTTACCATGTGCTGTGGAGTAAATAAATATATACCTCGCCGGCGAAGAGTAAACACGTACTGGAGACAAGTTGATGAACCGGAGTTACCGCATGAAAAAGGTTAGTTTCTGACTGATCAGGTTCAGAATGATACGGGAGAGCGACATGAATTATTGTCATTGCGTACACCACCGTACAGCGTCCAGCAAATTCGCCGTGACCGACAAGCCCTCTTGAAACGATCGAGTTGTCGTTTGCCATGTGCCGCGGAGTAAATAAACATTTCACCGCCGAAGAGTAAACCACGGGAGACAAGTTTATGAACTGGACTTACCGCATAAAAAAAGGTTAAAGAGACTTCTTCCGAGTCTCTGATTGATCAGGTTCAGAATGACACAGGAGCGACATGAATTATTGCTCGGACTGAACGTGCTAATTTAACCTCAGTTGGGAAAGAAAAACCTATCCTTTTTTTTTGAATTCAAGAGCTTTATTGATTTAAACAGCGGGATTACATTCCTTCATTACACAAGCAGTAAGGAAGGATGGGATATAGTTTATCCAAATACATCTTCTCCTAGAGGAACTACATTGCCTAGCGCAAAGATGCGCTAATTCATTTGCTTCTCTATGTGTAAAAACCAACCGAAGTTCCTCAAAAATCCCGCAAAGCTCTTGTATTTCGTTCACAGTGGTCGCTATCTCCGATCGGTCTAACCCAGGAGAATTGCACTGTTTTATAACTTGTTGAGCATCAGATTCAATAATGACTTTCCGATACCCCAAGTCTGCCGCCAATTGTATGCCATCTCTGATGGCATATGCTTCAAGTGATCTTGCATTGAGACCTGATTCATACCACATGGATTGTTCTCTGATTAAATTACCTTCATGGTTTCGCACCCCCAAACCAGTACCCCCTTGAGTTTCTTCACAGAAAGCAGCATCCACATTAATTTTGATGAAACTTTCCTCTGGCGGCTTCCACTTCTGCATTTCCTTGTTCGCGCGGACTGCATGTTGTGATCTTGTAACTGCTAGGTCTGTGGCTACATCGATTGCCCATTTTACAGATTGTGCTATGGACCGAGTAGTTTCGCCATGGGTTCGTGCATTTCTCTCCGTCCAGACAGCCCAAGATCCACATAAGATGATACATGCCGCTGTTTGGTTCACCTCCTCTCCTTCTACTATATCCATCGCCCAAGTTTCAGGGTGCAAAGTTGGTATCTTGGTTGATGTCAACTTCTTGATCTCCTGCCAAAACAGTTTTGCCCATGTGCATTCAAACAATGCATGTCGAATGGTTTCCTGTTGTCCGCAGGCTTGGCAGAAGCCAACATGCTCAATATGTCTCTGGCATAGAACCCCTTTGGAAGGGACAAAACCCTTGATGACCCGCCACCAAAAATTTCGGACTTTGGGAGGAACAGGAAGCCTCCACATTTTCCTCCAGAACGCCTTGTCGGGTCCACCAGAGCCTGTTGGTATTTCAACGTTTCTTCTAAGTTGCACACTTAGTCTATAGGCCGATCTTACTGTAAAGTTTCCAAGCCGATCCGGGTGCCATGCCCAGAAGTCCTCCTGCACTCTGCCCACTGGAATTCTAGCAATCATAGAAATGTCTGGTTCAAAAAAGTTTGCTTCCAGTTTCTCCATGTCCCACCCACTCAAGTCAGGTTGTAGCAGTTCTTCCAGTCGGGACACATTGGTGTCTGGCCGCCTAATCAGTGGTCGCTTGCTGTTACTCTCAGGGATCCAAGGATCGTCCCAAATTCTAGTACTGTTGCCGTCCCCCACTCGCTTGATTAAGCCCCTGTTAAGGAGTTCTCGACCATGTAATATCGCTCTCCAAGTGTGAGATGAATTCCGTTTCTTTCTAGCTTCCATAAAATCCCTGTCATGAAAATATTTACCTTTCAGGATCCTAGCACACAAGGAGTCAGGCTTTGTTAATAACCTCCAACCCTGTTTAGTGAGCATGGCTTTATTAAACAGTTGTATGTCCCTGAATCCCATGCCTCCTTTCCATTTCGGTATTGCAATATCAATCCATTTCTTCCAATGCATCTTCCTCTTTTTGTCATCTCCTCCCCACCAAAACCGAGCTAGCACACTCGTTATCTTCTTGCACATGTTTTTAGATAGATGGAAACAACTCATGGAAAAGGTGGGGATGGCCTGGCAAATTGATTTTACTAGTACCTCTCGGCCGGCACTATTCAGTAACAATGGTAACCATCCATTGCAAAGTTTCTTAATGGAAGATACAATACCTTCAAATTGTGAGTCTGTAGACTTCCCTAGGGCAGTAGGGAGTCCTAGATATTTCTCAATCAGTGCCTCAGTTGCAATTCCAGAAATCTGCTGTACCTTTTGTTTCATATCATCCGCGCAGTTAGAGCTGAAATTTTTTGCAGATTTTGATTTGTTTACTAACCGTCCAGACCCCCTCCTGTACGTTTCTAGTATATCATATATTCTAGTTGCTCCAGCTTTAGTGGCCTGCGTAAAGATTAAGCAATCATCTGCAAAAAGCAGATGTGTGATCCATGGTGCATGAATCCCAACTCTAATTCCTCTGGTTAAGTGCCCCTCTCCAATTTTCTTCAGCATACAAGTCAGACCTTCCGAGCAAATCAAGAATAGGTAAGGAGATATGGGGTCCCCTTGCCGGATACCTTTAGTTGGCTTGAAAGTTTCAGAAAAAACACCATTGACTCTGACTGAGAAGGTAACAGTTTCCACACATGCCATAACTCTATCAATCCACATATCCACAAACCCCAGTTTATGCATAATTGCCCTCAGGTACGACCATTCCACCCGGTCATACGCTTTTGTCATATCAAGCTTCATTGCACAATCGGCACTCTTCCCTTTCTTCCTTTTCAGGTAATGTATGCATTCATATGCAGTTAACACATTGTCAGATATCAGCCTGCCGGGGACAAAGGCGCTTTGCTCCTCCGAAATAATTTCATCCAATATAGGCCTCAACCTGAGTGCGAGTACATTAGAAGCTATCTTATACAAGACATTGCAAAGTGAGATCGGTCGGTACTGGGCAAGATTTTGAGGGTTTTTAATCTTGGGAATAAGAACCAACACCGTACTATTAACCACGTCTGGCATTACTCCTGTTACAAAAAACTCACGGATAGCATGACACACCGAGCTCTTTAGGATGTGCCAATGCTTAATATAGAATCCAGCTGTAAAACCATCAACTCCCGGAGATTTATTCGGATGCATCATGAAAAGAGCACTTTCTATCTCCGTATCAGAAACTGGGGCACATAACCTTTCATTCATTTCATCACTCACTTTAGTATCAACACGCGCCGTGATCTCCTCCGGAAACGTCTCCTCCTGAGCAGTGAAGAGTGTTTTATAGAAACTGATGGCTGCCTCCTCCAGTTCAGGCTGCGTCGTGACCGTGCTGCCATCATCCAGTGTTAGCACCTTAATTTTATTTACTCGAGCCCTCTCTTTAGTTTGAGCATGAAAAAACTCAGTGTTGCGATCTCCTTCCCGCAGCCAATTTACTCTGGAGCGTTGTTTTTCCATCATTTCCTCTCTAGCCAGAAGCTCTGAAATCCTCTTCACAAGATGTTTTTCTTCAGTCGATGGACCTTGCCATAAGGAGTTTGCTCTCAGATTCTCTAACCTGGTCCTCAATGTTTTAAGCTGATTCTGCACCGAGCCAAACTCCTCTCTATTCCACTTCTAGAGTCCCTTCTTAACAATAGCCAATGCCTCTGTTACTTGCTGCAGGTTCCCATTCGAAGGGACCCATAAATTCTCAACTGTTTGAGAATAGTTCTCATGTCTAGTCCAAGCATTTTCGAACTTAAAAGGCCGGTTTGTTACTTTGCCAGATGCCCAGTCCGATTTAGATATACCCACCACCAACGCACAGTGACCAGACTCGGTAGTTTGCACATGAGTTACCCGATTATTATCGAACAACTCCATAAAGCGATCATCTCCGAGGCCGCGGTCCAGTTTGACTTTAATGTTTCTATTTCCTTGCTGCCGGTTATCCCAAGTATAGGGTAACCCCGTATAGCCCAAATCAGTGAACCGACATTGATTAACCGCGTCCCTGAATCCCTCCATCTTCCATTCCTCCCTCTGTGCCCCACCAAACTGCTCATTATCTTCTAGTACCTCATTAAAATCCCCCACACAAAGCCATGGGTTATCATACCCTCTTCTCAGATAATTAAGCAACTCCCAGCTCTTCTTCCTTCTGACTCTCACTGGTTCACCATAAAACCCAGTGAATCTCCACTCCCTACCGCCGGTATTTTCATTTCGGATCAAGACATCAATATGAGATCTGCTATAAGATTTCAAACTGACTACTGAGTCATCATTCCAGAACAAAACGAGGCCACCGCTGAGCCCCTCAGAATTGACACCAAACGCGTGTCTGAATCCCAATCTAAATCTTAGATCTTGCGCTCTCGTAGCTGATAGTTTGGTCTCCGAGAGAAAGACCAAACTCGGACGATGCAACTGAATCAAGTTGCGGATTTCTTGAACTGTCTCGGGCCGCCCGCATTCCCGACAGTTCAGAGCCAGGGCATTCATTGCTTCCGGCGGTCACCCTCGAGGGGTGCCGCCGATCCTGCTACAAGTTCCGTGCTTGTGCCACTTCCCACTGCTTCTCCGTCTACCCCTTTCAATTTCTTTTTGTGTGCATTCTTCTGTGGGGTAGCACTAGGGTCCTTCTCATTCCCATCAAACAATTCAACAATATTGGCTACTGTTGATGAGGTATCTGACAACACCACTGCCCTTTCCGGATTCACAACTCCTCCTTCTGTAGACACAGAGTCCATGGCCAATCTCTTTCTAACCAAATTTTCTTTCTCCCTCATTATAGTATCCCCTATGTGTTCTGAATCCATTGTATGTCCAGCTGGGTGAGGTTCGGAATTTTTTGGATCTTGATTACTCCTTAATGCAGTCCAGCGCCAACTATTACTTGGGTCATAGTCTGTGTTTACTCCTTCTGGAACTCCACTGTCCTTATTTGGATCTTCTCCTCTACCCCGTCCAAAACCTCTTCCAAAAGATCCACCAGAACGTCCTCTCCCACTTCCTCTTCCAAAACCACGTCCTCCATCCCGGTTCTTCCACTCATCTGCTAGAATAAAATCACCCCATTCAAATTTCGTGGCATCATGCTCCCCTGTCCCGCATTCCTCAAACCAGTGTCCAAGTAGGCCACACTGGTTACAGAACATTGGTAGTTTCTCATAGTTAACTTGGTACCAATCTTTCTTGCCACTCTTCGTGATTGAAACAAAACGCTCTAGTTTCTTGTTCACATCCAGATTGACTTTCACCCTTACAAAAGCTCCAACATAACCAGCTGGCAACTATATCTGGGTTTCTAAGATCGCTCCCATCTTCCTGCACATACCCTTAATCACCGCCCCATGCAAGTAATTGTCCGGTAACTTGAGAATCCTCGCCCAAACTGCTACCTTGTCCAATACCATAGACTTAGGGTTTGTAAATCCATCATACTCAACCAAGATCACTGCTTGATTCCTGAATAACCAAGGACCTTTCACCATCGCAGTATTCCAGTCGCCCAGACATGCAAATTGGACAGTGAAAAGGTTTTCTTCGATCATACGCCACCGCACCTCTTTCGCCGGATTCCACGCAGATCTCATGTCTGCGTATAGGGCCGACGAGCTAAAACCTCTGATAGTATGCACTTTAACCATGGCCAGCAACTTTGCATGGATCTTCGGCACATCCGGATCATCCTCCCACACAAAATCATCCCCATCGTCCTCATGGAGATCCAATCTCTTAATCAGTTCCTCCACGTCCTCTGCTTCACGTTTCCCCCCACTGCTGCTTTCGTTCCCCATCTCCTGATGTTTCTGACAATCCCCTTCCCAGATCGCCACCAAACCTCGACAGTCAAGGCCGGGAAGAAACCCAAGGCTTCCCCTGAATCAGCCCGAACCGTCTGAGGTTGAAGGGATGGTGAGAGAGGGAGATCGCGCTGGGTAGATCAAACTCTCAGCGGCGCGCCGCCAGAGGAACCCTAAACCCTAGGTAAGACACCAGGGGAAAAAAACTTTTCGCATGAAGACACAAAGAAAAACCTATCCATCCACGCTGGATCTGCACATGCCTACATCACAATTCAAGACTAGACTAGATTACCAACCCGGCTGGGTTTCCTTGAAGTCAGCGCTCCGGAGCACAACCATGCATGCTGAGTTGTGCTCGCATGTTCCATAGAGACAGGGAGGGAACATGCTCTGCCGGATTAAACAAACGCACACAAGACAAACCCCTGCCCATTCTTCTCCACTCCTGCGCATATAAATGGACGTGCGGAGCCACACACCTCAACCACACACACACTGCAGCTTCCACATCCAGTCTCCAGCCATCCACACACCCTCGGCTCTAGTGGCTCGATCGAGCTCAAGGATGGGTAGGGTTGCGATCTGGATCTCGTGCGTGCTGCTCCTGGCGGCGACATGCCAGGGGAAGGGGGCGCCCGGGCATAGGGTGAGGGTCGGCTACTACGACCGGAAATGCCGTGCAGCGGAGATCATCGTCAGGTCCGTCGTCGGCAAGGCCATCTACCGGAACCCTGGCCTCGGCGCCGGCATCATCCGCATGGCCTTCCACGACTGCTTCGTCCAGGTACGTGGCGTACTGTCACTATTTCATGCACGTAAAGCGGCGACTACGCGGTTAACACGAGCTTGTGCAGGGCTGTGACGCGTCGGTGCTGCTGGACCCGACGCCAGCGAACCCGCGGCCGGAGAAGCTCGGCCCGCCCAACTTCCCAAGCCTGCGCGGGTTCGAGGTGATCGACGCGGCCAAGGCGGTCCTCGAGAGGTTCTGCCCTGGAGTCGTCTCCTGCGCCGACGTCATCGCCTTTGCCGCGCGCGACTCCGCCTACTTCCTCAGCGGCTACAAGATCGACTACAAGATGCCGGCGGGGCGGTTCGACGGGCGCGTGTCGCTCGAGAGCGAGACGCTGCAGTTCCAACCCCCGCCCTTCTTCAACCTCGCGCAGCTCGTCGACAGCTTCAAGGCTAAGAACATGAACGAGGACGACCTTGTGGTGCTCTCCGGCGCGCACACCATCGGCGTCTCACACTGCTCCTCCTTCACCGACCGCCTGCCCCCGAACCCCTCCGACATGAACCCCGGCCTCACCAGGCTGCTGCAGAGCAAGTGCCCCGTTAGCCCCAACTTCACCAACGACCCCACGGTGGTGCAGGACATCGTCACGCCCAACCGGATGGACAGCAAGTACTACACCAACCTGCTCAAGCGCAACGTGCTCTTCACCTCCGACGCGGCGTTGCTCACGTCGGGGAAGACGGCGACAAAGGTGATGGAGAACGCTTTCATCCCAGGGAGCTGGGAGAAGAAGTTCGCCAAGGCGATGGTCAAGATGGCTGCCATCGAGCTCAAGACCCCTGCCAACGGCGAGATCAGGAGGAACTGCAGGGTCGTCAACAAGTAGGGTTGCTGGCTATTTGTATTCAACATTGGAACATGCATGCATTTTGTTCTTTTGCTGCATTCATTGCATTTTGTTAGTTTACTTGGAAGCTTGTATCTTTCGTTTCTTTTGCTGCATTCAGCTGATCAGGTTGTAATTCGATTAACAGGGTTGTATTCACAATAGGTGACAGATGCCTGAATAAAATCTTCATTTCCTACTTATCCAGTCATCTACTTTCTTTACGTGCACGTTCAAAAGGTTTAATAGAGTCATTCCAAATATGATTCCGTGCATTTAAAAGAAAAATTCAACTGTTAATAATACAAATTCAGTTGTGAAATACTCCCTCCGCCACAAAATATAATATCATTTTTGACACTATTTTGGGACAAAGGGAGTACTAAATATGAAATGAGCAATGTTTTCTGAACTTAGTCTTTTTTTTCTTTCAAGTTCCTTATTTTGTGCTCCAAGTTTGACTTATCGGCTATTGTGTTAATGTTGTCAAATTCTTTAGAACTTTTTGATGGCTTCCTGATTGGTGGAATAAGGACCTAGTGCACGACTGCACATGTGCGGATGTACCCGTTAGTGCATACAAGTCAGCTTCCGAGCATATCTCATTACTGTGCCTTCTCTTTCTCATCATATACTTGAGGGAAATCAGAAACCCTCAAGGGCAGATTGGATCGGAAGATGTCATTGCTCAAGGAAAGATGCTTTAGGAAGTGAAGCTAGATTGCGGCCTTCCGCAATCAGATCATCAATCATGCCGCCTAGCTGATCCTTCTCCCGTTATCCAAAGAGTGGGTGCCAGTCCTGCTAGAAGGCTAGAAATTTAAACACAGAGTCAGAGACATGCCGCAAAAGACCTGCTCGATAACCATCCTGTTACGCGTGGTCCACAAGGCGTCTCTCCTACTGGTATGGTTAGCCTGAGCTTCTAAGAACTCGCCCAAGCCCAAGGCCTGTCACTTAGGCCCGAGAGCCTCGCGAACAAAACTTTGTAGACAGTGGGGCCGCGGCACATGTGAAAAAATGTGGACGACAGACTCGAAGCCCCACAAATCTGGCATATACCATCTCTAGGCTCATGCCACTTTGCTACTTCTGTCCCGTGGGGAGGGGTCCCGCAATAGATGCCACACAAAAATCTTGATCTTTAGCGGAAGCAGCGCTTTTCAAAAGAGAGTGATCCACGCAAGAGTCAGCGCACGACATAGGGCACGATATGCGAAGCCAACACAGAATAGACCTGACGGAGCTAGGCGCCAAGATACATCATCTGGTGCGCTCGCCATCAGCGCTGGGAAGCTAATGTCTCCTCAGGGCCAAATGTTCATCAGAACGAGATGTTCCAACATTCATTGTGGGCGGCCGAGGTAACTAAAAGCATCTGGTCCACACATATAACAAACATGCTTGAGTATTCGACGTATATCGAGAACCTGCCAAGCCAAGGTTCTAGCTCGAAGAGGGTCCCTTTTCAATTGCCCATGGACTTGCTGGTACCCAGGCGAATCTAATATTTGATCAATTGGAGAGACTTCCAGAACTGGGAGCCTCTCCCTACAATCGCAAGCCAGGAGAGGATACCTTGCAGATATTTGGCTTTAATAAGGTGCAACCATAAGCTCCCTTGACCCCTGAGGATCCGCCACTACAGCCAAATTCATGTGTTGGGATGCCAGAATACATAGACCCTCTAGATCCTTAGAAAAGTATATATCGCCACTTCACCATATGGTATTTCTCTCTTTCATTGGCCGCCTACTAGAAGAAACGTGATAGATCCTTGTCAAAGGATCTATGCATACCTTTTGAAAAAAATATACAACCCCATCATATACATGGGGAAGTTAGAGAGGCACGAGTAAATGAGCTAGGATTTGCTCCCTTTGGAGGTGAACCTTCCAGCCACGACTCAGTCTTTGACGCGCCCCGTCTCATAAGCGGGTCAAAGTCCTGGATCAGGATCCTAAATTCAGAGAGCAACATCCACAGGTCGTATGTAATGATCAACATTATCAAAATTAATTTGGAATGCAAGTCCTAAACTATCATTGATTTCTCATTTGCCTACCTGAACTTAGGTCTATGCTTTTGGCTTATCTGAATGTTGTTCTCATATATCTACTCTTTCATTTCTAGACTAATAGATTATAGTAGGTGGCTCTAACGTGGCAACACAAATGGAAGCCACATTGCCAATTTTGGTTAGTCCAATGGTGAACAATAGCCATATGAGAAATGAGAAAACGAAAACAAATCAAGAGAGCCAAGTGAGAAATAGTGATATTACTTTGGAGAGTTCGAGTGCAATTTTCTCGAAAATAAATTAAAGGGTGTCAAGTGGTGGAATTGGAGGCAAATCGGCGGTGTTGCGGACAGGAGACCAGAATCTTTTCTTAATAATGTATAGTTGTGTGCATCGTCGCAAAGAGAGACCAGAGTAAACTCTGTTTTCCGAGAGAAAAATAATCAATTTACATGGCATTCGTATCATATATATACTCCCTTTGTCCCAAAATAACTGTCACTATTTTAGTAGTACAATTTTATACTAACTTTGTACTAAATCCGCGACACTTATTTTAAGACGGAGGAAGTATGTATTAGTTTATGCCAATAAAAAGGCCGTTCTCATATTCTGTTGTGTCCTATTAATCACTTGGAGTTTAAAACTTAATACATGCCAATCTATTAACGGGCCAGTTTTCATAAGGGCGTGCACAATGGTTGGTAAGATAATTTTTCTTCATCGTGTCCTGTAATCTAGAGATGACAATAAAAAATGATGTACAATGGGTGGTATCTTAATCTTATCTTTAGTTCCTAGAAAATGTGATGAGAAATTTGTTACTAAGAGATCATTTCTTAATTAAGAGAAGACATAGTCTTTTCCCTTGTACAAGAATTCGTCCGATTAACGAGTTAACTAGCTGATTAATCCCTATTCTTAGAGTCATTGAGTAGCCGATAAACATAGAAATTGTCCGATTAATTGATTAACTGGCAGATTAAATTGCCGATTAGCCTATTAATCCCCTACTCGCCAGTCAACCAAGCAGCTACCAGTTAACGATTTCCTCAATAATGGTCTTTTCTTTGCTTTCTCTTCTCTCCTCCTCAGCATTTATCCTACGTAGCACTGCTAAAATAGCACTATTGTACTACATTCCCTAGAAAATTCTAACTAACGACTGGTCGTTGTCCATTCTCCCACTGAAAAAAATGTACATCACGTCGCAGCATGATGCACATCACAGTTGGAATCCTGGCTGAACACATATGGAATTATTGTTCCAAAAAGTCTTCGTTCATTTTTCACCGGAGCCAATCCACTTTTTTTTTAGTGGAGTCGTTGCAGTTTTATTCAAGTGCCCCGAGCTAACACATGCTGGAGGTACCCCGAACCATGTTTTACATAATTTATTACTGCAATCGTATGTTGATATAAACTTGTCTATGTACGCTACCTGCACTCCCCTGAAACACTCAGAACCTCCGTCGGCGCAGAAGCGATAGACAGGAACCCCGGCCGGAATCGTTGAGTTGTTCATGTCCATCCATGTTCCCAGTTGACATTGATCTACAAGATGCACTAATTAAAGAAGCTGTACACATGCATAGCACCAAACTTTCAGACATGCCAAACCTTGCCGTTGCCATCTTGTTTGCATCGCTCGGCGCCGTGGCTACTGCTCAAAAAGCCGCTGCGCCGGCAACGGAAATGGCAGCCTACCAAGGTACCTATCCAAGCTACGCTAGTCCGCCGGTAGCTGAAATACCAGCCTATCAAGGTTCCTATCCGAGCTACATTAGCTCCCCAACTGCTAGCCCGAGCTACACCTTCGAAGTATATGACGAAGGATGGCAGGGTTGAGATCATCCAAGCGAGCATGCCAAAGATCCACACTGGTGGCGAGGGCAATGGCAGCGGCGGAGGTGGTGGAGGCGGTGGAGTGGATCGGGTAGAGCTCGTCGGGGCTGTCACATCGATGGAGTACCATTCGGGTACGAGCGTCCTTAACAGAAAAACCACACTCGTCAAACTCAACGGTAACATGATTTTCACGTGTAAAAGAACGAACAGAGACAAGATTTTTTATAAGATCAGGAGAAACTAAGATGTTAGATAATGACAATGAAGTAGATGTAGACGGAAAAGATGCATGTCCTATGTGAGTAATGGGAAGTGAGGAACCGTCACCGACGGTGATGCGAGCGGAAGTGTGGACGGGATAGGAGGTGTTGAGGTTATCGGGATGAGCAGCCATATGCGCAGTAGCTCCAGTGTCCATATACCAGTCGCCGCCGCCGGTGTAGGTGGACAGAGAGGGAGCGGAGTGCAGGGCCGCCAAGAGCATCGGGTCCCAAGGCGTAGGTGGGAGCGCCGGGACCGACGATGGGGGTGGGGCCGTCAGGGGCAGCAGCGGCAGCCCTCCTGGCTGCGGCGGCTGGACGTAGGAGAGAGGCCCATAGGGCACCGCGTAGGGCTGCGGCGCGGCATAGAACGCCTGATGTGAGGGAGGCCTCGCGCCGAGGATGCCTGGTGCAGGAGCGTGGGGAACCGGCATGGAATAAGCATGCACAACACCGGTCCACGGGTTCTGCCGACGTACCACGGAGCCGGCTAGAGCTGCTGCGGAGGACGGGCGGCTCCTCCCTGAGCCCCGTTGCCCTGCTGCTGCTTGCGGCCACCTCGGCGGCCCCCGCGGCGACCCCCGTTAGCGGCCGGCAGGGGCAGCGGGAAGGGGGCGGCCGGCACCTGTGGCCTGTGGGAAGGCCGGCGGGCGGGAGGGCCGGCGCGGGACGCGGCGGTGGCAGCGCCGAACCCCCGCGAGTGCCGGCGGTTAGAGCGGTGTGGGTCGCCCGGGTCCAGGCCATCTTCATCCGCCTCTCCTCCAGCTTGAGATACGCCACCACCTTGGCAAAGGTAGGCTCCGGGATGAGGGTAAGGTTGGAGGCGGCGTTTCCAAAGTCCTCGTTGAGACCGGCGGTGAGGGTGCTGATGAGGAGCTCGTCGCCGACCGTCTCGCCGAGATCACCGAGCTCGTCGGCGAGCTTCTTGAGGCGCATGCAAAAGTCGTCAATGGACGAGTCAAGCTGCTGGCACCCATAAAACTCACCGTGGAGGAGGACCTTGCACTGAAGCTTGTTGTCGGTGAAGAGACCGTTGAGCTTGGTCCAGACGGCTTAAGCGTCGTCGTCATCGTCCACCACCGTGTGGAAGAGGTCCTTGAAGATGGTGAGGTAGAACCAGCGGATGATGGTGGCGTCGAGGATCATCCACTCCTCGTCGTTCACCATGAGGCTGGAGTCCACGGTGCCATCAACGTGGCCATGGAGCAGGTACTCGCGGAACACCAAGGAAAAATACCACTTCCAAGCGGAGTAGGAGGCGGTGGATTGATCAAGGACCACCGGGACACGCTCGTGGATGTTCAGATCGCGAACGAGAGTCACGTCCGGTCCGGCGAAGGGATTGGTGGCGGTGGAGGATCCCGTGGAGCTCATGGTTTGGGTTGCGGCGCGGCTAGGGTGTAACACCCCTGTGTAATAAGCACTGTGACATTTTGTTAATCATGCCAAGTCATACTCTTTTGCAATGCTAGTTCACAGTGGTCAAACCCTTCATTTCAAATTTCCTCTCTGAATTCAAATTCAAATCACAAGTGGAATTTAAATTTGCACAAAAGTTGCTGCAAAAATGTTCATCATTTAGCTAAAATTCCATAACATTAATTTGTCAAGGAAAGCAACCTCACTATTGTGCAAACATGAGCAGTAGCAACTAATCCAGTGCAATCTTAGCAATTTAAAAATGCTAATTCATTTATGAAAATTCCAAATGAAGTCCACTGGCCTCGAAAATATTTGTGGCAGTGCCAAATATTGTTAAGGAATTATTTAACAGGGTTTCACATTTTTCAGAATAATTTTGGATGCCCAAATAATTCTTTTTCCCTCTCTATTAAATAAATAAAAGAAAAACGGAAACATAAATAAAAGAGAAAGGCCACAGCCACTCACCTGGGCTTACCTGGCAGGCCCAGTCGGCCAGGCCCAGCCCACCTCCCCGGGTCTTCTCCCTCCTCCCGCACGCGTCAGCGCGCGCGCATCCAAGCGCCCGGCGCCGCGCTGTCGTCCATCCGACGGCTCCCTGTCGTGGTTAAGAGCATCTCCGGTCGCCTCTCCCTCCCCTGCGAAACCCTAGCCCACCAGAACCCCCTCGCTCGCCCTTTCCTTCCTCTCCCCCTCCTCAGATCCCCGCGCCCGAACGCCGTCGCCGCTGCCTCGACATTGCACGCGGCCACCAGCGACCACTGCGACTAGGGCCGTGACCAGCCGCTCCGTCGTCGCGCGCTACGCCCTCTGGAGCCACCCGTTGGAGCCGAGGAGCACCACATCGCCGGATCGCGCCATCATCTTCCCCGGATCGCCGCCGGCTGTTGTCGTTGATTCCGCCACCACCGGACCTCCCCGAGCCCGCTGCCACTCCCTACGGCCCCGCTGTGAGCTCCATGTTCCTCTCTTCCTCTCCCTGAGCTCTTTCTGTAGTTGTAGCCGACGCCTCGCTCGTGCCCGAACGCGCCGCCGCGTAGCTCGTCGCCGGCGTCGATCCGGCGACCTTTTGGTCCCGTGCTGCTGTCCATTTCGCTCACCGTGCCGCGTAGATGCCGTCTAGCTTGTTTGCGCGCCCGAAATCACCCTGTAGCTCCGAACCCGATCGCCACCCGAAGCGACCTCCGCCGACGTGCTCGCCGCCGTCAGCTCCGGCCTCCCCAGCTCCGGCCACCGTCACCACTGGACGCGGCGTGGAGTGGCCATCCCAGTGCAACAAACCGCGCCCAAAACCATGCACCGTAGACGGATTCCGAGCTCACCAGAGTTCTGCCGTTGCGCGGCCTCGCCGGAGAGCTCCGGTGACCGGCGCTGAGCTGGCGCCCGACGTGGCGCAGCGGGCGCCACCCCTCAGCCATTGACCACGGGCCCCACTGGGCCCATTGACCCAGTCAACGCTGACTGGGCTGGCCCCGTGTCACTGACATGTGGGTCCCGCCCATTTAAACGAATTTAAATAAAAATAAAATCGGCTAGTTAATTAATTAATTAAATTAAACGCTAATTAGACACTGGCCAGTAGACCCCACCCCTAATTAATCTGCAGTTAGATTCGTATTAATACTAATTAGCCATTGTGAGGCTGACCAGTGGGTCCCACTGGACCCACAGGTCAGGTTTGACTCTGATCAGCCAGAGTTGACCTGCTGATGTCATATTGAGGTCATGCTGACGTCACCTTTCACTGTTCTGGATAATGTTGATTTAAATAATAAAAATAATTCCAGAAATTACTAAAATCTTTAGAAATTCATAGAAAATAATCCGTAGCTCGGATCGAAAAACTTTCTACATGAAAGTTGATCAGAATGACGAGACGAAACTGACCGTGCCATCTATTACCTTGTCGGGTCCCTCCATGAAGGTGAACCCGCAACTTTTAGCCTGTTTCCGGTAGATGAATAGTGCCTAACTACCGTTTAATAATTCCAACTTAAATCCTAAAATAACTAATATGACTTAGACATGCTTTTAGGCAACCCTGAATTGCACGTTAGTAAAGCATGCTTTGTGTTGCATCTGTTTGCTGTATATTCATCTGTTTCCTCCCCCTCTTCTCTCTCGATAGAGCCCGGTACCGACGCAGCTTCGGAGATCGACGACCCCTGACGACCCTGCCTTTGCCGCCGAGCAACCAGGCAAGCCCCCCCTTTGATCATCCCGATATCGCCCATTCTATTTTCTCATGCTTGCATTATATTTTGCTACTGTAATTGATTGCTCCTACTCTGTTGCATAGCCTGTTTTTGTAACTACTGTTGATACCTGCCTGATATCGAAACTGCTTAGTATAGGCTGGTTAGTGACCCATCAGAGACCCCACTTTGACCCAAATGCCTCGCTGGATTATCAGAAGACCCGATCAACGGGATCAAAGACCAGACCCCGGCACCGCACATCACCCCCTTAGTTATACGCCACTGCAGCGTTACTATCGAGTGCCGAGGGTGATACCTCGTATAGCACTTCTGATGTTAACTCTGTAGAGTAGCTATTCGGTTGTGGTCATCGAGAGTGATTCCTCTTTCACCACTCCCGATAACAACGCTGTCATGCAATACCTCAAGTGTGAACCCATCGAGGGTGATTCCTCTGAGTTCACCTTGACGGATACATCGAGTAGGAATCCAACGAGGGTGATACCTTGGATTCCTCAGATGTTATGGACACACGGATACTTGGACTTTACAACGGTTACTTGGAAAGGCGGGTCGACCCTGAGGGGTACCCGCGAGTGATGTAGAGACGGGTTGACCTGGACGGTACCCGAGAGACAAATATGAGGCGTGGCCGGGCATTCTTAGCCCTTGCCGCAAGTCCTCGAGACGGGGCGACGGGGTCACATCGATCGTGAGTCTCTGCTCGTTTCCGCAAGCCCCTAATCCACTAACGATTTGGATATTTGATCCGAGCAGGCCTTTGCCCTGATAGCACTAACCATCATGTGGGAAGAGTTATGGGCACTCTGCATCGTAGCATCAGCTGAAAGTTCTGTCAGACGTCCACTGCAGCATCGCGGCATGGCTGGGCCGGCGCCATCCTGTAGTGGTGGTACCGAGATTCGCCATGTACGCAACGACCTAGAGGGCGAGGGGCGATGGCCCAAAACCCCCTTGCGCTTAGGAGGTAGACCGACGGGGACCTCTCTGCTGAGCTGTAGGTAGGGTTGAGGAGTATCGTTTGGCCGAGGCTGGGCATGACCCAGGAAAGTGTGTCCGGCCGGAGTTAAGCGAGCGTGGTGGGTAAGTTGGTGCATCCCTGCAGGGAAGAAAACATCTATCGATAGCCGGTCCTACGGTAAAGGACACTCGGAGTTGTATCCCGATCGATACAACTAGAACTTGAGATGATAACTGGATATGATGGCTCCGGGATCGCTTTCTCGCGGGGAGTTGAGGAAGGATCTCTGGGCGAGACTGTTACTTGACACAACCACTATTATATACTGTGCTGATCTACTCTCTTTTATTGTTGCAAGACCGCTGAAGATGCTAGTCTTCTATAGGACTAGGCCTTCTCTCTATTCTGGCATTTCTGCAGCCCAGTCCACATATACAGCCTCCCTTTGATAATGTTGCATATGTAGTGTAGATCCTTACTTGCTGAGTACTTCGGATGAGTACTCACGGTTGCTTTGCTTTTCTTTTTCCCCATATCCATTTGATGCAACCAGATGACAGAGCTCCTGAGACAGCTGCCCCGCCGACGACTACTACTACTACCACCTCGAGAGTGGTTACTTCTACGAGCTGGCCGACGACCAGGAGTAGGATCGGAGGGTCCCAGACAGGAGGCCTGCGCCTTTCGATCGTAGCTTTTGTTTTATCCCGCCTTTTTTTAAGGCTTATTTCTCTGTCTTATGTCTGTACTCAGATATCTAACGCTTCCACTGATGCTTGTTTGGCATCAAGCTAATGTATTCGAGCAGGCCCTGGCTTGTAATATAATGCTTGTATGCCTTTATTTATGTTTTAGAGTTGTGTTGTGATATCTTCAAGTGAGTCCTTAGGCTTGATCGTGTGCATTTGCGTGTATGATTAGTGCATGATTAAGTCGGGGGCGTCACATAGGATGGGGTGGGTGAGAGGGAGGTGCGGCTAGGGTGGGGTGGCGGAAGCGGGAAGGGTGGCGGCGGCAACCTGCGGCGGCGGCGGCGGCGGGTGGCAGCGACGGGTGGAGAAGTTGGCGGCGGCGACCCGCGGTAGCAGCGGCTGGGGAGAGGCCGGCGGCGGTGGCGGATGGCAGGTGGCGGCGGCGGGGGAGGAGGTGGGCGGCGGCGACCGGCTGGAGAGAGCCGGCGGCGGCGGCGAGTGGCGGCGGCGGGTGGAGGAAGCGGCGGCGGCGGGGGCGCGATGGAGGCGCGGCGGCGGCGGCGGCTAGGGTAGGGTTATGACCGACTTGCGAAAGAAACCATGTGGAAGACTAGGATTAGGCTGTGCAACACAATTGCATTGATCGGTGCACTGGGCACGTATATATGATGTACAGGATGGGGGGCCACAACCTATTTTGTTTTTGCGAGAAAACTTTCAATCTATTCATCTTCAATCATGGTAGTACAACGAACACTTGAAATAATAAAAATTACATCCAGATCTGTAGACCACCTAGCGACGACTACAAGCACTGAAGCGAGCCGAAGGCGCGCCGCTGTCATCGCCCTTCCTCGCCGGAGCCGGGCAAACCTTGTTGTAGTAGACAGTCGGGAAGTCGTCGTGCTAAGGTCCGATAGAACCAACGCACCAGAACAGCAACCGCCGCGGATGAAGAGTGTAGATCAAAAGGATCCAACCTGAAAACATACGAACGAAGACGAACGACGAACAGATCCGAGCAAATCCACCAAAGACAGATCTGCCTGAGACACACCTCCACACGCCTACCGATGATGCTAGACGCACCACCAGAACGGGAGCTAGGCGGGGAGACCTTTATTCCATCTTCAGGGAGCCGCCGCCGTCTCGCTTTCCTGAGCAGAACACAAACCCTAACAAAGCTCGAAAAAAGATCTAAAAACGGAGCCTTCCCACCGGCAAGGGCCGAGATCCACTCCGCCTTCATGGCCTTAAGGCCACCGAAGACGGGACGGACCGGCGCCGGCGCCGACAGGAGGCAGGGAACGCTGGCTTTTTTAGAGGTGGCGGCTGGCTAGGTCGGCCACATCCTTAGTTTTGTGACTCTATGATGTTGACGTCTTAAGGACCATACCCTCAACTATACAAGAAAACTAGAAAATGGGCTCTAGACACAATATACATGCACAATATATTAACACACCCCAGCACCAAGCCCGTCAAGCATGGCTGCACCTACCGCTAGTCCACCGAGCCCAGCCTCTTCTCCGTCTGCGGGACGACGGAGGCTGAGAGTCGGCTTCTACAGGCGCTCGTGCCCACGGGCAGAAAAGATTGTCAGGGAGGCCGTGAGGAACGCCACGTCCAAGAACCCCTGCGTCGGTGCTGGATAATTCGGATGCACTTCCACAACTGCTTCGTCCAGGTACAGTAATATGAAAATCCATTCATGTAGTAACAAAGAAAAAATCTTTTTGGGCTTGATATCAACTAGCTATCTCTGTTCCACAATATCTGTCATGTGCACGTTTTTTTTTTTGAAGCATTCTGTCATGTGCGCCTGATTAGGCAAGGCATAAAACCATAAGAATGTGATCGCTAAAATCGTACCAGTGGATACAACACTGCTAGTGGTAAGCATGATCCGATTAATTCAGATGTCAGGTACGTATTCATTGACATGTGTATGTGCGCTTGACGTTTTCTTACATGGTTGTGATACTTCCGTCCTCCTCGATCCGACAGTGGTCAACCCTTAGCCGGAGAAGCTCAGCCCACCCAACTTCCCAAGCCTGCGTGGCTTCGAAGTGATCGACGCAGCCAAGGAGGTAGGTGCTCGAGAAGGTTTGCCCGGGCAGGGTCTCCTGCGCCGGCATCATTGCCTTCGCCGCCAGAGACGCGTCTTACTTTCTCAGCCGTGTCAGGATCAACTTCAGGATGCCGGCAGGGCGCCTAGACGGGCACGTGTCCGGTGTCCCTCGCTAGTGAGGCGCTTGATTTCCTCCCCACGCCCTTCTTCAACCTCTCATAGCTCGTCGACAATTTCAGGGCCAAGAACCTCGACGAGGATGACCTCATGGTCCTCTCCAGCACGCTCACCATCGGCGTGTCTCACTGCTCGTCCTTCACCGATCGCCTGCCGCCGAACCCCTCCGACATGAACACAACATTCACTGCTGCAGAGAAAGTGTCCGGTGAGCCCCAACTTCATGAACAACCCAACAGTGGTGCAGGACATTGTGACGCCCAACCGGTTGGACTCCCGGTACTACACCAATGTGCTCAAACGCAACATGCTCTTCATCTCGGACGCAACACCGTTGTCTTCCAGGCGGACAGCCAGAAAGGTGGTGGAGAACGCGTTTATCCCTAGGAGGTGGGAGAGGAAGTTCGCCAGGGCGATGGTAAAGATGGCGGCCATCGAGCTCAAGACCGCCGCCAATGGGGAGATCAGGAGGATGTGCAGGGTCGTAACCAACTAGGATTGCCGACCATTTGTAGTTAACAACCAAGCATGCACACTGTTTTAGGTTTTCCCACCAGTTTATTTTGGAGCATCCGCCCTTGTTGATTCCATGCATTTTGGTTACTTGGTTAGTTAAGTAGAAGCATGCTATTGTTTCATTCTTTGTCTAAATTAAATAGTTGGCTGAATTGTACGTGGTCGTAGAGATTGTTAAACGAAAAGCATAAAAATCCGACGCCAGATTTTTAGCACTCGAAAACGAACGCCTTACTAACCGTCTGATAGAGCGCACAATCTTGAAACAAATCTGGCTGACATAGCTGTTCATTCCAGTCTCACGTTCGGGAGAACGATCCCCTCACAATATCCTCTCTGTCTTCCCCCATCCCCCACTAGCCCACTCACTAAATCCCTCCCTCACGACGACCTGGCTGTCACTCCTACCCGGTCTTGCCGCCGCCGGCGAGTCTCCGGTTGTGTTCCTCGCGCCATCCCTGCCCTCCTTTCTATGGGATGTACACCATGTAGCCCGCTGCGCACGCGAATCTTACTACCCCACGTTGTCTTCCCCCTAGCCGCAGAGCCCACTCTGCTGCCCCATGTCCTTCCCAACTCCGGCGGTTGTCTTCTAGTGTACCCGCACGATGCGTCGTGGTTGCTGATGGCTGTCGTTATCAGCATCTGAGTCGCCGCCCTGCAACTCATCCCCTCTCCTCGTCCGCACAGATCAGAGCCGTGGCAGCCAGCACCATTCGTCTCGACCACACCGCTCGCGTACTATCGCACAGCGGACGGCGACATCCACGAGTCCGTGCCGTTCGACCTGCGTGACAACGACGACGATTGCTTGAATGGGACCACTGACATCACCCCCATCGGCGCCATCAGGCGGTGAAAATCTCTTTCTCGGCGCGGTTCTATTCCAAGATGGAACTCGCGCTGCCGCACATGAGGGAGAGGAGGGTGACCATCGTGGAGTGCGGTGGTGGGTTTGGGGCCAGGAGGGGGCTCACCATGTGCAACGAGCCCGAGTTTGGGGAGCGAATACAAGACATCTTCTTCGGGGCTCAAGATCCTGGTGATGTTCCTCGTGAATGTGCTGATACACAAATGAGTAGTCAATCAACACTAGCTCACACATGTATTCTTCTGTTTACAAATTTGGCATCATTTTTTAGAAACATGAATCCCTAATTTTGGTATGTGACTATAAGATGTGATTGGATGGTTAGGACAATGATTGTACTCACAACCCACCAGCGATCAAATCCTCAGTTTAACTTCCTCCGTGTCTCATCAAGATGAAATATTCTTTCTGCAAGAGGTGATGTGCCCATCGATCACAAGGCGCTTACGGTGGCTCCATCATCCTTGAAGCACCACAACTCCAATATTCAATAGGCATTGTGTGAAAACATGCATCTTTGCGTCCATGTTGTGCTAGTTGTTTATGCAATATAGTAGGAGGCAAGAGCTTAACAAATCCAATAGCCCATATATCTAATAGGAGGAGGATGCATATATTTGGCGGTTAGGAATCGCTACCTGGATGCACAAATGATATATATCGCTCTATGTGACCACTAGCGCTTCGATCACCAACTGGGGCATGCCGAGCGGGCCAGCCCATCAAGCGACTCTATTGAGAGTTTCCTGGAGCGGTTTGACGGAGTAATTTTCCTATTTTCGGAAGCTTTCGGGTCAATTTTCTTTTTTGTTTTTGTTTTTCGGTTCTGTTGGGTTTTCCACCAGTTTTTTCAGTTTTTGTTCACGTTTTTGTTTTTCCATATTTTTTGGTTTCTTTTATGTTTTATTATTTTAAATTCATAATCATTTATTAAACTCGTGGGCAATTTTCAAAAGTAGAAAGTTTCAAATTTGCGAGCATTGCATGAATTTGTGAAAAAAATTATCATATTTCATGAAATTTGTTTGATGTCGTGAACATTTTTGAATGTATCGAACATTTTATGAATTTGTGTCTTTTTTAGTTTTCACTAATATTTTTCGAATTCCTGATTTTCTTAATTCATGGTCTTTTTACAAAATTTGCAAAAAATTTGAAATTTATAAATATTGTTTTGGATTTGCAATTTTTTTTGAACTCATCAGTTTTTTATTTACATGTACTTGTTTGAATTCATGATCATTTTTTGAATCCCTGAAGCATTGTCAAATTATTGAACATTTTTAATTCATGAAAAATATTTAGTTTATGCACAAAATTTGAAATGCTTGAACAGTTTTTGATTTCATGAAACATTTCTAATTTATGAACTTTTTAAAATTTGTGAATTTTTTGAAATAATGAGTTTTTTAATATGAAAACTTTTCTTAATTCATGAGCTTTTAAAATAATCTTGAATATTTTTTGAATTCACATAAATCTAATTCGTGAACATTTCGTGAATGTGTGAACCTTTTTTGAATTCATGAACTTTTTTCAAATTCTCAAATGTTTCTTCTCTTTGCTTCTTTGCTCGTTTTTTTATTTTTCTCTTTCGTCTTAAAAAAATCAGCATGCAGTTCGGAAAATGTTCGGTGTGTATGAGAAAAAGTTTCACTATATATTTAAAAGAACAATTCGCCATACGTTGAAAAATGTTCACATCATATAAAAATTGTTCATTATATATTACAAATTTGTTCAGTGTGGATTTCCAAAAATTCATGCTATATTAAAAAATGATCACCATATATTAAAAGAAATGGTCAGTGTGTTCAGTGTATATTAAAAAAATGTTCAGTGTGTTGTTTGAAAATGTTCACGATATATTAAAACAGTGTTTATAGTACTAAACTATAAAAAACAGAAGAGAAACCAAACCTAGAAGAGAAAAGGAAAAAACCAAAAAGAGAATAAAAGGCAAAAAACCACCAACAAATGGTACTATGTATGCTTGGCTACAGGGCGTGCTTAGCCTACCTGTTGCTAGCGACCGAACATGGCCCTGGGCTGGCCCACCCCCACGTGACGGGAAGCTCGCCTAGCGAAGCCCGACTACTTTTTGGGGCTTGAGGCACCAAATAGAATCCAAATTGTATGGGAGCGCACACCCCCACTCGTTAGGTAGTCTAGGTCTGCCGTCGACCTATTATCACCACTCCACCAGTTTTGGGAACCTTGTAGAAGGTTCATGCCTGATTTCTGGGCTGGCATTTGCTTGTTTTTTCACTGTTTTTTAATACAGTTTTTCATTTAATTTCCATTTTCTTTTTTGTTTTCATTACCTTTTTTCTCTTCTTTTTTCTTTTTCATTTATTTTTTATTTTTTATTTTTTAACCGTGTGAACTATTTTCTAATTTGAACACTTTCTTCAAAGCCCTGTTCATTTTTTTAATCCATGAACTTTTTATTCCAAACACTGGAACTTTTTCAAATTGGCAATTTTTTTAAATGATCTTTTTTCAAATTAGTGATTTTTCTCTAAGTCGATGAACTTTCTTAAAATTTAGGAACGTGTTTCCCAAAATTATGATTTTTTTTCAAATTGACAAACCTTTTCAATTGTAAACTTTTTTCAAATTCATCAACCTTTTTATTTTTGTATTTTTTTTCAAATTTATGAACTAATTTAAAATTTTCTGGACTTTTTCAAATGCTCAATTTTTTTCGTAAACTTTTTCCACATCTTTGAAGTTTTTTAAAATTTTGTGAATCTTTTTCAAAGTCAACTATCTAGCGGTCAAAGGTCAACTTCGCTGACTAAGGCGAGGTCAGGGAACAAGTGATCTATACCTAGAGAAGAGAAAAAACTGAGCATGAGCGAGGGAAACAAAGGGAAGAGCTAGATGGGCTGGCCCACTATGGCGTCATCATGCGCTAACTCAAGGAACCAGCGTCAGAGGCACTGAATAGGAGGTCTCCTCTAGCAGCCAGCTGGTTAGTCCATTTTTACTTTTATGATACGGGAGCGACATGAATTATTGTCAGAGGCAGCGAATAGGAGGTCTCCTCTAGCAGTCAGAGGCACCGAATAGGAGACAAGTTGATGAACCGGAGTTACCGCATGAAAAAGGTTAGCTTCTGACCGATCAGGTTCAGAATGATACGGGAGCGACATGAATTATTGTCATTGCATACACCACCGTCCAGCGTCCAGCAAATTCGCCGTGACCGACAAGCCCTCTTGAAACGATCCAGTTGTCGTTTACCATGTGCCGCGGAGTAAATAAACATCTCACCGGCGAAGAGTAAACCACGGGAGACAAGTTTATGAACTGGACTTACCGCATAAAAAAACGTTAAACAGACTTCTTCCGAGTCTCTGATTGATCAGGTTCAGAATGACACAGGAGTGACATGAATTATTGCTCGGACTGAACGTGCTAATTTAACCTCAGTTGGGAAAGAAAAACCTATCCATCCACGCTGGATCTGCATATGCCTACATCACAATTCAAGACTAGACTAGATTACCAACCCGGCCGGGTTTCCTTGAAGTCAGCGCTCCGGAGCACAACCATGCATGCTGAGTTGTGCTCGCATGTTCCATAGAGACAGGGAGGGAACATGCTCTGCCGGATTAAACAAACGCACACAAGACAAACCCCTGCCAATTCTTCTCCACTCCTGCGCATATAAATGGACGTGCGGAGCCACACACCTCAACCACACACACACTGCAGCTTCCACATCCAGTCTCCAGCCATCCACACACCCTCGGCTCTAGTGGCTCGATCGAGCTCAAGGATGGGTAGGGTTGCGATCTGGATCTCGTGCGTGCTGCTCCTGGCGGCGACATGCCAGGGGAAGGGGGAGCCCGGGCATAGGGTGAGGGTCGGCTACTACAACTGGAAGTGCCGTGCAGCGGAGATCATCGTCAGGTCCGTCGTCGGCAAGGCCATCTACCGGAACCCTGGCCTCGGCGCCGGCATCATCCGCATGGCCTTCCACGACTGCTTCGTCCAGGTACGTGGCGTACTGTCACTATTTCATGCACGTAAAGCGGCGACTACGCGGTTAACACGAGCTTGTGCAGGGCTGTGACGCGTCGGTGCTGCTGGACCCGACGCCGGCGAACTCGCGGCCGGAGAAGCTCGGCCCGCCCAACTTCCCAAGCCTGCGCGGCTTCGAGGTGATCGACGCGGCCAAGGCGGTCCTCGAGAGGTTCTGCCCTGGAGTCGTCTCCTGCGCCGACGTCATCGCCTTTGCCGCGCGCGACTCCGCCTACTTCCTCAGCGGCTACAAGATCGACTACAAGATGCCGGCGGGGCGGTTCGACGGGCGCGTGTCGCTCGAGAGCGAGACGCTGCAGTTCCTACCCCCGCCCTTCTTCAACCTCACGCAGCTCGTCGACAGCTTCAAGGCTAAGAACATGAACGAGGACGACCTCGTGGTGCTCTCCGGCGCGCACACCATCGGCGTCTCACACTGCTCCTCCTTCACCGACCGCCTGCCCCCGAACCCCTCCGACATTTTTTTTTAGAAAAGGGGGACATCCCCGGCCTCTGCATCAGAATGATGCATACGGCCACCTTTATTAGCAAGCAAATAGGTCCAACAATAGTCATAATGTCTCGAACAAAAGCTGCTCACAAAGAGCTCAGGAACAAAAATGAAAGCCACAACCGGCTGGCAAAAGATAGATAGGAAAACTAATTGCCTATCCTATTACATGACCGTCATCCAAACCGGCTGAAAATATCCCGGGCTACCATCTCCCATCGGATAGATCCAGTAACCAAACACTCCCTGGCCTTCGCCGGAGTGAGTAACGACCACATACGGATCAACGCAGTGGCTCGGAAGATAACCTGCAAAAAATGAGTATTTGTTGTTCTGTTAAAGACCAAATCATTTCTGCGATTCCAGATTGCCCGTAATAAAGCACATACTCCTACACGAATGTGTCTCGCTGTTTGGGGTTCAATCCCATCCAACCACGTCCCAAATAACGTGTTAATATTATTCGGAGGAGTAATATTGAAGGTTATATTCACTGATTGCCAAAAAATCTTTGCCAAAGGACAATCGAGAAAGAGGTGTTTGATTGTTTCGTCCTTGTCACAAAAGCTACATCTAGTAGATCCAATCCAGTTGCGTTTAATCAAGTTATCCTTAGTTAAAATGACTTGTTTGTGTACAAACCACAAAAACACTTTAACTCTCAAGGGAACTTTGAAAAGCCAAACATGTTTCGAAGTAGGAATAGAACTAGAATTAATAACATCCAGATACATGGATTTAACCGTAAATTCTCCATTCCTAGTAAGCTTCCAACACAACTGATCCGGACGTTGAGAGAGTTGAACATCCATCAATCTTCTCACAAGATGGAGCCAAACTTCCCAACGGTTGCCGGCTAACGCTCTCCTGAAGCTGATATTTAGAGACGTGGACTGACATACTGACTCAACGGTTGCATCTCTCCGTTGAACAATACTATAGAGAGAAGGATACTGAAGCGCGAGAGGCGTGTCCCCTAGCCAGGTATCCTCCCAGAATCTCGTAGAAGTACCGTTACCGACAACAACCTTGGTCCGATTAAAAAAGACCGATTTAACTCTCATCAGTCCTTTCCAGAAAGGCGAATCCATCGGCCTCACTGTCACCTGGGATAAAGTTTTGGATTGAAGGCACTTATTACGCAGAATCTATGCCCATGTGGCCTCGGTCTCTCGAGAAAGCTTATACAACCATTTGCTAAGAAGACATTTGTTTTTCACCTCAGGATTTTCGATACCTAGACCCCCTTGGTTCTTCGGTCGACAAATAATGTCCCATTTAGCTAGTCTATACTTCCTCTTCAGCTCATCACTTTGCCAGAAAAAACGGGATCGATAGAAATCAAGTCTTTTCCGAACTCCCACTGGTACCTCGAAAAAAGACAAAAGAAACATGGGCGTACTTGTGAGAACCGAATTAATAAGAATTAAACGGCCTCCTTACGACATCAGTTTGCCCTTCCAGCATCCCAATTTCTTCTCAAATCGATCCTCAATACACTTCCATTCGCTATTTGTTAGCTTACGATGATGAATGGGTATACCTAAATACGTGAAAGGTAAAGCCCTCAATTCACAACCGAACAATTGCTTATACGCCTCTTGTTCCTCTTTGGCTCTTCCAAAACAGAACAATTCGCTCTTGTGAAAATTTATTTTTAGTCCGATCAATTGTTCAAATAAGCATAACACCAGCTTCATGTTTCTCGCTTTTGCCAAGTCATGCTCCATAAAGATGATTGTATCATCTGCGTACTGTAGGACAGATACACCTCCATCAACTAGATGAGGTACCAAACTACCTACTTGGCCAGCATCCTTAGCCCTCCCTATTAGAATCGTCAACATGTCAACTACAATGTTGAACAGAATAGGTGACATTGGATCTCCTTGTCTCAAGCCCTTATGTGTTTGGAAATAGCGACCTATATCATCATTCACTTTAATTCCAACACTTCCTTTTTGCGTGAAAGATTCTACCTGTTGTCTCCAGGCTGGATCAAAACCTTTCATCCTCAACGCTTGTTGGAGGAATGGCCATTTGACTTTGTCGTACGCTTTTTCGAAATCCACTTTGAAAACTACCCCATCTAGTTTTTTCGTATGGATTTCATGAAGCGTTTCATGCAGGACCACCACCCCTTCAAGGATGTTTCTATCCGGCATGAAAGCAGTTTGGGACGGCTGCACCACAGAATGCGCAATCTGCGTGAGTCTATTTGTCCCAACCTTGGTGAAGATTTTGAAACTTACATTCAGAAGACAGATGGGCCTGAACTGCTCAATTCGTACCGCCTCTGTTTTCTTCGGAAGCAAAGTAATGGTTCCAAAATTCAGATGAAACAAGTGAAGCTGTCCAGCAAATAAATCCTGGAACATCGGAAGCAAATCCCCTTTGATAATATGCCAGCACCTTTTATAAAACTCCGCTGGAAATCCATCCGGCCCCGGAGCTTTATTATTCTTCATCTGAGAAATAGCTTCAAACACCTCTTTCTCCGAGAACGGGGCAGTTAAAATATCGTTCTCATCTGAAGCAAGCTGAGGGACATCCTCATTCCGCGACTCATCTAGAGATACGAAATTATCCTCCGGAGGCCCAAAAAGCTGCTTATAATAATTAGTGATGTATAATTTTAAGTTCTCCTGTCCTACAATCGTCCCTTCGTCTTGTTCAAGCTGAAAGATCCTTTTCTTTCTATGCTTGCCGTTGGCGATCATATGAAAGACTTGAGTGTTGGCGTCCCCCTGGACCACTTTGCGAACTTTCGCCCGCAATGCCCACTTCAATTCTTCTTCTCGCAGGAGCTCTTTCAATCTCATCTCCGCATCTAGTTTAACATGAAGTTCCGCTGAATCTAGGATCGTGGACTCGGCTTTTACATCTAAGGCCTGAATAAGGGAAAGGAGCCTTTCCTTTTCAACCTTATAAATCCCACTGAGATGCTTAGCCCACCCACGCAAGAAACTTCGCAAGTGGCGTATCTTATTCTGCCATCTCTCAATTGAAGTCCTTCCTCCTGAATCTTTAGCCCATTCCCTGGCTATAAGATCAAAAAAGCCTTCTCTTTCAAACCACGCTAATTCGAAAGAGAAGGTATTCTTATTCCCCACATGCGTTGCCTCACCAGAGTCAACCAGTAGAGGGGTGTGGTCCGAGATTCGGCACGATAATGCCTGGACGGTGACTAGAGGAAACTTCTGTTCCCAGTCAACGCTCGCGAGGACACGGTCTAGCTTCTCAAACGTAGGAGTGGGCAAAGTATTAGCCCATGTGAATTTTCTTCCCGAAAGCTCTATCTCTCTCAGATCCAAGCTTTCAATAATGGTGTTAAACATAAACAACCATCTGCCATCAAAATTATCATTGTTCTTTTCGTCTCTCCTTCTAATGATATTGAAATCACCCCCCACTAAGATTGGAAGCTGCTCAGACCCGCAAATACGGACTAGATTCACCAAAAAGTCTGGTTTGAGTTCTGGCTGTGCGGCCCCATACACCGCCACCAGGGCCCAATTAAACCCGTCGACCTTCGACCTAACCCGAAATTTGACGGCAAAATCTCCCATGACCACACTTCGGACTTCCAACATCTCGCATCTAACCCCAAGTAAGATTCCACCTGATCTTCCTCTCGGGGGGAGACAATGCCAATCAAAATCGACACCTCCCGACAACGAATTTAGGAATTGAGGAGAGAAATTGCCTCTTCCTGTTTCAGAAAGAGCAATAAAATCCAACCTATGTTCGATAGAAGCCTCTGCTAGAAATCTCCTTTTAGCCAAGTCCCTCAGACCTCTGCTATTCCAAAAAATTCCTCTCATAACTCATCATGAAATTTTTTGGTCATCCGGTTCCTAGCACTTCTACGCACTGCCGATGCTGGGTAAATTTTGCGTTTCCACTTGCGTTTAGGCTTGGGTAAGTCCTCCACCCGGTCCTCACAACCGGGGTCAGTGGGTCTACCGCAAGGATCCTCTATAGGTTCACTATCCCCAAGAGGTATAGACTCTTCCTCCTCCTCGGTCTCAGGGGGGGGGGGAGGGGCAATATCTGCACAAAGCGTATCTAACACCCTGACTCCCAACTGAGCAATGTCGGAATCGTTCATAGGTTTAACAGCTGCTAAATTGCGAATCATATCTAAAGCACGATCCGCTTCAAGATCCAAGAGGTCATTAACTGAATGCGAGATTTCATTATCATTACTACCTAATGAAACTCCTAGCTGATTTGCATTATGAATAATCTCATCATCAGAAAAATGCAGAATAGAATTGGAAGTGTTGACCGACATACCAGCTGTGACCTCAATATCACGAAGCTTGGCCGCCCGCCTGGCGCACCTCAGCTGCATGTCATCAACATCCGGCTGGTCCTGGATGCGACAGCTCATCCGCCGCCCCTCGGAAACAGGATCCGGGATACCTCCGAAAGCTATGACCTCCTCCCTAGTAGCCTCGATAGGGGTAAGGCCTCCCGCCCCACCCTCACCGCGCGGATGTAGAGGAGCCCCAGGACCCGGCGCCGACACCGGCCCCGGCGAGCGCATGGGGGAAGAGCGCTGGGCCATCTGCCCATGCTCCCCGCCTGACGCTGACAGCTCAGTCGACGACCCGCCCATAGGCTGGTAAGGGGAGGTGAGAACAGGAGCCGCCTGCCCCCGCTCCTCTCCAAGACCAGCAGACAAGCCGGCAGGTGATGCACACACGAGAGTCGATGACGGCAGGACCAACCCCTGCGGCGGAGCAGGTGACCGCCGGCCCTCGGAGCCAACAGACACCGCATGTGAGGTCGGCCTAACCACCGCAGGAGAGGAAGGAACTGAGGCCTCCTGCCCCGGTCTCCCTCTCAACCTCGGCACGTCGCCGAACGACACCGGAGACACCACCACCTCGGTCCTCAACCGTGGCGCAGCCTCGGCAGGAGAAGGGGAAGAAGGGGCCACCTGCCCACGATCCTCCCCCCTCTCGGAAAAGCCGTCAGCCCCTGCAAAGCCTAAGGGGGGAAGCGTGCCCTCTAGCACGTCATCAGCCTCCACCCGATCGCTCCAAAGCCTAGGAGGAGCAGAAGCAGGCTTGAACGAACCGAATCTCAAAGTGCTCATAGGTACCGTAACAGAAGAAGCAACCCCAGGCCCGGACGCCTGCAAGGTGGAACTCGGCCCGTTGGCCGACTCATGCTCAACATCATCCCCTCGCGCTTCCGTGTTACCCGAACCATCATCCTTATCATGCAGCTGCAGAGCAAGTGCCCCGTTAGCCCCAACTTCACCAACGACCCCACGGTGGTGCAGGACATCGTCACGCCCAACCGGATGGACAGCAAGTACTACACCAACCTGCTCAAGCGCAACGTGCTCTTCACCTCCGACGCGGCGTTGCTCACGTCGGGGAAGACGGCGACAAAGGTGATGGAGAACGCTTTCATCCCAGGGAGCTGGGAGAAGAAGTTCACCAAGGCGATGGTCAAGATGGCTGCCATCGAGCTCAAGACCCCTGCCAACGGCGAGATCAGGAGGAACTGCAGGGTCGTCAACAAGTAGGGTTGCTGGCTATTTGTATTCAACATTGGAACGTGCATGCATTTTGTTCTTTTGCTGCATTCATTGCATTTTGTTAGTTTACTTGGTAGCCTGTATCTTTCGTTTCTTTTGCTGCATTCAGCTGATCAGGTTGTAATTCGATTAACAGGGTTGTATTCACAATAGGTGACAGATGCCTGAATAAAATCTTCATTTCCTACTTATCCAGTCATCTACTTTCTTTACGTGCACGTTCAAAAGGTTTAATAGAGTCATTCCAAATATGATTCCGTGCATATAAAAGAAAAAAATCAGCTGTTAATAATACAAATTCAGTTGTGAAATACTCTCTCCGTCACAAAATATAATATCATTTTTGACACTATTTTGGGACAAAGGGAGTACTAAATACGAAATGAGCAATGTTTTCTGAACTTAGTCTCTTTTTTTTTTCAAGTTCCTTATTTTGGGCTCCAAGTTTGACTTATCGGCTATTGTGTTAATGTTGTCAAATTCTTTAGAACTTTTTGATGGCTTCCTGCTTGGTGGAATAAGGACCTAGTGCACGAGTGCACATGTGCGGATGTACCGGTTAGTGCATACAAGTCAGCTTCGGAGCATATCTCATATTACTGTGCCTTCTCTATCTCATCATATACTTGAGGGAAATCAGAAACCCTCAAGGGCAGATTGGATCGGAAGATGTCATTGCTCAAGGAAAGATGCTTTAGGAAGTGAAGCTAGATTGCGGCCTTCCGCAATCAGATCATCAATCATGCCGCCTAGCTGATCCTTCTCCCGTTATCCAAAGAATGGGTGCCAGTCCTGCTAGAAGGCTAGAAATTTAAACACAGAGTCAGAGACATGCCGCAAAAGACCTGCTCGATAACCATCCTGTTACGCGTGGTCCACAAGGTGTCTCTCCTACCGGTATGGTTAGCCTGAGCTTCTAAGAACTCGCCCAAGCCCAAGGCCTGTCACTTAGGCCCGAGAGCCTCGCGAACAAAACTTTGTAGACAGTGGGGCCGCGGCACATGTGAAAAAATGTGGACGACAAACTCGAAGCCCCACAAATCTGGCACATACCATCTCTAGGCTCATGCCACTTTGCTACTTCTGTCCCGTGGGGAGGGGTCCCGCAATAGATGCCACACAAAAATCTTGATCTTCAGCGGAAGCAGCGCTTTTCAGAAGAGAGTGATCCATGCAAGAGTCAGCGCACGGCATAGGGCACGATATGCGAAGCCAACACTGAATAGACCTGACGGAGCTAGGCGCCAAGATACATCATCTGGTGCGCTCGCCATCAGCGCTGGGAAGCTAATGTCTCCTCAGGGCCAAATGTTTATCGCAACGAGATGTTCCAACATTCATTGTGGGCGGCCGAGGTAACTAAAAGCATCAGGTCCACGCATATCACAAACATGCTTGAGTATTCGACGTATATCGAGAACCTGCCAAGCCATGGTTCTAGCTCGAAGAGGGTCCCTTTTCAATTGCCCATGGACTTGCTGGTACCCAGGCGAATCTAATATTTGATCAATTGGAGAGACTTCCAGAACTGGGAGCCTCTCCCTACAATCGCAAGCCAGGAGAGGACACCTTGCAGATATTTGGCTTTAATAAGGTGCAACCATAAGCTCCCCTGACCCCTGAGGATCCGCCACTACAGCCAAATTCATGTGTTGGGATGCCAGAATACATAGACCCTCTAGATCCTTAGGGAAGTATATATCGCCACTTCACCATATGGTATTTCTCTCTTTCATTGGCCGCCTACTAGAAGAAACGTGATAGATCCTTGTCAAAGGATATATGCATACCTTTTGAAAAAAATATACAACCCCATCATATACATGGGAAAGTTGGAGAGGCACGAGTAAATGAGCAAGGATTTGCTCCCTTTGGAGGTGAACCTTCCAGCCACGACTCAGTCTTTGACGTGCCCCGTCTCATAAGCGGGTCAAAGTCCTGGATCAGGATCCTAAATTCAGAGAGCAACATCCACAGGTATGTAATGATCAACATTATCAAAATTAATTTGCAATGCAACTCCTAAACTATCATTGATTTCTCATTTGCCTACCTGAACTTAGGTCTATGCTTTTGGCTTATCTGAATGTTGTTCTCATATATCTACTCTTTCATTTCTAGACTAATAGATTATAGTAGGTGGCTCTAACGTGGCAACACAAATGGAAGCCACATTACCAATTTTGGTTAGTCCAATGGTGAACAATAGCCATATGAGAAATGAGAGAACGAAAACAAATCAAGAGAGCCAAGTGAGAAATAGTGATATTACTTTGGAGAGTTCGAGTGCAATTTTCTCGAAAATAAATTAAAGGGTGTCATGTGGTGGAATTGGAGGCAAATCGGCGGTGTTGCGGACAGGAGACCAGAATCTTTTCTTAATAATGTATAGTTGTGTGCATCGTCGCAAAGAGAGACCAGAGTAAACTCTGTTTTCCGAGAGAAAAATAATCAATTTACATGGCATTCGTATCATATATATACTCCCTTTGTCCCAAAATAACTGTCACTATTTTAGTAGTACAATTTTATACTAACTTTGTACTAAATTCATGACACTTATTTTAAGACGGAGAAAGTATGTATTAGTTTATGCCAATAAAAAGGCCGTTCTCATATTCTGTTGTGTCCTATTAATCACTTGGAGTTTAAAACTTAATACATGTCAATCTATTAAGGGGCCAGTTTTCATAAGGGCGTGCACAATGGTTGGTAAGATAATTTTTCTTAATCGTGTCCTGTAATCTAGAGATGACAGTAAAAAATAATATACAATGGGTGGTATCTTAATCTTATCTTTAGTTCCTAGAAAATGTGATGAGAAATTTGTTGCTAAGAGATCATTTCTTAATTAAGAGAAGACATAGTCTTTTCCCTTATTCAAGAATTCGTCCGATTAACGAGTTAACTAGCCGATTAATCCCTATTCTTAGAGTCATTGAGTAGCTGATAAACTTAGAAATTGTCCGATTAATTGATTAACTGGCAGATTAAATTGCCGATTAGCCTATTAATCCCCTACTCGCCAGTCAACCAGGCAGCTACCAGTTAACGATTTCCTCAATAATGGTCTTTTCTTTTCTTTCTCTTTTCTCCTCCTCGGCATTTATCCTACGTAGCACTGCTAAAATAGCACTATTGTACTACATTCCCTAGAAAATTCTAACCAACGACTGGTCGTTGTCCATTCTCCCACTGAAAAAAATGTACATCACGTCGCAGCATGATGCAAATCACAGTTGGAATCCTGGCTGAACACATATGGAATTATTGTTCCAAAAAGTCTTCGTTCATTTTTCACTGGAGCCAATCCACTTTTTTTTTAGTGGAGTCGTTGCAGTTTTATTCAAGTGCCCCGAGCTAACACATGCTGGAGGTACCGCGAACCATGTTTTACATAATTTATTACTGCAATCGTATGTTGATATAAACTTGTCTATCTACGCTACCTGCCCTCCCCTGAAACACTCAGAACCTCCGTCGGCGCAGAAGCGATAGACAGGAAACCCGGCCGGAATCGATGAGTTGTTCATGTCCATCCATGTTCCCAGTTGACATTGATCTACAAGATGCACTAATTAAAGAAGCTGTACACATGCATAGCACCAAACTTTCAGACATGGCAAGCCTTGCCGTTGCCATCTTGTTTGCATCGCTCGGCGCCGTGGCTACTGCTCAAAAAGCCGCTGCGCCGGCAACGGAAATGGCAGCCTACCAAGGTACCTATCCAAGCTGCGCTAGTCCGCCGGTAGCCGAAATACCAGCCTATCAAGGTTCCTATCCGAGCTACATTAGCTCCCCAGCTGCTAGCCCGAGCTACACCTCCGAAGTATATGACGAAGGGTGACGGGGTTGGGATGACCCAAGCGAGCATGCCAAAAATTCACACCGGTGGCGAGGGCAACGGGAGTGGCGGACGTGGTGGAGGCGGTGGAGTGGATCGGATAGAGCTCGTCGGGGCTGTCACATCGGTGGAGTACCATCCGGGTACGAGCATCCTTAACAGAAAAACCACACTCGTCAAACTCAACGATAACATGATTTTCACGTGTAAAAGAACGAACAGAGACAAGATTTTCAATAAAATCAGAAGAAACTAAGATGTTAGATAATGACAATGGAGTAGATGTAAACGGAAAAGATGCATGTCCTATGTGAATAATGGGAAGTGAGGAACCGCCATCAACGGTGATGCGAGTGGAAGTGTGGACGGGATAGGAGGTGTGAAGGTTATCGGGATGAGCAGCCATATGTGCAGTAGCTCCAGTGTCCATATACCAGTCGCCGCCGCCGGTGTAGGTGGATGGAGAGGGAGCGGAGTGCAGGGCTGCCAAGAGCGTCGGGTCCCAAGGCGCAGGTGGGAGCGCCGGGACCGACGACTGGGGCGGGGCCGTCAGGGGCAGCAGTGGCAGCCCTCCTGGCTGCGGCGGCTGGCCGTAGGAGAGAGGCCCGTAGGGCGCCGCGTAGGGCTGCGGCGCGGCGTAGAACGCCTGATGCGAGGGAGGCCTCGCGCCGAGGATGCCTGGTGCAGGAGCGTGGGGAACCAGCATGGAATAAGCATGCACAACACCGGTCCACGGGTTCTGGCTGGCGTACCACGGAGCCGGCTGGAACTGCTGCTGGGGACGGGCGGCTCCTCCCTGAGCCCCGTTACCCTGCTGCTGCTTGCGGCCACCTCGGCGGCCCCTGCGGCGACCCCCGTTAGTGGCCGGCAGGGCGGCGGGAAGGGGGTGGCCGGCACCTGTGGGAAGGCCGGCGGGGGCGGGAGGACCGGCGCGTGACGCGGCGGTGGCGGCGCTGAACCCCCGCGAGTGCCGGCGGTTAGAGCGGTGTGGGTCGCCCGGGTCCGGGCCATCTTCATCCGCCTCTCCTCCAGCTTGAGATACGCCACCACCTTGGCAAAGGTAGGCTCCGGGATGAGGGTAAGGTTGGAGGCGGCGTTTCCAAAGTCCTCGTTGAGACCGGCGGTGAGGGTGCTGATGAGGAGCTCATCGCTGACCGTCTCGCCGAGATCACGGAGCTCGTCGGCTAGCTTCTTGAGGCGCATGCAAAAGTCGTCAATGGACGAGTCAAGCTGCTGGCACCCATAAAACTCACCGTGGAGGAGGACCTTGCGCTGAAGCTTGTTGTTGGTGAAGAGACCGTTGAGCTTGGTCCAGACGGCGTAAGCGTCGTCATCATCGTCCACCACCGTGTGGAAGAGGTCCTTGGAGATGGTGAGGTAGAACCAGCGGATGATGGTGGCGTCGAGAATCATCCACTCCTCGTCGTTCACCATGAGGCTGGAGTCCACGGTGCCGTCAACGTGGCCATGGAGCAGGTACTCGCGGAACACCAAGGAAAAATACCGCTTCCAAGCGGAGTAGGAGGCGGTGGATTGATCAAGGACCACCGGGACACGCTCCTGAATATTCAGATCGTGAACGAGAGTCACGTCCGGACCGGCGAAGGGATTGATGGCGGTGGAGGATCCCGTGGAGCTCATGGTTAGGGTTGCGGCGCGGCTAGGGGCGGCGCGGCTAGGGTGGGGTGGGGTGAGAGGGAGGTGCGGCTAGGGTGGGGTGGCGGAAGCGGGAAGGGTGGCAGCGGCAACCTGCGGCGGCGGCGGCGGCGGGTGGAGAAGTTGGCGGCGGCGACCCGCGGTGGCAGCGGCTGGGGAGAGGCCGGCGGCGGTGGCGGGTGGCGGCGGCGGTGGAGGAGGTGGGCGGCGGCGACCGGCTGGAGAGAGCCGGCGGCGGCCGCGAGTGGCGGCGACGGGTGGAGGAAGCGGCGGCGGCGGGGGCGTGGCGGCGGCGGCTAGGGTAGGGTTAGGACCGACTTGCGATAGATACCATGTGGAAGACAAGGATTAGGCCGTGCAACACAATTGCATTGATCGGTGCACTTGGCACGTATATATGATGTACAGGATGGGGGCCACAACCTCTTTTTTTTGCGAGAAAACTTTCAATCTATTCATCTTCAATCATGGTAGTACAACGAACACTAGAAATAATAAAAATTACATCTAGATCCGTAGACCACCTAGCGACGACTACAAGCACTGAAGCGAGCCGAAGGCGCGCCGCTGTCATCGCCCCTCCCTCATTAGAGCCGAGCAAATCTTATTGTAATAGACAGTCGGGAAGTCGTCGTACTAAGGTCCCATAGAACCAACGCACCAGAATAACAACCGCCGCGGATGAAGAGTGTAGATCAAAAGAATCCAACGTGAAAACATACGAACGAAGACGAACAACGAACAGATCCGAGCAAATCCACCAAAGACAGATCTGCCGGAGACACACCTCCAGACGCCCACCGATGATGCTAGACGCATCACCAGAACGGGGGCTAGGCGGGGAGACCTTTATTCCATCTTCAGGGAGCCGCCGCCGTCTCGCCTTCCTGAGCAGAACACAAACCCTAACAAAGCTCGAAAAAAGATCTAAAAACGGAGCCCTCCAACCGGTAAGGGCCGAGATCCACTCCGCCTTCATGGCCCTAAGGCCACCGGAGACGGGACGGACCGGCGCCGGCGCCGGCGGGAGGCAGAGAACGCTGACTTTTTTAGAGGCGGCGGCTGACTAGGTCGGCCACGTCCTTAGTTTTGTGACTCTATGATGTTGACGTCTTGAGAGCCACAACCTCAACTATACAAAAAAAAACTTGAAGATAGACTCTAGAAACAATATACATGCACAATATATTGAACACACCCCAGAACCAAGGGCGTCAAGCATGGCTGCACCTACTGCTAGTCCACCGAGCCCAGCCTCTTCTCCGTCTGCGGGACGACGGAGGCTGAGTGTCGGCTTCTACACGCGCTCGTGCCCACGGGCAGAAAATATTGTCAGGGAGGCCGTGAGGAACGCCTCGTCCAAGAACCCCTGCGTCGGTGCTGGATAATTCGGATGCACTTTCACGACTGCTTTGTCCAGGTACAGTAATATGAAAATCCATTCATGTACTTGTAATGTAAAAAACATTTTTATATTATGGGACGGAGGGAGTAGTAACAAAGAGAAAAAAAATTTGAGCTTGATATCAACTAGCTATCTCTGTTCCACAATATCTGTCATGTGCACGTTTTTTTTTAAGCATTCTGTCATGTGCACGTGATTAGGCAAGGCATAAAACCTCAAGAATGTGATCGCTAAAATCGTACTAGTGGATATAATCCTGCTAGTGGTAATATGATCCGATTAACTCAAATGTCACATACTACCTCCGTCTCGGTGAATAAGTCATTCGCGTAGTTCTAGGTCGACAATTTAACTATCTAAATATGTATTATATGTAACAAAAAATATATATTTAGAAACTACATCCGTGTATAAATCTAGTGATATACTTTTCACGACATATAACACATATTTAATTCCTCAAATCAATGACTTAGAACTACGCGAATGACTTATTCAACTGGATGGAGGTAGTACTATATTTTATTTCTTCTTGGTATGTACAAACATGTTTCTAGCATTGTGTCGGTGTGATGCCAGGTACGTATTCATTAACATGTGTATGCGCGCGCGACGTTTTCTTACAGGGTTGCGATACTTCCGTCCTCCTCGACCCGACTGTGGCCAACCCTCAGCCGGAGAAGCTTAGCCCACCCAACTTCCCAAGCCTGCGTGGCTTCGAAGTGATCGACGTAGCCAAGGAGGCGCTCGAGAAGGTTTGCCCCGGTAGGGTCTCCTGCGCCGGCATCATCGCCTTCGCCGCCAGAGACGCGTCTTACTTTCTCAGCCATGCCAGGATCAACTTCAGGATGCCGGCAGGGCGCCTGGACGGGCGCGTGTCCGGTGTCCCTCGCTAGTGAGGCGCTTGATTTCCTCCCCACGCCCTTCTTCAACCACTCATAGCTCGTCGACAATTTCAGGGCCAAGAACCTCGACGAGAATGACCTCATGGTCCTCTCCGGCACGCTCACCATCGGCGTGTCCCACTACTCGTCCTTCACCGACTGCCTGCCGCCGAACCCCTCCGACATGAACACGGCATTCGCTACCCTGCTGCAGAGAAAGTGTCCGGTGAGTCCCAACTTCACGAACAACCCAACAGTGGTGCAGGACATTGTGACGCCCAACCGGTTGGACACCCGGTACTACACCAATGTGCTCAAATGTAACATGCTCTTCACCTCGGACGCAACACCGTTGTCTTCCAGGCGGACAACGAGAAAGGTGGTGGAGAACACGTTTATTCCTAGGAGGTGGGAGAGGAAGTTCGCCAGGGCGATGGTAAAGATGGCGGCCATTGAGCTCAAGACCGCTGCCAATGGGGAGATAAGGAGGATGTGCAGAACAACTAGGATTGCCGACCATTTGTAGTTAACAACCAAGCATGCACACTATTTTAGGTTTTCCCACGAGTTTATTTTGGAGCATCCACCCTTGTTGATTCCATGCATTTTGGTTCCTTGGTTAGTTAAGTAGAAGCATGGTATTGTTTCATTCTTTGGTTAAATTAAATAGCCGGCTGAATTGTACTTGGTCGTAGAGATTGTTAAATGAAAAGCCTAAAAATCTGACGTCAGATTTTTAGCACTCGAAAATGAACGCCTTACTGGACGTCGGATAGAGCGCACAATCTTGAAACAAATCTGGTTGACATAATTGTTCATTCCAGTCTCATGTTCGGGAGAACGATCCCCTCACCATATCCTCTTTGTCTTCCCCCATCCCCCACTAGCACACTCACTGAATCTCTCCCTTACCACGACCTGGCTGTCACTCCTACCTGGTCTTGCCGCCGCCGACGAGCCTCCGCTCGTGTTCCTCGCGCCATCCCCGCCCTCCCTTCTATGGGATGTACACCATGTAGCCCGCTGTGCAGACGAAGCTTACTACCGCACGTTGTCTTCCCCCTAGCCGCCAAGCCCACTCTGCTGCCCCATGTCCTTCCCAACTCCGGCAGTTGTCTTCTAGCGTACGGCGCGACACGTCGTGGTTGCTGATGGCCATCGTTATCAGCATCTGAGTCGCCGCACTGCAACTCCTCCCCTCTCCTCGTCCGCACTGATCAGAGTCGTGGTAGCCAACACCATTCGTCTCGGCCGCACAGTGGACGATGACATCCACGAGTCCGTGTCGTTCGATCTGGTCGACAACGACGACGACCGCTTGAATGGGACCACTGACATCACCCCCAGCGGCGTCATCGGGCAGTGAAAATCTCATTCTCAGCGCGGTTCTATTCCAAGATGGAACACGCGCTGCCGCACATGAGGGAGAGGAGGGTGACCATCGTGGAGTGCGGTGGTGGGTGTGGGGCCAGGAGGGGGCTCACCATGCGCAACGAGCCCGAGTTTGGGGAACGAATACAAGACATCTTCTTCGGGGGCCCAAGATCCTGGTGATGTTCCTCATGAATGCGCTGGTGCACAAATGAGTAGTCAATCAACACTAGCTCACACATGTATTCTTCTGTTTACAAATTTGGCATCATTTTTTAGAAACATGAATCCCTAATTTTGGTATGTGACTATAAGATGTGATTGGATGGTTAGGACAATGGTTGTACTCACAACCCACCAGCGATCAAATCCTCAGTTTAACTTCCTCTGTGTCTTATCAAGATGAAATATTCATTCTGCAAGAGGCGATGTGCCCATCGATCACAAGGCGCTTACGGTGACTACATCATCCTTGAAGCGCCACAACTCCAATATTCAATAGGCATTGTGTGAATACATGCGTCTTTGCGTCCATGTTGTGCTAGGTGTTTATACAATATAGTAGGAGGCAAAAGCTTAATAAATCCAATAGCCCATATATCTAATAGGAGGAGGATGTGAAGGAAATATGGCCTAGAGGCAATAATAAAGTTGTTATTTTATATTTCTTATTCATGATAAAGTTTTATTATTCATGCTAGTATTATATTGATCGGAAACCTAAATACATGTGTGAATACATAGACAAACATCGTGTCCCTAGTGAGCCTCTACTTGACTAGCTCGTTGATCAAAGATGGTTAAGGTTTCCTGACCATGGACATGAGTTGTCATTTGATAACGGGATCACATCATTAGGAGAATGATGTGATGGACAAGACCCATCCGTTAGCTTAGCATAATGATCGTTCAGTTTTATTGCTATTGCTTTCTTCATGTCAAATACATATTCCTTCGACTATGAGATTATGCAACTCCCGGATACCGGAGGAATGCCTTGTGTGCTATCAAACGTCACAACGTAACTGGGTGATTATAAAGATGCTCTACAGGTATCTCCGAAGGTGTTTGTTGAGTTGGCATAGATCGAGATTAGGATTTGTCACTCCGAGTATCGGAGAGGTATCTCTGGGCCCTCTCGGTAATACACATCATAAGCTTGCAAGCAAACGACTAAGGAGTTAGTCACGAGGTGATGTATTACGGAACGAGTAAACAGACTTGCCGGTAACGAGATTGAACTAGGTATGAAGATACCGACGATCAAATCTCGGGCAAGTAACATACCGATGGACAAAGGGAATTACGTATGTTGTCATAACGGTTTGACCGATAAAGATCTTCGTAGAATATGTAGGAGCCAATATGAGCATCTAGGCTCCGCTATTGGTTATTGACCGGAGAGGTGTCTCGGTCATGTCTACATAGTTCTCGAACCCGTAGGGTCCACACGCTTAACGTTCGATAACGATATAGTATTATATGAGTTATGTGATTTGGTGACCGAATGTTGTTCGGAGTCCCGGATGAGATCACGGACATGACGAGGAGTCTCAAAATGGTCGAGAGGTTAAGATTGATATATAGGACGATGGTATTCGGACACCGGAAGTGTTCCGGAGGATACCGGGTACTTATCGGGTCACCGAAAAGGAGTTTCGGGCACCCCCGGCAAAGATATGGGCCTTATGGGCCAAGAGAGGGAACACACCAGCCCACAAGGGGCTGGTGCACCCCTATATAGGCCAACCCTATGATGAGGAGAAGGAAAGAGGGGAGGGCAAGGAAAGTGTGGAGTAGGACTCCCCCTTCCTACCCTCTCCCCCCTCTTTCCTTCCCCCTTGTTTATACAAAGAAGGGGGGGGGGGGGGGGGGGGGGGGCGCAGGGCAAGGCAGGAGCCCTAGGGGCTGGCGGCCAGCCCTAGGGCGCGCCTGGCTGCCTCCCCTCCCCTCCCACCTATATATATGTGGGGAGGGGGCGCCACACAAGGACACAACATCAATTGTTAGCCGTGTGCGGCGCCCCCCTCCACAGTTTACACCCCGATCATATTCTTGCGGTGCTTAGGCGAAGCCCTGCGAGGATCACTTCACCATCACCGTCACCACGCCGTCGTGCTGACGGAACTCATCTACTACCTCGACGTCTTGCTGGATCAAGAAGGCGAGGGACGCCACCGAGCTGAACGTGTGCAGAACTCGGAGGTGCCGTGCGTTTGGTGCTTGATCGGTCGGAGCTAGAAGAAGTTCGACTACATCAACCACGTTTTCAAACGCTTCCTCTTACGGTCTACGAGGGTACGTAGACACACTCTCCCCCTCGTTGCTATGCATCTCCATGGATAGATCATTGCGTGTACGTATAATTTTTTTTGTTTTCCATGCAACGTTTTTCAACAGTGGCATCAGAGCCAGGTCTATGCATAGATGATATGCATGAGTAAAACACAAAGAGTTGTGGGCGGTGATAGTCATACTGCTTACCACCAACGTCTTATTTTGATTCGGCGGTATTGTGGGATGAAGTGGCCCGGACCAACCTTACATGTCCACGTACATGAGACCGGTTCCACCGATAGACATGCAACTAGTTTTGCATAAAGGTGGCTGGCGGGTGTCTGTTTCTCCTACTTTAGTTGAATCAAATTTGACTACGGCCGGTCCTTGAAGAAGGTTAAAATAGCAAACTTGACGAAACACCGTTGTGGTTTTGTGCGTAGGTAAGAACGGTTCTTGCTAGAAGCCCGTAGCAGCCACGTAAAACTTGCAACAACAAAGTAGAGGACGTCTAACTTGTTTTTGCAGGGCATGTTGTGATGTGATATGGTCAAGACATGATGTGATATACGTTGTTGTATGAGATGATCATGTTTTGTAAGTTATCGGCAACTGGCAGGGGCCTTACGGTTGTCGCTTTATTGTATGAAATGCAAACGCCATGTAATTGCTTTACTTTATCACTATGCATTAGCGATAGTTGTAGAAGCAATAGTTGGCGAGACGACCACGACGCAACGATGGAGATCAAGGTGTCAAGCCGGTGACAATGGAGATCATGACGATGCTTTGGAGATGGAGATCAAAAGCACAAGATGATGATGGCCATATCATGTCACATATTTTGATTGCATGTGATGTTTATCTTTTATGCATCTTATTTTGCTTAGTACGGTGGTAGCATTATAAGATGATCCCTTCACTAAATTTTAAGGTATAAGTGTTCTCCCTGAGTATGCACCATTGTGACAGTTCGTCGTGTTGAGACACCACGTGATGATCGGGTGTGATAGACTCAATGTTCACATACAACGGGTGCAAGACAGTTTTGCACATGCGGAATACTTGGGTTAAACTTGACGAGCCTAGCATGTACAGACATGGCCTCGGAACACTGGAGATCAAAAGATCGAACGTGAATCATATAGTAGATATGATCAACATAGAGATGTTCACGATTGATGACTACCCCATCTCACGTGATGATCGGACATGGGTTAGTTAATTTGGATCACATATCACTTAGATGACTTGAGGGATGTCTATTTAAGTAGGAGTTCTTAAGTAATTTGATTAATTGAACTTAATTTATCATGAACTTAGTCCTGATAGTATTTGCATATCTATGTTGTAGATCAATAGCTCGCGATATAGCTCCCTTATTTTTGATATGTTCCTAGAGAAAAATAAGTTGAAAGATGATAGTAGCAATGATGCGGACTGGGTCCGTGATCTGAGAATTATCCTCATTGCTGCACAGAACAATTATGTCCTTGATGCACCGCTAGGTGACAGACCTATTGCAGGAGCAGATGCAGACATTATGAATGTTTGACAATCTCGGTATGATGACTACTTGATAGTTTAGTGCGCCATGCTTTACGGCTTAGAACCAGGACTTCAAAAATGTTTTGAACGCCATGGAGCATATGACATGTTCCAAGAGCTGAAAATGATATTTCAGACTCATGCCCGTGTTTAGAGGTATGAGGCCTCTGACAAGTACTTTGCCTATAAGATGGAAGAGAATAGCTCAGCTAGTGAGCATGTGCTCAGAATGTCTGGGTACTACAATCACTTGAATCAAGTGGGGGTTAATCTTTCAGATAAGATAGTGATTGACAGAGTTCTCTAGTCACTATCACCAAGTTACTAGAACTTCATGATGAACTATAATATGCAAGGGATGACGAAAACGATTCCCAAGCTCTTCGCGATGCTGAAATCGACGAAGGTAGAAATCAAGAAATAGCATCAAGTGTTGATGGTTAACAAGACTGCTAGTTTCAAGAAAAAGGGCAAGGAAAAGAAAGGGAACTTCAAGAAGAATAGCAAGCAAGTTTCCACTCCCATGAAGAAACCCAAAGCTGGACCTAAGCCTGAAACCGAGTGCTTATACTGCAAAGGGAATGGTCACTAGAAGCGGAACTGCCCCAAAAACTTGGCGGATAAGAAGGATGGCAAAGTGAACAAAGGTATATTTGATATACATGTTATTGATGTGTACTTTACTAGTGTTCATAGTAGCCCCTGGGTATTTGATACCGGTTCAGTTGCTAAGATTTGTAACTCGAAACAGGAGTTGCAAAATGAATAGAGACTAGTTAAGGGCGAGGTGACGATGTGTGTTGGAAGTGATTCCAAGGTTGATAAAATCACCATCGCACACTCCCTCTACCTTCGGGATTAGTGTTGAACCTAAATAATTATTATTTGGTGTTTAAGTTGAGCATGAATATGATTGGATCATGTTTATTGCAATACGGTTATTCATTTAAGTCAGAGAATAATTGTTATTCTGTTTACATGAATAAAACCTTCTATGGTCATACACCCAATGTAAATGGTTTATTGAATCTCGATCGTAGTGATACACATATTCATAATATTGATGCCAAAAGATGCAAAGTTGATAATGATAGTGCAACATATTTGTGACACTGCCGTTTAGGTCATATTGGTGTAAAGCGCATGAAGAAACTCCATACAGATGGGCTTTTGGAATCACTTGATTATGAATCATTTGATACTTGCGAACCATGCCTCATGGGCAAGATGACTAAAACTCCGTTCTCCGGAACAATGGAGCGAGCCAATGACTTATTGGAAATAATACATACCGATGTATGCGGTCCAATGAGTATTGAGGCACGCGGCGGGTATTGTTATTTTCTGATCTTCACAGATGATTTGAGCAGATATGGGTATATCTACTTAATGAAACACAAGTCTGAAACATTTGAAAAGTTCAAAGAATTTCAGAGTGAAGTGGAGAATCATCGTAATAAGAAAATAAAATTTCTACGATCTGATCGCGGAGGCGAATATTTGAGTTACGAGTTTGGCCCTCATTTAAAACAATGTGGAATAGTTTCACAACTCACGCCACCTGGAACACCACAGCGTAATGGTGTGTCCGATCATCGTAACCGTACTTTGTTAGATATGGTGCGATCTATGATATCTCTTACCGATTTACCACTATCGTTTTGGGGTTATGCATTAGAGATAGCTGCATTCACGTTAAATAGGGCACCATCTAAATCCGTTGAGACGACACCGTATGAACTATGGTTTGGCAAGAAACCTAAGCTGTCGTTTCTTAAAGTTTGGGGTTGTGACACTTATGTCAAAAGGCTTCAGCCTGATAAGCTCGAACCCAAATCGGAGAAGTGCGTCTTCATAGGATACCCTAAGGAAACAATTGGGTACACCTTCTACCATAGATCCGAAGGTAAGATCTTTGTTGCCAAGAATGAAACATTTCTAGAGAAGGAGTTTCTCTCGAAAGAAGTGAGTGTGAGGAAAGTAGAACTTGATGAGGTAATTGTACCTTCTCTCAATTTGGAAAGTAGCACATCAGAAAACCGTTCCCATGATGCCTACACCAACTAGAGAGGAAACTAATGATAATGATCATGAAACTTCAGATCAAGTTACTACTGAACCTCGTAGGTCGACCAGAGCATGATCCACACCAGAGTGGTACGGTAATCCTGTCCTGGAAGTCATGTTACTAGACCATGACGAACCTATGAATTATGAAGAAGCTATGATGAGCCCAGATTCCGACAGATGGCTTGAGGCCATGAAATCTGAGATATGATCCATGTATGGGAACAAAGTGTGGACTTTGGTGGATTTGCCCGATGATCGGCAAGCCATAGAAAATAAATGGATCTTCAAGAAGAAGACTGACGCTGATGGTAAAGTTACTGTCTACAAAGCTCGACTTGTCGCAAAAGGTTTTCGACAAGTTCAAGGGGTTGACTACGATGAGACTTTCTCACCCGTAGCGATGCTTAAGTCCGTCCGAATCATGTTAGCAATTGCCGCATTTTATGATTATGAAATCTGGCAAATGGACGTCAAAACTGCATTCCTTAATGGATTTCTCAAAAAAGAGTTGTATATGATGCAACCAGAAGGTTTTGTCGATCCTAAAGGTGCTAACAAAGTGTGCAAGCTTCAGTGATCCATCTATGGACTGGTGCAAACATCTCGAAGTTGGAATATACGCTTTGATAAGGTGATCAAAGCATATGGTTTTATACGGACTTATGGTGAAGGCTGTATTTACAAGAAAGTGAGTGGGAGCTCTGTAGCATTTCTGATATTATATGTGGATGACATATTGTTGATTGGAAATGATATAGAATTTCTGGATAGCATAAAAAGGATACTTGAATAAGAATTTTTCAATGAAAGACCTCGGTGAAGCTGCTTACGTATTGAGTATCAAGATCTATAGGGATAGATCGAGACGCTTAATAGGACTTTCGCAAAGCACATACCTTGACAAGATTTTGAAGGAGTTCAAAATGGATCAGTCAAATAAGGAGTTCTTTCCTGTATTACAAGGTGTGAAGTTGAGTAAGACTCAAAGCCCGACCATGACAGAAGATAGAGAGAGAATGAAAGTCATTCCCTGTGCCTCAGCCATATATTCTATATGATATGCCATGCTGTGTACCACACCTGATGTGTGTCTTGCCACTTATCTGGCAAAGAGGATACAAGAGTGATCCAGGAGTGGACCACTGGACAGCGGTCAAAATTATCCTTAGTTACCTAAGAGGACTAAGAAAATGTTTCTCGGTTATGGAGGTGATAAAGAGTTCGTCGTAAAGGATTACGTCGATGCAAGTTTTAACACCGATCCGGATGACTCCGAGTCTTAATCTGGATACATGTTGAAAGTGGGAGCAATCAGCTAGAGTAGCTCCATGCAGAGCATTGTAGGCATAGAAATTTGCAAAATAAATACGGATCTGAATATGGCAGACCCGTTGACTAAACTTCTCACACAAGCAAAACATGATCACACCTTAATACTCTTTGGGTGTTAATCACATGCGATGTGAACTAGATTATTCACTCTAGTAAACTCTTTGGGTATTGGTCACATGACGATGTGAACTATGGGTGTTAATCACATGGCGATGTGAACTAGATTATTAACTCTAGTGCAAGTGGGAGACTGAAGGAAATATGCCCTAGAGGCAATAATAAAGTTGTTATTTTATATTTTCTTATTCATGATAAAGGTTTATTATTCATGCTAGAATTGTATTGATCGGAAACCTAAATACATGTGTGAATACATGGACAAACATCGTGTCCCTAGTGAGCCTCCACTTGACTAGCTCGTTGATCAAAGATGGTTAAGGTTTCCTGACCATGGACATGAGTTTTCATATGATAACGGGATCATGTGATGGACAAGACCCATCCGTTAGCTTAGCATAATGATCGTTCAGTTTTATTGCTATTGCTTTCTTCATGTCAAATACATATTCCTTCGACTATGAGATTATGCAACTCCCGGATACCAGAGGAATGCCTTGTGTGCTATCAAACGTCACAACGTAACTGGGTGATTATAAAGATGCTCTACAGGTATCTCCGAAGGTGTTTGTTGAGTTGGCATAGATCGAGATTATGATTTGTCACTCCGAGTATCGGAGAGGTATCTCTGGGCCCTTTCGGTAATACACATCATAAGCTTGCAAGCAAACGACTAAGGAGTTAGTCACGAGGTGATGTATTACGGAACGAATAAAGGGACTTGCCGGTAACGAGATTGAACTAGGTATGAAGATACCAACGATCAAATCTCGGGCAACTAACATACCGATGGACAAAGGGAATTACGTATGTTGTCATAACGATTCGACCGATAAAGATCTTCGTAGAATATGTAGGAGCCAATATGAGCATCCAGGTTCCGCTATTGGTTATTGTCCGGAGAGGTGTCTCGGTCATGTCTACATAGTTCTCGAACCCGTAGGGTCCGCACGCTTAACGTTCGATGACGATATAATATTATATGAGTTATATGATTTGGTGACCGAATGTTGTTCGGAGTCCCGAATGAGATCACGGACATGACGAGGAGTCTCGAAATGGTCGAGAGGTAAAGATTGATATATAGGACGATGGTATTCGAACACCGAAAGTGTTCCGGAGGGTACCTGATACTTATCGGGTCACCGAAAAGGAGTTTCGCGCACCCCCGTCAAAGATATGGGCCTTATGGGCCCAGAGAGGGAACACACCAGCCCACAAGGGGCTGGTGCGCCCCTATACAGGCCAGCCCTATGAGGAGGAGAAGGAAAGACGGGAGGGCAAAGAAAGTGTGGAGTATCGAACACTCTCCCCCTCGTTGCTATGCATCTCCATGGATAGATCATTGCGTGTGCGTAATTTTTTTTTGTTTTCCTTGCAACGTTTCCCAACAAGATGCATATGTTTGGCGGTTAGGAATCGTGCCTGGATGCACAAATAATATATATCGCTCTATGTGACCACTAGCGCTTCGATCGCCTACTACGGCGTGCCGAGCGGGCCAGCCCATCAAACGACTCTATTGAGAGTTTCCTGGAGCGGTTTGACGGAGTAATTTTCCTATTTTCGGAAGCTTCTGGGTCGATTTTCTTTTTTGTTTTTGTTTTTCAGTTCTATTGGGTTTTCCACCAGTTTTTCCTAGTTTTTGTTCATGTTTTTTTTATTTTTTTCATATTTTTTGGTTTCTTTTATGTTTTAATATTTTAAATTCATAATCGTTTATTAAACTCCTGGAAAATTTTCAAAAGTTGAAAGTTTTCAAATTTGCAAGCATTACATGAATTTGTGAACTTTTTTATCATATTTCACGAAATTTGTTTGATCTCGTGAACATTTTTGAATGTATCGAACATTTTTATGAATTTGTGTTTTTTAAAATTTCACTAATATTTTTCGAATTCCTGATTTTCTTAATTCACGGTCTTTTTACAAAATTTGCAAAAAAATTGAAATTTATAAATATTGTTTATGATTTGCAAATA